>OX463788.1:33490592-34219135 GCA_949825025.1 Siphlonurus alternatus
CTGTGTGTAATCAACTTAATGTGCCATCCTCCATTCATTATATATTATTTTTAACCTAATTGTAAGTTGTAAACTATATAATATATATTTTTTTATTGTTCATTTCATTTCATCTCTTTCATGGGCACAACACAAAGCTGTATAAGTAGTAGCAGAACTTGATTGCATTCTAATGTATTCAAAAATTTATGTATTCATAATTTGCCTTTGTGATAATTTTATATTTTAGTTAAAAAGTGTTGTAGTAGATTAAAAAAAAAATGCTAAGTGCATATACACAATTTACTTTTGCATTATAGAGAACTGCCTATTTAAAAAATAAATGTCCTTATAGTTTGTTTTTAAAGAAAATATTCTGAACTTTGTTTTTCTCTCCGAACGTTGATAACTTCTTGAAAATGTGCTCGTTACTTTCCTTGTTTCCTATGGTACTTGTATGACATGTTATAAATATATAAGAGAGGAGACCTCATTTAGAAATAATGAAACACTAGAACTCTATACAAAACATGCTGAATGTAAAATAGGATTATTTGAAATTTTTAAATAAATTTAATTGTAACCTATGTTGTGTGTATATATAAATATATATATATATATATATATATACATATATATATATATATTATATATATATATATATATATATATATAGTATAATATATTATATGTAAATATATATAGTATATATAATTATGACATTCAAATGGAGGTATTTAAATATTATAGAATACGTTAGCATAACAAGGAAAGATTTTGAAGTGCATTTATACATTTAAATTTATGTATTGTTTTCCTTTTATATTTCTTACATTATAGTTAGATTGCAGACAGGCACGTCCAGAGAAACATGCAAACGCAATCTTAATGGCCAGGAATAATTGTAAAATACTGATGCAGGCGTAATAATTGACTTGACTACTTATTAGTCATTACACACTATTTTGCCGGCTGACGTTCAAGTTTCTCCGCTGATATTGATGAAATATTACAACTTTATCATATAATCTTAAGCCCGGGAACTCATTTTTTTTTAAATTATTTGAAGTACGGCTATACGCCTCCCTGAAGGTCTCTTTTTTACCTGCTCGGAGAGGGGAGTACTCTAAACAGGGTCCTTCTTGGGTTTACGAACAAAAACTGTGACATCATTTTGCACTGCCTACCCCCACCCCCTGAGCTGGTGGCAAGGTATATTTCAAGCAGGGCTTAAGAACAGGTCTATAAATAATCGTCCTTAAAAATTGAAAATTGATATGATTTTTAAAGTTAGTTAAATTAAATGGAAGCGCATTAGAAGCTGCCGTCAGGTGTGGATGCAGAATAGAGCAATATCAGATCATAATGGACAGTAATTATTATGAATTATCTTTACTCAATTGCAAATTTAAGGAGGGCTAGGGGGTTGCCCCTCCCTGCTATCTATGAAAAATTTGATTTAACATGGGTTGTATAGAGACTCCCCCACACTCCTTTTTGTTTAAAATTTTAAACGTTTGTATTTATTTTGTATTTGTTAATTGAATCCAATACATTATAGATATTACAGTATTTCTATAAGTTTGGATACATTATGTGGTACATCGTACATCTCCACAGCCTAGAACATAAAACACTTTTCAACAAATACGATTTAAATAAACATATAATTAATTACACCCACATATATACAGTACACACACATGTGTACATACATCTAGACAAAAATTGTTTTGTTTATTAGCGCATTGCATATCGTATTAAATTATTCTGCTATTGTCAAATTATTCGATCAATATCTCTTATAAATTAAAATTAAATTTATAATGCTCTAATAAAAACAAAAACAATTAAAATTCTCATGATATTACAGTTTTCAATTGTTTCTGATTTAGATGAAATAAATCAAACAGTGGGGAAAAATTAATTTTGTTACAAGACACCTGAACTCTCGATGTGTACGCCAACTTAGGGACATTTGTAGTACAAGTTTTGATTGAGAATAATTGCTGTGCCTAAGGCTGCGTTGAGGAACGTGTAGATTTATTGTTCGAAGGATGAGGTGCATCAACGTTAAAATTTATAACTTTTTTCAAAAACAAAATGTCACTAATTTCGCGCCTCTTTTCAAGTGAGGGTATAATAGCTTATGTACCTTTTATGTGTCTGAAAAGTCCACTCCATTCCAAAAATTTCAGCCCCTACCCCCCTATTTTTTGAATCCGCACCTTTAATCTTTATATTGCATATATATTGTTTAAAATTATAATATATTATTATTAAGAAGTTCTGATGTAAATACAACAACTTTCTGTTATGAAGTTATGATGCAATATAGTTGCAGTGAATGTTTAAAACTTAAAATTAGGGAAGATGCACACAAGGATGTGGTGATCCGATATTTTGTGTACAGTACAACCTAAAAGACAGTCATGAAGCTTACGCATTACAATATGTCGTTCAAGAAGAGAGTAACGATTCAAACTTGCAAGCCAGCTGTTGATGTTACGGCAGTATAGGCAAGAGCTCCAGTGGCGGTGAGCTGAGCCTGGCTGTATGCTTGCCTGAATGATTTTCCTTACATAGGCATCTTGGTAAAAGCCATGCTTGTGTTCCGCATTGTTCAACACAGAGGAGAAAAAAAGTGACACATGAAGCAAGAACTTAACAATACAAGCACTGAAAGCACTCACTCTCAACGTAATGTTGAGAAATAAAATAAGTGATTCAAATAAAAAAATATTGTAATTTATGGTGATGATGATGATGATAATAATAACATTACAGCAAAGAAAAAAGCATTTTACACAAATCGAAATTTGTAATAATATATAAATATTATGTATTATAGAATTACAGATCAGAGTACATAACATTCACAACTTGGGAGTATTATTATCTAATGTAAAATTATTTTACTAATAATTTTTATATCGTAAAATATTTACGCAATTTTTGCAACTCCATCAGAAACTCTTCTTTATATGATGGGATTTCTTTCATATCTCACCATATATCTCTTTTGTTTTAAAAATATATGTAATGTAAAGTTATGAATTTTGCATATTGTAAAAAAACCCCATTAAACTGTTACAAGTATACTATTACTTTTTTCTTATATTTATGCAAAAAAATATATATCGCAGAGAAACTAAAAATAAAGTAATGGAAGTTTTATCGTTTCCATCATTACTTACTTGATACACAATTACAGCAGTAAAAGAGGAAGATGATTGGAAAATAAAACAAGTTATTCTCTTATTTTATGCTATTATATTACAATCTAGAAAACTCTGTTGTGCTGAAAGTATAGAACATTGTAAAATTTCATACTCCAATACAGTATGTAATTTTTTGCAGAGCATATTACAATTTGCAGTATAATAATATATGCATCCCACCCTATATATGAAGATTATGGTATAAATATCATGAAACTTAATAATAATATATCCTCGATATTATTATTTTAATCGTTAAAAGGGATACTATTCGCAACCTCGTTGTGATTTGTTCTTTAAAGGACTGTTATAGTGTCACCTGCCAACTGTTATGTATGTAACATGTGGGAAATATAATAAAATAAAAATAAAATAAAAACTTACATAATATTATATACATTAATTTATAGTTGTAGAAGTATTACAATAACTAAGACAAATATAAATTAATTTTTATAATAATTTATTCGAGAATAAATGTATTTTAGTACGAAAATAATATGCTATATCATATTATGAAAGATTCACTTTAAATTGAATTAAAAAAAAAAAAAAAAAATGCTGGCTTGTAGATTTTTTAGAACAACTAAGTCTTCAAGTGTTGTGAAACTATGCTTTTGCTAGAGTTGCTACGTTTCATCTGCTCGACTTGTACTTTGTTTCAGACACGTCTTCAAGCGCTTCCTTAATTCATATTTCTTCAAGAGTACATAAATTTTTTATAAAATTGTAACATTAGTAAATTATGTTATATTAAATTATTATTTATTCATTGTACATTCAGCCTCAAGGGCTGAGGCTATTTAGGGAATTTAATCCCTCTTTAGCCATAGAATTTTACATAGTTAATGAAAATATTTGTTATTTGAATACATGAATTATAATATTTTTACATGATAAATTGAAATACATAAATAATTGGATACCTAAGGCTATAATACATAATAATATACAATATATAATGGTTGAAGAAGTTAACAATTTGGCACTGGGATGTACATTATCTGAAATAGTAAGACATTAGAATTTTTGTTGACAAGAAATAGTTTATATAACATAACAGTAAGATTACTAACAAGTAAGTTAATGTGAATTTGAACTAAATATTTATTTTTGACTAGAATTTTAGTTTTTGTACTAATTTTATGATATTAAAAATAATTATTTTTATTGATAAATATAATACTAACGAAACTTATATTGTTAACAGAAGAAATTTATAACTTATTAATTGCGTAACATATATTGATTAAAAGATTATTAAAAAAATAAAATATTTAAAATTGTTGAAATAATTATAATAATATATACTGAATTGACATATTATTAAATTATGTTACTACTGATATACAAATAAAATTTGAGTGACTTCGAACGAACACTGAAACAAAACTTTGCAAGAGTATATGATTATACCAAGAAGAATAGCACCCACCACGGTTGCAGGGAGTAGGGATTTCTGTCTACAGCAATCAACATTCATCGCATAGGGAAAACTTTCATCATTTTCTACATTAAAATAGTAAAATATCATTGTTGTTTTTAATTTTTATGTAAATTGAATTGTTTTATATCAATACAAATTAATAATGATTAATCAAATAAATTAATATTGATTGTGTAGAATGTTAACTATAATAAAATAATAATAATAACATCCCCAACAGGACCAGCGGGCGCCTTCATCTTGGCCCAATTGGGCCCGATGCTGGCGCTTAACCACCCCAACTAGGTTGGGAGTTAAAACGTCAAATAATAATAATAATAATAATAATAAATGGCTTTATTTGTAAAAAGAGGCGTAGTCAGGACTAGACAGTACTATCAACTAAACCCAAACATCGCGTCATATAATACAAAATACATTACGATAAACTGACCGAAACCTTAAATAAGATAATTACATGATAGTTATTAATGTTTTTACAAAATACAGAAAAAATTGCTTCAAAATACATCACAATATGGTAAAAATGAAATAAAATCACAGGAAGAAATAACATCAAAAATATGTCAATCAGTGTTACATTAAAATTTAATACATATTCTATAACTCTATAACATACTTTTAAGCAAACTAGTTTTAAATACATTTAATGATTGTAAGCAACACATATCAGCAGGAAGTTTGTTCCACAATCGAGTACCTTTGACACTGAATGAATCACCACTATAAGCTTTAGGAGCTTGCAAGTAATATGCATGCGACCTTGTAGCTCTGCTATGAACATCTCTCATTAATGTAAACAAATCACTAAGATATTCAGGTTGATCACCATGTAAGATCTTATACACAAAACACAACAAATGGTAGTCACGCCTAATGCTGATTCTATATAGGTCACGACAAACGTTGATAATACTCAGATACATGATCGTATTTGCGAAGATTATAAATATATCTAATACAATTATTATTATTAAGTAATTTTTCAAGCTTATATTCAACTTCCTGAGTAATATCACAATAAACAACATACAGTAATCAATAATAGGTAAAATTAATGTATTAACAAGCCTTATACGTGCTTCAACAGGAGTATTGGCACGAAATTTATACAATTGATTTAGTGATGCAAAAAATTTCTTACTAACACTTGAAACATGAGGTTTCCAAGAGAGTGTGTTATCGAAAATTAAGCCAAGATTTTTAACAGTATTTGAAAATGGAATCTCACAGTCATTTAAAACAGGTTTATCAAGATTCATTGTAGACAAAATTTGATGAGCATGATCAGACCCAATTATAATTGCTTGCGTTTTAGATGCATTTAACTCAAGACCGTGACTAATAGACCAATCACTAATAGATTTCAGATCAGCATTAATTAGTTTAATAGCCTTATTAAAATCGTCAATTTTAGTGCGGATATAAATTTTTTAATCATCTGCATATCTGATATGATACTTACAAAATTTCAAGACTTTGGCAATGTCATTTGTATACAATGAAAACAAAAATGGCGCTAAAACACTACCTTGTGGAACGATCGTGTTACTTTTTCCCGAGTTTGGGGGGAGGGGGGGGGGAGATGGAAGCGATCCAAGTGTCTGAAAATTTATCCTGTTATTCGAGATATCTTAACATAAGATCCTGTTGTTCAAAATTTGGTGAAAATTATTTTTCATCCCCTTTTCGGGGTTGCAACGACAAACTCAACAATTAAATAATAATAATAATGAAACTAAAAAAATGCATGCACCAAATTTAATTGTATGAGTATGAGTAATTGTTGACCTGTTGAATCCATTGATATTATTTAAATGAATTAAAGTAACTCTTAATACAAAATTAGATCTCTATATATCATATTAAATAATCAAGTTGTCTGACATCTCTCTTTAACATTACCATTAATTAAAGTTGTTGTTTTTTTATCCTATAGCAGCATATTTTGAATTATTTAAATCAGTGCACATTATAAATTAATGAGAGGAAATTAGTTCAAATTAGTACCTTATTCAATTTTAAAATTTGAAATTCCTATTTTAAACTGATTACAAAAATTCAAAGTGTCTTTCAAGAAATCTGATATATTGACATATGAAGTGACAAAAATTATTATTATTATTTTGTAAATTTAAGAGCTCTTTTTACTAGTTTTAAAAAATTGACAATGGATTCAAAAGGTAGTGTACCCATGGTATAAAACTTTTTACACATTGATTAAGACATTATTATATTAAATAACTTAGATTTGAAATTGCTGAAGTTCCATGCAAAGTAAATAGTTTATACTATTGCGACCCCGTAAAAACATTAGCAACTAAATTTTAACAATAGCACTATGTGTAGTGTTATTTCATGTATAAAACCATAGCTCAAAACCCTCCATACCCTTGCACTGAAAGAATGAAACGAGTTGGTAAACATTATCTTATTATACTGTATTTAGACTAATATTTAATCGTGTATAATTCCTTTCTGGCAACTTTTGGTGCCTTAGAAAAAGCTAAAAAAACATTAACTTAAAATATAATTAAGGTTAAGGTAACGCCACCAATGTTAAAAAAAAAATCCCTCACACGAAAATTCTGAAAAAAATTTAAAATGTTCTCCTCTACACCCCCTATCAGTAGCTAAAATATTAGGTACACAAATTCGATATAGTTTTTGAGTTATGAATTTTTAAAGTTGACTACTTTAACATGGAGAAATGGAAATCCCATGTTAAATCCGTTTCATTTTCACTTCCTCTAAATCGTCCAGTCATTTTTTGGAGTCATCTCTCTCAAGCTACACCCTATTCAAAAAGTCTTAAATATATTATTTACGTAGTCCCATTAGAGATTAAAACATATGCGACAGTAAAATTCTAAATACATATATATATGTATATATATACATATATATATATATATATATATACACACACAGAATAAATTTAATTTTAATTATATTTTTACACTTATACACTGTCATATACTCATATACAGTATTATTTATGAATTATGATATAATGCTTGCGTGCATATTTGATTACTTGATTATGTTACATGTTGTGATGGAGCTAGTAACAACTCAACAATGACAGCGTTTTTATTTGACGTTAATAGCAGCGAGATGGATTTACTCTCTTGACAACAAGATTCTGTTCGCTCGATAAAGCTTGACGCGTATTTTCTCGCTTCAATATCTCTCTCTCTCTCTCTCTCTCTCTCTCTCTCTCTCTCTCTCTCTCTCTCTCTTCATGTTTACTTTCTGCAAGTTCATTTCACAGCAAGTTTTTTTTTCCTTATTATTATTTTTTGCTTCATATGTTTGTTTTCTTCTCATCCGATAGCAAACCATTAATCTCTCACGTAATTTATTTTCTGCAAGCTTTATAAAGGTGTTTTATAGATTTTACATCATCTATCGTTTTACGTTAAATTTATATTGCACAGATAAAACCAATTAATCACATGTACAAATTCAACACATTTAAATAATTTAACATTTGTAAATAAAAATTGAAATATCCTATAAGAAATCCATGTAGGGATAATACTTTTGATGAGAAAGCTGTAAAAATAGCATTTATTTTTATTTTGATATTTATTTCTGAATGCACCTTAATAAGTTTGAAACTTGAGGAGGGGACTGGAAAGAATCAAGCCATTACCTGTTTGCGTCTCAGCATCCAGTGCATGAAGTGTTACTGACGAAACTGTAAAATTTGTCAGGATGAACAAAAAATATTCTATGTATTATAATTATATACATACATTTTTATCCATGAATAGTAGAACAAAGTAATATGTCCAAATGTCCAAAGCCAGGGATCAGGGATACCGCACACAAGTATAATTTTATATCGTAGATGAATTTACATAAGCAAAAAAAAAAAAAAAAAAAAAAGGGGGGGAAGTTAATTTTTCTTTGGAACTGAGAACCATGTATTATAGTTATGCTGTATATTATAAATAATAATAAATATTATAATCATAATATAACCACGTTAATTCAACGATGCTTTACTGTATATATCAGTGCGTTCTGTGTTGTAAGGAAATTCTGTCAACTAATATTACTTTGACACGGTTTTACAATGAACCTTGCTACCAATTGGTCCAATTGCTTTTTCAATGGTACATGGTTGTTTTATATAAATATGTATTTTGACACACATGGTAAGATGAAATATAATAATATAACATATTTTAAGTTCAGCATACTGCAATGTAGAATTTGATTCCATGGAAAAAGAAAATACTAACTTTGGTAGATTCTTAATTTTCTTACGACGGAAATATGCTTTTCACTTCACTGTATACTGCCAACATTAAAACTTTCTATATTGCAAATTTGGTGCTGATTATTTCCTGCTGCAAGCACATAAAAAAAAACAGCACGACTCAAAGAAATTTTTCTTTTTAACTTGACATTGTGATAATGATAACATTTGCAGATAACACGTCATGCCTAATTTAATTAAATTTTGCTAAAAAAGTTGAACTAAATTCAAGTATACTGCACAATACATGATGATTGAAAGTTATTAAAATATTATACTGTTCTTATGATCCTGAGATTATTCGACAAATCAAAATTATAGGTTGCTACTAATTTATTAACTTATATTTACTATACATATATTATGATGTATATGTATGTAGATTAATTATTCCTCATAACCACATTTTTGGAGGGTTATCAATTTGAACCAAACCACATGTTTTAATTATAATAACCTATAATATAGCTCAAATATATCAATTATACCACTGAGCCATTAACCATTAACTAGAAGTATTATTAAATAAACTTTATTATCATGCCATTATGATTATTTGATTAAAATATATTAATGAAATTTACTTTGAATTATTATTCTATTCATTAATTAACCGTCGTAAAATTGCTATATATTTAATGAGGGAATATTTATTTTATTTTAATTTGTATAACATATCAGTGAGTATATAATGTTTTCTGAATAATAATTAAAGTTAAAATACTTAATGTCATTTAATATTCTTGTTTTTTGTTCGTCAATTATTTTGCTTACCAATTTAGTCTATAATGTTGTTGTTTTACAAATATCCAATTACATTTTATGGTTTTCTGAAAATGCACTCAAAGCAAAAAAAGAAAAAAAATGTATGGAAAACATTGCGTACTTAATTATATACGTCAGTGCTAGTACGGTGATAGGAACTCTATGTGATAACACCATCTCAGTTTATTACTGGCAGAAAGTGTAATAAAATAAATAATGTATGCAGGTAATTAATTTACTGCATAAACTGCAGGCAGATCGACACCAGCATGCTAATACAATTCTATCGTGATAAACAGTATTTTATCAGATAAAGATGTACTAACTCAAATCTGAGTGCTTTTCTATGACAGATTTACGGAGACAATTGGCTTTTATATTGGAAACAAAATAATATATCTCACTTTAATGGTGTCAAGGTCTGTTTTGCAATGCAAACAAAAGTATTGAAATAAAATAAAATAAATAGAATACAGCTGATCAAAATAAAGAAAAAACTTTGATCAGGTTCAGTTTAAAACCTTGCTTTTACGTTTCACTTCATTACAGACTATATCAAAGTGATAATTAAACAAAAAAAAAGTAATAAGTCCACACCTAAACAGATGTATCGCCATTACCATTTGTTTTTATTAGAGCAATGTAAAAGATATTGAATAATTTGACAGTAATAATAGAATAATTTAATTTTAATATTATATTTAATGCACTAATAAACATAACAATTCATGTGCAATATGTATAAATGTGTGTATAATTATATATGTGTGTGTCTAATTAATAGAGTATTGACCTCGAAATATTTTATTGCAGAAATTGATAGAGGGTGCAAAGTTATGCTACCCTAATTTTTTTCAGATTTTTTAGAGTCCGAGAACTATTTTAAAAAAATGTATATTGAAAGCATGACATATAAAGTGACGCCTCTAGACGCCTCTCCTAATAAAAGGATAGGACCTAAAAAGGACGTGGGTTCAAACTAGACCTCGGCAAAACTTTTTAGCAATATTTCCCGGTCTCTAAAAAATCTGAAAAAAAGAATCATAACTTTGCACCCTCTATCCATTTTTGGAATAAGAATTTTTGAGGTCGATACTCTATTATATGTGTATTTAAAACATATGTCGTGTCCTGTGAAAATTGCTTGTGTTTTTGTTTTTATAGATTGGAGATGTATACTACACCCCATCATGTATCCAAATTATGGAAATACTCTATTGATTGGATTCAATAAACAAATAATATATATAAAGAAATTAAATGTAGATTTCTTTATTAAACGTTTTAAGACGATTTGATTTGCTGAAGCTACTCAAGAGGCAATTTTAGGAGAATTAAGAATAGCTCTATTATACTGCATGGCGATGGTCAAAAAATATATTTTTTAACATTTTTTGTTGCTTATTATTTTTAGTTACTATTTTCAATATTTTATCTTATACTTCCCTCAAGAATACATAAATAACAAGTCAGAGGCAGGAGATTCAAAAACAGTCCAATATATAAAAACTCTTCCTTTTTCACTAAAATTTATGATAAAATAAACTCATGAAATTACTGATACGTATATGCATTCAAAAAATAAAGTTTTTTTTATTATAGTTGATATGACTTTTTATTAGTGAATTAAAAACCAGTAGCTGCAATAATAAAATTGTCAAAGAAAGTATTGAATAAAAGCAGTAATGAACATTTTGATGGTGTGATATTTATAGACATTCTTTGAATTAAATGTTTGGGATATAAATTTTTTATTTTTTATGTAATAAAACACGATAGACTAGATTAAAAATATGAAAAAGCGGCAGGGGGAAGGGGAGGGGGGGGAAGAGAAAACGACTGCTTTAAACCACGCGACTGTTTATTTTATATAACGTTAATATTTTGTCATGTCTACCAAGTCTTTATATATGTTCCCGACGCAATATTTACTCTATATTGTGTGTTTGACACCTAGGTAGCTGCTGCGGTGACAGAATATAAAACATAGAGGGTGAAAAAATTTACATAGATATATGTTTCAATCTTCTGTTTTTTTCTGGTATATTTTTCTTTCCAAAAAGTATCAGAATAAGTTTTTCATCTTTCTGTCTCTACATTTTTATAAAAAAAAACGAGTATAACTATAAATATATGTATATAAATAGAACGTTATCAAACTTTTCAAAACTATATACTTTTTTAAAGTCTAATTATAAGATCGCATAAAAAAAACTTTTGGTGTGACAAACTCAGTTTCGTTCCGTTCATGTATTTTCAACTTATAATCATCACTCAAACAGTACTTGTAAGTCATCGCGCTAAACAGATTGCCTTCTCATTTAAACTTTACGCCAACTTTTACAGCGATAAAATAAACTAAAAACAATAAAACAACTTTATTAACGATTATTCATATTATAATTAAATCAAAACTTTTAAATAGGTCCTGTAATTACAGCATGTTTTTATACCAAAATTTAAATTTTTTCACGAGATGTTTTAAGCTGGTAAGATTAAAATAAAATTAATTATTATATTATCTTCTTATTCTTCTCAAATTATTCTTAACATCTCAATTCCTTGGTACAATCATCGAGTTGGAACGTTAAGCCTTAATCATCCTTAATGGAACCATTTATTTTCAGTCAAAGAAAAGCATTTTTTTTTTAATGGAAATCAAATGTAGTTTTGTTTATATTTAAATTTGAGATGGATTTCAGTATTTTCAGTTAAATCAATTGTTAACACAAATAGCATACTTAAAAAAATCTCAATACGTTCAAATTATAATGCTAAAATGTGGAATTTATTTTTAATTATTTTGACTGTCACCTTAAAATATATATATATATTGTATATAATATATATTGTAAAGTTGTACATAAATAATCACCAAATCATTTGATGAAAATAATAGAACTTGAAAAGAAATACAACAGAAATTATGAAATATTGTTTTTAATAATAAAATAGATATAAATTATATCGACATTGCTTGGTCTTGTCTCTCTTTCTCTCACTGACTTGCTATTGTTACCATTGATGCTATTTTATTAGTAAATAATATAATCATAAATACAATCTAACAGAACTAGAATTTTCAACGTTAAATGGATCCAGCTCCAAAGAAGGAAGCCAATCTTCCAGTGAGGTGGAACGTGGGTGAGGCTGCAGCTGCTTACTACCACTCGACCACAACCTCTGCACTAGTAGCTCATGAGCGCAGCGTCAAGGCGTGTGTATATACGCCGACTCGAGTTTTATTATAAACCCATGCGGCGCAAATACAGAGACTACAGGGTGACGACAATGTTCATTTTAAATTATAATTATATTATATTTCATATTTAACCCATTTTCAGGGATTTTTCATTGCCAACTAGCCTGAAAAGGACAGCACCCCCTTCTTCCCTCCTTCCATCTAATTGCAAACATATAATATTGGTGTAATTTTCAGCATATATCGCTTGTAATCATGGGAATTAAAATTCATTTCTTACGTAAGCACAACACAAAATGTTATAATATTAACAATTAATTGCAGTGCACCACTAGACTGACTATAGTCATCCCCATTTATCTTCATGACAAATAAATGGTGGCAACATAAAAGATAATCGTCTTTAATGCATAACAGCATTGATATTTATTCATTAAAATTTACTGAATAAATGCTTCAAGCACCTGCTGAGAAATGAGCCACCATCATCACGGCAGTTCGTCACAACAACGACATGGATTGCAAAATTTAATACTACTAGTACATTAAAATTTTAAAACTGTTATTATTTTTAGTTTAATTGTTACTGTTTCATTAGTTATTGATAGGTGATTCAGTTCTTAACGTTGCATAAAATCAATTTTTAATTCTTTCTAGGTCTCATAAAGTTAAATGATGACACATAATAATAGTATGCAGGATATAATAAATATGATATAGTGTATAGAAATTATGCAACATATATACGTACTGTTTGTTATACGTCACGTGCAGCGTACATCAGTACTTGTAATTTTGTATTACTGCAGAGTGTAGATGGAATGGATCGACGTACAATTCTGCTGCATAAAAGAAACTAACTTGCAAACTTACAAGTTTCATGAATGCTTTAATTCTTTCTAGGTCTCATAAAGTTAAATGATGACACATAATAATAGTATGCAGGATATAATAAATATGATATAGTGTATAGAAATTATGCAACATATATACGTACTGTTTGTTATACGTCACGTGCAGCGTACATCAGTACTTGTAATTTTGTATTACTGCAGAGTGTAGATGGAATGGATCGACGTACAATTCTGCTGCATAAAAGAAACTAACTTGCAAACTTACAAGTTTCATGAATGCTCCATTTACATAATAACATATATTTCATATTTTTAAGTTAATTTGACAGACTGCATTTGGATGGAAGCGGGAAGGGGGGGGAAGAGAGAGAGAGAGAGAGAGAGAGAGAGAGAGAGAGAGAGAGAGAGAGAGAGAGAGAGAGAGAGAGAGAGAGAGAGAGAGAGAGAGAGAGAGAGAGAGAGAGAGAGAAGAATTGCTGTATTTTTGAAGCTAATAAACATTGAAAAAACCTGTAGTTATCTATGAAATATAAGTTTTTCCTTACATATTATTTGTCTCACTTCATCAAAGTTAAAAAAAAAAAAAAAAAAAAAAAAACTTGAGGGGTTTCTCTCTCACTGAAGATGTTGTGTCAGGAGGGTGGAGTTGGGGGACTAAAATACTATATAACTATATACTAAAATATGTAGGAGATAATTTATCAGCATTTTTATTTTTATCCTTCTTCCACACAATATTTCTAAAAATAATAATGCATGCAAATTGTTTTCTTTTTTTTTACCACTCAAACAAAATGTGCTACTTATAATATAAAATATTGTAATAAAATATATTGTATAAGTACAGGCGCGGATCCAGGGGGGCTGGGGGGCTGCAGACCCCCCCCCCCGAAATTTTGGATTTAACATGGGCAATATAGGCATTACCCCCCCTCCATTTTTTTTTAGCATTGGCCTTATGGAGGCAGCCCCCCCCCCCCCCCCCCCGAATTTTTTTTCTAGATCCGCGCCTGTATAAGTATAAGTATATTTGAAAACAGATATTTAAAAAATTATTAAATATTTAAATATAACATAATAGTTATAATATGATGATCAGAAGTGATTGATTATCTTCAATTTTATAATTCTAGCAGGAAATTCTGAAAAAATATCAAGCTATGAAATGACGTGACCAATTAAAAAATAAATATTAATGCATCATTATATATTAACAATTATAATTGTACTCAATATTAAAAATAGTTAACAAATTTTAAACTTTAAAAAAATATATATAATTTTTATAAACATAAATCTATCGTATATCTTCCCTAAATGTGACTTCCATGTATAATGTTACGTAATGTACATCAAGTACTATACATATAGTACAGTGATATCAGATGACCATCGTTCTCCTGCATTTTTTTTGTATAATTTTTAATGTATTTTTTTAACTATATAAAATTAATTATTAAAAAAATAGCATGACATACGAGTATACAAAAGATTTTATGAGAATGAAGTTTGATAATTCGCTGTTATATTTATAAACAATAAGGTTACACCCACCAGGTGCTATTGAGCGCTGAGTGAAACAAGATCACATCAAAGGATATAATAGCATTAACAAAATAAATATTATACAAGTTAATCACTTTAATCTTAGCGGAATATTCATGTTATTGACAGTTGATATTGTTTATGGAAAGTTAAATTGAAAACTTTTTCCCATTGTATTTAATTGAAAAGTTACAAAAACTTTGTTATTAATTTGACGTATAGCCTATTTATGCTTGGTAATATTGACATTGAGTACAATAATTATATACACCTGAAAGTAAAAGAAAAAAAAAGAAAGAAATAACAATTGACACTTGCAGTTTTTTTTTAGTATGCATGCATATACTCTCTATTTTATTATATTTCCCTCATGAGTACATAAATAACAAAAGTCAGAGGCAGGAAATTCACAAACAGTCCAATAAGAACAATTCACTTCCCGAAAGTTGTGTAGTGAATCCCTGTAAACACACAATATAATATATAAGGAAATACACAATTAGTGAAATAATAATATATAATAGTTAACAAAACTAAAGAAAATAAATAAGCATATTTATGTAATTTTACATTTGTCCTAAGCATATGTGCCGTTAATTTTGTGTAAAATAAAGAACCATTCATGGATCTAATGTCAAGAGGTAATGAATTCCAAAGAGAACAAACTCTTTCATAAAATGACCTTTGATGAGCATCCGATCTAACAAAAGGTGCAAGGGTTTTACAACAGACCACGTTCTTTACCTCTCCCAATCTGCAATGCTCGTTCATCGAAATTACATTTAAAGGCCGTCAAAAACATTTTTTATCAAAATATTCTATACTATATTCGTTTTTATATTAATTTAATTGTCCAAATTTGAAAATAAAATAATAATATACATGACATGTTAATTATATATCACAGAGCAAGAACTTTTTACACCATGATACTTAAAAAAACAATAACGGATTATCATTATTGGTTGCTGCAACCTATCTACCAAAAGCCTAGTCAAAGTTAAACCAATCACCATTCAATTAAAGTTTCCACGTTAATCAAAATAAAAAAATAATACATATAAAAATGTGTAATATAATCTAAGTCTATCAATGCATGTAATATTTTTTAACAGCTTTGTGACAGCACAAATTGATACATTTTGTGACACAAAAAGTTTTTTCTGGTTTCACACAGAGCTTCTGAGCAGGCAGTCAGAGCCATTAGAGTGAGGGGCTTGCTCGAGAATGCAGCACTGTCACATGCTGCGTCCCCCTGCTACGTTACTGTATAGCTGCTGCTGTATTGTGCGGCCAAGCAGCCCGAGCTGCTGCGCTCAATGCATGCATCTGCATCTACCGACTTAAATAATTTTTTTTATTTCAGCTAAAAAGTTTTACTTTTGTGAAAAAAGAAATTGTGAATTCTTTTATTAAGCACTATACTTTACTTCTGACAATGCTCTGAACACTTAAAACTTCTTTAACTCAAGTATATCACAGTTTCAAGTAAAACTTTCTTACCTTACTAGACAATAAATATTTCATAATTTCATAAATATTATTGTGTAATATAGTTTAACAGTTTGTGCAGTTTGTTATATATTTTTTGTTAAAGCTTATTGCCTAAAGGGACTGTTGTGTGTTTGTTATATTGTGTTAATA
Source organism: Siphlonurus alternatus (assembly GCA_949825025.1). Classification (NCBI taxonomy): domain Eukaryota; kingdom Metazoa; phylum Arthropoda; class Insecta; order Ephemeroptera; family Siphlonuridae; genus Siphlonurus; species Siphlonurus alternatus. The sequence continues at coordinate 33,507,520 of OX463788.1, forward strand.
ATGTTACGGTTTTCGTTACATATTCTATAACAAGCCTCAGGTCTATTACAGAGAGCGTATAATAATAAATTAATACTTAATAACATTAATTAATACTTGTTGTATTATGTTGATACTATCTCATTATTATTAGAGAGCTAATTTAAATATTTTTTAAAGAAATATAAATATTTTTATTTAATAATATTTTGTAAAGAAATTTAGGCCACTAAGTCATTATAATCATTATATTGATTCAATTTCATCGATTATATTTATGTATGGTGATCGATTTATCGTGACTGAATCAGTTTTTGTAAATATTGTCAATTTTAAGTAACTGCTTTGTAATAAATATTATTTAAATTGATAAAATTGTTTATTGTCACTTTTATTATACATGCAGTGTTTATATTGGCAGGGAGAGTGTTAAAAATCTTTAGGGCAATAGCGGAGTCTATCTTTGTATGTTGTACGACGTGTTATAAGTATATAAAAAAATAATATGTCTGGAGGAGTTTAAATTTACGATTTTCAAAATAACGTTTTTTTTATTATTATTATTTACTTTCAAAAGCAATATTACATGCAGCAAACATCAGTTAATGCAATGAATGGTAAATGATAACTAACGAATTTTAATTTATTTACAAGTAATTGGTAGTTTCTATATCCATGTTATAAAGTTCCCCTTAATAGTTTTCTCCAAACAATATTTATATAATAAATTACTGTGGACCCAAAGCATTATGGATTTGAAAATGAATTTACAGAAACTAATTTGATGCGTCATAAATAATTCAAAAATTTTAAGATTAATCTTTTGAGCATGGATATGGCTTTGTGGTGAAGGGAGAGCAATGTTAGGACTATATATACACATGTATAATTCATAGCCATACAGACTTTATTAAATTAGTGCATGCACACTCAAGCTGTACGACTGGTACTACTCGCACGAGGAGATGGATGATGATAAACCCACTTCGCTCTAAAAACTAAGTGCCAAGTTTGTGTGGCGCATGCACCCACTCTAGGTAGACGACTTTATACGCAGTAAAATTCGTAACTTTACAGAAATTTAATATATGCCATGCCAACAGCAAACAAATTATTTATATTACATATAGGTTCATGTGTATGTATATATATATAATATATACATATATATAACATTATATATCTAGGTATCTTAGGTGTTAAAAATCTTTCAATTCAATTATCCATAAGATTAAATATAATTAAAAAAAAAAGATAAAACATATGCATAAGTAATATAGTATATAATGCAATAAAATATGTATTACATTTGTTTAAATATATATTTTTTTTTATAATCTGGGCAATCTGGCATCTCCATACACTTGAATAATGGATACAGAATAATGTACCAAAAAGCACTTGACTGAATATTATAAATAGTCTCTAGTAGCACATCACTTGGAAAATATTGCCATGTGATAAATGCATACACTTATGTATAAATGTACGCAACACAAAATGCTTACCGCCAAAATGACTGGCTTTTTACTCATCTCACTGCCAACCACTTCAATTGCTGCAATTCAAGCTATATACCAAGAGATAGCTATAGTGAGTGAGTTAGAATACGTCATTAAGTGCTTTTCAAGTGCATATTTTTGATGTTGCTAAATCTACCCCTGCAATTATATTTTTCTTTTATTTACCAATCGATACTAAAATAATTGATTTGCAACTTTCTACAATTATAATGACATGAATATATTGTGACATTAGAGATTATAATACTTTAATTTAGTTGCAGTGGAAAAAATACTAGAAAAACTCTTATTGCTTTTAAATAGTCAATGAAATTTACATGTAAATCACGTAACACAAAAAAAGAGGTTTTGATAATATTTCCTTGCATAATTTTTTTTTGTAGTTACGTGGGTGTTATGTAATTTATATTCAGTGGTGACGAATATGTATATATAAGCATCATGATAACTTGATTGTATTACATATTTTTTTTTACATGGTCTCTATCGAAATATTGTTTTAGCTAAGCTTACGATGAAAATTATCGTGTGTTTTCGCCATTTGTTTGCTGTGTTAACAGGGTAAAGGTGTTGATCGATAGCAAGCATATCTTGAAATGTCAAAATTAGATATTTTAGTAACACAAAGTATTATTTACTTAAATATGTAAAAGGTATTAAAGTAAATTACATTACAACATTTATGAGATCGCTAGAGGAAAAAGCAGACATTATTTGACATTTGCGATAAAAGTTACTTTCGACATTTACAGATAGCTTTTATCGTAAGTTTCGAATTTCTGCTTTTTTATCTGATGGTTTCATGTTTTTGACAAAAAATTAATTTACGTAAAATTATTATCAAAATTTAAATATATGATTTGATTTTTAAAGGCATTGCTCTGAACTTGCAAATAAAGTTGCGAGTATTGAAATATGGGTTCATTAATGTGAAAAACCTTCAGTTATCCAAAAGTGTTCATGAAAAATATGAAAATTATTCATACCGTTTTTTTTTTCCAAAATATGATAGTGCTTATTGGGGTTAACATGGATTTTGGAAAATGGATTTAAAATAAAAAATGTCCTCCGTTCAGTCCAACCTCGACCAATTTTTTGTTTTGTAAAGATTTCAAGATATGCTGAATCCAATAGCGTAATTTAAAAATAGCTGAAATTGAATTTGTTCTTCCCCCTAATTTTCTTTTTGTTATGTTAAAGATAAATAATTGTATTTGCTCATTATGTATGTTATGATATTGTGTGTATTGTTTTGTATTTATATTAAAACTTGACGTGAACATATGTTTGTCCTGCACAACCTGTAAAAGTTGAAAATGAATAAATAAATAAATAAATAAAAAAAAAAACGTAGTAAAAACAATCCTTAATGATATATATATATATATATACATTATGTTTGACCTGTTTTTACACAGTTATCAGGACTTATGCTGTACTAACTTCAAAAGGGGACTTCCGAAGTAAGTCAACAGTGAGTGTTCTTTGAAGTAAAGTAAGTAGGAGATATTATTTTTTTTACAAAATGGCGTAACAAGGCAGAATTGGTTGCTTAAATTAACTATGTAATATATAAAAGCAGAGAAGTTACATTAATTTTGATGGATTCTATTTTTTTTTTTTTAAATTTTACTTTAATTTCCTTGAAAATATATTGCCAATATCCTTGCATGCAGTATTGAAAAGGTTCATTTTTGTGAGTACCAGGCAAAGAAATCAGAAGCCACTCTAAAGTTAAGGGTGTAGAGGGGTTATATAGTGAGGATGGGTAAATTTAACGATAAGGGTTGAAAATTAGATACAGCACCTTCTAGTAATTTCTTGGACAACATTTGGCACAACTCCAGTCAAGTTTTATCTAGTACATTGTAGATTTTACATATAATTAAACTACAAGTACTATATAATACCGTTTAATTACATTATGTAAATTATAAATGTAAAAAAAAATCGTCATTTATATTATATTGTTTTAGTTTTTACAAATTTTATCTTGAAAATAAACAAACATTCCTTTTTCACTTTATATATATTACTTTAGTAAGTATTCGTGAAGTTAAATATAATTTAAATAAAATATAATTTGAGCAAAGAATTATAAACTAAAAACAAAAATATTTAAATAATTTTTTAGTGTAACTTGCAATTATTATGGTCTCAAATAGAAATTTATTTAACAATGCCATTAACCAGAAGATATCTAACTATATACATTATGAATTACATGTGCCTGATGGGTCGAGGAAGAAAAGCAAGGGATAATTCAAGTGTATTGGTGGAGTAGTGGTGTGTTTGGATGGAAGAAGAAGTTCAACATAAACAGCTGGCTGAGCACCATGACTAACTCCCAGTGAATCCACAGAGTTATAAGAACTTATAAGTTTATAATAGTAATAATGCTTTTTACTTGCTCGAGGGTACGTGTGAATCCTTGTTAAATTTAGGCAAGTAAGAAAGCCCGTTGTTATTATGAATTAAGTCTTAAAGTCTCTTTACAGTATAATCTTGTGACATTACCATTGGTGGTACCCTTCTTTGCTTGCTTCTGTTTTTGTGACACTATCATCTTGCACTACTTATTTTAACAGGCCATTGCCACAACTTACACACAAATTTAAGTGCAAATTTTAACAAAATGTCACATTCAGTAACGAAACAGTGTGTATTAAATAAACAGAATATAATATATATTATGACACCTACACAAAGCTAGATAGCCTGCTTATTTGTAGAAAAATTATAATCTATTCTTAAATTTACTTACTCAAGATAAGTTAATACAGATGAATTTTATATATTTAAGAATATTACAAGTAATATCGCGTATTATGACGTACGTCTTACTATAGTTTGATGGTGGACCGTGTAAGGGGTATAGTAGCCGCCGAGTGTTTGTGAGAGCAAGTCTTCTTATCTTGCAGACGCACTCGGCACAGCTTGGCACAGCTAGTATAACAACCCTATCCCACCCACAGGCAGCAAGCTAGTGTACGTACGTACAGCATCTATTTGCCAACGTCAAGACCACCACACGTCTAAATACTTAATTTCTCGAGCAAAACTTTCTTAATGACCTATAAAAGAACTACCCTTTGTTATTTGCCCAACGGGGGAAAAAAAATGTATAATATAAAAAAAAATCACTAAAATTTTAAATACTAAGAAAATATAATATTCACATAAAAATTCTAGTGTTCAAACAACATTATAAGAAACATAACTTTAGACTTTATGTATTGTACTTACAATTATATTATAGACAGATTAGGAAGTTGCTTTTAGTGTCTAAATGTTGATTGAACTGAATTTTTCATTTTGTAATTAATCGTACCTTCTACCAAACTTCTCTCCCAATAAAATAGTATTAAGAAAAATAAAATCAATATTTGTAATTTGCTAATAAGCGTGATTCGCAAACATGATATAAACATAATATTATGAATATTCGTTTTGGGAGTAGCATTTTTTACGCATATTCTCAGCTTCTACTACTTTTTATCATATAATATGTTTTTACACATATTTTTTTATTACTAAAATAATGAACTGAAATTGTATTAGTTCAATCTTCTGTTTGTTTTTTGCAACTTGACTGCCTAGAAATTGGACTGCTTTTTTCGATGTGATTGTATTCGTATAATAATGTATACATCTGAAAAAAATTCCATACATATATGCAGCTGTGAAATCGCACATGAAGTAACTACTATTTCGTGTAAAGCCTGTATTACACAATACAATTTTGCATACAATTTTTTCTTACAAGAAAATTTCTTCTCCATAAAAAGTAATGGAGTTGAAGATTTGTTGTAAGGAAAAATTGTATGCAATAATTAAAAATTATATCGTGTAATACCGGCTTAAATTAAGTTAATAAACGAGAGAATCTACCGTCTTTAACTCACTGAATCAATATATTTTTAATATCTACCATTTTTTTATATTTAACTAATAATATAAATCACGAGATTTTAAAATCACATTATCAGATACCCAAAAATAATTATATTTCCTAATATATTGAAGATCACATACGATAATTTTACTACCTTAATTGGTACAGTTAAGCTGTATTAATTTACTTCTTTAATTATTTTAATTAACAAATTGACTTGTCAATCAGATACATAAAAAATAATATATATATTATATAATATTGTTAACATTTGTTTTGCAAGACAAAGAAGGATGAAATGGGTGAGTAAGTTTAGATGAGAAGAAAATTCTGGTGAGTTTTAGGCCATTTAGGACACCGTTTTAAAATGTATATGATAATATTAATTAGCTTTATAAAATTTGTAAAAAAATCTCAAAGTTTGTATGCAAAGATTTTCTGAAACTGTAGTTTTCTTAATATAATTATTATAATACAATAAATTGCTGTACGAAAACAAAATCAGGAAATCAAAAGAAAAACTTTATCTTTCGTAGTCGGTATTTTTACTTATTTATTTCTTATATTTCTCTCATGAATACATAAAAAGCAAGTCAGAGGCAGGAGATACCAAACAGTCCATGAAGAAGAACCTAAAGCGTAAAGTGCATAGTATCCCTGTGAAACATAGTTGTAGAAAGAAAAATATATTATAACAACGGTAAATACAAAGAATTAAACATTATTGCAAATATAAAGTAAGCTAATACGTGTCAATTACAACTTTAGCCATCATATATTATTATACATGGGCCTTAAATTTATTATAAAACAAAGAACCACTCAATGGCCGAAGCTCCAGAGGCAAAAAGAGTTCCACAACAAACAAACTTTTACAAAAAATGATTTGAGATGAGCCTCAGAACTAACAAATGGAGGGCTATTCTTATTTTCACTAATAAAACTATTAAAAAAGTAGGCCCTTATTATGACCTCTACCAAACTGCAACACACGCGCGGCCATTAATGAATATCACATAAAGAGGTTTCAGACAATATTTTTGTTCCAAGCACTTTTTAAAAAACAAAATATCAATTTACTTCAATAGACTAATAATTAAAGGCAATCTCACCCTCAAGAGTCGAGCAGTAGAGTTTAAAGACTTATCTCGACACATAAGTTTGGTAGCCGTATTTTGTATTCTTTCAAGTGTGAAGATATATATATATATATATATATATATATATATATATATATATATATATATATATATATATATTACCCACTGAAGTTGGGTGTCAGGCGTACCATAGACCAAAAGAGATCTTACCAAACTTCTGTACACAGATTTAATTTAAGCTCTTCCATCTTACAATAATTTAAATTATTAAATAAAAATCCTAACATTGTGACTGCTCTTATAACTTATAGAATACATAAGTATGGGACAATCGAATTAAAAACTTAGCAGCTGATTACAGTTAGAATATCTGTCCTGTTACTCTTCCAATCATTGGTGAATTCAACAGTTTAATTTCAAGTCTTTTTACCGCTTATTACTTTAATTAGTAGGTTAAAAACTAATTGGAAAAAATATAGAAGGGTGCGTTAAAGAGATGTATTATTATTTTTATACCCGTGATTCAAAAATCTCATAACAACAACTCAATTTTTACACACATTTGTCATGCAAATAAAATTTTGGTTTCATGCGTACAGATCGGGACTGTCACCGACTTTCTGGTTAATAAGTGTTGCAGTTGCGAGGCATATCTTGAAGTAGAAGTAACAACCAATTAAGTAGATAAATTGTACAAAGAAAATGGGTTGTTTCTTGGAGCTGCAGCTCTATTAAGTGAGATAAGAGTAAAGTTCAAGATGTCGCGAGGTGTATGTGCAGTCCATTCAAATATTTGTATTTTGAATGTATGCATGAATGAACAGAAAAAATAAAATTATTATTAAAAAAAAATAAAATAACAACAGAGATTACTGCTAATGAAAATATTAATTAAATACTTATGATAATCGACATCAAATCTCAAATCTTATTTAACGAAATTAACGTAACACATACATAATTATAATTTGATTATCTGCATTTATGAAGTAAAAACAAGATAAATTTATCATTATATGTATATTGTGTCTGTGCGTACTGTACACTTAATGTGTACTAGCTGTAAATGAAAATATAATTATATACATTCTAAACAATACCATTTAGAAAATAAAAGATTTAAAAAGGGGTATTCATAAGGGACTTGGCATATATTATTTAGTACTGTTTTATAGTACAGTACACCATCATGTTTATTACTTGATTTAGTACTGGTTAATATCAAATTAATTACTAATTAAATATTATTTGTTTAACTATAATATGTAATATAATATATAAGTTCGTTGTGAATGCCCGCTGATAATGATTTTATTAAACTGTAACTATTTTTTCGTCTTCTCTTATTATTATAAAAATAGTTTAGTAAAAAGAAGATGTACTTAATTAATACTGTATGTATATATAATATGCTATTTAATGACAGGTCTCATCTTCCTCTAGCTTTATCTTCACTTATTATATTAAATATATCAGCTGCTGGGCCGGCCTTAACATCCCAATTTGATTGGTTTGTAAATCGGGGGCATTTTTTTCATGCATGCATGCTCCCCCAACATCATTTTCAGGTAATGTAAATAGTACAAATTACAATTCTATTTGGCAATATAATATATATAAATATAACTATAATTTTAAGCTTTTATCCTGCATACTTAACTCTATATATATTAATGGGGGCGATTCACAAAAGAGTTATCCAGCTTTTTATCCACGTTTAGCTTAACCACGTTTAACTATACCTGTTTTATGTGTTAAACCACCTAGCTAAACGTGGTTAAGCTAAACGTGGTTAGAAACCTGGCTAACTGCTTCGTGAATCGCGCCCATTTATTACATTTTATTTTATTACTGTATATGTAGAAATCTTTTCCCACTGCTTTTTGCCTCCTATTTTCCATATATCCTCTGCCAATAATGCACTATGTATCATTTATACCACACTGGATTTATTGAATTAAATTTTAAGGCCATATGTGCTTGATATTAATATATTTCATAATCTTTCATAACAAACATAAAAATTATATAGCTTATTATCTACCTACAGCTTCCATATAAAGATTTACATTTAATTGAGTTTCCATAACAACCTTGAGAAATAAACATTTATTACAAGTAAAGATATAATTTTTACAATGTATATTAAAGACTCAATATCACTTGCAGTTTTTATGCATAGTGTGTAGAATACACAGCTGTGTGTATGCATCATGCACATTTGCAAGTAAGATTTTTCACATTTCAGGAGGAAAAAATAATGAGGATAATTTAGAAGTTTTCTTAATGTGTGTTTAATAAACTTAAATATAAACAGTAGCTCGCATAAAACTATTTACTTTACAAGCACCGTAGCCCCATCGAAGACTCATATAGACACTGACTTCTACAGACAACAGCCATAAAAGAAAATATTATCTAATTTTATAAAATAAATAGCAATCCAGATCTGTTCATGTAGGTATTATAATAATTATTAATAATTGATGTTTTTAAATGAACTCTAGATAACATAATAATATAGTATACATAAACACGAGACATAATAATATGTTAGAGTTACTTCTTATTACTTCTTTTTACTTTTTCTTATTACTTATTCTTAATTTTTTTGAAACAATTTGTTTTATGTTACTTATTAACTTCCGCATATAATGTAATATATTATAGCCTAAATATTATACTATTTTCTATTGTGTTATTGCATATAATATTGTAACGTAAATTTGAGATGTTATGGGGGTCTGCTCAATTTTTAGGTAGCTCTTACGTTACTTCCGGGAATTCTTTGCTCCATGATTATCAGTGAAATGATAAGACAAACATTTAAACATCAAAGTCCAAATATTTATTGTAAACTAAAAATCTCTTGAACAAAACAAAACATAATAATGACGTATAAAACTTACATAGTAAAGAGAGCGGCGGAACCAAACTCGAGCTGAGACAGCGTAACTTTCAGCGAGAGCGTAGGTGTAGAGAGCGGCGGCGAGCCGAGAGATAGCGAGCGAGAGCGCTAGCACAGAGAGCCGACAACGAAGAAGTGTTGTAAACTGAAGCTGTCTCGAGTTTGATTCCCGGGTTATTTATACATGTCAATGTAGAGGGTAAAGTTTGGTCACGTGACAGTGACGTTTACTGCGAGGGTTCCCTGGTCCCATGTAGAAAAGGAGACGACACCAACGCTAATTTTAATTACTTTACACCTAAGTAGTAAGCGTAGGTTTAGGTTAGGAAAGATGCACCACGCGTGATCGTGACGTCATGTATCATCTTCCTGATTGTGAGTGAAAATGACATATGCTGAATGACCAAATATAGAAATAAATTTAAGCATATGTTACAATATATAGTTTGTTTCCTGTACTTCCGCCATAAAGTCAGTTTAAATTAATTTTTTTCTTTTTCCTTCTGCTCGAGCTTAAAGCTCATAGAGGTCAAAACTATAAAATTGTAATTTTCTAAAATTGTATTATGTATTCTATAATAATAAATAAAAAAAAAAGAGTTTTACGTCCTTAATCATGAGGTTCAAATTGTAATTAAACAATATTATAATATAATGTAAATATCTGCATGGATATGATAAACTTCATTGTGCTTTGATTTATTGTTAGTATATAAGTCTTGACAAGATCTATATTTTGGTATTGTAATTTAATCACTGTATACTGCCTAATGATCAAATAAATATTTCTAATTAATTTAATTGTTATAATTATTACTTATCAAAATTAATTATGAAATAAATAATTAAATTACTGACGTTTTTTTTTTTCATTTTTATTGATTTTTTCTATTTTACTTTATTTTATTTTATAGTCAATTAAAAACAACAAAAAAAGCAATTAACGTAGCACATTTCTTGCGTACCAACATCACATGAGGAATTGAGGTCGTGGGTTCGAATCCAATTTAAGGTGTTATATTTTTTATCCTCGGACAAATACGATTCGGCACACTTTAGAATGAGAAGGGCTTCTTTCTACAATTAAGTTTCCATGGTTTATAATATACCGAATGATAAAGGCAGTTTGAGCTAGGACATCAGCTGATCGCTGATTGCAATGCATCTGCTTACGTTAACCCTGCCTTTAAATTATATTTTAAAATTCTGTTTGTTTAAACGTAAAAATTCATATTTATATAATTGCAATAGTGATTCACACATTCACAGTACAACAGAAGAAATAGGGATAAAGCCACAGTAGAGAGACATAATTCCACGTAGTGTGAGAAAAAATCCTTTTATCAGACTGCTAAAATATATTACTTTGACCTAATCGTTTGAGAGATATTCATATTGACATTCAAACCAATTTAAAAAAGTTTCTAATTGGTAAAGAATTTTATTATATATACATACATACGCATATATATATACTGTATATATATGCTGTAATGCAATAATTATATTATTCTTATTATACATGTATAATGTATGTTATACATAATATATACATATTGTTAGTAGTAATATGATGACTATGATGTATTGATATTATTATATGACAAATAACAACTACTAAGAATAATAATGCATTTTAAGAAGCGTTTTTCTTACCTGTTATACGTGGCATGAAATAAAATTCTAAAATTAGCTTCTAAAGAAAACACTTCTTAAATCGCTCCTTAATAATGTTTGCTGAATCGCTCTCAAAAATTTTTCACAAACACGAAGAAAATTTACTTAGACTACGAAACATTAGTACTGCTTCATGAATTTTTATGCATGAGATCTTTTATTTTAAATTACCAAAACAATACCAGAGTTGAATTAGCATTTTAAAAAAGGTGAATAAAAAGTAATCGCAATGTATTTAAATAATTTCCCTAATTTTTTGCTTTCCTCTGTGCTATAATTTTTATTTAAAATCAACATTTTTAAAACGCCTGTTTATTTTGGAAACAAAAATAATGATATTTTAAAAAGGGTTCGATAATGATAATCATGTAATGCATATTTGGCTATTTTTTCAATTTTTTGTATTGAAGATATCTATTAAAGTACGCTTGCAGATATATAAATAAGCAAAAAAAATTAAATTTGGTTACTGAATGTAAAATTATGTAAAAAAATTTGTTTTATATATAACTTGTGTTTTTAATAAACATATATTTATCAAGTACATTTTATTTATGCATATATTTTATAATTATTATGATTAAATAAGAAAATGAGTTTGCAGTTTTATTGACATTCACAAAAAAAAAAAAAAAAAAAATAGAGTACGTGGGATCTATGTAGGTGATAACCAGCCTCAGTATCAGTGATCTGGGTTAATATTAACCTTTACAACGAGAAAGCTATAGATAGTGGTTCTCTCCTGGTTACCTTTCTGTTTATATTATTCTCCTAAGTGAATCCTATTATTTCTCACCTTAATTGAAAAAAAGAACGTTAAATAAATTTTGTAGCATGGTATATCAAAAAATTAGCTCGAGGATCAATGATTACATGAAAATAATTATACACAATAAATGATATGTGTTATGTGTGTTACCTACACATTGTAGGTATATTTAATTAAGATGTAGTCTGAACAAAGTTTCCTTTTTAGTCAAATGTGTGTTGGGAGGAAGAAAAAGAAAAAAAAGTCAACAAAGTTTTGAGAGTGAAAGAAAAAGGCAGAGAGAGAGAGAGAGATTGAGTCAGAGTTGTTCCAAGTCAAGCTGCGTTGATAGAGAAATGTAGTTAGTTAAGATTGCGTCGGTAGGGAACCACGATCGCGGCCTGGTCGCGGCCGCCGCCTCGGGACGGTGGTGAGCGGTGAAACTTGAGCTCTGATATAAGAAACCCCCATCTTTGAAACCCACCTTCTCCTCACCTCAAGTAAAATATCACCAGACTATAACTGACGGCATCAGTAAAATTCAATCGATTTTTTTAATTAATGTATAAAAAATCCACCATTAAGTAAATTTTATATAACTCATTCAACTCATTGTGATATATTATATATTATCCAATATCCAACATTAAAAAATATACTTTACTTTCAATCAAATCACGAAACAAGCTACTAAAACAGCAAAAAAGTTTCATTTATGAGATTTTTATATAAATATAAAGTAGTTTTTATATTTTATACGTAGAATTTTTTTATCAAATAATAATATACACTATATAATATATATTGTATTAATCTGCTGATGCTGATTCGATCACTTACCGTTTTATAAAAAAAAATGTTTAACTTAAATGAAGCTCAAATTGTGAACTTTATTTTTCTGACTATAACCAGAGATAAAGAAGAAAATATCGGAAAGAAGAAGAATTAAGAAGATATATATAATAATTATATCGCTGCACAACTTCTTAACTGCTTACAAATTAACTTATATAATATATTCCAGCAATGAGCTTTTTTTATACAAACAATACTCATATTTATATATTTTACTTTCAATATGAAGTTTACTTTCATTTCAATAAATGAAGTGATTGAAGAATATGACGGGAACAAAAACATATTATTTGATCATTTCAGTTGCTTATTATTTTTGAATATATTAAACATATTTTATCATTATTCTTGATAGTGGAAAATTTTATGAATGCTGTAAATTTTCTTACGACTTTTGGCCGATTTGTCAGAAAGCATAAAGGTTAACATTATTAGAAATAAATTCTTTTTTTTTTAACAGATTGAATGCTCACATCGACGCTTCAACAAATAAATTGATCTTACGATGACGTTAAAGCATGCAATCGGTTGCAGTATTTTTATTATTTATTTTTATATTTTTTTTTAATTCCTCATGAATTATTTGAAAGAATATCAGTCCATAATTTTACACCCAACTTATGAATAAAAATCGCATGCAACTTGTCCATTTCTTGCTTTTAGCTCATTAATTAAATAAGTATCTGAAATTTTGGAGAAAGTGAAGCCCTGCTTAAATAAATTGCTACCGACGTAATTGACATGCAAACACACACAAGCATATACTGTATAATATACTGTGTATGTATTTATATTTATACATAGTAATAAGTTAATTACTTAAAGTAAAACCTTAATACATTCATATAGACGTAAAGATACGGTAAATTTAATTTTACCTCATCACTTATTATACTATAACTCTGCATACCATCAGAGGTGCTTCTGCCAATTTATAAACAAACAAAAAGGCATAAAAAATAGTATTTATAATTTATTGTTTTTCAATTTAATAATTTTTTCCGTTCGATATTATTGCATCACAAGTTCTATAAAAAATTATATTACATAAAAACAATATTAAATTTGTTTTACTCAAATAATAAGATAAAAAAAGTTCTGCTGGCTTAAGCTAATTATGCATTATAATCTCAACATTATAACAACAAAAGACAGTGGCAACATGATATATATATTATATATATATATATATATATATTTTTATTTCAAATCATTTCGCTTGTACAGATAATAGTATACAGATAATGTATAATATTATATATATATGTTATAAGGAGCTATTAGGTAAAATTAATATCAATTTCATTGTGATATAATAATAAGCATATATATAATATATATAAAGACGTTACCTGGTTCGGTGGTAAAGTCAAAGTGAAATCTCTTTGAGTTATATCCATTAGTACTCGGTCTGACAGCAGCCTTGCTAAAGAAGAAATCTCAAACAGCATGAAATGTTCGCTTATAGTAGTTGGTTTATGTGGAAGACATTTCGCAGAATACGAAGCAAAATCTGAATATTGGAAGTCTCATGATGCTTTACTTGCAGACTTGTGCTACTGTTGCTATATATATTAGCAGTATAACTGCTGAGTGACTGTGAGGGTGAAAGAGAAGTTTACCAAGATCGGATCAATTAACACACTTCTGGCTTATTACATTGGATGTTTGATCCCAATCCTTGTTAACTTGTTAACATATATATATATAAAGCTTACTTGTTTTCCTTATTACTTTAATTTATTACACAAAATTAATTTCATTAATGCAATAGTATTAACTTTATACACAAAAGTATTATATATAATACACAAATTTGGAATATATTAAGTTGAAAATATTTTATTGTTTTGATTTAAAAACTACTATTATAATTAATAAATGAATCGTTCTAGTATGAATTTTAATTGTTAATTTTTTTTTCATTGTATTCATAAATTACAGATTAGATATACACAAAGGAAAAGAGTAACGTTTATATACTCGTATTTCAATCGAGCAGAGGGAAAATCAAAATTTTCACGTCTGATATAGCAAAGATACCGTCATAAAAAAAGATAATTGAATACATATGTATATAAAATAATATAAATAAATATTTCAATATGCAAAATTACTGCGAGGTAAAAAAAAAAAAAAAAAAAAAAACATAATACACATAAACATGCACAACACAATAGACAATAGTTGAGAAATAAAAGTAATCTTTAAGCATAATACGCTGATACAGCATATTTTGATGTTATAGGTTATTACTATAAAATTTCGAGATTACTTTAAAGTTTTCAATGTTTATTTTAAATGGACAAGTTTGGTGCATGAAATGTATTTTTTCAAAAATGTTGTGCCAACACAAAGTTATAAATTATAAAATGAATACTTTCAGTTCAAGAACTAATTTTAATTAAATATTGATATTTTTCCGATTGGGATGGTGCCCCTGAATTATGCCTTGCCTATATATGATATAATATGATCAACAACTCGCGGCGCTGTGAGATTGACTGTTGATCTGCCTTGATTGTTAGTTAAAAAGTTACACATGTACAATGTTTAATTATATTTTTATAGTAATAAGTTAATTACTACTTGTTGTTTTTATAAATGTAAAAATAAATATTGATTTTTATTGATACATGAATGAAATGAATTTAAAATACTACATATATCAAAGTGATTTATTATTATTTAACAGAATTTATATATATATATATATATATATATATATATATATATATATATATATATATATATATATATATATATATATATATATTCCTTAAATTTTTTGCACGGTATGCAAAAATAGCCTTGATAAGTGCTCTTGGACACCTTAAAAGTGTTAAAATACTATACATTTTGGGTTTGAAAGGATTCAGGACCTTTGACTCAATGACCACGAGTCGCAACACATTCAAGAAAGTATTTACAGAAACGCAATCAGATATTTATAAATATATAGTATAAATACGTAAAAAAATACAAATATCCATTTTACTAGTTATTAACTGTAATATTTTTAAGGGCAAATAAAATACTGTAGAAGGAAGAGAGAGAGAGAGAGAGAGAGAGAGAGAGAGAGAGAGAGAGAGAGAGAGAGAGAGAGAGAGAGAGAGAGAGAGAGAGAGAGAGAGAGAGAGAGATTTGGGTAACAAATATTTTTTCACACTTAAAATAATAATATTTTTACAGTAGCTGCAGGCTGAATTACGATCAGCACTTCTTGTTTAATTATTATAGGATTATTACAATCTATAGAGTATTGACCTCAATTTTTTTATTGCAGAAATGGATAGAGGGTGAAAAGTTATGCTACCCTAATTTTTTTTTAAGATTTTTTAGAGCCCGGGAAGTATGTTTAAAAAATTATTGAAAGTCCTTTTTGTGACGTCACGTGGCGGCAAGTCCTATCTTTTTCTTAAGGAGCGGCGTCTCGTGACGTCACATAAAGAACTTTCAATAATTTTTTAAAAATAGTTCCCGGACTCTAAAAATTCTGAAAAAATCAAGGTAGCATAACTTTGCACCCTCTATCCATTTCTGCAATAAAAAATTTTGAGGTCGATACTCCATTATTTTATTTTATTATGTATTAACATGAATAAAAAAAAAAAAAAAAACGGAAGCACAATTTAGAATAACATAAGGTGACGTGACCAAAATACTGTTCGACTTATCAGTTATTTGTGCAGTTGCAAGTGTTCAGGTTATTATTTATTTCAAGCAGTATTTTCTTGACATTATTAATAGTTAAGGTATATAATAGCTGTTATATTATAGGTGAATAATTTTTTTAACTACTTTCACACGTGTGTCTAACTTGTCTACTCCAAGAGTATAACCTATATACAACCACAGAAAACCGTCAATAAAAATGCAGTTGGCACTTAAGTTAAATAATAAAAGCACCTCTTAAGTACAGAAAGTATATACAGTGATCGCATTGCAAGCAAGCGCACTCAGGAACGCTCACTAACTGGCATACAGTAAGGGGCGAACCGAAGCTATGGACACAATGCAGATTAAAAGCTCGTCACATAAACGACAGTGCCACCCACATTGCTTGGTACTTTACTTCACTTCACTGAACGCAGTTTAGATAGGTAATAAAAGAGTAATTTAGTAATTGAAGTTTGTTGTACTTCCAGATACAAAATTCATACCTAGAAACATCGTAATTGCTTTTGCAGCCGCAATGTAAATTTGATTTTGAAATTAAATAATAATAATAAAAAAAATCATACGGTAAGTTGTACACACTGATATTTCAATTATTAAATAAAAATAGTAGCTATTACGTAGTCCCTCTGTTTCAAACAAAAAATAAAACAATCAGGAACATTTTTAAAGGCCTTTTTCCTCCTTCCTACATGTTTTAAATCTTTAGCAATATATTTAATGTTTGTGTTACGATGAAATCTGTTTCAAACATGTAAATTGAAAATAAAAAATAAGCAGTATTTGATGAAAAAAAATATATAATACATATTATTTTCAGTTTTTTTTTTTATTATTATTCTCGTCTTAGTTTACAAAAGGGAAAGAGCGGAGTGGCCAAACAATCAGGCTTTCTAAAAATTTTGAGTAATTTTGATTAATTGTGATGATAAGCAAAAATATTAATGTATAGTTGTATACATTTTTGATTTTTTTTTATAAACATCTTTACTTCCAACTGCACACCCAGGCGCGGATCCAAGGGGGGGGGCTGAGGGGGCTGCAGCCCCCCCTCCCCGAAATTTTGGATTTAACATGGGCAATATAGGCACTTCCCCCACTCCAATTTCTTTAACATTGGCCTTATGGAGGCAGCCCCCCCCCCAATTTTTCAGCCCCCCCCCCAATTTTTCAGCCCCCCCCCAATTTTTCAGCCCCCCCCCCCCCCCCGAATTTTTTTCCTGGATCCGCGCCTGTGCACACTTTCTTTAGATTTTTAGATAGACAAAAGAGCAATGGTAGCTTGAACTGATGTCATTCGTTGTACTTCCAAATAATTCGTATTACTCATAGATAAGCCAGGACACTTGATATATCGTCGCCTCAGAATGCAAGTCGCGTAAGTACAAAAAAATTTGATGCAACTTTGAACCTTATTTCAATATAACTTAAAGCTCAAAGTCCCATCAATTTTTTTTTGTACTTACGCGACTTGCATTCTGAGGCGACGATATATATATAATATATATATATATATATATATATATATATATATATATATATATATATATATATATATAGAATAGAATAGAATAGAATAGAATAGAATAGAATAGAATAGAATAGAATAGAATAGAATAGAATAGAATAGAATAGAATAGAATAGAATAGAATAGAATAGAATAGAATAGAATAGAATAGAATAGAATAGAATAGAATAGAATAGAATAGAATAGAATAGAATAGAATAGAATAGAATAGAATAGAATAGAATAGAATAGAATAGAATAGAATAGAATAGAATAGAATAGAATAGAATAGAATAGAATAGAATAATTTATTGATTCCTTTGACATACAAATTGTGTGGAATAAGTCAAAACATACAGTAACACACATACATACATGATCACACAATACAAAAGTCAGAACAATTTCAATATATTAATTGCAAATAGAAATAGGAAAAAAAATCTTATATTATTATAATTATATAGATATATTAGAAATATAT
Organism: Siphlonurus alternatus; assembly: GCA_949825025.1. NCBI lineage: Eukaryota > Metazoa > Arthropoda > Insecta > Ephemeroptera > Siphlonuridae > Siphlonurus > Siphlonurus alternatus. The sequence goes on from OX463788.1 coordinate 33,525,875, forward strand.
TAAGTTCATACATTTATTTCAATCTATTTTTAATATAAACATTTTTATCTGATTTAGCATTAGCTTGATTTGGATATATGGAATAAAAATTCTGAGTATGTAAATATACATATATATATACATATACATATATATATAAGTATGTATATATATATGCATACATACATACATACATACATACATACATACATACATACATACATACATACATACATACATACATACATACATACATACATACATACATACATACATACATACATACATACATACACACATACATACATACATACATACATACATACATACATACATACATACATACATACATACATACATACATACATACATACATACATACATACATACATACATACATACATATATATATATATATATATATATATATATATATTGGCATCAAAGCCCGAAATTAACAATATTTCGGGATTTACTCATTTACATTTGATCATTTTTAGATTTAATCAAATCAGAAAAAAGCAAAGCGAGAAATTTAACAATTCTCGGGTGGCGCACCTTACGAAAGGCAAAAACCGAAAGACACCTTCTTATTATTACACTCAATACACTGTGAACTATTTGAATATACTTATTAGCTTATTATGTACCTATTGGAACGTTATGGAAACCATGTATAAGGATATTATTTTATTTTTCATTATTTTATCACAGATAATGGCAGTAGCGGCATCGTCAAACTCAAACTAATTATAATATAATAGAAGGGTTCGAGTTTTGTATCACCCTAAAGGATTGCAAATCTAAGGCATGTTTTTGCCACGGTAAAAATAAAACATAATTAATAGTGTCATGAGAGTAAATCTTGCAAACACAGGAGGCGATAAACGAATGTACAAATGTGCATGTGTAAAACTTATAAAAAAATAAATATATTAATTGTATTACATTTTCACTTAATTGTCATAGATTTTTTTTTAAATGTATCGTAAAATTATCATTGCATAATAGATATAATTAATAAGAATAAAAGCAAATTATGAAGAAAAAAAAAACTGAAAGTACCTTATATTTTTCAATACTATTACTTATTATAAATCAATTTTATTATTTTATTTATATAAAAATAATACCTATAGCTGCTTATGATCCGATCCTCAAACGGTTCCTTATTTGGCATGAAATTTAGCAAAATGTATATTGATATACAATCGGTTTCTACAGTTTCTATATAGTAACGCTATAAAAATCTTCCTAACGTTCTCAATGAAGCCACGAGAATGACTAGGAGCTATAGAAGTAAACAAGTTATCAGTTTACAGCGGAATCACATATTATTCCACACGAAGTAGCAGCAAATACTCATCTAGCTACTACACAGTAATAATAACCTGGTAAATGTCAAAGTTTGACACAAATATTGAATGATTAAAATAATTGAAAATATATACGATTATTTGTGTTAATAATTTAAATGGAGAATATAATATATATTTCCAAGTAAATTAAAATAAAAAGATATAAAAACATTATAACAATTAAATAATTAATACTTGATAAAGTTTACACTCACGAGTCAATGATTTGATGATTGGCGGGACAAACATGCTATATGATGCTATGTTGGGAAAATTTAACTGATTTTTTTTAAAAAAAAAATCATAAATATAAATTTAAATAAAATTGGCAAAATTCAAATTTATCATGAAAGAAAATAAGTACTAAAATCTGAAATAATATTTATAAAAACTAGATTCTATAAGCTAAAAACTACAATCCTAGCTCCATTTCGGTCCCAAATGGTACACCAAATTGCTGATGAGAACTAATTCATAATTAATACATTATTATATCATTACTACGCCGGAGAAGGACGAACAATAAAATTACCCATTTCAGTCAGACGTCTCTTTAATACGCAGGATATTTAGATTGCTATTTAAGAAATTATAGCACCATCACTAGTATAAAATTTCACTAATTTAAAATATTTAACTCTTAATAATTATATCCATAGTTTATAGAATTAAAAAACAAGACTGTGCTCTTTTTTCGTAATGATATAATATATGTTATAGTGGCAAGTAGCAAGGGTAACCGATGTGATAATAATATAATCAGATACACTTTTTTTAAACGTTTTGTGTTCTTTCCTTTTTGGAACATTGCCAAAAAGTATAAGTTGATTTGCATTTGACAATTTTATTTATTTCCTTTTTATATTTTCATGTGTTGGGCGGGGAAACGAGGGGAATGGATTCAGTGCGCATGCGCTCTGCTTCTCCACGTGGAAATCTTTAGTATGGTACATGTGCTCGCGAAAGAGAGAGCATTGTTATTTTTCAAAGTGTAAATAATAAGTAGAATTAATTATTTTACAAACATTAAATATAATATATGTAATGTACATAGTGTAGACATAGTAAAAATTGTGTTGTCATCATCGAGTGTAGAATATGAAATTATAAAATATAACATTTAAGAAATGAAACATTCATCTCTGAAATTTGCAAGTGTTAATTATTCCGGTGAGTAATTGATATTTTTTTATAACTTTTTATAAAAGCTAGATAGAAGATTAATACTTTATAAGTTAATGTTAAAAGTAAAGTACATAGGTTTGAATAATAATGATAGCCAGCGATATCGATTTGCCATTATGAATCGATTCCATCATATAAGCATTGTGGCTTTAGCTAGCTCTATACTGGCTCAGAATCGCGCACAACTCACGTGGTAAATTCACGCGCAAAAAAATTGAAACTGTCTGGTCAGGCTCAGACTGGCCATTAGATTTCCTGACTGGCCTGACTTGCTTCATTACTTTTTAATCCATAGAGCATATGAAAAGTGGCCTCAGGCTGCCTTCTAGGTGTGTCTAGTCGTTAAAATTGATGTAGTTAGATATGGGGACATTTTTATGGCTGAAAGATTTCCAGCATTTAATTTTAGACAATTAATTAAGTCATATGTAATAAGTATCAAGCAACGAGTTTAAATATAAATCATGATATAATATTGTTATTATAATATTGCATTATGATTAATATAGAGGTTGCTGATACTGCCGGTAATTTTAACGTGAGATACTGAGATACATTCTATGCATATATGCATCAATTGGTGAGATATAAAAATTATAAAATAAAATTAAAAAAAAAATAAGATATTATTGTAAAACAAATCTTACATTAATTATTAAATCATGTTATATAAATTTTTGTTGCCATTATATCTTAATATTACGTATTAATAAATTAATTTAACAATTATCAATGACCTCTTATTTTTTTATTAGTTCACTATTTGTAACACCTAAATTATGATGTATAATAATTTAATGTTCTAATTTATTGATTACTTAGATCACAAATAAAGATGTTAAATAAAAGTATTAAAAATAATAACCAGCTCAGTTTACTAAAAAGTAAACAAAAGGATCACTTATTTATAACATAAAACCATGCCGTATAGGATAGCACCGATGATAGCATGTTTGTGCTGAACTACACCGACACAAAAATATTTTGCTTTCTTTCTTTCTTTCTTTCTCTTTCTTTTTTTTTCTTTATTATTATTTTCTTTCTTCTTTTTTTTATGTGTTTTTTTCTCTCGTGTAATACACAACACTCGTGGCCTAAAGCTATTTTTATTACACGGATCGAAGAGTTCTATTGATTAGTATATGAACAGATTGAGCGACTTTGAGCCAGTGTTTGGAGGATTGCCAGGTTTGGCATTCTTTTGCATAATATCTCGAGTAAGAATCGCGTGGTGCGACGGTGTGGCGTGAAGGATTCAAGGTCGCCTCTCCTTTTAAATGTAATTTTATTAGTAAGTAGCTTTTTCGTGCAAAAGGTATTCATATTGAATGTATTCTATTTCACTTTTCTATTTTTTTTATACATGTCATATTAAAGCGTACGGCACAGAATATTCATAACTGATGCAGACTCAGCATTGTATTCTTTAATATGGTTTATTTTAAATTTTTTGCAATATTGAGTTTAAAATATAAATAATTAATTAATCAGTTAAATAATTTATTCACAACACAATTACAACTTTCAATATAATATGGATGAAGACAGGGCCGTATACAAGATATACAAGAATGTGCACAAAGAAATTTAAGCGAGTTGTATAGTAAATTTTAGTGTTGCTTTTTTTTTCCTGTTATTTGTATATATTATGTATTATCTTTTTTATATCAACTTTTATGTAGTTGTTTCTATCTTTTTTCAGGATGCAAATCTTGTTTGGGCATTGCCTTTTTTTGCACCCTCTTGGGCAGTATTTCCTATTATACCTGACTGTGACAATGTATGTATCTTGTCTGTTCTGCTCAATAAAAACTATATTATTATATTATTATTATTATTAAGAGGGGGGAGGGGTGTTAACCCCCCCCCCCCCTTGAGAGCTTAACCTTAGTAAATCTAAAGGGATAAAATAAAAAACCTTTCAAAAAATTTTAATGAAAAAAAATCTTATTTTTATTTATTTTTTTAAATTTATCCCCGAAATACATCTTTAATTTATTTAAAATTCGTCCAATATTATAATTATATAAGTATATTATAATATTATATAATCAAAATATTGCAAATTTTATTTGATCTGAATAATTTACATCAGCAATAGCGTTTTTATTATTAATAACAATCTTCTATAAGCCAATATTTTTCATTCTGCTTTTCTGTAAAATCTCTGATTTCAAGCAGAGGTTATGTTTGTTATAATAATTTGTATGAATGTATGAACTATAAAAATAAATGAACAAATACAAACATATAAAATAAGAGAAGCGCAAAAAGATATTTGAGAAAAAAACCTTAATGACTTGAACTGGATCTAATTATTAAATAAATTTCAAGTAAATGGCAAAGTGCATAAAATATTAATTTTTTATGAGATTTTTCATTTTTTAGGATAGTATTTTTTTTATTATTTTACGCTAAAAAAAGGAGCGTGTCCTTAAAAAAATGGCACCTGCGGCGGTCTATTGGGAGGCTACGCCCCTAAACCCCCCCAATGGAGTGTTCTCGATCTTCATTCTGAGAAACCTTCCTTTGAACAAATCCTGAATATGCCACTGGGATGAAGGAGTTTATTTAGAGAGACTAAGTCATTCAGCAAGCCATTCATACACCTAACTGACACAATGTATTTTAAGGACAGACGTTAAACAAGAAGAGAGAAACAGAGAGTTTCATGAGATCACCACCTCTATATGCTATCATAAAATTTGCCAAATTGTATAGCTGAGGAAACCTCAATTAGTACGGTGGCTTAGTAGCCTTTAGTCGTTAGGCCGGCTAGGTCTTCCAAATCAAAAATTTGAATTAAAAATGCCAACTCAATAATCCAAAGGCAATTTACGTCAAAAAATGCATAAATATATATACCATCTAAAATAATAAAAGTTTCCCTGTATTATAATATAATCTGTCATAACATTATTTAATAATATTGTACAATACTTTAGAATAGCTGGTTCCGTAGATAGCATTGCATGTTTTACAGTGGTAAGTCTTTATAAAAGCGGCGTATATAATTATATGAAATGTATATAATTTAATGCGTATGGTTTCAATTGTCACATCAAATCCAGGTAGGGAGAAAAAAAGAAAAAGAATATTAAAAAATGAAGCCTGATAACAATGAACTGAATAAGAGTACCTTTAACGACGAGTATATAATGTCAAAACATCAATCGCACGCAGTTGTAAAATAACATACAAATAATTAATTACATAAACACAGATACTAAGAAATAAAAGACGCCAGACTAAATTAATTTTAATTTGTTTTAACCTTGAACTAAAAATTTTACAAATAAAAAGCTGCTGCATGCATAAATATCATAAAATATCATACATGTAAAAAATACCTGAACTCTCATTTAATCCATCTAAAACTATGTTCAATCTCATGGTATTTCGTCGACATTACCATTTATTTTTATTAATAATAATAATAATAATAAATGTTTATTGAGCAATAAAAAATATTATACAAATAAATACCGCAGTATTGACAGCAAAATACTGTTAAGCTCAAGGGGTGACATGTAAAAGGCAGAACCCAAGCACAAAGTGAACAGTCACTTCAAATAACAAGAATCAGAAAATAGCTGCTTCGTCAAATTTTAAACACGTAAATACAAATATAAGAACAAAATTATTGATATAATAATTATACTGTATACATAAACATATAAAAAAAAGGTCTCTAAGTAAATTACATAATATATATCTCTCTTTCTCATCTTCGGGCAGGGCATTAAAAGCTTTTACAACCCTTGGAAAGAAGGAAGAAAGGTACGCACTAGAGTCTCCTCGGGGGGTGGAAAGCACCACCCCATGCAGAACTTCTCATATATTCACCTTTATTCTATAGAAAGTTTGGTTTGTCAAGAGTAATTTTGTTTTCTATAAAGAAAAAGTACACGATCATATTGATTGCATCATAATATACTAAAAATTTAAACTAAGTCATCCTTCCTCCAAAATGCAGACACAAACTTATATATTATGGACAAAGCCCGACAAAGGACCTTCCATACACACAGTGCTATTGTATTAATTTGTAAATGCACTTCTTCTTCTTCTTTGAGTTTTATTGGCCAAAAATTAGGATAAATCAAGAGGCCAGTGCTGTGTAGTCTTAATTAAATTAATTAAGTGCTTAATTGTCTGTTGTAATTCGACTACTTATGTTATAGTGCCTCTTAGGTAGGATGATAAGGATCATGGATTAACGATGGTACCATGTGCCAACTCAACTCAACTTTGTAGGATTGTGGGGCGTTGGTATGAAGGTATGATGCAGGTGCCAACATGAATGCAGTGAATTTGAATACAGCTTTTGTATCTGTTTCCAAGGACACAAAAGCACGACTAAGTAATTGGGCTAGTTTGATTATGTGAGGGATGAGACGAGGATGCTGGTGATTATGGAATTGAGTATCTGGGAAGAGTAGACAATAAAGAAGGTTAAAATAGAAGGGAAAAAGAAATTATTAGGAAAGGTGAGACACTCAATGCTGAGCCATGCACACGATGTAACAATACTTCACTCCTAGTAGAAAGCTAATTAAGACTTGACTCATTTGTAAATGCGCAATCTATCAAGAATCAGTTGGGTCATCTGTAATATATAGGAAACATAATGAAAATATGATCTCATTAGAATTATTTATTTACGAACAGATTAATAATTAAGTTTCAGGTTCATTAAAAGAGGTCCATCAGATGTAGAGAATTCAAAAGTAATGTAAAATTGTTCATAAACAGTAGGGGTTTATTGTGTATTAATTAATAATTAAAGCTAAATTTGACTGATGCAGTTATGTCATTATTATTTTTTTATCTTACCCATGGCAAGATACCAAGTGTGTACCTTGTAACTGAAGGTGGTTAAAATAAATAATTTGAAGTTGGTTAACATCAAAGACTTCGGTTAGCATGGTCTATATAATAATTATAAATATACTATCATATATTATTTATTAAACAAAAAAATTGTGCATTTTTCATTTTGTCACATCATTCAATTTGTTCAAACGAAGCAAAAGTTTTTGTTATTATTTTATTATATTCTTTTGTTCTATATTATAGTATATGACAAAATCCTATTTCAGCAAAACTGTCTTGTATATATAGTAAGATCAGTGCTTACATAGCAATAAAATTAAATGAGAACAGAAAGTCAGATTGTTATCTATTCAGTTTGTGCAGTGATTTAATTCAATGTAATTGATTGAGGCAATAATGCTCACGTTATAGTTTCGTGTCACGTGTCATTATGGTCCTTTTGTAGCTGACGTGGCACACGAGTTCTTATGAGCGAGCGAGCGAGAGAGAGAGAGAGAGCACCAAAGCACGCACAACTATACACTTAGCCTGTATGCTGCCAGCTGGTGTGTTGTTTTTAGACCAAACATGCCCAATCAATCTCTGATCTTTAATATATTTAATCTATTAATGATTTTTTTTTATGCATTTATGTTTATCGTACACTATTTTCTATCGTGCTCTATGTGCATGATTATTACTAAAAGCTCTTTTAATATAGTTATGAATAATATGTATTTAAATTTAAAAGCACCTTAGCTAAATTGTAGCTGAATTAATGAGTAAAAAATTTTATCGACTATTTGTTTATTGTTTTAACAACAAGTATTGAATAAAATCAAGAAGACAAAGGAACATAATTTTATTATATATTATGATATTATTGTTATTAAAACAGTAAAGCAGTTATGTTAATCTATTACATAACGAGGAAGAAGCTGTTTCACACGATCATCGCAATTTTGTATTAAATAATAAATAAAATTATATTAATTATAGTTAAATTTAAATGTAAAAATAAATCAACTGCATTATATAAAATTCGATATAAATGTTTTTTGGAATAAAGCATTTAACATATTTACGTTGTAGGTAATGGTTAAAAATTATAGCATTATAAAAATAGCAGTTGTTCAGCACCCAAAGGTAATATATAATATTATATACACAATTAAATTGACACAATAACAATGAAATAGCTAGCAAGTTGTTATGATTGTACGTACTCCAAGGGTGGATTATCCTCACCATCAAGTCATTGCAGTTGATAAATTGTTGATATCCCCCGAACCCCTCTGTAAATTAATGGACAATTGAGATTATTTCCTTAACTACAGACTAGCATAAAAAACGAAGCTCAAAGATTAGAAGATATAATCCTTAAAAATAATATCTGGAGTCAGAAATCTGAAACAAAAATAGCAACATCAATTTTTTTTTTATGCTTTGTTCATGTGTGCTATTAAAGAAGAATGCAAGTTGTCCATAATGTATTATAATAACCGAACAAGTTGCTGCTGCTGTGGTGCTCCGACCGTCCCACTACAGGAAATTGCGCCTTTACGCACCTATTTATACATACATTACATAACATGACGCCATATTCCTATTTACACTTGTTATAATTGTGCTTGTACTGTTCTAATACTGTATTCATACCGTTTTGTTAATCGGTAGTAAATTCTCACAGCAACTATTCCTACTATTACTTGTTACTATAATTGATTTTGTTACACACACATATATATATATATGTGTGTATATATATATGTGTATATATATATATATATATATATATATATATATATATATATATATATATATATATATATATATATATATATATATATGTATGTATGTATATATAAAATTGTTACATTTGTAATACATTGCATTTAATTGATTGCCTAGATAGAGATGAACAAATGAAATGTGAAATCTATGAGATTTTAAAAAAATGACTATCGAAACAAATTAATTAAATCGTATGCATTTAATATTGATTTATAAATTTCTGAATTATAATTTGCAAAACTAAATTTTCAAATTTGATAACAATAATTTTCGGTATGTTAAAGCATGACTGTATTGATGTATCATTTCTGCTGAATTAGTGTCAAAGACAAATCACGGGAGGGAGGGGTGAAATCACAATTATGACAATGTTATTCAGTGCATGTGTACAAATGTACAGTCTTAGTCAAAATAAGTAGAACTGCACGTACGTGCTACATCAATCGTTCTGTCTCGCCTCTATAATTATGAATGACTATTGTTCAAATTTTTGTACTATGCACTCACCTTTCCTTCATCTCTATATTTAATTACAAAAGCTTTTGTAATTAAATATAGACTCCCTTTAACTCTATGTTAAATTTATTGTATTTTGAGGCAACTGACGCATGTCATCGGCGTCATCGCCCCCCCCCCCCCCCCCCCATGCCCAGGCTCTCCCTCGTACTCTCCTGCATTTTTAGGATGTATAATATTGTAATGTATGCATGTATAAGTACTATTAGTACTAACGATAAGAAAATGCATTCTCCGGGATATGCTTTTCTTATCTCGTTGCTAGTGGGCTGATGCAGTCTTATGCTGTCACAGGCTGCATGCTTGGAAAACTTGTAAGCAGAACCGCACCTTCACTCAGACATGTGCCAGCGTGCAAAATAAAATGTATAGTTTATACATAATGGAAAAAAATGGAAAATTTGTTAATGTCAATACTCTTATAATATGGATTTAGTGTGACACAATTTAAAATTCTTGTTGATCACCCAGTTAAAAGTTTGAGTAACTGCTTAGTAATTAACGTACGTGATCACCTTTTTATGTTTGAAATTAAGATTTAGTGCACTATGCACTTAGTATTAAATACACGGAATACAAATTTTAAATCTAATTGTAAGTCAACTAGAAACATTTTTTTTCTTTTTTTTACGAAAACATAAACATTGTTTTTGTAAAGTTGAAGGTTCTTTTCGCATTAAGACTCAGTACATTGAAGTACGTCAAGAATGTTGCTTTAAAGTTGTTTGCACAATCCTCCTAGTACGAGGAAATATTTTTACAATAATATATACAATATCTCGTCCTACAGGTCATGTCAGAAAAGTGCTTTCCTCTTGTCACAATTTATAATATCCTCTGCTATATTTTTAAAATAAAATTGATATCTGGAAATAAATATAATATATAATTTATTGTGTAATAATTACAAATTTATAGTTATAGTTGTGATACACACATGTATTGAGTGTTCAGGTGTATTAAAAGAACTGTACAACAAAAGTTTTGTTACCTAATATCCTAATAATGTTAAGACATTTTCTTGTTTAGTATAATAGGTTCTTATGGATTCGCAGCTTTATCAATATTATACTATACTTATAGAGAAAAGAAAATTTTATTCAGGATAGCTTAAATGTTACTAGTTCTTACAAAAAAATTGTACGATAATTAAGTAAGTTCCAAAATAAATAAACCCTAAAAACATAACAGTTCATTGACAAAAGCTGTAGCGTCCATCCTGGCTGAGGTTTCCACGTTTCCCTCAGTCGCAGGCAAATGTCGGGATGAATTGCAAGGCCGTGACCGCCACCGTTCTGGAAGAGCCCGTGAAACGCTCAAGCTAGGATTTCGGAAGGTTCGGGGTTTCAAACTTAGTAAATAATTAGTAATTAGAAGTACCCAATTGTGATTTGATTAAAAAAAAACATAAAAGAAAGTCTCCCTCAGAAGGGTATATTTAATAATTAAAGGTTAATTATTGTATTAATTACAAATACTAATGTGTCGATTGCCTGTGCATAACTGAATCCATCAAACTCCTCATTTTATTACATAAAAAAATGATGCACCCCAACATAAAATGTTATTGTTAATGTATGTATTGAATTTTATTACATTCCTTTGATTACATTTGTAATATATTATAGATTCCAACATATAGTTCAACAACAACGAGGTAATACAGTTACATCATAATAAATTAATAAATAGATCAAATCACATCCTATTTTCATGTTTGATTGCGATGTAAATTATGCCATCCCAATAAAAATATGCATTTGATAGTTATTAATGTTATTATACAAGTGATTTGATAAAAATTATGAGTTTATTGATTTATATATATATTTTTTAATGATTGAGTTCTAGTTTATATTGTTTATAATCAATAAAATCAAGTATAATTTTGTATTATACAATTTTTTTTTATTAATTACCACTCTAATTTGTATGTAATTATCTTTGTAATATCTCTCATTATGCAATACTAAACTAATTGCGTCACAACGGTATTATATAATACTCTACATGATTTTATATTTATTTATTTATACAAAAAATGATTTCATCATTAAAGTATCTGTTAAATAAGCAAATTAAGATTAGTACGCAGCCGCCTGTGCACACCAAGTAGATAATAATAATATATTATGTTAAAAACTCAACAAACCTGGTTTTATTAAAAAAAAAAAGCACGAAAAATGGAAATAAACTTGACACATCTTCTCCTATATTATTACTTGACATTTTAAAATGTTTTAGCAACCGACTTTGTACTGATCGTTCTGCCCTGGCTTCGTCCTTTCTTGCCAACTCGTATAACTCCTGTAATATAAAATAAGCAAGAATGGCGAGACACATGTTTCTTTACTAATCATGATGAATGTGTAAAGACTCTCAGTAAAACGTAATATTTCATACAAAAAAACAACAACATTAAATTAATGAAATTAGTCAAAATTTTTCTTCATGATTATTTCTTAACTTATATTAATCAATTTTATATGTAAATATACGCATGACTTGAATTTGTTATAATTAAACTGCATTGTTGTATTGTTATGAATATAAAAAAAGAAATTTTATATACAACTTTGGAATATTATAAAATGGATTCTATTATAAGTTGAGAGTCTATAAGTTATAGTCAAAAGATATTATTTGAACATTCACTAACTTTTTATCGCTAATTTAAATGTATAATTATATAGAAATATTTTTTAATTTTCATTATGTGTTTCATTTTGAATATTTAATTTCTTTGTTTGTATTAAGTTATAAACGCATTATACCCATTAATAATAATAATTGTTTATTGGGTTAAAAAAATATATATATTTTTTAATTTTATTACAGCTTACAGCGTATTCTGCTATTAGTGTAAGCATTCAAACTTAGCAACAGTATTAAGTTTATACAAACAACAAACAAAGCTATTAATAATTACATAGCTATTTATAATTTATTATTTACTTTTAATGCATATAATTTTGCGTATACCCAATTAAAAATTAATGAATAAATAATATACATTCATTTTGAAAATATTATTCTTGGTAACTAATAATAACTGTAATCAATAAATAATTAATACTTTAAAAAGCAGAGAACGAATGAGACTTTTTTAATGGCTTCATTTTGATTTCAGTGCGTAACTTATTAGTACTAATTATAAATATTAATTATCAATAACACTATGATTTTATATTATGTAGAGTAGGGTCATGTCAAATCAATTTCTTTGTTTAAGATTAATTAAGCGTCATTATATTTTACATGATAACAACCTTAATAAAAATATAACATGGCAACATCCAAGATCCTTTTACTTAGTAAAGGGATCTTGGCAGCTTCTTATATAAAGTATAGCCTACTGTAACTGTTACCAGCTGATAATGAATTATTAAAATATAAGAAGTTGAAATTAGAAAAAAAAAAAAAAAATTCCAGCAACATCTTAATGTTTTTATATGAATTTATAATAATATTAATAATAATATTTGTTTATTTAGGATAAATTACATTGTAGGGAAAAGGGTAAAAAAAAATAAATAATAGCAACAACATGGCATAATAACCCAAATTGGTGAATGTAATTGGTAAATTATAAATTCATCTCGATTTTGTATATGTATTTCAATTGGACTATATTGTATTAGGTTATCCTATATTTTTACCATGAGTCGGATTGCTCTCTCTCTCTCTCTCTCTCTCTCTCTCTCTCTCTCTCTCTCTCTCTCTCTCTCTCTCTCTCTCTCTCTCTCTCTCTCTCTCTCTCTCTCTCTCTCTCTCTTTCACCCATCACACTACGTTGACACAAAAACCGCATGCCTGGCTCCATTCAAACCGGTCCTGAAAATGAACTCTGCACTGATCGTGGATGGCGCACGGACGACGCGGGTCGTAGGGGCAGGCTGGGGGGAAATGGAGGGGGGGGGGGAGTCTGCTCCCGCCACCGCCGTTGTGTGGTTATCCAAACCACAAATCTGCTTTGCTGGGGGCGGCAGAGGGGGCAGACGAGCAGGCAGGACGAGGATAGATCCAGGCTGTTGTCAGCTTCAAACTGCCAATATGTTACATTTTCATTGATTTAATATTATATAATACGAAGAAATATTTCTCTATTTTATGCAATTATTTTAATTCATTAGCTATAGCTCCTGTATTATTTTCAAAAATAAAAGGGGGGAAATATGTACATTTTTAGTATAAAATACATTGCATAACATTGAACCTGCATAATATTATAGAAAATGATAATGAAATTATAAGACTTCTTATAAATAAATTATTTTAAATGTGCATGCAGTTAACGTAACGAGTCACTCTCGATGTTTTTTTATACAAGAAGGAAGAAAATTATAAATCTTGGCACATTGATAGTAAGGATTTTTTTCAGCAGATACAGTATTCTGTTTATTGTTTATCCACCAATGCAAACAAATTATTTCTAGTATTGTAGCAGTGAATTGAACTGATTTGAGGATGCATATGAATGCTTCCTTCTCAAAAAAAGCGCACTGAACAACGTACAATAATATTATCAGTAACTGAACAGTATGAACAGTAATTTATCTGAACAGTAATTATTTACTATGTATGTATGCTGACTTGTCTTGTAAGTGAGATTAATAAATATTTGAATTTGGATTTGAAGAAAATTCAAATGTATTTAACATTTAAGAAGAAACTGAAAACTTTTTTATTTGACAATAATATTAATGTGTATATGAAATTGATGACTTTTACAAGCGTATTTAAATAATTATTCACTATGTATGTTTTATGCTGACTTGTCTTAAGCCCATATTACACGATACAATTTTGCTTACAATTTTGGCTTACAAGAAAATTTCGCCTCCATACAAACAAATGGAGTTGAAGTTTTCTTGTAAGGAAAAATTGTATACAATACTTAGAAAAATTGTATCGTGTAATATTGGCTTTATATGTGAGATTATAAATATTGGAATTTTAATGTAGCCTCCTTGGGGATGACTAAGCAGACTTAACAGACTGCATGTACTTTTTGCCTCCTTGAAATTTTCAAATGTTAATTTCTTTCTTGAAACAGCGTTGCACGTTGTGACTTCCTCAAATTAAAATTTTCTCACAATTTATTTATGTATTACAGATATTAAAAGAATAATAATAATTTTAAATTAACATATGCAAAATGAAAAATTGGACATCACTGTTTAAAAGGTAATGTAAGGTATGATGAATGGCTATAGCAATTGAAGGAAATTTAAATATCCATTTTACCTTAAGATCAATTTTGTTTTAATGTTCACTTGACGCAATGTATACAAGTGTACTCATGATGGGATTGTCGTGAATTAATTACCGACCATCCTGACTGAGGTTTCCCTGGTTCTTTCAGTCACAGCTGTTTGCTAGGCCAGCTGGTGGGACACAGAAAAAAAAAGCAACTCTACAGGTCGGGTCTTTGAAGATTTTGCGACCAGTACCTGAGCTGCATGCAACTGGGCTTACAGATTAGTATATAAAGGAATCAAAATTTACAAAAAACAAAATATTTTAAAACTTGCTGCGCTAATCTTTGGTTGCGGTGCTAGCTGCATAAATCAGTAAAAAGATATTGCCTTAGTGGGAATAAGATATAAAAAAAAATGTATTTTTTTATGGATTTGTTGAAATGATGAATATATTTATATATATTATATTATATTTGTATTTTATCACACACATAAACATGCAGTATTAGTGATATGTTAATTTAAAATTTTATTGTTAACTCGTGTCTAGTGAATAATTAAGAATGATGTGAATCAATTGTGATTGTTGTTTGACAGAAGCAGTTTCAAAGGCAAGCCTGGGGTGTCCGCTCCATTTATTTAGATTGATGACCTACTTACGATTAACACTGACTTGTAACTTTATATACTTTCGAGTTATTGTACGATGAAAACATCATCACATCAAAATGTGTTAGACTTAGAACATGTAATTGATATAAATGGTGTTGGGGTTAAAATCTAAATCATGTCAAAAATATCATATCAATTTATACGAAAGTAATATTATAGTGACAGTAGTAAATATTAAATAATGTTAATAAATAGTGCACAATCAAGGACTAATGTAGCAATATAGCGCTCAATAAAATTATATGTATACATAAATATATATATATATATATATATATATATATATATATATATGTGTGTGTGTGTTTTTGTAACAATTAATTTTTAATGCAATTAATATTTAGTCTAATAAAAATTTTATTCCATTTACGCTGCGAAAAAATTCTCGTACTTGTGAGACAAACACCTCGTGATCTACGTTCGTAAAATTATTATAATAGGCCAATTCTCGTAAAAAAAGTCAAATTCATATCAGAAAAATAAATTGTAGTTATGATATTTAAGTTACGATATTTATAGCACTATTTCTTTAATCATCTCACAATAATCCAATAAACAATTAATATATAAATGTGTTGTAATTTATTTATCTCATTACTGGATTTTTCATCTCCACAAAATTATCTTATATATGAATAAATAGAAATTAATTGAGTGGATGCTGAAGCTGGCTGGATGGGGCCACATATTATCGCATCAACATAATATAATAATTATATAAGATCTCTCTCACTGGATCTTCTCGCAAAGTAATATCTCACCTTTTTGTTTCGAAGTATTATAGCGACGGCAACTAAAGTTGCAAGCAGCCGCAAGCGATGACTAGCTGTTATTAAACGTGAATTAAAATCCCTGTAGCTCTATTTAAACACAACTTGATACAAGCTAAATCAAACTCAGAGTGAAAAAAAGAACGTATTAATTAACAATTGTCGGAAATCCATGCTCTAAATAAGAATAAATAGGCATTTAATTTGCTTTTTTACATGAAATGGTCGACGAATGAAAAACTGACATTCTTTATAAAATTTGTATTATTTCACTGTAAATTTTAGTTTATTACCAGTGTACAATGAGGAAATGTCTTTTTCTAGGAATAGTTAGCTGCGAGAGCATCAGCGTTATTTGTAACCATTGTGCAGCCATCCACCAAGGCTTTTCAAGAAGTGTTGCAAAATTAATAAATTGTGAGTATCTAATATCACGGTGGTATTTTTTTTTTCCACTTTAACAAGTACATTGCAGTATCATGACTCAATAATTTTATTGCATTATTTTCTACACTTTTTATTTCTTTTCATTTCTCTTCTAGCGTTAATAGTATCTTGATGTCATTCACACCAATGCAGAAAGTAGATTGGTTGGTGTGCGTTGCCAGTATAAAGTTTTTAAAATATTACTCTATTAAATAAATGCATTACTCACATATTTTAGTGCAACATGTTGCAATGTGCATCTCATCATCAGTGAGTGCAGTGTGGGCGGCTGCATGAAAGAAATTGTATTATGTGACGTGTTACAATAGTTACAAAATATTTTACTGCTTTCAAAGAGCACTTTCTCATATTTGATGATTATTTTTAATATTATCAACATTTTTATTATTTTTGATGAGGTTGTTAAAAAACTTCCAATATTTAAATTAAATTTTAAATAAATGAATTTTAAAATTTAGCTTATAAAATGTTATCTTGATTTTAATTTTATGATTAATTCTAGCGAAATTGAATAAGATCCTGTTGAGTAAACACAATTAGGTGCAGATAATTCTCATGTAATCTTTCAATTAGAATTATGAAATTAAAAGGTAGTGGTGTAGAGGTAGTGATATTGTTAATTATCTACATGGATAAAACTGTTATAAGAGTATAAGCTTACTTTATATTATATAGCAGCACTTGGGGCAGCGCTTAGGTTTTCAAGACTGAAACATGTAAGTTGTAGTGTAGATTTATTATTATTTATTTATTTTTTTTCCCCTTTCGGCCTGACTGCTGTATGAATAAAATGTACTGTCAGATGTCAGATTAGGCAAATCTTATCAAGTCACGTCAGTGCTGATAGCAAGCATTTCACCAAATCTGAAGCGATCCTGTGTATATTGTTATTGTTGTTATTTTAAAACTATGTCATGTCTTCCATCTTCAATACAGTGAAACTTGGTATATGAATTTATTAATTTTCATTTAAATCATAATTCCCTTCTTTGTATGCATACCATGAGATGCACCTCGGATTTGTCCCTACCTAAGTTTAAAATCTGCATCTCTTTATCTCTTGGAGTTGCATACTGCTCCAGCAAATTTTAACCGGATAACATTTAACGGTGTACTGTAATACATATCACCTCAGCCAGTTTCCGTGAAATTTTGGATTTAACATGGGCAATGTATATTTTTCTAAGTGCATTTATTAAAATTATTGACCTTTAACACCCCCTCCCCCTTTCTCTCTCATTTTTTTTTCTTGATCCACTCTGTTAAAATGTAATCATGAAACCTACTATGTGTTTTAATATATAATTTAGCATGGTTTGTCCAAATTAACAACCATTGCTACTATAATGAAAAATATATATTTATATTCTAGATGAACGCAAGGTAAAATATTTTCTCGTCTTGATCATCCTATTTGATCGCATTGCCAATTTCCCAACGTAAACACAATTTTGTGTGTGACTATGTAGATGTGTGAGCATGATATCAAGACATCGAACTACCAATCGATTTTCGATAACATATATCAAATTATGATTTGAGTGCCGGATTGTGTATATCTATCAATTGCTGCTATATTATATATATTATTATATCGAAAAATTTAAAACTATCATGCATACGCGTATGTAATGAGAAAAATAATAATTTGAATACATTATATTATTATAAAAAAAATAATCTAATTACGTCATTCTTTAATATATTTACTTAAGAAACTGCTATCCTAACATTATGTTGATGAAATATAACACGGAGGCCCTATCGGCCCTGAGTGAAATTTACTTTATTTCATGATTATAATGTTACATGTCAATTATTAGTAGTATATATTAGATTATAATTATCTTTGTTTTTAGTGTGTGTTTTGATATTTAATGCTTCCACTGCAATTTATTATAATATAAATTTAATCGAAGAGGGTTTGACAATTTATATAAAACTTGACTTCATAAACTTTAAATCGTGATTCGTGATCTATATAATATAAATTCCAACTTTTGCATAATATATTATTATATAATAAAAATAAAGTAATTATGCATGCTAGCTTTCATAAATGCAAACGAGTCTTACAAAACCAGCTGCATGGTTAAATTTCATTTATTTTTTATTATTCTACTGTTTTAATGCATGTTGATAAGATGAGTCATAAGTGATAAGACTTTCATAAATCCATAAATGCAATTATAACGCAATCGTGGTTGTATGAAACAGACACATATCTATTGATAATCTATTGATAATGAGAACGTAAAAGGGCCCATGTTCACTAAAATAGTATAATGAACTGTTTGTTCGAAATCCAGTTTGAGAAAACGTGGGGGGGGGGGGGGGGAATACTTACAGTACTGTACAGAGGCATGCAAATTCAAAACGAAAACAATGTCCTTGCTTTTTGTGACTTACTTTGGATTTTGATATTTAGTTTATCGCTAAAAAAAGTTAGAGGAATCATCACTTTTTAGTACGGTCCCTCTCAGAGTCTGATGTTATTAGTAGTAAATAATATTTATCGTAATGCATGATTTCTTTTTTATCGAAGCTCCGTCGCTCTCTAACCCATTGCTGATGAAGACTAATTTTGATTAATCAGGCTACCCTCTATACTCTTCTCACAATGTAATCATAAATAAAAAAAAATGTATTATGCCGAAACCTAATACGTGACTTTGTTTTTGTATAACAAATCTTTACTGCAATGTACGTGTAACATAGAAAGTATATTGCTGTATTGAAAGTTTGTTAGAATGATAATTAAGCTTAATTTTAAACGAATTTAGATAAAATTTGATGATAATCATTATATAGTGAAATATAGTGGCATTAATTTCTTGCCTTTCTTGGAGCTGTATGGTTGGTACAAATGAAAGAAATTGGCAAAAATTTCTACTAAGTGAGACAGAATTTTTGTCCGTTTCTTTTCCCTCTTTCTTTATGACAACTCAAACAGTCCTTTACTTCCTAGCTTATATTAATGGATTGATATTGACATATTGATGCCAACTTAATCATCAATATATTTCTAAAAGAAACCTTTTGTTCAAGATGAAGCAATGAAAACTGGATGAGAGTCATTACTCTTTACAATTTTATTAGATTTATGGAGCAAAAGAAGAGAAACTTCCTGTAAACTTTTAAGTATTTGATTAAAGTAGAGTGAGCGATTTAATTTTTTGGAATATTTTATTTTCTAAAAATAGTTTAACCTGCCTTCTATTGAAAAATGAAAACCAAAAAATTCCATCTCAAATAGTCATCACAAAAAATTCCCAAAGTTGGTATTTCGGAGGCCTTTAGCATGCATCCTTATGGAACAGAAAACAGCTTTTTACTCCAACTTCGTCTGAACTATGGTACCAATTAAAAAATATGCACGTAATCTATGATGAATTCTTTAATGGATTTTCAAATAAAAAAAAAATTTACGGAGCCGTTTTTCCGAAAAAAAATATTGAAATTTTTGCGGGTTAATTCCCATAAGGATTTTCAAGATTTTTTTTGGCTCCGTAAAAAAAAAATTTTTATTTGAAAATCCATTAAAGAATTCATCATAGATTACGTACGTATTTTTTAATTGGTACCATAGTTCAGACGAAGTTGTAGTAAAAAGCTGTTTTCTGTTCCATAAGGATGCATGCTAAAGGCCTCCGAAACACCAACTTTGGGATTTTTTTGTGGTGAAGCTATTTGAGATGAAATTTTTTGGTTTTCATTTCTCAATAGAGGGCAAGTTAAACTATTTATAGAAAATAAAATATTCAAAAAAATTAAATCGCTTACTCTACTTTAAATACATGATTTGAAAATTGTTTTTCATTGATGCACTATTGATAAGAGATTACTCTGAGAATCTTCCATGCAGTTCTTATGATAAATAATAAATATGACTGCACAAAAACTAAAGTTCACCATGAATCTCGCAATGAAGAAGCTTTTAAATAGCTCTTTTCATTCAAATTAAATGCTTTAAAAAAATTAATTGAATGGTAAGTAAAAATACAAAAACAGACCCTCTTTCGTAAATTGCAAACTTGCTTCAGCTGAACTATAAAAAGATTTTCTTTCATTATGAAATATGAACTTACCAAAAGAGTCAGACATCCCGTATATTAAATAAATTTCGTAATATATAGCTCAATATTAGTTAACGCTGCAGTTAAGTTAATTAATTATACTAAATTTTATTTAATGAACATCATAATACAAGAAATTTAAAAAATAATATTCCCTCAATGTGATGTAGACATGAAATGTATAAAAATTACCCCTTTTTGAGCTGCCTAATCTTTATATTAAGCTCCCACTCTCACGTCAGTGAATTATTCTGAATTGCATATTAAACATTGGTCAATTGTCAATTTAAAATGTGTGTGAAAAAGCTGCTACAAGATAATTTTTTTTATAGTGCTAAAGCTTACTATGAATGTAAATTTATTGATAAGTGTGAAGAAGATTGATTGACATGGATTGATTCATTATGAACTTTTCTTAACACTCTTCTTTTCTGTGTGACTTGTCCTATAAACCTCAACAAATCGCCGTTATGTTATGTAATATTATGGCACTTTGTAGGAAAAATGAAAATAAATATATATTGAATTGAATCCACAATATTTATTATTGTCTCTTGTTCATTACGTATAGCTCTGTATTATACAGTACACATCATTATAAATGTTGTGATCTGTGCTGAGGCAGCAAAAGGTTAACGGGGTTTCTGGGGGTTCAGGGTATATTATGATGGAGGTTACTGTGAGGGAAGCTGGGCAGGTAAGTGGCAAACAAAGTGGTCCAAGTATTTTAAAAATACTGTACATTTCGTTCAGTTATTGGATTGCTGGCCCGGCCATCAGTCTTAAGTATATATATATATATACCACGCTGCTTGAAACTAACATCATGCGCGCTCGACGCTAAGACATGATCTAAAACAAAATCTTCTAAATCTGATTGACAGACTAAAAAGATGTCGTCAACTTGATCGTCAACGCTTCTTACAACTGAGGAACTCGCTGAATGGCGAGCGAGATTGATGAATTATGTAAAATACAAAAAGGTGACAATATTGACAATATATTATTATCATTAGTAAACAATATGCTGTGGCCATCGAATATTTATTTATTTCACCCATGTCAATATGCATACATAAATTATATACAGTAATTACACAAATAAAAGTAAATATTATTTGATCAAGAAAAGCTTTTACCGAGGAAGCCATGTTCTCGGAAATAATATTATTCAGTTCATGAAGGCTGAAGTAGTGATGATCAATATCATGCATGCTCGATTTCATCAAATTACTGTACTTACTGTCCATATGGATGAGAAATATTAGTAACATCTGAATTATCACAGCGAAGATAAACATGGAGCAAGAGTATATACATGTTTGTAATGCTACGTACATTTATTCAATACATTCATATGAAATGATAATTTGATACTATTGATCGTATGAAATATCATCGTTTCCTCATCTTTACATGCACTGCATGTTTATTTCATATGATCATGTATTTTATTTATAAATATATATGTATACTTAATGTGAATATGTTATTAAACATGGTATGAATATTATATAGTTTATGCATGTATTATATAGATATGATATTATTGTGAATGTGACTTTTAACTGCAAACAAGCAGCCTATAAAAGAGTGCATATTTACGTATATATTTATATATATATTATATATATATATATATATATACATATACACACACACATATAGAGATATAACTACTGCCAAACATTAGTTAATCATTTAGATACATAAATATATTATTATGTAATTAATATAATTATCATAATATATATTTACAACATATAGCAAGTTTTCTGCAAACATTTAGCTCCTGTATGTAGTACTGGACTGTACAGTACGTTTATAGACACAACTTTAGATATAATTCAACAGGGTGCTTTTAATTTAAATAGTTGCTGAACTGTAATTAAAATGTGTAATAAAGAAGTTTTATCCTACGTTTTTATTACAAATTTAAATTATTTATAGTTTAGGTCACTACACCATAGTGACCATAGTCATAAAAAATGTGCTCAATAACATAATAAAATAGTCGGAGTATTTAATTTTTTGTTAAATGTAGTTTACATAATATTATTATATGTAAACATTAAATAAATTTAAGGGTATTAATTAATTATACAGTCAATAAAATTATAACATATTATTAAATTTGTGTATCATCATTAGTATACTTAATTATTTTAGTATGGAATAATTATATTATGTATTATTTATTTAAACATTTTGGCTGCAAATTTCATCACATTTATTTTATTTTCATATATATATATATATATATATATATATATATATATATATATATATACATATTTCAATAAGTACCGAAATGAAACAACAAAATTCTCACCCACACAAAATTGGAAAAAGTCATGAAGATCTAGGATATATATTTTTTTTGTGTTTATTCCGAAAAGAACATATAAATAATGACACTTTACATAGATTATTATAATAAACCCCAAGAGTTTGGAAAACTCATAAACGGGGAACGTCAGTTTTTAGATAATTTTAAGCAAGATGACAAATAGGACAAAAAATTTGTTTTAAAAGATTAGTTTTTAGAATATTATAATAGCAACTTGTGACAATTTATTATTGTACTGAACCACAATTAAAGATAATCAACAAAGTAACTGAAATGCTTCTATTAAAAAAATATATATTAATTGACAAATATTATGAAATAAAAACGGATGAGACATAGTTTTGTAAATATATTTTTAAAAATAGCATGATACGATTGTTTGATTCATGATGTAGGTCATCACGTTGCATGAATAACGCATAATAATATTAGCAGTGTCTGTTAACAAATCAGATCACACTCGTTGTGTCCGTCTAGATTGCAACGAATAGTAAAATGAAGTATTTTTCATTAGTTTCACAGTCAGAGTGTTATTCTAGCTAACTAATATGTTGACTGTTGTATATGGAAATGAATGCAACTTGTAATTTCAAAGTGTGTGGGGAATTTAAAATAATATAATTAGTACTTTATAATACAGAAGTCAGAAGTTTTTTTTTTTTTTTTATTTGCAATATTTGCATATAACAACATCATATAACCCAATTAGAGCTACACGTATATTTTATATGTAAATCTACTTATGTAAAGCACTCTTCATAAAGAAACTAAATAATAAAATGTAAAATAATAATTTAACTTTTGGTTTCACCATGTAAATATTGTAAATTGCGAAATTACTCTTTCCCTCTTCAAAATAATATTAATAAAAAAAAAAATGTGAAGTAAATATAAAAATAAATTGTGTTTAAAATAACTTCATTGCAGTTTATTTTATTTTATAATATTAAATCATCATCTATAAGATATAAGCAAAGCGAGTTTTTGTTGCAAAATAAATATAGGTCTTATGTACACCTCGGGACACCACAAACTTTACCGCCATTTTGATACAGCCCCAAGACGAAATGAGATGCAGATTTGCATTCTGGGAGAAGTAGGAAGAGCACCCAGACGAACCACCCTCAAAATGTTCAAGATCACATGTTTCCATTTGTTGTGGCATTGCTCCCAATCATAGCACGGGTAACGTTGGTGAGGGCCTCAAGTGTTTATATTTAAAACTCTTGCTTTGATTGTTGGCTTTGTCATGAAGTTTATTGAGGCGTATAGAGAAGTTGAATATTTTCAATATGCTTACTTCTCCCAAAATTGCAAATTTATATAATTTAATATGTATATTTTTCTCTCAGCACCAGCAAACGTAGCATGGTTTAAGTTAGTGCATGCTGTCCTGAGGTATATAAATAATGTATAAGGTTATTGGAACTATTAGTTACAACAAAATATGGTGGTACTAGCTTAATATTCTGAGACGGTGATATATATATATATATATATATATATATATATATATATATATATATATATATATATATATATATATATATATATATAGTTCACAGTCTAATAATTAAGAAGGTGTATTTTGTTTTTTGCCTTTCGTGAAGTGCAGTGAGTGAATTGCTCATTTTATTTACTCATGGCCCGAAATAAAATGTCTCGTCGGGCTTTGCTTTTTCTCATTTGATCACCTCTAGAAAAAGAGCAAATTTAAATGAGCAAAGCCCGAAACATTTGCTAATGTCAGGCTTCGATGCCAACACACAGCACTATTCTACACC
The DNA here is from genome assembly GCA_949825025.1 of Siphlonurus alternatus. Classification (NCBI taxonomy): domain Eukaryota; kingdom Metazoa; phylum Arthropoda; class Insecta; order Ephemeroptera; family Siphlonuridae; genus Siphlonurus; species Siphlonurus alternatus. The sequence goes on from OX463788.1 coordinate 33,550,822, forward strand.
GCACAAAACACTGCTTGATGCTATTTACCAGCTGTTTATGATCCTACTTCTTACTGTAAGTACAGAGAATGAATACAGACTTACACAATTATTTATTGCACCGTTTTCATAATTTATATCAGAAGTAAAATACACAAACTTAAGAATTGATATGTAGTAAATAAAAATAGTAACAATAGCCGGCCCAAATTTTAATTGGCTACAGAATTACATATATAGTAGAACAATTATTATACATAAATTTTATTGCGTTAAAAACTTTTCCATTAGTTAATTAGCGTAGGAAAACTTCTTTAAAGACAATGAATGTCGTTACTGGAGTTGAAAGGCTTTAAAAATACAATTAAATTAGCTACGAATCATTAAATCAAGATGATGCTAGTGATGATGCTGTCGATAATAATATAGTTAAATAATGAAGAAGCAATATATGGAGTACAATTATTATATAATATATGTTGTTGTTTTTTTCTTTTAAGTGTATTTCTTTTCTAAATTTTTATAAAGAGAGAGAAAGTATGGTTTTTATCTTGTCGCATGCTAAGCTGAAGCGTCGTGGAACCTCAGTGCCTGTCTCACGAGACTGATAATACTAGCAGAAATGTTAGCTCATCGCTCACTCTTCCCTGCTGACTCGGTCGGCGGTGTGCGGCTGGAAAGACGGCTGACACGCGGGGCGGGCTTGCGCGGCTGCTGGCGGGTTCTAGAGTGGGTTAGCGAGCGAGGAAGATATCGGGCCTGCGAGCCGAGCGACTTGGAGCCCGGTCACAGCCCGTGCAGCACAGGCATGCAGCCAGCAGCAGGGGCAGCAGTAGCAGCAGCACAGCAGTCACTCCGGGCGGACCCAGGAGCACGTCGCCCCCGACGGCCCGCACCAGCACTCCGTATGCTGCCAGATACCCAGACATGCAGTCACCCTCTTGCTGCAGGACAAAAGCACTGCCCAATCATCATTATGATAACCACAACCGCTAGATGAATTGTCTGAGCAAATCCATGCTGCTTACTATACACTCTATACAGATAATGAATTTCTACATAATATTATAGAAGAAAGGATAAAACTAGAAAAAAAAAATATAAATATTGATATTTTAAAGTTGTATTGATATCAAGAGTAGATAGAAATTGGAGTGAATATCGAATTTTTGTGTGCATGATTCGGGGGAGCTAAACCTTTGTCCTTATAATAATATATTATAGTGTTTCTGGCAACCAACATGCAGGCAGTCTATATGAATACAAAGGGAATTTGACCAGAGATCTTACGTTGCACAATATACGCTCTTTGATTTGACTGTGAAGGCTTTCATTACCATACTAATATTTTAGCAAGCAACTAAATGCATTCATGCATTTTTTTTTAAATAATATTTTATGCAACTTAACGTAGAAATGATGACCTTGCAAATTAGAACATAATCTAAATTGCTCTGTACTGAGATATAAAATAATATCATGTTTGAAAACTTCTCAAACTCTAAATAAATTTATGTCGAGATAGTTTTAAGCCCTGTAAAAATTTTGGTGTTGAGAAAGTTTACATCGATCGCATCTCGAGATTTATAGCTAGATTTAATATGCAAAATTTACCACCCATGGCCTACAACATTTAAGCTAGGAAATTTTGAATCGTTACCAGCATACACCATTATATACAAACTTGTATATGATAGTGATACACCATTATATAATACAGACTTGTATGATAGTGTCAATAATTACATAATGAAGGTAACCCTTTCTACGGCTTAAACACAACAACACTCACTCTAATTGAATATTAATTACTGTGTCAAAATTGATTATTTAGTCAACATGTTATTCTATTTCAACAAATTGCTTTGCTACTGTTTTTTTTTTTTTAACTTCAAAACACAAAAATAATTTTATGTATAGAAAAAAAAATGAAATTAAAAAATCAAATAGTTAAAAAATAATAATAAAGAAAGAAAGGAAAGAGCGATTGACAGAAAGTTTTAAGATTTTGGTTTCTGATGCAGATAACCAGGCTAAAGTAACTATAATACAAATTAATATTTCAGACGTAACATATAAGGCAATAACTTCTACCATCACTCGAACGATATTGACCTTAATGAACACATGAAGAGTGGGACAGAGCGATTCAAATTCAAATTCAAATTCAAATTCAAATTCAAATTTTTTATTCAATCATTTTGGTTGTACATAGACGAACTTAGATCATGTCAAGTAAAAAAAAAACAAACAAACGAAAAAACACAATTAAACAGACAAAGCAAAGCACATCACAACAATCACAGTGCACACAAATAACATATAAATACATTTTAACTATATAATCTGAATTTTATACATCTATTACCATGATAAATAATTTAACATACATTTTTTATATTTATTTGAGTTAAAGAGAAATCATATGTACAATAATATTAATTATATTAAAAATTCCTGATTATGTTTTCAGGCAATTTAGCACAAAAAAATGCTTTGACTGAATAAAATTCTTTTTCAATTAAAATTCGTTTCAATTTGTTTTTAAATGCTTTATCACTTTCAATATTTCTAAGACTGGATGGTAAAAAGTCATATATCATTGCTGACTTATACATGGCACTATTTTCAAAAAAGCTTGATTTGTGAATGCCTATTGCTACTTTATTGTTATTTCTCGTATTATATGAATGCATGTCATTATTCTGAGTATAGAGACCGGAATTGGTTCTTTTGAATAATGCACACTTTAGGATATATAAACAAGGGAGAGTTAACATTTTATTATCTTTGAAATATGATACACAGGTATCACATTTTTTGAATCTTAACATGGTTCTAAGGGCACGCTTTTGTAAAATAAATACTCTATTTAATTGACTCGCGCTACATCCCCAATTAATTAGACCATATGTTAAATGTGAATAAATATAGGCATAATATATAGAGAATAAAGTGTCTTTTGACACTGAATCTCTTAACGTATATAATATGAAGTTTCCTGAGTTAATTTTTTTGCTTATTGCATTTACATGTATTTCCCAATCTAAAGTTTCTTCTATATTTAATCCGAGGAATTTTGTAAATTTGATTCTTTTAATAATTTCTTTTTTTGTTTTTAATAAAAGACTATATGTTGGTGGAGTTCTTGCAGTATGAAAATGCATATAAACTGTTTTTGAGGCATTTAGGACAAGTTTATTTTTATAAAAATATGTCTCCACTTCTTCTATTGTTTTTAATGCCTTAGTACTCAACTCTTCTTGCGAATCAGCTATGACAATCGCACTTATATCGTCTGCATATTTGACTAATTCCCCATTTTTTACAAAATCTGCCAGATCATTAATTGCCAAAGAGAACAAATCTGCGGATATCCTCCCCCCCTGTGGTACGCCAAGGGTGACAGGTAAATTATTAGATTTAACGGCAATTTTTTTGGAATTTACTTCAAAATTGATTTCTACATACTGCTCCCGTTCTGACATATATGATTTAATTAGCTGTAAGCTATTATCGTCCCCTCCCATTTTTTTAATTTTATTTAATAAAATTTCTTTATCCAAGCAATCGAAGGCTTTTGACAAGTCAAAAAAAATTACAACACATAATTTTTTTTTATCCAACGCCTCAAAAACTTTATTTAATAAAGAAAATATTGCTGTCTCTGTTGATCTATTTTTTATAAATCCATGCTGACATGGAGATATGAGATTGTTATTTATCCTATATTCCATTAATTGATCATCTAATTCTTTTTCAAAAATTTTTGATACACATGAGGGTTGAGATATTCCTCTATAATTATTAATGTCTAGTTTGTCACCATTTTTACCAATTGGCGTAACTTTAGATTTTTTTAATATATTAGGAAATACTTTCTCAGTTATTGATTGATTGATAAGATATGTTAATGGGGGTGCTAATAATTTTCCACAAAATCTTAATACAGAACATGGTATCTCATCTGGGCCTGAAGATTTTTTATTAGGCAAATCATTTATTATATTTAAAATTTTGTTTTGATTAGTGTGATTGAACGAAAATGAGTTCACTACAGTATCACTTATAATAGCATCATCGTTGTTATTTATAATAATTGCCGATAAATTTTCTTTAAGTATGTTCTTTACATTATTCACAAAAAAATTATTTAATGTATCACAAATCTGTTTTGGATTTGTGACACTTGCTCCATTTATTATTAATTCACTAACTGTATTAAGTTTTTTTGCCTTTGTTTGGCACCCTTTATTTATAATGTCCCATGTTGCCTGCATTTTATTAGTAGCCTTATTTATTACCAAATCATTATCTAACATTTTTGCGTTTGAAATATTTTGCTTATGTTTCTTCATCATGTCCTTATATTCAGGGTATAAGGATGGATTAATATATTTAGCATGATAATGACTTCTCTTAAGAGTTTTACCATCGTCTTTTATAAATTTATTATTATATAACCAACTTGGTTCCTGAATTGTTGAGTTAATTTTCTTATTTAATTTGGGAAAAGCTTCATAAAAGTGATATAATATAATATCAAAAAACAGATTCCATTTTTCTTCAGAATTATACAAAGGATTCACAAGTACTTCCCAATTCTCTTTAATCAAAATTGCAAAAAAATATTCCATATTTGCCCTTGAATAGCTTCTTATTTGAATTTGATAAGTATTATTAACAACATTTTTTTTATCCGATAGTTGTTTTAACATTAATAACGTATATTTGTGATCAGATAGTGGTGTATCCTTTGTATAATAACTGCAGTATGTACATAAGTTTTCATTAATTATGGTATGATCAATTAATGTTTCTGATTTATTTGTGACTCTTGTTGCAACTGTATTGAATATTTTTAAATTAAAAGTACTTAAAATGTCTTTATATTCATCAACAATGAAATTTTTCTTAAACATATTTATATTGACGTCGCCGGCAATTATTAATGAATCGTTTTTTTTACAAATATTTGATAATCTTTTACATAGTTCCTCAAAATTTATTAAAAATGGTTTAATATTTTTTTCAATTATTTTAGAATCTACTTTATTTTTTTTATTCGTGTTCTCCGGTGGTCTGTAAATTGATGCTATAAACAAATTGTTTTTTTGGCCTAATTTTAATTTAATTATGGAACATTCTAATACTGATTCAATTGATTTTATTTTTACATTTTCTGCCTTCCAATTTTTTTTTATAAAAACTGCAGTACCACCATGTGTCATTTCAACTCTGCAATAATAAGAAATGAATGAGTTCATAATTAGTAAATTTAATAGAATTAATTTCATATTCTTTTAAACCGTGTTCACAGATAATTGCTACGTCAACATTTTCTTCTTCTAATAGACATTCAAATAAATTTAACTTCCCTCTAAATCCAGGAATATTCAGTTGTAAAACATTCAAATTTGTAAAATTATTGCAGAGCTGATTAGGCAACGTCTTAGTATTATTTTTTTTATAATTTACATCATGGTTTTTCTTGTGGGGCTGGCTTGGTGGAGATTGACAGAGATTTTGATCGCGTAACACGCGATAAACTTGAATTGTCAACAGCCTCACTCGAAGTTTGTGAGCTTAATTTACCAGGTGAATCATAAAAATCTGTGTCCATCTCAACTTTTTTAGGTTCAGATCCCAGTACTTCTGTACAAAATGCATTAAATTGATCAAGTAGAGTACTTTCTTCGACTTGAGTAGCGACTGACCGATTTAGGGTGCCTTCTAATTCATTTGAATTTAACGATTGTGATTCATTTTTCTTTGCATGTTTATGATCATTTAACAACAAGTCATTGGTGAACTCATTTCGACTGAAGCTGCATGTTCATGAAAATTTCAGTGCATGAATTTAAAAATTAATGCTGAAAGGTGGACATTTCTTGCTACTGTTTCAGTGTACAACGATTGCTCGAAATAAAATTAAATTGTATGATAAAAATAGATAAAACAATTTCTTTGAGCTGTAATATACGGTGTAATCGGAACTATTGTATTCTTTATAATCGGATTACCTAACCTGTAGTCTGTTTTCTGAATAAATATAATAAATAAATAAATTATACCTCAAATTATGATGCATTTTTTTTTTTATTTATAAGTGAATTTGTAAACAATTCAAGCTTTATTTTATATGGTAATATTTTAGAAATTAGCAATTAGTATTGAACGTTAAAACATGAGCTTAAAAAGAAAAGCTCTGCAATAAAAATTCACCGTACCATGAAAACCTTCATCACTACAAACATAATTTCATTGAACAAAGTGGCTGAACCAATTTCTGCTGCCAATCTCAATTTAAATTATATAGATAAAAGCTACGAATAACAACTTCGAGGTATATGAAATTTATATTATATATATATATATATATATAATATATTTGTATACTTACCCACAGCAACAGGTAATATACAAACAACAATACTGTCGGTTTAGAGTCTGAATGCTCGTAGAAAGGCTGTTGTTAGATTACATAATAAGTTTTTGGTAGTGGAATATAAACGCCCTCTTTACTTTTCGTCATAATTATTATTTCTGTTCTCTACAGTTTTTTGTATCGTATAATAAAATTAGATTCTCCATATTACGTTTCTCATTTTTATATAATTAGAGCTTAGTATTGAATAAAAAGGGAAACAAAAAATAGTGAGATAATAAACCTCGTTAAAATATTACACATTTTTTTCTACATAGTTTAGCTATACTAAATTATAATTAACCATGAAAGAGAAGTTGACATGACGTCTTCTATACGTAATATATAACCCTTTACGTGTATAGAAACGTTTATGCTTAAGGCTTATTGCAGATATAGAAATGTTTGCGGTGCATTTGATATTTTATTCAATTCGGAGCAATAATGTCGGCGCTTCTCGCGAATGAATAAAATCGGAATCTTGCTCACGTATTGAGGAGAGAAAGCAAACGCAAACAGAATCACTTGCTGAGCGATCACTCGACTTACAAGCATCGCAGCACAGGAGCTATACAGGAGTAGCAGTAATACCACCTACATATCTATCAGTTACCGTGGTTTCTTATGGTGTGCAACTCTGCAGCAATTGTAGCCGTGTATTTCACTACACGACTGCCTGCTATATAGTCTGACGTTAATCCCTCTATATATGCTGCTTGGAGTGTTATGTTGCTCAGCTGGCAAATAGTAATATAGAGCTAAGCTGCTACATTATGATTAGCCTAGCTATCATTGTGGTCGCCTCCACTATACTGTCCTTCCTCTATATATATATATATATATATATATATATATATATATATATATATATATATATACACATCATAAAGCTTGTAGGCAATTGTCACAATAATAGTAATATACAACACAAGCTTATTATACTTTGTATTATAGATCTCAATGCAAAGAAGGTAGAGTATATAAGATCCGTTATAAAATCTTTATCAAAATAAGTTTTTCATAATAATATAATACAACTTATTAAGTGTTTAATGATCGACCTTAAATTTTTTTTATTGCAGAAATGGATAGAAGGTGCAAAGTTATGCTACCCTGATTTTTTTCAGATTTTTTAGAGCCATGGAAGTATCTTTTAAAAATGACTTTCAATATTTGTTTAAAAATAGTTCCCGGTCTGTAAAAAAAAATCTGAAAAAAATGAGGGTAGCATAATCATTATTGTACTAAAATTATACTTTGCATGCTAGACGCTTAGCATGCATGCTTACTTGCCTTATTACGACTAATAGGTATAAAATATATATAGTTAGATATATTATTATATAGGTATATGACAAGCATTAGAACATATCAGCATAAAATGTTCATAGAGAACCAACATTATTATAATTAGCGTGGGACGAAAGCATGTTGAAGGGTGTATAATGTTAAGTAACTTGTAAGTTCTATGTATTATGTACGTCGGTGAGCTAACAAGAAGTGAAGGAAAATGAAGCTACTAGTAGTTTTCTACTATTTTCCTGTTACAAGTACTCAGTCCAACAGACATATAAGATTTTCCACAGTAATTTTCTCTTAGCATGTAACTGATATTTATAATATACATAAATGCAGGGAGAAAGGAAAGAAAAGACAAATTAATTATGTAAACTGCATGCCAAAGCAATTTTTATTTTTTTGCTTATAAATTTAAACGCCAGTGCTGTGTTAGCGTTGACGCATCTTGGTATACAATCTATTAGAGACATAAATGTATATAGCAATTTTATGGCTGGCACGGATGGCAGACGTTCACACAGCAAAAACTTTCATTGCAGGCAGACAACATGCGAACATGCTATTCTTTGTTCTAAAAATATATTATATGAGCAAAAGAAAATTAAATCAAAGAGTTAAATAGACCTACGCTTAATAGGAAAATAAATAAATAAATTTTCAGCCAAAAATGTTAGTTTTTATGTTATATATAGGTAGTTCTTGAATGTGTATATTTATTTTTATACTATTATTAGGTATATCAACCTAATAGTTCTTTCAGATTTAATAATTCATCTTCTGACTAAAAGGACAATTTCGTTAGTTTTAAAATTTATATTCACAAAGGAAAACTACTGTGGATTTTACATTTAGTATACTATGATGAACATATTACAAAAGATATCCCACAGAGTTTGAAACTTGTGGATGAAGAGCTCCCATAAGGTTTCAGTTTGTCCGCGTTTCAGCATTAACTTACGTAATGACTGAAGGAATCTTTAAAAAAAATAGAACGGACACCTCTACGATTATCAATGGCCCCATGTCATGTCCAAACCCAAGGGCAATGTGCATACATTGCACATCAGCAATAAGGGGGTAATGCGACTGGAAGGTAGCAATGTAATGAATTTCATTGCACTCTCATCCATTCAAGTATCAGAATTGCGTCTCTGACCATTAAATTATTTGTAAAAAAAAAAAAAATAATAATAAATAAATAAATAAATAAATAAATAAATAAATAAATAAATAAATAAATAAATAAATAAATAAATAAATAAATAAATAAATAAATAAATAAATAAATAAATAAATAAATAAATAAATAAATAAATAAATAAGAAGAAGAAGAAAATGAATTTTTTCAGCATTATACTATTGTTTATTTGCTCCTCTCCCATCCAGTATTATATAATAATATATAATATAACTTCTTCTTCCGGAATAATGAGCTATCTGTTTACCATGATCTCGTTGTAATAATGAGCTATATGCTATTTTCGGTGAGCGCAATTATGAGCTTTATTTTATACCGATTTACAGAGCTCATAATTGCGCTCACCTTAAATAGCAGATTTTTTTCCGGACGAGGGACGATATACCGGAATTGTGTCTATTAAAAGTGTTTTCAAAAGAGATTAATAGATTTATTCAGTTCATTTAACTTTACAAATAGAATTGGGCAGCGTTTTTATGCATTTTGTATAAAGATATATATGTATTTTGTTTTTCTGTTCAATAAACATTTATATTATTATTAATCTTACAATTAGAACAAGTCATATACAGTCATAAGTCATAATAATAAAACATAAATGATAAAACAGAAGGTTTATTACGACTTTCGCAGATTTTTTCTTTTCTGAAATTTCTATTAAAATCTATTTACTTTGCCCATTTCCATAAGAATGATGCTTTAAACTCCTCTGCAATCCACATTCGGTAACTATAGTCTTAACTAAAAAGTGAAATGGAAGCATTTTTATTTTCTTCTGAATATATATATATATATATATATATATATATATATATATATATATATATATATATATATATATATATATATATATATATATATATATATATATATATATTAACGAGTTTATAACTTAGAAAGGCTTTCCTGGCCTCTCTCCTTGCTCCGAGTTTACTTAAGGTTTCTTTCTAATGCATGAGTGGACGGGATGAATGCGGGAAATTAAATTATTGAAAAGAGTAGAAGATGCTTACCTTTATATTGTATCCATGCTGTAGATCGAACTACATCAATATTTCATTACAGTTTCCATTACCTGTTTTTAGACCAAATGGACAACTTACATGAAATTTTTTACTGCAAAAATGAATTCAGGGTACCAAATTATGCTACTCTGAATAAACAACAATAAGCAATAGGTGTGCTATGTATTAGCACGGGGCGCGCTGTTCTTCATAATTTGTGCTTAATAATTTTGATTAAAATAAATGTATCTGTGAGAAATGCGCAGAACTAGTTTTATGCAAATGGCAATGAGCAAAAGTTGAAGTAAAAGTCTTCATCGGGTTTTGTTCATTTCAATTTGAGCAAAATTAGTTTTTGAGCACCGAGCTTTGAACATCAACCGATGCTCCAAACTAGTTTTGCTAATTTTTTTCGGCTTTTACCCGAATTCGACTTCTAGTGGTAACAAATGCATTATTATGCACGGGTGTATTCATTGCATTACAATTACATTTTTAATATATTTTCTTACTGGCAGAATGACGAGTTTGCATGTATCTATATAATTATAGTGTACAGATGACAATATTATACTCACAAAACTGTTACGTCCTGAAAAAATATGATGTACGCGTATTTGTGTGCTGAGATCGCAGGTAAGCTCAAAGAGATGTATAAATTACGAGATTAAAGAGTTTCATATAGGATATTAGCATTGCTAAACTTGTTGTGTCAGCAAACCATTCAAGCTATCAAGTCATCAAGTCTTTCATTCCAAGCCGTGGGTGTATGAGTAAAAAAAGAATTTACATTACAAACGAGCTCAGTATTAATTTTATGATCATGAACTTGCAAAAGCATTTCTAATCAACTATAATTTTTAAATTAATTTCTCAAGAAAATCAATTGATTAGAACTTTTCTCAATTATGGTATCACCTCTCTATAGTAATATTCAGCGAACAGTTCTTTTTTTTTTTAATGAAAAATGATGACAATACTAGCATTGAGAGTTCATACTTGATGTCAAAATTGATTTGTTTGTTTTACTATGAACTTTAATTACATATTGTTTTCACGCTCAAAGTCATACCTGTGCTGAAACTAATTGTATATAATTTAATTATTTTAATTAAAAGTATGTATTTGTGGTACGTTTCCATGCATCTTCATTACAATTGAAATTTAAATAATTTTTCACATACTATACATGTAATTATACAAAATTTTAAATGTCGTTGTTACATTATTAAAATAATTATCAATTAAATTATTGTTAAACAGTTCACAATTAAAAAAAGCAGCATATAGAATTCAGTCCAGGAGATTAAATTTTAGTACTAAAACTTGATAGATAACATATTTCAGTACTAAATCAAATACTAAATTTGGTGTTTAGAATTTTCAGACTTAAATTTTATAGTGTTAATATTGATATCAATTTTTCAATAATTAAAATAACCATTTTCACTATTTTGTTTTTGAGAATTTAGCAAAGTCATGAGCTCGTGGATTTTAATTAAGCATTGCAACTGCACAAATGTAATTAATTTAAGTCTTATGAACCTCCGAACTAATATAATACGGATAAACTTCTTATATAAACAGAGCAACGTATAGACTGCAAAGAGGAAGTGAACGCGTAAATCATCCAACTTTAGTTTGGGATATGCGATATCATGAATATTTTACAACATAAGTTACGAACAAGAAGTTTAGTATATTACTGTATATTAGTGGATTATTGATATTCTAAATAAAAAATATACAAATATATATTATATATGTATACTATATTATATGTACAGTATCTAAAATAGATGAAATTTAATTTAATTGTTTGGTGATTAAATTGATGGGAGGTGTGGCGCAGTGCGCTTGACCGGGTCTCGTCAGATCACCGAAGTCAAGCAACGCCGCGCGTGGTTAGTAGTTGGATGGGTGACCATTTTCAACAAAAACCACGTTTCCCACCCAGGGGTAAATCGTTGCGCTTTTCCACTATGTGGTTCCCCTGGCTTTGGACCATTGCACTTCCGGTTCATTGACAAAAGCTGTAGCGTCCATCCTGGCTGAGGTTTCCACGTTTCCCTCAGCCGCAGGCAAATGCCGGGATGGATTTGCAAGGCCGTGGCCGCCCCCGTTCCAGAAGAGCCCGCGAAACGCTCAAGTTAGGGTTTCGGAAGGTTCGGGGTTTCAAAGTAGTATGTAATTAGTAAATAGAAGTACCCAATAGGGTTTGATTAAAAATTAAAAAAAAAAATGAAGTTATAAATGCAACGTATTATTCATAAATAATAATATGTATTGTTCTGATAGATTAATTCAGTTTTTAAAAGAATTTACCTTTGTTGGTAACGACAATAATTAGAGTTTACCTTTAAACATTTAGACTTATATTATAGCTTATAATAGCTCTTTTGGAATTATAAGAATGAGTTATTTTAATATTGTACTTCTTTAATATACACACATATATTATTATAATAGTTATGTTCATTTTTTTATGTTTAAAAGTGGATTTGCATCATCAGTCATCATGAAAAATCTTCAAACGGCGAACACTAATTTTATTACCAGTTTGCTGTAAAATCATATGGTGACCAACTTTATTGGACGCTACGATTTAGTCATCAATATGGTGAAAATTCATTTGGAAATACCATTGCCGTGGGTGCATGCCATAGGATTTTATGACAAATGTGCGTCAAAATTGCTTTGCCTAAGATGGCTTGGTCACTGAATGTAAATACACCTTTGGAAAAATGCATATGTGTATTCTAAGTTTATGTGCGTACATAAAAATATTACATTTGAAAGGTTAGGATCATCATGGAAAACAAAATTAAGGATCAGATCGAGTGAACTTTTTTTTTATTTTTTTCTTATATTATGGTTTATTATAAAATTCATGGTATTCTTTTAAGCTAAATTCTGGGACGTTTTAGTGTAAGTTTCTAAAATCGACTAGCAAGAAAGAGCGAGCGCATGCTCAGCTGCTGCCTGCATAGCAGCCAAACTCGATCCGCACGCAGATAAGTAGCGCACAGACCGGTTATGACACTGCAAACTGCAATGTATCCTTAGTTCTTGTGTTGACCGAAAGAACGTAAAAATTTATGTATATTACATAAAATATAAATTTCGACTGGGGTCGCTGGAAGGAAGCACACATCATGGGCCATTTTTCAGCGACTCCGGTTGATATTTAAAAGAGAATGTCTTCTGATTTACTTCACTGTCTTAACAATTAAATTTTTATTCAACTCTTAGAAAATAAATAAAATAAGAAATTACTGAATTGAGCTGTATTAAAAAATAATTTCTGTATATAGAAAGAGTTACCGAAAAAAGAGAATTTCGGGCAACGTTTCTTCTAATTTTGTCTGAGAACATGCAACATCTGAACTTATAAGCAGTGACCCACATACACTGAACTATATAACGCCCACATACGCACATTAAATTTTTAGATGCTGAATTGGTTTCCAGTACTTTATGTCAGTACAAAATTGCTCCAGTCAGTACAAAATTTCTCCAGTTTCGTCTTACATCCAGCATTTTTGACCTATAAAACACTTATTCCAAGTACAAATTTGGGAAAAAAGAGAGTAAAAAAAAAAAGTACAAAAAATTGACTCTCTTTTTTCAGTACCAAATTTGTACTTGGATTAAGTGTTTTATAGGTCAAAAGTGCTGGAGCTAAGACGAAACAGGAGCAATTTTGTACTGACATAAAGTACTGAAACCAATTCAGCATCTAAAAATTTAGTGTGCGCCCACTACCGATGAGGGGGCTGTCAAAATATTTGATTTAACATTGTTGGTCTTACTCCACTTTTTTTATTATTGACATTGGGTTATTATTGACATCCTACTTCTTCGAGGGTACCCCCTCCTACTTGTTTTCTAGATTTACGCCTGCCTATTTGTAAGTAGACCCCATCGCCAGTTGCAGCATTGTTATTTATTGTTCTTTATTTTATTTTAGGATGCAATATGGGCGTACGTTGCCTGTAGCAATATTTGACAGTATTTTGACCACGGCGTCCACGGTACTTCGTTGTATTTTGTCTATATCTGCTCAGTAAACAGTAAATTGTTATTATTATAATAATTAAGGAAATAATAAAATTAACGTTAGCGTTTATCGATAATCCCAGGTTTTCCATTGACCACAGTTAGTGTCATGTTGGACTGACGCTAAACCTGGTTAGCTTGTTCGTTAATCACTCCAATTAGCTCTATACACTGTGAAAATGTGGTAGATGTTGGGGATCTAGAGGGGCCCACAGAGGTTCAATCAGGTTTTCGATATGTATCAATATTGAAAATGTCACATATTCCAAGAACACATATTAAATGTAACAGGAGAAATGCTTTGGTTGGGGCATATTAATTATACTTATATACACACAAATAAATACAAAATTTTACATATAAGGAAAACATTAAAAGGAGAGGAACGGCTTCGATTTTTATATTTTTATGGTATTGATGCAGTGAAACGTATTTCTGAACTAAAAGAAACGCCACTCTCTCCCTCCTTCCCCGACTTCCTGCAGTTGACATTGAAGACGTCCAAAAAAGTTGCGTCAATGACGTATTTCGCGCCAAACGGAAGCAGCCAATCGCGCGAGAGGTTTCTTAAGACAGGCGCTTCTCGATTAGCTGCTTCCGTTTGGCGCGAAATACGTCATTGACGCAACTTTTTTGAACGTCTTAAATGTCAACTGCAGGAAGTCGGGGAAGGAGGGGGAGGGGGACGTTTCTTTTGGTGCAGAAATACGTTTCACTGCATCAATAATACCATAAAAATATAAAAATCGAAGCCGTTTTCCTTTTTCAAATTCTTCGTACTATATTTCTATACACCTCAAATCGTTACACCTGCTCTGCTTATGTAGGGAAGTTAATGGGAGGTGTACCGCTGTCATGCAATTATTGTAATACATAATTATTATGAAGACCAAGTGAACTTCATATTGCTATTGTTGATTTAACTAGGTACTTTTCTTACGTCTCTCAAATTTCAACTCAGCATAATACTTTACATTCAGTTATCAGCTGCAGCTCTAGCAAATCAGACAGAAGAAACGTCTAGTCCCATTTAAAATTTACACCAATGGCATTAGTCCCCACTCCCCATAAAGTTTTATGAATAAGCTGAATTCTAATGTTAATGTATATTTTTCTATTTTCTGTTGAAGTTATGGAGAAAAAAAAATAAAGTAGAGAAAGCGATCGCATTTTTTTTTTTTTTTCCTTTTTTTAAAAATAGTGTTTAACCTGCCCTTTATTGAGAAATAAAAACCAATAAATTCCATCTCAAATAGCTTCACCACAAAAAAAAAAAAAAAAAAAAAAAGTTGGTGTTTTGGAGACCTTTAACATGCATCCTTACATTGTACAAAAAAAAAAAAAACAGATTTTTTCTCAAACTTCGTCTGAACTATGGTACCAATTAAAAAATGCCTACGAAATCTCTGATGAATTCTTTAATGGACTTTTAAATAAAATAATTGTTTTACGTAGCCGTTTTACCAAAATATTGAAATTTTTGTGGTTTGATTCCCATAAGGATTTTCAAGATTTTTTTTCAAACGGCTCCGTAAAAAAATCATTTTATTTGAAAATCCATTAAAAAATTCATCATAGATTATGTAGGTATTTTTTAATCGGTATAAATATAGTTTAGACAAAGTTTGAGTAAAAAGCTGCTTTCTGTACCATAAGGATGCATGTTAAAGAACTCCGAAACACCAATTTTGAGATTTTTTTGTGGTGAAGCTGTTTGAGATGGAATTTTTTGGTTTTCATTTCTCAACAGAGGTTTCAAGTGTTCCTGGGCGGGAAAATTTTCTCCATAAGCCTCCATGTTACAATATTTGATTTTTTTTTCTCAGTAACTATTAAAGCTATTAATTTGAAACCATCTACTACCCCTCTCCCCCATTTAGAGGTCTTCTGATAATGAATCAGGAACTTATTTTCCTCTAAAAATTTCTTTAATGCCATGCAAAAAAAGCAATTTCGAGTTTGTTTGTTTTTTTACACAGGTTTGGATGGGATGGTGGAAACACCGCAAAATCAGCTGACTTGAAGCTTCTATAGAGGACAGGTTAAACCATTTTAAAAAAAATGCAATCGCTTACTCAACTTTAATGCTAATTACTTGTAAGTGATATTAATTATTATTATTAATAATTAGTGATAATAATAATTAGTGATGGAATGAATTCAATGCAGTTAAAGTTTGACTGCGTGTTAAAATGCTAAGTTTGAATGAGGTGATCAAAGTGCAGAACGGTATTCAGACGGCATGCCGGTTGCAGAGTGGCAGGCGAGGAGATGGCACTGCTGGCTACACGATCACAGGAGCTGAACGGTGCTGGTAGAAAAAGTGGAAGGATTGCGTGCAGGCAGGAGAGGGAGAAAAGATACTTCTTATACTCGCACAGTAGGAATCACTAGGTACAGTATGATAGGGATGGATAATCGATCGTCATGACTCCTCTCGCCCGTCTTTTGTCCAGATTTTGCTGCTACTGAACGAGAAAGAGAAAAAAAAATCCGCCCTTGAAATGATTTACTTTTTGCTCACCTTTTTGCTCATATATTTGCAACTAAATGAAACAGTTTTATCCCATCTTTAAAAAAAAAAAATAATAACAACAGTAATCAACCTGCCGTCATCAATAATTATTAATTGATTTTGTGAAAAAAAAAAAGAAAGTCATTCAATTTGAAACAAATCAGAATAGCATATCTTTAAATCATTTCTGCAATAAAAAATTTTGAGGTCGATACTCCATATATTGCAACATTTTAAGTTCGAGACGATTAGCTCTATCCGCAGATATTTTTATTTTCATCACCCTAATAATGAATAATCAATGACAGTCATATTTATGCTCCAAACTTCGTTTATACTTTCAACAGTTTCAACTTCTTAAATATGTGTATACTATTATGACAGTTAAATTTCATACTCATTTTCAGGGAGTGATAGTGACACTATGGTTTGTTTACACATAAAACATTTATTGTTTTCAACAGTAAATTATATGAAAGGAGAAGAAAAATGTTTGAAACAATTCAAAAACGTGGAAATAACAAAAATAAATTATCACTTTCAATTCGAGGTTGGCGTTTTAATTTTAATATTGTTATTGTAACACAAGCACAATAACCAAAATTTTAAGATTATAAAGCAATTAAAAAAAACAAAAAAAACTTTTATTACATGCATTGTTTGTTCACTCAAATACGCTTTATAGTTGAAACTTTTCCAATGTTAATTTTCTTTTTGTTTTTTTCTTCAGTTGGCTTGACAGTGATATACGCCTCTGATTCGTAATCGGATGGTCGTGAGTTCGATCCCAGCCATGCACCGCCAAACTTTTCACAAGTGGCGGTTGCTAAAGAACACCCACTCGTGCATCCGGGAGGTGATCATGACATCCTTCATCAATTGCCGACCATCCTGACTGAGGTTTCCATAGTTTCCTCAGTCACAACCAGGCGAATGCTGGGATGGATTGCTTAGGCCATGGCCGCCCCGGTTTGCAAGGGACCCACAAAAGTAGGGTCTACGAAGAGCCGGGAGGTTAAATTCAATTCATTCATGCAGTTAATTGTGGCCAGTACCCTACAACAGAGGGTTCAGTTAAAAAGCTAAATAATAATGGGTGCGATTCACAAAGAAGTTAGCCAGGTTTCTAACCACTTTTAGCTTAACCACGTTTAACTATACCTGTTTTACGTGTTAAACCACCTAGTTAAACGTGGTTAAGCTAAACGTCCTGGCTAACTGCTTCGTGATATTAATATTTTTTTTATATAAAAACTATCACATATATTATGTTACAATTATAGTAAAACAATTATCATAACAATCGTCAAGACGGTAAAATTTGTCCATTCGTCACATTATCATCAATATTAAATTTTTAATAGCAGCTAATATTAATTTTTCAACTTGAATTTTTTGAATGGAAATAAAAAAAAAAACTATACACGCACACATATACATATTATATTTATCACACAAATTCTTGATACACTCGACTATTAGTCCACATAACAATTATTCATAAGTCGCAATAAATAATGATTCTGCTGTTTTTTATTTTGAGCTAAGGATATAAAGAATGTGATAAAAAAAATACCTCTTTAGTACAGCTGAGTGTATAAGAGCAACGTTCCAGTTTGCAATGTAAAATCTCCATTGATCTCCATTGAGCATTTCAGTGAATTTAAAGTTTCTGAATAAAAATCATTTTTCCGTTGTGATAACTTGTTTTTAATAACATAGATTTTTAAAATTATAATAAAAACAAAAACATTTATACCACTTTTATTTCTTAATGACAGTGGTAAAAAGTCATGGATTTTTTTTTAATTAAAATATTTTATACATTGCACAATTTGATATGTAAATATTGTGAATAATAATGTTAACATGTATATAGAAATTAAAAATATACAATTATAACCAACTTTGCAATTCATGATAACGTTAACAAATTCAATTTAAAAATGTGTGTTCTACAGGAGTTCTTTTTTTTACGCTTCTTATTGTTTTATTTTAACTGATATTTTTGGAAGCATGCATAATCGATTTAAAACAGTATTAACATTTCCCCACTTTATAATAGAATAAGAATAGCTGAAGTGCTCTGGTAATATATTATTTATACTATATTATATATATGTTGGCACCCAAAGCCGACTTCGGTCCAAAGCCGAAAAAAATGCGCAGAATTAGATTGGAGCATCGCGGAGTGCTACAAACCCGAAATGAATTCAAATTTCGGCTTTGGGTCAAACCACGATGCTCCAAACTAGTTCTGGTCAAATCAAAATGCTCCAAAGCCGTTGGAGACTTTTACTTCGTTTTGGAGCATTTTCGTTTGACCAGAACTAGTTTGGAATATCGTGGTTTGACCCAAAGCCGAAATGAGACTTTATTTCGGTTTTGGAGCAAATTTGCTCACATCTAGTTCTGCGCATTTTGCAGAGTTCACGCGTTACTTATCAGTTAGAGTACTTCACGTCAAAATAATGCTTACCACATTTACTCAAGAGACGAAGTATGCAGCACAATATTAAATTTATTTAAAATTTACTATTATTATTATTTTACTTAAAAAAAGTAAAACAGTAAAACTACAATTTTTTAAATTTATTGTTAGGGTCTAATTTAATAAACTGTCATCATGTTTTTTATTATAATAAATACTGCTCCCAGTGTAAACTATAAGTAAACTCCCAACGGTGTATCCCTTAAAGAGAGAGAGAGAGAGAGAGAGAGAGAGAGAGAGAGAGAAACATGTAGAGAACAGCGTAGGGTCAGAGACGTATTTTTAAATAATAAAAAAAAATCCATGATTTACTTGTTTTGAATTTAAAAGTTCATTCAAATGGACATCTCATGCAGTTTATTGTATAATTTTATTACGGCCTGTATAAAGAATTTAGTGTCAGTTGTGCTTCTTTAATTGCAGGTTCACAGATTGAATTGCAATTTTTTCTTTATTATTCTATATTATATAAAAAGGCAAGCAATTTTTTTATATATTATATATATTCAATAATACGTTATTTTGTTATTGTAAGCATCTCACATGCACGCATAGGACGCAGATTGTTGTGCAGTATGTTGTTTGCTTTTGGATGCAAATTTTCATTTTGCTTTTTATTCCAAATTATGTTTCAATATAGGACACTATTAATTTATTTTATACTAATTATTGATATTTTATTATTATTGTTACACTGTTCAAGAGAATTTTATTACAAAGCACTGCTACTTTACAACTATAGGTTTTCAGGTGAAGCCGCATATATACTATTTAGCTGTCTGTTCATTATTCCCTGGGTGGCAATACTTAGTTCAACCCCAACATCCCAGCATACTTATATATAAATTTGTAAACCGATGCAAAGCCGGCAGCCGTCCAGCATTCAGAGCAAAAGGCCGGTCAGCAGGCCAACTGCTACTATAATATACACCTCTAGCAGTAGTAGAGAGAGTGTATATCTAGCAAGCCATCTAGCCCGTGCCACGGTTCGCCTCGCCGCTAGCAGTAACTACTTGCTTGCTACCTTACTGCATGCATGCTTTGCTGATATAACCTCATCACCAGTGGCACTTAAAACCCACACCATTTTACAGCCACTAGTCTTCCCCTTACATTGTTTAATATGGTAATAGCACGAAGCAACCTAAAATTACTATAATAATGTTTCTATAATCTGCTTCTTCTACTATATATATATATATATATATATATATATATATATATATATATATATATATATATATATATATATATATATATATATATATATATATATAAAATCGATTTTTTCTTATACTATAATGTAATATACTATCAGGGAATACCATACGATGATCTATTCCCTGATACTATTATATAAATGTTGTACATGAGTCTAAATTTCTCGGCCTGACAATGACTGACACATTACATTGGTCATCGCATATTGACTCTTTTTTAAAAAAAAAAAAAAGGATACACCCCTAAGAGCTTATAATAGCTCGCGGCGGGGTAATGGGTATTAGGGATAAGGTAGGGAAAGGATGGTGATGGCCACGGCCTTTTACGCGTCCCAGCATTCACTGAGGTGAGACTGAGGGTTCCGTGGAAAACCTCAGTCAGGACGGACACGACTACTTTTTATCAATGGACCAGAGCGATGTCCAAAGCCTTGGGAACCACACACAAATCCATCACTGCACTGGATGGAAAGCGAGACGAATTTACCCCAGGGAGGAAGCAACGTAATTTTTATTTGAAACGGTCACCCATGCAAGTATTAATCACGCTCGACTAACCTGACTTTTGTGATCTAACGAGAACCGGTCAATGCACTGCACCACGCTCAACCTCTGAGTTCGTTCTAAGCTTGTTAAAGCTTGTTTTTTATTAGTTAAATTACGTCCCGTCATTGATAAAAAGTCACTATGTGCTATGTTCTCTGTATTATGCATATTTTCAATCACAACTTGCTTATGGAATCATATTCTGGGGTGCCTCTCATCATAGAGAGTGTTCACTCTACAGAAACGGGCAATACGAACAATATGTTTTAAACGGTGCCAATAGACAATAATGGTTGCATTTTTTTATTTCAGAATTAGAAAATATAAAATATACATGAAATTATGCTTTTCTGAATATTTTCAGATTTTTTTGAGTGCGGGAACTAATTTTAAAAAAATATTTAAAATATCTGAATTAGGGTGGTACAACCTGACAGGAAATCCATGACGTCATCAATAGCCAATCACAGCGCGAGAAAATGACGTCACGGTTGTCCCATCAGGTGCACCACCTTAATTCAGATATTTAAACATATTTTTAAAATTAGTTCCCGCACTCCAAAAAATCTGAAAAAATTCAGAAAAGCATAATTTTATGTATTTTTTCTAATTATGAAATAAAAATTGCAACCATTATTGTCTATTTTCATGTAAGTCCTTATTCCTGGACCTTGATTATATATATATATATATATATATATATATATATATATATATATATATATATATATTAACTCTGCCATCGCTTTACATCTATGAATGCATAAAATTTCTCCATAAACATCTTGACCTTTTTGTGAAACATCATAATAATCATAAATATAACTTGAGGAACAAAAATGACATATTATATCTATAGAGAAACATTCGTTCGCTGACAGTGATCCACGTTCGGTATGTGCGTCTTTCTTTAACCACCTACCGTCATTTTTGAAGACAAAACAAATCAGAGTAATTTTCCAAAACTTTTAAAATTATTCCGGGTTAAGAAATGTTATTATAATACCAGAGAATATTTAAATGAAAAATTTTAATTCAGGTTGTTAAGTGCTTTATTATTAATCTATTAACTTCCTTTTCAAATAATTGTTTCCACTGCTATTCTAGTTTATTTCAGTAATTATTATGTTAATTTTATTATGCTTGACTATATTATAACTATTAATTAATAATGTATTAGTCTTTTATACTTTCTGTAAATAGAGCATTTAGAAAACTGATATATAAAAGTTAATGTGAATGGTACAATTAAATAATACCTTTATTTCGTGTATATTTTTATATTGCATATTATATTGCTCAATGTATCAAATAATTTAACTATTGAACTGCATAATTATTGTTCCCAATGCAATACTGGTTTTATATACAACAAATCTTGATAATTTACAATGTTAACAGCTGGATTATGAATTTAATCTTGGAGGATGACAATGTACTACGGTATTGTTTTGTGTATTATTTTTTTGTTTGTTTAATTTTCCATATATATAATATATTTATAATATATATTATATATATATATATATATTATGACGTGCTTATATTGTTTTGTGCAATGGAAGAGCAAAAATAATTATGAATGTATTTTTTATTTTTATACACACAATCAATAAAAATACTATTTTATTTTTTTAATATGAAACTAATTAAATGCTATTGATGTGTTTCTTGGGCATAATTATAACATATTATAGCATTGAATATTATAAGAATAATAGTAGTCTGCTCTAAAGTTTTGCACAGATCGAGTTAATTGGAACGATAATTATGATACCCCATCGGGAATTGCGCTGCAGCTTTTAATATATAAATATATACATGAACATTTGAATATTTTGGGGGGTTAAGAAGAACACTCAACCCAAAATATCTAGTTCATCTCTACTCCAAAATTGAGAACGTTCCCAATCTTAAGCCGATATTACACGATACAATTAAAATTTTCTTATTATTGCACACAATTTTTCGTTAAAAGAAAACTTCAACTCCATGTATTTGTACGGAGTTGATTTTTTTTTTTTTTTTTTAAGGAACAATTGTAACGTGTAATACAGGATTTAGCTTGGGCTGTTTTGAGGCGTCTAAGTAATTTTATGTTGTAATTAAATGCAAATAAAATTGATAAATATGTTAATAGAATAAAAGAATCACATTAAAATATATTATAAGAAACATTGAGGGGCATTCACAAAGCACTTTAACCCCAACTTTAGCCCCAAGTTTTATCCCTGGTACTAAACATGGTGCTAAACCAGGGGCTAACCATGTCTAGCTCCTAGTTTAGCACCATGTTTAGTACCAGGGATAAAACTTGGGGCTATAATAAAGTTGGGGTTAAAGTGCTTTGTGAATGTCCCCCATTATATTATAAATAAAAATTATGATGTATAATGTATTTATGATTTATGCTATACATGAAAGTATTCATAAAAATATAGAAAAAGACCAGCAGGCGTAAGAATTTTTGTTTTTTGTTCAAACGTATAATCTTATAGACTACGTTTATAGACATATAAACAACGTCATCGATTTAAAAGGAAAATTTATTATTTTATGAGAAACTTGGTATCAAACAAAATATACAGTATAATTATATATTACATTTATGACAGATTTTTGTAGCATTCAAAGAGACTTTTTGCATTATTACGTGTAGAGGAATTTTCTTCGAGTTTACGTGCTATATTATACTAGCTAGCCTATACTATAGAGAGTAAACTGTACAGTACATTTATGACTCTCTGTATACATATAATATATATTTATATATACACCATACATTTTCCCAAAATTTTAATTTTGTATGGTGTCTTGGTATTACATGCAAAATTACGAGTAAAATACAAGCTGTAGCTGAAATCCCTTTTTCCCAGCCAGGCTTAAGGTCTCCTTTATCTTGTTTGGAAAAGCTTAATAGTTGCGTCAATATGTCTCAAACTATAATAAACATTACATAAACAAACAATATAAGAAACGGGTAAGCTTATTTGAAAATGAAAGGAACTGCTAACTAAGGAACTAACTTTTGGAATATATAGCTAGAGTGAAGAGGATCAAGTATATATATATTTTTAATTATTACGCAGTTCAAATTTACATACATTTCTATAATAGAAAATTATGTAAAACTTTTTACCCATGCGGTCGATTTAGTTTTGAAAGTAGGGACAAATGGAATTTTTTATGCCCCTTCTTTTATTCATTGATATAACAATAATAATAGTAATATTATACATAATCTGCATCATTAATAGACCTTATATGTAATAATGATTGTATAAAATGGTGTAGTCATACATCAAGTAGTAGTGTTTTAAAATAAAACAAAGCCACGAGTACATCGACCCTGATTCATATTTTAATAACAATATCTTCACACCTACGTGTGTATATATTATTTTTTATTTTATATTTCCCTCGTGAGTACATAAATAATGTCGAGTAATGAATGACAGCAGTTATGTTAAACTGTCCTCTGTATGGTGTATAGTACTGTACAATACATTAATAACACATTAAAATTTGTTGAGATAAAATTATATTATAATAGGCTGAAAAATATAATGGAAAATTAACATGAAATTTCTTTATTGCAGAAACGAATACAGGGAACAAAATTATGCTACTATGAATATTTTCAGATTTTTTACAGACCGGGATGTATTTCTAAAAAAAAAAAGGCTATTCAAAGTTCAGGTTCGAACCCATGCACGCCCCATTTTTATACCCAATCCTTTAATGAAGAAGTGACGCTTATTGACGCCTCTCTCAAATTCAATAATTTTTATTTCCACAATTTCCTACAATCAAATGCATTATACAATATCTTAAGGTTCCAGAAACTTCAATATTACACAAACACAACACATTAAAACTTTTTATTCATAAATGCTGACACTGAATAATATAGGGTGACCAGATATCTTGATGTCCAAAACGGTACATGCCCCCAAGATAGAGGCCTGAAGGGCCAAAACCCCCGCCGGAGGCGCGATTTTTTTGGGTGCCACGCCCCCTTTTTTACTTTTTTTTTCTTAGTGGATTTTCAAATTAATTGTTTTTTTTTTATGAAGCGCCGTTTTTTCCGAAAAAATTTATTTTATTTGTAAATCCATTAAAGAATTTTCGTCATAGATTTTATACGTAAGTATTTTTTAATTGATACCATAGTTCGGACGAAGTTTGAGTAAAACGCTGTTAAAGGGCTCAGGAAAACAAACTTTGGGATTTTTTTGCGATGAAGGCGATGAAGCTATTTGAGATGAATTTTTTTGGTTTTCATTTCTCAATAAAGCAGGGCAGGTTAAAATATTTTAAGGAAATAAAATAATAAATTATGCAATCGCTCACTCTACTTTAAATAATATAAATAATTGCATTTTTTTTATATATACATTTTTCATAGAATTAGAAAAAAAGAGATTTATTATATATAGTCACCATGCAAGAAAACTGTGCCAGTGAGTTGATTTCCTAAAATTAACCTTTTTTCTTGGCCTGGCCACGATTCATCTATTCATGTTGTAAAGTTACATGTAAAATAAAAAGAAACAAAAGCAATACAAGAAATTTATTATACTCAAAAAGCATACCTTCGAAGGATACTTTCCCAATACAAAAATTATATTTAAATATTTTAAATTTATTTTTTTTTTTTTTTTTAATTTCGTTATCAAATTTTCCGTCTCGAATCCATTCACAATATTTCTAAATGTACGTGTTACTTAAATAATGCAATATATATTTGTTTATAAATAAATAAAACTTAATATAATGTCACGAGATAAATTATACAAAAAAAAATGGAGTATAAAGCAAGAAATTAATTTGAATTAATACTTTTAATCGAACTGCAGTTCACTTTGCAAATAGTGTGAACTCTTGTTATAGAGTGAAATAGCTGAATTAATTTATAGCATTCAAATAGGGCTTAATAACAGCTAAAATTACTTGATTGTATGAATAATATTTGTGGCGTTTTTCCCTCATATTATTTTCCATTTATTTATTTACGTAATATCCATGCACGATTATTGTGAAAAAAAGAAAGACAAAGAAATTTTTGTCTCAGCCTCGTCACAATGCATAAGAATGATTTTTTCAATTTCATATATTATTGGAAATTTCCATCAAGTGAATATCATCAATATTAAAGGAGATGATATTTTTGTGCAAAGTTTTTTTACTTATTTTTTATTCAAAATTTAATCGAAAAGTAGTGACTTCATTTCACGTAGTATATATGCATACTTGCGCGTATATGCAAAATATATCTATTCCGCAATTTTGGAAGAAATATGCTGTTTTGCGAATGCGATCGACAAAAAAGGGGCATGAAGTTGCAAAATCATTTGCGTCCGTACATTTTCGTAAATATTCAAAACCACATTCCTATGAATTTTTTATTTTTTTAATGGTAAAAATTTTAAAAAATGTCCCTTTTATAAATGTTGTCCGAAAGCGGTACATTTAGGCGTCCCGAGAGCCTCTTTGGGGACACCGGGACATGGTACTCTAAAACGGTACTGTACCGGTCAAAACGGTACGTCTGGTCACCCTAGAATAATAGCACTTAACGATGAGAAATTTTTTTCTTGCAAACACTTTCACATCATGAATACACTTTAAGAAAATTGGTAATTTTTCATAACTTCTCAAACAGCTCATGTAAGGCCCTGTTCTGTATATTTCAAGTCTACTAGGCTTTGGAGTTAAATTTATAACACGATTCCTAGCAAAATTGTCATGTGTGATGGCAACAATTTTGTTTTTACTGTAATTGCACATTCGTAGATCAAAATTCTAGGAAAG
Source organism: Siphlonurus alternatus (assembly GCA_949825025.1). NCBI lineage: Eukaryota > Metazoa > Arthropoda > Insecta > Ephemeroptera > Siphlonuridae > Siphlonurus > Siphlonurus alternatus. Next base: position 33,577,374 of record OX463788.1, read on the forward strand.
GTAAGCAATTTTAAATCTGTAAAAAGAGGTTTACAATGCGCATCTATTTTTAGCAAAACATATAATTCTTATTATTTTAATAGAAATATCCTCTCAGAGTTTGTGAAAAATCCCCAGCACACAATTCTATATTTCAATATTGAATAAAAATTGGAAAAAATTTAACAAATTAATTTTGAATCGTGTCTTAATTCACGTAAAGCAAATATTATGGAGATTGGCTTAATTTAAAAATATTATCTATATGGTTTACCCAGCGTAGATTATTATATAATTATTGTTATTCCTAAAAATTTAACACTGTTGTGCATTTCTATAGTTTCCCCTCTAATGGATATTATATGGATTTTTATTCCATATCGTTTGAAACTGCATCACTTCAATTTTATTTATTTTAAGTTTTAATCCATTATTATTTAACAAATCTTCTATTTTCATTATTATGTCTATTATATTAATTTGTAAATATTCATTATTTTTGCCAGTAACTTTAAAATTTGGATCATCCACAATCATACAGAATAGTTTCGGAGTCCTCCGTAACAAAATATAAACATAAAGGCATATAAATAAATTCATGAAGAAAAAGGATTGGCCCTATAGTATGCTACCTTGAATTACGCTGTGCTTAATAATTTCAGTACTATTTGATGTAAAATTAGACTGCGAGCCATTTACAACTTTTGTTACTTAAACTCTTTGCTTTCTGCTTGTTAAAAATATTTTTAACCAATTTAAAGTATTACTTTTATTTTTTATTCCATATAAATTAAGTTTATGCAGCAATATATTATGCTTGACTATATCAAAGGCCTTAAACAGATCAAAAAAAATCCCAGAGGTGTGTTATCACATTATCTATGCTTTCTATTATCTTATTCACTAGTCACTAGTTCAAATATTGCAGTTTCCAATGGACATATATTTTTACGGAAACCATATTGTTATCTGTTTTGATTGATAATTGATTTACGAATGCACGTTCATACAATTATATCTCACAAAATAAAAAAAAACAACAGACAAAAGGCTAATTGGTTTATAATTATCATGAGAGATATAATTTTTTTTTTTTTTTAATAGCGAAAATTTCAGAGAATCATAATTTAGTGCCCACTATTCATTTTTGCAATATTTTTTCCCTATAGGTTGTCCATTATATATTTCCCCCTCATGAAGTGCTGTATATAATATATAACAAAAAAAAAAAAAAAAAAAGGGGGAGAAGAACAACACCCGTCACGGAGTTCCCGAAAGAGATCTGCCTATCAACATTCATCGCACCGTGAAAACCTACATCAAAATAAATATTAATTTATTATCCTTATTACACTATTTCAGTCAAATCCGACTTTCGACACACCACATTATTTGACAAAAATTCATTTTAATCATCGCACGTTTGCTGACGTGATGTAAATTGAAAAAAATATTACAGCTCTCTGTAATTTCGTTTTCCTCAAACCTCTCTATTTTTTATTTTAATCGTTACCCACGGTCCCTTAAGTAATTGAAGAAATATTTATTTAATTCATGATTATATTTAATAAACTTCTAACAGTTTTTCCTTGCCATATATAAGTTATAATCATGCATGATATATTTTGTTGTCTCTTCTTGTTTTGTAGCTATAGCTTCTACTTCGGGGTGTCTTAATTTGATTTTCGTTCATCATTATAAAAAAGGCGATTCAATGACGTTTTATATATTTGTGAAAAAAAAATTAAGCGTTACTTAAGGAATTTTTATTTATTCTTTGTTGCATCGTTTATTAGTGGGGATAAAGGGAGAAGCTAGAGGGTAGAGGGAGGAAAGAGAGAGATAGAGATTTTGAATGGCATTCTAAAACTCACCTTTAATTTATTTATTTATATCAAATTTTCTTTTTTTCTTTCATAAAAGATAGAGAGTTTTTCATTATTATATTTGTGTTTTTTTATACACATTTATTTTATTTGGATTTTTTGTACGAGTATACATTTAAATTGCCTTTGCCCCATGAAGTTTAATATATAAAGTGTTCCTGATGTAATTAATACTAATGTAAACCTTAGAACAATACAAAGTTCACCGCTCTGTTTGTGGGTGCATTGTCACCCTAAATGGAGACTTGATGAACTTATTAATCTTTTTTTGTATTTTTTTACGTTCAAAAATATGCTAATTAAACTAATAGCACACACTGTTATTATGTTTCAGCAATTTAATCATTTTACAATGAAAATTTCCTCACAATATATTTAATATATAATTTATTATGTAGCATGATACAAAGCCCACTTTTTGGACTATGGCTGTAATCTCTATCCTATTATCCCCTATACCATCTGTTAGAAAAGGATCCTTAGTCGACTGCGTATCTAATTGATTCTCCAATATTAGTAGTTTGCTAACTATTTCCGTATTTTCGCTTACTAGGAATCAACAATAAATTGTTGTTGGTACACATAGTTGGTATCCCCTTGAAATAGGAATGATAACAATATTTAATGTCTCTTTGTTTAAAATTTATCCACTGCTGGAACTCGAAGCAAATCAGTGTGAGTATATAATTATTATAAATAATTAAATTTGCTAATATAATTAGTACAAAAATTTTGATGACAAAATATTTTATATAAAATACATCATAATGTATTAGTAGACGAAACAATAATATGGGAATTTAAAATATAATATATATATATACTATATACAAACCCACAAGCACATTGAAACCTTATGCTAACTATGTCTAAAAAAAAAATAAATTATATGTAGCTATGATTTATATAATTATACCAATATTTGAATAGAATAAATCATAGCTACATATAATTTTTTTTTTTTTTTTTAGACATAGTTAGCAAATACAGATTTTATGTGACATTATTTTATTGACTAATGATGATTCGACACTATGATACAGCATAAATCTGTGTCAAGTTGATGACATTTTATGTAATTATAAGATATTATGTAGATTACTTCAATCTCTATAGATTACTTTGCTTTAGATGGAATAAAATTAAAGTGTGAAATTATTTAAAAGGTTTATTTGTGCATTAGCTATTTCTTTCTAAGGAAAAATATCACAAATAAGAAATTTATCACTGTCATGTTACTTAAAAAAAAATCACTTAATTCCTACTTAAAAGGTTGTCAGCAGAAAAGAAAGAGAGAGAGAGAGAGAGAGAGAGAGAGAGAGAGAGAGAGAGAGATGAAACAGCTTGTAGCATTAATTTATTGCACGTTAAAATACGGCCTAGTAGTCACTAGCCATGTTTGTCGCTCGAGTTTCTTCGATCCTTATCGAGCAAACCTGAATTTGCAATCAAGCAATAAGCTTATGCAGCTGCGATTCTCTCTCTCTCTCTCTCTCTCTCTCTCTCTCTCTCTCTCTCTCTCTCTCTCTCTCTCTCTCTCTCGCTCATCTTTCCATCCATTCTATATGCTAATAATTTGAAAAAATTCTTATTGATTTACTGTGATTTCTGTAAAATAATTCATACATTTGCTTTCAAATGTGAATACAGTATGGATTTTTTTCAATGTTTTTATTTAAGGATAAACCTTAGTTGATTGAGATCTCGAAATCAGTCCCCTTGAATTCAACAAGACTTGCAGCGAACTTTGAACTCGCCACAAATACAAATTTTGAAGTTTATCTGTCTGATCAGTTTAATCAACATTAAGGTAGAAGTTTAACATACAGTAGCCTAATGGACGAGAATCAGAAATAAAGCTGTTGTGAGAAAATTGCCCACCTTGAATTTGCTGAAACTATAAAAGCTAAAAGTTGTAGAGCATTCTCGAATTTTTAAAATCTAATTCATTTGATTCCGTCTGATAGAAATTTCCTATATATATATATGAGTCCAAAGTAACTGAGGTTAATTGTTAATTTTTGTCAATAAAATAAGGCCAAAATAGCTGTTAATTTACATAAAAAACACCAAATTTGATTTATATTTTGAGTAATTACTTTTTTTAAGATGCTGATTTGACTAAACGTCACAACATTCGTCATTGAAAACAATGTTAATTTTTAATAATTGATAATAAATATCTTTAGTCTCTTATATATTATACTGAAAATTTCACCAATATTGGTATACATTAAAATCATTATATTACTAAATTAATTTCAAGATGTTAGGAAGGTTTACCCATTTTTTTTTTTTTTTTCAGTGGTTCAACATGTATTATTTCTAATTTTCTTACCATACTGACATTAACCCTTAGACTTACAACAGTATAAGAAATCAATGAATTAGAAAAATATGATGAATAAAACAATAAATTGAAATACAGTGATTGGATCAATATTCAAAATAAAAAACAAATACAAGTTTAGTAATCAATATATCATTATTTATTATGTTCTTTTGGGATTTACATTGAATCAATATTTTGTTAGGTTATATGAAATCTCCCCTCTCGTTTCAAGCTTCTATAAGCTTCCCATCAACTTTCCATAGTTGAGCGCTTACGCAACATGATGGTATTCATCATTTCATCAGCGAGTACTGCAGCAAACATATCATGTAAAGTAATAATTTATACTGTATAAGTATATTAAATGTCATGTTTTGTAGCCATCATCAGACATTTGATTGATGGTATATTTATTATATCCTGGCAAATATATTAAATTATATATTTTTAAATAATGATATTGAAGAAAATACTCAAAGTTTGATTCTAAAAATAAATTGTAATATTAAATGTTTTGTAACTCTTTGGTGTAACAATTCAAAGCGTGCAAGCAAAGTATTACGTACGTGATTCTACCAAGAAGACGATCGATGTTGCCTAGCTAGAGCTCGGTGCCATTTTCTGCTGCTGCTGTTTCTGCAGTGTTATAATGTTATAACCTACTTGGTTGATACAATACTTGCATTACACTGCATGCTGCATTATGGATTCATGAATATCGTTCCTCACAATGTATATAATATAATCACTATAATTTCAATCTTTATTATTTTCAGGGAATTATTGTGAAGATCTACATTCGTTCAGGTATTTAATAATTATGAATATATAATACATTCTACGGTTATAAAACAGCTAGCTAGTATTATTTTTTTATGTATATTATATTATACATTCTTAATCCATCATCATCATTATGCTTTCAAGTGCACTTGGACATATTTATATAATATTACAATTTATAGTCTATTTTGATTTGATAAATATTGTATAATAATTATTACACTTCAAGCAATTGTACTGTGTGTATATATATATATACTATATTATATTATATTATATTATATTATATTATATTATATTATATTATATTATATTATATTATATTATATTATATTATATTATATTATATTATATTATATTATATTATATTATATTATATTATATTATATTATATTATATTATATTATATTATATTATATTATATTATATTATATTATATTATATTATATTATATTATATTATATTATATTATATTATATTATATTATATTATATTATATTATATTATATTATATTATATTATATTATATTATATTATATTATATTATATTATATTATATTATATTATATTATATTATATTATATTATATTATATTATATTATATTATATTATAGTATATTATATTATATATTGCACATTTCAAATTGAGGAAAGAAAAACACTTTGTGACGTCACAATGACTAATAATCCTGTAAAGTGTTTATGTTATCTTTGTATTTTAAATCTCTACATGAGCGTGACGTCACGGCGCGTTTGTTCGTGATTTAAAGGGTTTTGGAGGCATAAAAAGAATGACCAAAGTCGATAAGAAAAATAGTGCAGGTGTTCACTATGCCATAGGTAATCATTTTGTGTTAGTAAAAAACTATTTCTATTGATTTATATAATTATATTTAAAATGCTCGGTTCGTAAATGCAGCGCAATAAGATCAACAATAAATTCTTATAATATTTCCTATAATACTAATTCTGTACGTTATATTTACTGAATATTTCTAACGTGCATTATAGATCTTCATACATTTCAATTGAACTTGTTTCTTTTTTTTTCTCATCTCCTCCAAAATTGCAAATCTGCATCTCTTTTCCTCTTCCAGCATATCAGGTAGGTGGTAAGTTCCTGCGCTGTGTGTTAAGGTGTTGTCCTGAAGGGTGGACGTCACGTGAGGACAACAAGGATTCACCCTCCACGCTAGTGGGTTTTGTAACTTAAGGGCATTGGGTGTAGCACCGGTAGTTGGCAACACTGACGTATCTTCACCATGTTAATTTTTGATCATTGCTCCTCGGAGTAATTTTTATGCTAGAGCTAAGCTGATTGCTGTAGTATCAAGATAATTAGTAGCCCAAGTGCACAATTTGGCTCAATAAAGCCTGATTTAAAGAAAAGTATTTTTTTTATATTTTAGAAAAATGCATGTAAATTTAAAAAATTACTAAAAAATACTTTTCTTTAAATCAGGCTTTATTTAGCCAAATTGTGCACTTGGGCTACTAATTATCTTGATACTACATCAATCAGCTTAGCTCTAGCATAAAAATTACTCCGAGGAGCAATGATAAAAAATTAACATGGTGAAGATATGTCAGTGCTGCCAACTACCGGTGCTACACCCAATGCCCTTAACCTGGAATCGTGGTGACACATTTCTTATGGTGGGAAAGTTAGGCTGAGTGTTTTTGTTGTTTCTATAAAAAAAAATTGCAAATCTCCATCTTAAAATGATTTCAAAGTGTACGAGATGTAATTCGTGTTTATTTTATACTTAAAAAATGTTTTTTTTTAAAACATTGCGCTTAGATATGATATACTAAAAAATGGTTGAAAATTGAAGTCTGATTCATATCCTGACACAAAATTGAGACTTTCTTATTGCAATATATCACAATGTGTAAAACTGCAATGTAAATGATTCAATGCCATCAATAATTATTATTATTAAAAAAAAATGTTTATAAAACAGACATATATACATTATGAGATAGACCCCAAGAGTTTAGAACTCGTAGACTAAGTATAGACATTAAGTATAAATTAAATCAAGAAAAAATAAATTATTATATTTTAATATTTTAATTAAATTAAATTCACGGTGTCCTGTTTCTTTTATAGTAGTTTAGTTGAAGACATAGCTATTTAACGATTAAAAAATTTAATTTTTTAAATAACTTAATAAAAATTCTATAATAACTTTCAAATTCCAAGTTACGTGGATAATTAAAAAAATTGAATAGACAACCTGCTTAAATTTTTTATTGGATATTTGAATAGAAGATCTTGAGTTATGTAAATTGTCAATTTTTTCAGATATTTTTGAGCCCTCCCTTAGAATCGAGGGGAAAAACGCTGTGACGTCATAATCATGCAACATCTTTCCTTATATTAGCGTGTTAAATTTTTGCAAGACACAACCTCACAGCGTTTTGCAGCATGATTTTATATGTGTTTTTAATTTGTAAAATTTGGCAGTACATAACTCGAGATCCGCTATCCAAAAATGTAATAAAACAATTTCATGAAGGTTGTCACGCACAGAGTTTTCCTTGCACTGACTGCACACCAAGACATCCAACTCCAGCTAATTTATACAATGTGGTACTTTGAATATTCCGGGCATCTATATAACTTATGTAACTTATCAAAACTTAAATTACCGTTTTCATTTTTTTATCTTTTTATCTTTTTTTTTTTTTTTTTTTTTTTTTTATTGGTCATTTTGTTACATATATCAACCAAGGTTATTTTACATAACCTTATTGGTTGAAACAAGTTATTAAAAAGAATAATTCTTCAAGACCCTTATTATGTCTTTAAATTTAATCTTAATTTACAACAAAAGAAAATTTTTTTTTCAAAGGAAATATATAGATGAAATTATTGACAAAATATTTTTCCAGAAAGAAAAAAATTAACATTTTGAAACATTTCTTTCAACTTATTTAAATTATAATGATTTAAAGAAAACAAAAAAATTTGAGTACAATAAGATAATCAATTTTCCCTAAAACTCTAGAACAATGTAAGATTACCCTATTTGAGTATATACAATATTTCACGAATTTTGCAAAAAATAAATCAAACAAAAAATAAACACTTCTTCTTGATGTCCATTCCCTGAAACAAAACGACTTTAGTTTGGTTGTAAACAATAACAAAAAACATACATAACACTTATTGAGAAATCTATTTATTTTTAAAAAATTTATTAATGAATTTTGTAATTAATATTACTATATTTATATATTAAATTAAATTCAAATTATTTCAATTTCTTATTATTTCATTTAAATTGATATTTTGAGTTTTAAATTTCATTAAATTTATTTTATTTTAATTATAATTAATTGAAAAATGATCTTTACTTTAATTTCTCTCCGTTTATTGCTACACTAACTTTTATCAAAGAACATGATTAGATATAATTAAAGTAAACTATTTACAGTAGTTTATCATTTGATTTGAAATAGTTTTTTTTTAAATTATAATTTCACAACATAAAGATTAATTTAATAATCTTATGTTGCCTGTGCAAAATTCAAGTAGAAATTTTACGTCAATTAAGAGTTCAAAAGTTATGAAAGATTCAATAATGGAACAAAAATTATACAAAAAAGCAGATTAGCAAAAATTGCAAGAAACAATTTAAACAAATATGAAAAACAAACATTTAATATTCATTTGCTTTTTTTAAAATTTCAAAAACCATCATTGAATTTTTACTCATTATAGAATGATTTAGTTATTCTGATTATAATTTAATAGTGTTTTATAATAATTTTAATTTAAAAAGCTATTTAGTGAAATACAAAATACAATTTTTATTTATGAAATTCAAAAGAAAACATAATAATTACAAACATTATAGTAAATCCCCTAAGTCTCTGATACAATTTTTTTACATATTGTTTATAAAATATATTTATTTTACATTAAAATGGAATAAAGACATAAAACATTTCGATGTCCAGTATCTGTAAAAAAAAAGACAAATTTTAGTAAATTGAAAATGAAAGAAGCACTAACAAATTTTTCATAATTTTCAATTCATCATACAGTATATTACAAATATATATTATATTTATTTGATTTAATGCTTCTGGAAAGAAATTATATATTTTTTTTTTATTGGTCACTTATTTTACAATCAACCAAGGTTATACACAATAACCTTATTGGTTGAAGATATTTACATGAAAAATATGTTTCTTCAAGACCTAGAATAATTATAACACTAGAAGATTGAATCTTATATATGATTTCAAACTAAAACAAAAATGAAATAAAAGTTGACTGATTGACAGATAATTGTTTTCAAATTCTTTCACAAGACACTTAAATACAATTTTTTTTTATCCTTTAATTATCAAGTTGAAGTTTTTTTTTTTTTTTTTTTAAAGAAAGTACATTATTTTCTGTAATTTAAAGTAAATTTTATCCAAAATTAAACCTCATTCTCTAATACAATATTATATGTCCTATATAAATTTGAACATGATATTAGAAACAAAAACAAACAATATAACACATCTTCATTGATGTCCATCACCTGAAACAAAGTGACTTTAGTATTGTTGTACTCTCAATATAAAGTATTATTATTTATTTTAAATTATTTTCAATTCTTGTATTGAAAATATTACTTTTAGAATAAGTTAACTATTCAGATAAGTTAATGCATTTAATTATATACTACCTAGTATTTTTTGTTATTATATTTTTTTTTTTTATTTTGCAAAATACAGAACACGATATTCGGTATCGTTATGAATATGGTTAATATTAATGTTATTATTTTTATAACTAAAAATTGCTCTACTATTAATAGAAATTTTTGAAAAATATTAGATCAATGCAAATAAATATTACAATAAAGTAAAAAAGAATAGTTATACTGAAAATTATTATGCTTTGTTTTTAACACAGTGTGTAGTTAATTAAATTTATTTCAAGATAATTTGCAATCACTGGAATACTAATATTGGAATTATTTATGATATATCTGTTCTTGGCAGTTTTTATATAAATGTAATTCAAATATTAAATTAACTTAATTAACTGAAAAATTTTAAATTATAAATTTATTAATAAATTTTTATTAGATGCCAATATGAAAAATAGGATGTTATAAATTATTATTGATGTTGACCCATTAACCTACTTTTAGAACAGATTCTGATAGTGCATGAGATTTACTGATACTGGAGAGCATTTTAACTTTTAATCGATACCATATTATGCGATAGGTATATTATATGTTACATACATGTGATGCTATGTTTACGTGATAATAAAACCAGCCACAGCTATATAGAGTGAGTTAGGTGAATGAAGGCTGAGAGGGTGGGAAAGAGGAAAGGAAAGCGGGGAAAGAGGGAGGGATGGGGGCTACTGCCACTACCATATTTTATAAGAACACCTGTTGTGTGTCCCAAGCTTATTAGCTGAAACTGCTGGGTTAGCTGTTAGGCTGGATGGACTATAAGGTTTATAGAACGATCGAAGGGTATTTACGTAAATATATATAATAAACTGAATCCGTATTAACCGTGTGGTACCTTAAAAGCGTCGCAACGTCGTGCTCATCAGGCTCCGTGTTTTAATGCAAGCTGTCACTCAGTGTCAAGCGCAGTCAGTGAGAACATTGGATGGAGAGGAGTGAGTTGGGCGTTGGTTGGAGGTAGCATGGAAGCTATACATAGCTAATGTAGGCGGCTTGTCGCCCACTCAGCTGCATCCCCTGTGCTAAATACACTGTATGACAAAGTTTACTGAGTACCGATGACTGACCTTGCATGCAAGATACATTGAATTTAATTACAATGATTTCAATGTAAAAGAATGATGTAATATATATATATATATATATATATATATATATATATATATATATATATATATATATATAATAATCATAAATATACAATAAACAATTGTGTATACTATATTGTATAATGCATTACAAATAGAAGTGCTTAAAAACTTATAAATATTAATTTGATGTATGATTTTATATTTCCTAACAAGATGGAATTAGTTAAAGATATAAAATTTTATAATTGTATAATATTTGAGTAAAATCAATTATTTTAACAGATATTGGAACGTTTGCTTTGTTCCTCGTGATTGTTATTTAGGTACTCTTCTTATCTCACCCAGAATTTTGTCTCTTGGAGCTAGCTGCAGTTCAAATATCATAACAGTAATTAAATATGAGAAGAAGCCCCTTCCGTTAATTGGCATGTTGGTAAACTCAGTTTTAGCTTTCATATTCTATACTTTTCAAAATCATTTATTTATTTTACTATTTATATATATATATATTAAACACAAATGTACAATTTCATTATATAACATAAATGTTAACCACAGAGCTCATTGATTTAATTCAAATTATTATTGATTTTTTTAGAAATGTGAATAAATTTAATATTATATTAAAATTAAAAAACTATTTTTAAATAGTCCATTAAATAATTGTACCTTCCTTAATAAAGGTATATTTAATTCTATTGTTGTTTTACAAGAGGACAAATGCTTTAATCTTTTGTGTATTATACTTTATTTTAAGTATATTTAGATTGTTTTTAACTAGTGACTTCAATTAGTTCAATTGCACGTGCAGATTGAAATGTAGTCTAATTTCTGTGCAACCCATTGCATTTCATGTTTAGCTGAATAACTTGCCGCTCAGGCCGGCGCCGGAGGAACATGAAGTAAGGTGTGTGGCCTAATACTCGGGATAAAAAAAAAACATAATGGTGGCTGCTGATTAAATGTTTTTGTTGTGTACTAATTCTTATCGAAGTCAGTGAATATTAGTCTGCCTAGAGATATTTTTGACAAAGTGCAGACATATTTTAGTGCTTTCACCTAAAACTAAAAAAGGCTTAAAATGTAATAATGAGAAACAACGATCCTATATACAAGACTGTATCTATCAAGTTACTGGAAAAATAACAAATGAGAATTTAAACGTTATTTTTAAGGCGTGAAGTGAAGTTATTATATATCATTGTTACTGTTGTATATATATATATATATACTATATTATGAAGTAGTGTTTTTGGTAAAGAAAAGTGGGGTTTGTGGTTTACGTACTTCGTGGCCTGCAACAGTAGCAAAGGAAAGGGTATCGGGGGAGGGGGGGTTGTGGATTGTCGAGCGCGATAGCTGTGGATACTTACAGATAAGGGTAGAGAAACATTATGCAAACATCATTATAATAATTCTGAAAAAGGTTTCGTCTTCCATCTCAATTCTCCGCGCTCTACCTCTCGCTCCATCTCCGGGCCCGCACAAATCCCGTCACCTTTCATATTTCTTCTATAAATCATCATTTCATTCTAACTTTGATAAAGCATGATGAATGCGAGCAAGCGAACAAACGAAGGAGTATGTGGAAGAGTGAAGAAAAAAAAAAAAAAAAAAAAAAAAAAAAAAAAAAAAAAAAAAGGAATTCAGGTTGTTTGTGTAGGTATAACAAATACGTGCATGAGTGCTGCATATAATAAAAGAGGAAGAAATTTAAAGACGAAATCACTTGTCCGAAAAACTATAATGCTATTAATTGTCATTGAATTTTGAAATTCATGAGAAAAATAAAACTGCAAGCAAATTCAGTTTATATTTAGCCTCTTTTACTTCTGGACCGTTACTTATCTCATTTAGTATTATTTTTATTATTATTATTATTATTATTTTTAATTAATAAAAAGCAAGTAGACCATCTAGCTTTAAATTTGTTTATACTATTTTTTGATGTGTTGATTTTGATAAATTGAAATAATTAAAATGTGAAAATACATTTCCAAAACATTAATTGCTGAATTTGAATTATATATTATATATGAACATACAATTATTATTAATTATATCCTTCATGAACTTCTCTGAGTAAACTAAGGTTTGTTATCATTACATAGTGATAACTTTCATTTGAAACCAATTCAATTCATTATAAAAATTTAAATATATTAATTGGTTGGTTATTTATATACATTATAATTAGACTCATTTACTTTGTATGCATATATATATATATATATATATATATATATATATATATATATATTTCTTGTGGCTGTACATAATACAGCATTCATAACGATTAATGAATAAAAATTTCAACTTTATCATTTCATTGAATTTATAATTATTATGCATAATACAAAATAATGTTTTATATGCATGAACAATGAAACAATGAAATTACAATTATAGCAAAGAGTATCATAACAAAAGTAGAGTATTGTATATAAAATTAGCTTAAATAATAGTAACGAAGATAAATAATTGAAAAGAAGAATGTTCTGTTATGAATTATTCAATATTTTAAAAAAAAAACAAAAAAACATGTAAAAAAACGTTTTTGTAAAGTATAATGCCCATTCCCTGAGACTAACAATTTAACAGTCCATGGCATGAATAGAAATAATAAAGCTATTATTGTAAAGGTTTATTCATCAAAGTCGCTGCTAAAAGCAATTGAAAAACTGTTTAAATTATAATCGTTTCATCTGAAAAGTACATGAAATCTGCAATTTTAAATGACATGTTTGAAATTGAGTTGTTCCAATTTAAACAGGCTTTTTAAAAATAATATTCACTACTCGTCTTAATTGCCACGAGCTAGTTAGTAAAACGTCCTTTAAATGGTTTATAATATCTCTTTCTAGACAGCTAAATGAAAAAAATTGTAACTGTTCTATTAAAATAATTATGGTATTGATAAATAAAATATATCATACACATGTAAATATACTGTATATAGTTGTACAATAATTTATATGTATATATACGTTATATAATTATTGTATTGTATTATAATATATTGTTCTTGCAGTGTATAAACATCGTTTCTAAAAAAAGAAAAATGCAATTTTTTTCTATTATTTTGCAGACAAATTTATACTTATTTTAAAGTAAATATTTGACAAGGGTACCTGTGTTTATTCATGATACTATTCCCTTTACTTTTGTTACAGGCAATTTAGTCAATTAAGGATAGGGGCTACGGGTTCACAAGTTGGCGTAATTAAGTGGTACTTAGCTCTTTGCAGCAGCATCGCACGGTCCATTGTTATCTCATTTTCTCTGTTAGCATATATATACATTACTGTGCATTTATACATGTAAAATGTAAAACTCATGAAGTATCTTGAGATTTTTTTTAATTTTTTTTAATTGGTTAACCGCATTGCTGATAAATTACCAAACAAAAACTTTATAAACGTGAATGATCATAATCGATATAAGTATGTAAGTTAATTTAACATCTATAACTATTTTAGCGAAATATTACAAGTTCTTGGACAAAATTACATGCAGTTGGAACCCAAAATGATTCCTTCGTATTAAAAATTACGTTCACACGACATATTGCAGACCGTCATTGCACCAACCATTTGTTTTGAAATATTCTATCACACTGCCTTTACAACGTGACAAGTAGCTCTTCCGTACTTTCTTTTTATATCTTGGTTACGTGATCCCAAATCAAAGTAATAGAATATCTGCACACTATTGTAGCAATTTATAATATTAGAACTATTTTTCAATACATGGCAGCCAAATTTTGGCTACTATAGCAAAGAATAAAAAAAATCGCAAACAAAAGGAACTAAACATATAAAATACGTTTTTATTTGTTAGATGACAATGTAAACGAGCACACGTTTTTGATTGACGTCAAAATGGATCTACTCAAAAATGTTAGTCTTTTAACGTATAAATTTGAAAATTAATATGTTGAAAAGACTTTTTTGAGCATTTAGCATATCATTAATAATAATTATAATAATTTATTACTGGGTTAAATATATATTAATATATATATATATGTTAATGAAGGAGACAAAAAAATAACAAATTAGCCCAATTGGCGGCTGAAAAAGACAAATGCCTCCACCAAACCACCAAACGTTGATCAGAAGAAGCTACGTCGTCAATGTATTACATACTGAACAATATATATAGAATTAAATATAATATACAACAACAGCAAAAAATTAAAATAAATATAAACAATAATATAAATTTTACGAAGGTAAAACATCATCAGGAAGAGGATATTTATTTTTATGCCATCACAGGCAAAGCGTTATATGCCTTTGCAATCATTAGAGTATTTATAAATTTAAGGTTTATTTTTATGTTCATATATATATATATAACAAATAAATTTAAAACTACTTCACTTTTTACCTATAATATATATTTATTTATACAGTATAGAATAATACCAAAACATATAAACATATTGCTAACATTTATATATAATCACGTTAACGAAAATAAAAAGTACTTGATATTTTAACCGGGATAGTTAAAGCCTTAACGCAATGACCAACGATTACCGTTTGAATTAAGGCTTTAGCCTTCGAGGTTATAATACAGATTGAGTTAAGTCTGTTTTGCTCAACCGCAACAATATCGATTTGCTCTCTGCTGCTTTGTGTCTTTGTTGTTTAGTTATTTCCAACAGATCTGTGTGACCATCCCTTGGAGCGTACGTCGTAACCAATGTTGCATGGTCCATGTAAACATTGGCGTGGCGTGCAAACATAATCGCAGCAGTAGCGCTGGGTGGTATGGGTGCTGGTGACTCTCTCTCTCTCTCTGGTCTGTGGAGTCCCTAGCTCGAGGAACTTTCTTGCACTAGCACCCGAGATCAGCAGTTAACAAATAAACGCACATCCAGTCAATATTGATACACAACATTCAATGTTGGTATAATTTATTTTGGTCTATTTTAAGATTTACAATAAAATTAAAATTGTTCATAACCATCATTAATTATTAATATTAAAAATATGATATATATTTATTATAGTAGATTATTAGAACCAGCCGGTCCAATTATGGTATTTTTTATATAATATAATATTTATTTATACCACCATTGTATAGTCAAATGCAATTAGTAAGGTAATGAATGATATATTATATTTCAGCAGATATTTTTGAAATTTTATTTATATAGAGCCTTTATTATATTTAATAACAGCAATTTTTTTTTCTTTGTTCATTTATTTTAATTAACATTAATATAAAAATATATTTACATAAATAAAATTTAAAGATGATTTATATATATATTTATATACATATTTTATATATATATATATATATATATATATATATATATATATATATATATATATATATATATATATATATATATATATATATAAAGAAATAAAAATGGTTTACATACTTACAGTTTATATGAAAATAAGTTCTTTGTTCTTTAATTAAGACAAATGATGTGATAAATTCAATTTACATTTTATTTCCAAATTACAAGAAACATATAAAAAAAACTGCAATACCTGAATTCATAAGCCAAAAAGTTAAAATCCATAAACACGTATATAATAATATAATTATATTATATAACTCCCGGTTTGCTTCAAGCGTATAATAATTTACACCATTGTTTTAACAACTCTTGTTTTTTTATTCCTATATTACTCTCTACCCGAGTACCGAGTACATTTCAAAAATAGCTATATGAAGTAAGTAGTGCAATCTGGCGCACGAATAGTATCATCGTAAGCTCTGGTGACAAGCGAGCTAGCGAGTGTCGGTATCGGGGGTGGGGTGCGGACGTAGAGCGAGAGAGACAAGGACGTACGGCTTTGTGCTGGCGGCCGGGGGTGGGTGGATACTGCTACTGCCGCCTGCTGCTTGAGGTTGGGGTCGCTGCCGGGGAATCTACCCCACTCATCTCGTCCTCGCACGTTTCGCACCCTCGCTCCATGGTTTTTCGAGCGACAAGCACATATATAGACAGGAGGCGAGCTGACTACTGGCAGGTAGAAAGACGTATCCAAAGAGCGTAACTTTCGATACTTATATATGTTTATGACATCAATGGTGGTGACCGACGACTTTTTTTTCCATGAAAGTAGCTACAATGATTATCATGTTACACTATGCAACTGATAATAGGGTATAATTAATGTAAATATTAAAAAAAAAACATGATTCATGACTTACAAATTTAATGTGTGTAGATTTATTAAAAAATAAGAAAAAAAATAAATAAAAAAAAATGCTAGTGGCGCTGAATTTTTTACAAGCTGGCGTAATTATTTTTTATTCGTATTTAAATTATTATATTATGTGCATAGTAAAAATAAGGAGCTTCAAATTTTAGTAAGCTTTACTGATTAAATTAAAAAGTTATATTTATTTGTGCATATACGGGATAATAATGTAATATGGTGATGTTAATTGATGCTTTGTTGCCTATAATTAATTTTATCCCTACCCACAATATTATTGAAATGTTTTTCAAAATGTTTAGATGTGATATAAATGTTATGGATGAAAGCTTGCATCAAGAACTAATAAAAACGATGGATTTTACTTAATTCGTTAATTTTTTTATTGCTGTATAACATCGAATACTTGAATACATGCTACGGTGTTACCGATGAACATGTGAACATTGTTTTAATAATTTTGTGGCTGTTCACTTTGTGTATGGGCCTTTTTCAGCCTCCAATTGGGTTATTTTGTTCCCTCCCAAACATGTTTTATCTTTAACCCAATAAACAATAATCTTCAATACCAAATGCTGCAAATTTATTTTTTAATGATTCATCATAATAAATATATTTCATAATAATACTGTATAATATATTGATTTTATTCACAAATTCATGAAGTCATCAAGTTAAAATTTGACTCGAAAAAATTGGTCGAGAAGGTAACTATATTTGCTTACCTCATGAATGTAAAATTAACATTGGCCGAAAGAAACGACCAAACTGCGCACTACGTGATGTTTTATATAAGAGAAATTCTTGCAAAAATTTATTTATTTTTTCTTTTCCTTTTTTAGTAAAATATACTATATAGAAATAAGAAATAAGTCCCTTCCCTAATCCTATTCATTTTTTTTTTTAGTTCATCTGCTGTGATTTGCCTTCAAAATTCACCCCTGTGTATCTCATGTTGTGCGTATTGTCCTCGGCTCAACTAAATTCTAGAATTCCTCTTATATTGTATCGAAGATAAACATGAGAATTGCAGATTTATGTCGGAAAAAATATATTGATTCTTTCGTTTGTATAAAACTTGTGTGCCATTGGACGAATTTATTTTGAAATAAGATCATTTCGAAGGCGAAAGGATTTACCTTTGCCATATTTACTTATATTTCTCAAGTTCTTGGTATAAAAATAATTGGAAATTTGAATTTCTTTCAATTTCGCTTTTTTTTTTTTTTTCAAAATTCTCAGTTTTCAAGCAAAACTCCGTAATACTCTAATATTTCATTTAATATTTGGTGAAAAAGGAGATTACAAAACAAAATTAAATAAAATAACATTATTAATATTGATAGCAAACACAGGAAAAAAAATATAAACTTTGTCAAACAAGGTTAGCAGTAAACAAATTATTGTATGCTTTTATTATTTTAGGCTTATATATTTTAAGAAATAAAGAAAAGTAGCAAAATTTCTTCGGTCGTTTGCTAAATCGGAAGAAAAGAAATAAATTTGAGACCCCTAAAATATTACCTTAAAAAAAAAGCTCTGTTTTTGTCAGTAATGTGCATTGCCTGGCCTGACGACCGAGGAAAGGGAGGAAGGGGTCACAAGAGCACACACACAATGAACACGTATTGATGTAATCATAGTATTTTAAAAATGTCTACATGAAAATATAAATGACGTGATATAATTATTAGATTACATAATAAATAATGCAATCAATAATTTTATTACAATTTTCATTTAGATTATACTGTTTATTCTTGTATTTAAGCCAATTTTATGTTATATTCATTGAACGTTGTTTCCAAAATAAAAGTATTAAAGTATCATAGAATTTTTAGAACAAAAACCAATGAAGATAAAGCATTTTGGAATTTAGTTAAACAGAGCGGATCAAATGTCATCTTGTCTACTCAGCTACCTTTGACAGAACTGGAGAAATCTCATAGCTTCGTTGCAATTTTTTCAACTGTGAAATATGCTTACATAATATAAAATCATCTCGAATGTTTCTGCTGCACCACTATTGCATTTATACTATATAAGCACAAAGCATGAGCGCCAAAATCATAAACAATTCAAATATTTGTTTTAATTTGTATTGATGATGAGGTGAACTTTTGTTGATTTCTATATAATACATTATTTAGAGAATTGCCCTTTTTACTTTCATAATTTCATTATAATTTACATAATACATTTTATGGATTAAAAATTTGCGTTTATACCTCAGTGAATAGAATGAATTCGAATAGAATGAAAATCAGGATTTCATCAATTGATATGGCAAAAAAAAAAAAATAAATAAAAAATAAATAAATAAGACAACTTCATTAAAATTAAAACCATTTTGAATTAGCAATAGAATATTCTTACTTTAAACACAAAAATACTGAAAAAGAGAATTATACACATTAGTAGAAAATATTTATACATACATTACATCATACATATACATATTTGTATATAGCAGTTCAATATTCCACTTGTATAATATAAGACAATAAATTATTAACCATAATATAATTATACAGCATATTTTGATGATAAGTTATTCCTTTTTTGATCAGATTGTTGAGTAATAAAATATTTTTTGACAC
This sequence comes from Siphlonurus alternatus, assembly GCA_949825025.1. Lineage (NCBI taxonomy): Eukaryota > Metazoa > Arthropoda > Insecta > Ephemeroptera > Siphlonuridae > Siphlonurus > Siphlonurus alternatus. The sequence goes on from OX463788.1 coordinate 33,596,963, forward strand.
TTTTTGAAAACATTTTTAATCGTAACTATTCTTTTATATTTTCAGGTAAGTTATTATATAAATGAATATAATTGAGAATTTACCCAGATTAGTTCTTGTAAAATCAATATGGAAATTATTTGAACACCTTGTACAAACTGTACATCACTTATATTTAGTATCAGTGAGAAATTATTTTTAGTTAGATTGTTTTAATTTTGTAAACAATTTAATTTTATAGATAAATAAGCAAAGAGTTTTTATAAAAGAACGAGTGTAATTTTTTTCTTTTCTTTTACAACATACTGTACAGCATATAATATTATTTATCTAATGAAAAATAACAAAAAAGTTACATTATTGATTATTGTTACGTTCGTTTCGCAGATGAAAGCTCTAGGAAGAGTCTGATGATACAGTAATAGAAAAAGAGAGCACAACGTAATTCGAACTGATGCTTGTTGTAGCGATCTTTTCTATACTTACACGCCTCAGTCTTCTGCGATACAATACTTCTTATGTTTCATATCATGCAATGTACAGTACGTACTGTAGCTCTCCTTATAACACAGCCCAGCCAAGTCTACAGCCCTCGTGCAGCTCTCAATAATCTCTATATGTTATTATACGTGTCAGTACTTATGTGATGAACTTGTACACTATAGAAGTCACCATTATATCGGGTTCACATTGCACTGCTATATTCAATATAATAAATCCCTCTGCATATATACTTATATACATATTATTTTTAAATTTACCCATAAGATAATTTTTAGAAATTTTTTATATAAAAATGTTAAATTACAATGCTTATAGTCTTATTTTCATTTCATGAATTCCTCATCCATTGTTAAACAAATTTATACTTCTCGTCAACAATTAATCTCGTCTTAATTAATATTACTTCACATCATTGTGAGTAAATTGCAGTAATATTCCTTTGAATGGTTTAAGATATATACATGTGTGTTTGTGACAGTTTATGTTTTACTGAATTATGGAATGTGCATTTGAAATAAGATGCTGTTATATTAAAACGAATAAATATACACTCTACTGTATGCACTAAACTACCTACAAAAATATTTATGTATGTTCAGTTCCATTTTTTTTTTTTTTTTGAAATTTAAGCCTCTATAGTATTAAAAAAAATGCGGCTTGAGGTTGCTACAATTGCACACATCTTTTATTTCATTGCACGTAAAAGAAGAAGGGGGGACTTAACCTGTGCGTCTTTTGTGATGTTCTATTTACAGAACAGACAAAAATCAATAAATCAATATTTAATAACTCATGTTTCGTTTCAATAATGTTGACCAAAGGTAAACACTCATTAAATTACGAGTCAAAAAAATATAAAATATGTAGTTTCAAAATAAAATAAAAGTAACAAATAAATAATATTCTTGTTTATTTCAGAATATTCATACACACCACCACACATAGTTGATTTTCCCCATTTTCTTGACACAATTTTCATATATAGGAATATGTTTTTCTACTTATTTCTAAGACTATTAAAATATAATAGACTATAATAATATTATAGTCTACATGTATATAAGTCTTGTCACTATAATATAAAACAAATTTACTATACGTGTTATTTCTTGCTTTGTTCCAGCGGTGTAGCAAACAATGTATTTATAATTACTATCAACAATTGGGAGCGATTCACGAAAGAGTTATCCAAAAAGTTATCCAGCTTTTTCCCTAACCGCGGTTAGCGCCAGCTTAATTCAATGATGCTAAACGTGGTTAGTGAGAAACTTTGATAACTCTCTTCGTGAATCGCGCTCATATTGCTTACACGTGGTGAATATAAAGGGAATAGAAATGCTTCTCAATAAATGATTTACACTAGAGATAGAGGCTGATATGTAAAGATTTTGCAAGACGATTACAATGCATATGACTTTGAAATTATCAGTTTAAAATTTAAATATCAAAATCAGGTAATTTCATTCATTCTAATAATAAAAGAAATAATGATGATTTAAAGTTCTTTCAATATGCAATATGTGTGGAGAACGGGAAATAAATGTAAATGGAGAATAAAAAATTATTATTAGTTTATAGATTCACCCAAGAGTTAAAATTTAGTAACTATATTTTAAGTTAATAAAAATCTTAAGACTCTTCTTCAAGGTGTTTTTATTGCTGTACGTATATATAGTATATATATATATATATATATATATATAGTATATTATGTACCCTAATGATATAAAAAAACAAAATATGTACAAACTTTACCAAGAAAGCTACTTTTTATTTAATACAAGAAAAACTTGTTTTATAAGACCATCATTTGAATAATATAGAAGGCGAACAAGGAGAGAAAAAGTTAAAATGTTTATTTCTTAAATAGAAAAATGAGAAGGGAAGGTCGTTAAATCAGTGAAAGACAACTCACTTTAGTTTACAGAAAGTGTATTTAGACTATTTAGCATAGTTAACATTGCTGTACGTAGTGAATAGAAGTTATGTGGAACGGCTCGGCTGCTCACTTGCAGGTTCACCTATTTCATTCTCGACCTTGTAAGGGGATTTTATGAGAGTTATTAAAAAAAAAAAAAAATATATATATATATATATATATATATATATATATATATATACTTGCTTGCTGTTCCTGCATCCATAGCAGGATGGCCGCCGCGCCAGCCGCCATGACAATATGAGGAAGATGATGACGGTCGCGGAAAAACGCGTGCTGGAATGCAATAAACTCTCGAAGGCTATTAAGCGCTAGTTGTAAATGTGTGTATTTGTGTACTGACTGCGCACTGCTTGTGAGTCATATGCATGTATATACTGAAAAATAGTTCTGATTAAAATAAATTTAAATATATATAATACAGGATATATATATCATATGTCCTATAATAATGTAACACATCAATTGTAGGCCATTTTACCTCTCGATATTTTTTTAAAAGTTTTTTGATGCGTTAGCACCTGTTAAATAACATTAGCAAAATAATTCATGAAAATTTAGTTAATAACAATCGTTATTATTTGCTGTATATACTTAACAAACAACGTTTGTGATAACATATATTTTCTTATTGTTTTGCTATACCTGATTTTGAAACTGGGATATATTATTTAAAGAAAATATAAAATAAATAATTAGATAATTTTATTTAAGTGATCCACTCAATCCTAATTTACACAACTTTTTATTTAAATACTTTAAATTATGCGTATAATGTAATTATTATATTAAATACATGCATTGGGACTAAAGTATTGCAGAGCGTATATGACGCTATTTTCTGAAGTTTAGTAGAAACACCCACAATTTTCTTTCTATACTGTTCAATGACATTCTCCCTTCACCAGCAAAGAAACTTGCTGTTAAAAAACGGGTTGCAGTGCTGGGTAAGCCTCAGTCGAAGCTAACGTGTAAAGAAAAAGTAACACCCTCCTAATGGGTCTAGTCTTAACACCTTTCCCAAAAACTTTTACGAGGGATCATTAGCTCAAGTTTATAAGAAGTGTCTCACAAATTATCTCTGATAATGTTCGCTGCGTTTAAGACGAGCATTGATTATTCTAAGAAGAAGAGCATGCATGCAGTATAATTATGTCCAGTAAGATAGCTATGGTATCTCATTATACAAATATAGAAATCTGCCATTGATTTATTTGTTTATTTATTAAATTTATTTCCATATCATCCATACTTTTTTTTATTAAATTCCCTCCACAACTACGGTATTACTTAAGGATGAATCTCAGTAGGTTGATATCTCGCAATCGTACCGCCTGAATGCAACAAGAATTGCAGTGGACTTAGAAGCCACCATCAATAGGTGGCATACAAATTTTGAAGTTAATCTGTCTTATCAGTTTTGTGAAAACTGAGGTAAAAGTTTATCATTGGCCTTATGGACGAAAACCAGAAATGGAGCTGTTGTAAGAAAACTGAAACACTGAATTTGCTCAAACCATAAGCGATTAAGTTTTAGAACATTATCGATATTTTAAAATTTATTTCATTCGATTCGTTTGCAGGAAAATATTCTTTGACTCCAGCAGTAACTGACAATGAGATTAATCGTTAACCCAATAAACAAATAATCATTATATTATTACCATGCATGTATTATTATGTTAATAGAAATCATTTAGAAATCATTATCACCCAGTTGTCAGCTGAGATTTAATTTTATGCTTAAATGTCTATAAATAATTCAAATTAACAGCAATTTAACATTTTAAATGTATAGAGAGACGTATATCATAGCAAAAACTCATATACTTGGTATATTATAATTAATTACCATGTAGATGTAAGACGTGACGATATATTATAATTTGTCGATTGAGTTTCACTTTGACGCGCGCGGCGGCACACGCCACTATATAAGACAGTATGTAATTAAAGTAGGCACCCCGGGGTACAAGTGTCATGTTGTATCAGAGTCGGCGCGATACAGTGGCGATGGCGGTGGCAGCACAAGTGGCGGCTGTCGCGGCCGCCAGACAGTCCATCATGTTGCCTGCTTGACAGCATTACCCCCCTCCTTCTCCTCCAGCATTCGTCTCAATGATCACGTTCGTTTACTGAATGCTCAACCGTTATAGTAAAACCCGACTTACTGGACGTCAACCGATTAACCGATGGAATTACTTGGACCTTTTTTTTATAATAATTTACTGCAACTTTATCTTCATCGACTTCCTTTTCTTCGTTTGATATAGATTTATCTATATAGTTATACTATATTATGCATTTCACTAATTTTTACTATCGTGTTATAAACTTAAAATAAAACAGAACAGTATCAGTGTATACTCATATTTTAATTATCCTTCACAATAATTTTAAAAAATCATCCTCAATGTAATGAAATTTTATAAATTATAACCTGCGCGAATATTTTTTTCATGTACTGTAACAAATAAGTTCAAAATAAATTTCCGATGAATTATAAAAAAGTATTAGTAATTATTAATTAACAGAACTACTCAGAAATAATTAATACTGTACATCACTTTATTTCCACAAAAAAATTAAAATATAATAACATCTGTTTGAAGTAGGCAAGGCATCTTTGTTTTTTGTACAACTGGTTATACATATTAAAATAAATGCACACTATTACAATTTGAATGCCATTGGATATGTATATGTATGTATTGAATTATGTACGTACATATTATTATTTACAAGTGCTCTAAACAAGGATAAATAAAAAAATACAACAATTATTGTAGTGACACTACACCACCATTAGTGTTTCATAACTAACTGTCATCATAAAAACAAAATATGACTGAAATTCATTTTCTTTATGATGACATTGCCACAACTGTAACAACGAGGATAATAGAGGTGTTTGTTTGAAACAAGTTACCGAATTGCTTATTATTTATTGTTATTGATTAAAGAGGTGGGAATACAACAAAGAGAGAGAGAGAGAGAGAGAGAGAGAGAGAGAGAGAGAGAGAGAGAGAGAGAGAGAGAGAGAGAGAGAGAGAGAGAGAGAGAGAGAGAGAGAGAGAGAGAGAGAGAGTGGATAAGGGGTCGGGAAGAATGCAGAACTACAAATTACATTCTGTGACATAGCTGTATTTTGTTCACAAGCTCGTAAGCATGCTTTGCTGCAATGATGTTGTAAATTTGTAGTGTTATTTTATATTTTATATACAGTATAAATAATACATATTAAATGAAAACTTAATTTTTATTATTCAAACGGTAATACATTAATACAAAATAATAATAAAAAAAATACTGCAGAAATTAGAGCTGTATATAGGACTGGAAACGGGGTGAATATATTGAATATATGTATTGTAATCTACATACGAAGAATTCAATCCTCAATTTTGACTGTTATTAGCTCTGCATAATTTGTGACCCACCACGTTGCTCCTGCTTGGTGTTCGATGATGGTGATGCCTGTTAGATGCGCGCGGCACATGACACATGAGGGACTGTTCATGAGGGACCAACCATCCTATACCGATGCATATGCTTCACAAAGTCTTCAAACCAGAAAAATTTTATTACATATTTTTAACCTTGATAATATGTATTGTGTTTCCAAAACTTAAATTTAATTGTAAAATTATCCAGTTTATCCCGATCCAGATCTTATTTTTTTTACCTGCAACTAATTATTACTTATCTAGTGTTACACTTATTTAATTTTTATTTTGTTATTTTATATATATTATATATATATATATATATATATATATATATATATATATATATATATATATATTATATTTTATTAAATATTTTATATATATTATATATCTATATTATATGTTATGTTATTTAAGTTATATAGCTAGCAGCCGCCATTATGCTTCTAACCCCCGAATATTAGGCCAACCGCCCAACTTCACTTGCCTGAGGCCACGCGGCGGTGAGGTATTGTTAACGAGTGCAGACAATGATTGTACGGCGATTAGCCTACATTTGTATCAGCAGGGGTAATGGCGGTCGTATAAATAATAATTTAGACTGTCGGATGCAAAACAAGATAAAATGTTACACTTTCTGATGAGAACTTTTTTCTTACCTAAACTTTGAAAGAAGTCTTGACTGCAGTTGTCTTGTTTTGCATCTGGTGCATGGACTCATAGTTATGTCAATACTTTTCAATAACTTACAAAAGTTTGTTATCATCTTCATTTTTTTTTTCTAACTTTTTGTTTCACTACTTGAGTGTAGGTTAAAATTTTTACCTTGTTATAGTTTTATTTGTTGTCAAAATATAACAAATTTTCAATAAAGAGAAAATCTTTCAAGTAATGTTTTCATTGAAATCTATTTGTTGTATTTTAGTAGCATCTTTTCGTTGTTTGCCTATGCCTATTCAACTAATTAGCATATACTGCTAATATAAAAATAGAGGTGTTAAGTTTGCCAAGTTTTATAATTATATATTATAATGAGGTAAGGAATAGATGACTGCAGAAACAAAATTATAGTTAAGAAATTATATAAAGCTGTGTACAAACTTGATGCTATGCAGCCTATGATCAAAATGAAAATTTGAAATAACAGTGTTTTTTTAAATGTATATATATATAATGCTTATTTAATAATAAAATATACTTAATCAATACTATTATTCTCATGCATTACACCTAATGTTTTGGCAGGTGAAATTGAAATACGCGTAGAGAGTAACATTGTGTACGTACATTTCTCATCAAAAGAGAGAAACAGCATGTATTATACACGCTGCACCAATATTACATAATTATTCTTTATTTATACGAACACCGTACCAAAGTATAATAATTATCCTATACTATATTATAGTAATGCATTCTGATATTCCAGCATTGTAGAATATGCGTAGAATATTTCTGTTAGACTAGTTAAGAAGGAGATACTTCAGTAAAAACAACCCCAAAAAGGAAGAAACATCCGTCAAATTTTTTTCTTTACTGCATCTTGCTGTAACTAATCGTTCCGTGAAGAATAGGATTGACACTTCAAACGGCGATCTCAAAGTCAGAAAAACTTCAAAGATTTAAACACGCGAGATGAAAAAAAAAATTATATAGTGAGTTCCGAGATTTTTTACGTTGGTAAAACCATTGATTGATCGAGTTCGCTGATATAAACAATGAATGACATGCGGCTATGGTGACGCACGTCCTCCATTTCTGTAACTGATCGAGGACCTCAAATACTGTTAAAATGGAAAATTCTGTATAGTAAAAGATATGGAAAGGAAAACTCTGAGCACGAAAATATGTCATAGTAATGAATCGTAATATTGGAACGTTTGCGTGGTTTTGTCAACCTTTCTATGTGCTTTTTTTCTTCCATTCTCTATTATCAGAATGCATACAGCCTTTTTCCACTACCTCGACTGTATATAATTATATAGTATGCAAGCATACTATATACTAGGTTTGCTGTTCGCAAATGCACAATCGATTCACTAATCAAGAATAATAATCCATCTGTAGAATAAAAATACTTAGTTCTCATTTTATTGAGTAATTACGAACAAACGGAAGATAATATATATTTATATACAATATACTATACATTATATATACTTTATAATAATATAATTATGTATGATATATAGTACTATTTTAATAATGTATAAAATGTTAATGCATGCAAACATCTTCATTTTAACAAAATGTATAACACCTATTTGCTTATTACTTAACAATGCAATCATTAAACACCAAAGAGAAGTAATAATAGTCGATATCAGTAAAGGGAAGAGAAATATAAAGTGGCTATCTTTTCTAGAGATTGCGTGATTCATTGTTCATTTGTCTTGATCGTGCGAAGAGTTTAGGGGAGAAGCAGAGCCCAGTAAAAGTACAAGCATGCGCTTGTTTCAAACTCTGCTCAAAGGCTTCTGTATTGCAAGATTCACAATAAGCTGGAATGACATCAATTACTTTTACTTGTGATATTTTTTTATCACATTAATAAAATAAAATAATTTTTACGATATACATCAAATAGTGTCCACTGAACACTGAAGTATTTTTCAGCATAATATATAAGTGGGAAAAAATCATTGGTGTAAATATATATTATGACGTCAGCACTAGTGCTACTGCTCAATCTCTATAGTGCTGAATGTGCTGTAGATGAATATGGCCATCGTGAGATCAACTGCCAAAGAACAGACAAAGCTTCTTACGTGAAGTTATACAAGTTGAACATTACTTGAGGTCACGCTAACCCTCTAATAACTTTTACCAAAGACCGCTATATATATATATGTATGTGTATATAATATAAAGTATAATTATTTGTTTTAAATTTTTAAATTATAAAAAAAATAGCACTAGTCACTTATAAACTCTCCGCACGTGTGGATATGTTCCGTTCTTATAATAACAATTTAGTTAATCAAGGTGAAAATTTGAACACGTTGGAATAATATTTAATATATAATTACTTATTTGAGCATCTCAAGTAAAATGCGTGCTATTACATAATTTTTTTTACAATTTTTACTTTTTAATGTAAAGCGTAACACTTCGACCATTTCAAGTTATCAAAATTAAGTAAATCTGTTTTCACAATAAAGCTAAATTGTTAACATATTTCTTCTTTGAATAAGAAGTGAAATGAAGTTACTTACATTTAATGACCACCAACACAAAAAGCCTTATACGTTTTCAAGTTGTTGTTGTTGTTTTAAAGAAATACACGATTTTTGTGCACTGTTTCACAGCAGTGTATTTATTTTTATTTATTGCACTGATATCTTCTTGCCTAATTTGTCGTAAGAATAATAAAATGAAATGGGGATATTGATTTATAAATGTGTATAATATTCAAACTCTCTTATGAAATAATTTAGATTAAAAACTCTGTAAAAAAAAAGAAAAAAAACAAGATAAAAGAAAATATGACACAATATATGCATAAATGGAGACCGACCTCAAAATTTTTTAGTGTAGAAATGGATATGGTGCAAAAATATGACTCTGAATTTTTTCAGATTTTTCTGAGACCGGGAAGTATTTTTAAAAAATTATTGAAAGTCCATTTTGATGACGTCACGAGGCGCCTCTCCTTAAGAAAAGGATAGGACATTAACGCCCGTGACGTCACAAAAAGGACTTTCAATAATTTTTTAAAAATACTTCCCGGTCTCAGAAAAATCTGAAAAAATTCAGAGTAGCATATTTTTGCACCCTCTATCCATTTCTGCAATAAAAAAAAATTGAGGTCAGTACTCCATTCAGTTTGTCATTCAGTATTTTTGGAAACTAAAAATCATATCAAGAGAGTAAAAATGTTTGTATCTATTAAATAAAAAAAAATATTAAGATCTCAGCTATGGAAGTATTAATGCATGTATATTCGTTATATATTAAGCAGGAAACATTATTCTTTAACAATACTTTCATATTTATATAAAAAAAGGGGAATATAGGGTGCAGGGAGAATGCATGATTATCCACCACCAAAATCAAATGTGGGAACCTAGTTACAAATACACGTGTTACATGAAGTATGAGCATTATATATTATATACTTTGAACAACAACTTGAAAAAGTTTGATCACTCTGGTTTAGGGATGTTTGTCATATGTCAATCATGTGCCATACTGCAGCCCCTACTGGAATAAAAATATCTTAATGTAATGCATGGAAGTTTATCTCTGTTTTATCATTCTCTTTGTGCGGCCATGCCATGCTTTGTCTTTGGTGTTCAATATTCGGTGTTGGTCGTCAGTATTGTGTAGTAGTGTACACTGTACATTTTATTAAGTAAATTCAGTACACGTAACTATTGTGCACAATTATTATATATATTATATATGCGCTCTTATTCAATTTATGTCACATGTTCTATATATAACAGTGAGCGCATAAATTTTCACTAAAATTGCATCAAAAGCGTTTATGAGTGTATTAATCAGCTTCACACACATACATACACAGACACTCATAAAATGTTCGTGTAAAATAAAATAGAAAAGTAAAAAAAAAACGCAATAAAAAAAATGATGGAATATTATTTCACTCTGTATCGATAAATGCTTTTAGTGTCAAAATGCTTTATGTCATATCGAAATTACAAGTGAAATATATGTTATAAAGTTAGATATTTCATAAATCAAACCAATATAATATAGTGCGTCATGAAAGGTAATTTAATAAAAAAAATATGGAATTAAAAAGTACATTATTTATTATATGATTAAACAAATATTAATTCTTCCTTATTACAATTTGAAGATGAATGAATAAATTTATAATATAATGTTTTCAGCCAATATTTGATGTATTAAGAAATAAGTATAATTATTTATATATCGAGCTAAAAAGTTGTTTTAAAAAGTAAAGTTAGTTGAAGTCAGCAGTGGAGCTCGTTTCTATATATAGTCTTCCTCATTTATCTTTGGTTTGACGTCATGAACCTTTTCCTTTATCCTCCAATACAACTCTAAAGGAAGGGTTGCGTGACGTTAAACCAAAATTAAATGGGAACGACTTAAGACACGTTTACAGAATTGACTTACAGTCGGAATGAAAAGCTTCAACATTGACGACACAATTCTCTCAGCCAATGAAAATCTAGCGCGCGAACTGCGCGCGACGACATGTTCTATCTTCTATCAAGCTTCCTATCCTTTAACCCAGCGGTACCTGGTTTTTAATTTTTTCCGACGGTTCTTATGAAGGGCAAGATTAATAATTCATATGAGCCACGGGAAAGATCACTTTACACGACATAAAAAATATTCGAGATTTTATGCAGCATGGAATTTGAATGAAAAAATAAACAAGATTTTTCTCCTAACAAACCTTATGGAGCGATGTCAGAATGCGGCGCTGCGGCATTTTTACGTTGAAGCTTGTCATAGATTTTTCAAATATTCAATGGCATAATTTCTGTTATATCAAATGAGATTACTTTTAGCATACATAGTTCATTTTGTAACCATTAATAATTTCATTTAAAAGACGTTAATAAAATTAATTTCAATGATCTTTTGAGAAGGATATCTTTTGAAAAGTATATGCATGTCAATAGAACTCGTTTAAAAGGTGCTGCAATACCCTTTTTTTTAAAAAAAAAAAAAGGAGGAGAATAAAATAAATGCACCAAACATTTATTATTCTTTATTTCGATTACCCTGAAAATTGTAAGCATGTTTTGAACACCTTATATCGATGTAGTTTCAATACTGTACAGCCAATTTTGAAGTATTTTTAGAACCTTAATACAATCTTTAACATTATTTTCTGGTTAGTAATGAGCCGTAGTCACGCAAATAGAACCATTTCTTTTGAATTTTTTTTTTTTAAATTGTTCCTTACGTTATATTTCCTCTCTCATTTTCTCTGCTAATATTGACTATAAATGTGATGTTTTCAACAATTCACACAGAACAAGCTTATGTTAGCTTTCAACATGTGAGTTCAACAGAAAAAATTAGATAAAAAACGCAACAACTTAAAAGCAAAAACAAAGAGGTTAGACAAATTATTATGTGCAGCTGCGTTATTTTATAATAAAATTTTAAATTTTTAACATTAATGTGAAATATTCTCATTGCAGTTTATGGCAAATATTATACTATCTAATTATTATACAAATTTAATTAATGAAAATTTTATTTAATAGTTTTTTTAACAAATATTGTCACATCAATATTAATTTATAGTACATTGATATCATTGCCATCTCTTAGCAAGGGAAGTTTTCAAGTTTTATATATTCACTGGTTATACATTCAGCTCATTTAATATAATATCTTTGTTACTTTAAATAAAAAATAAAAAAAATGTGAAAAATAAATTTGTGCACTTATTGCTTATTGATGTATGCTTCGTAACTTTCTTAATTTTATCACCTTTAGGTCAATCGGTGGCGCAGTGGATGCGTGCTTGTCTGTCGCTCGGGAGGCTCGGGTTCGCTCTCAGGTGCAGGTGGCTTTTACATTGTAAATGCCTCTGCGCTTCAAGAGTGAGCTCGTGCTTTCCGAGTGATGGCGCTTGCATGTCCTTTACTGTGCTGCTGATACGGCTAGGATCGGTGTGTAGGCTTGATAGGTCTATGCATTGCTCCGTCTAGTCCAGGCTGTGGTTGTAGTGGGCCACATTATACAAGGGAAATCTCGGGACAGTTCAATAATCCACGTACCGCATAAAATCATCCATTTCTATTAAATCACATGTTATTGGGCTTGCCCGTTGTGTGATATAAAACTCATTTTCATTTTTCATTTTATTTAATGCAATTATTCAGCAATGTGTCGATCACTTGTACTCTTTCTTTAAGAAAACAAAAGTTATTGATATATTTTGGGAAGGTCATGTTAGGTTTCTTCATAAATAGCACACGCACACACACATAATTATATATATATATATATATATATATATATATATATATAAAAGATATTGCTGGACTTTGCAGTAACGAGTACGGTATATACGTGAGTGAACAGAAAGGCATGTAGTAGCAGTATAGCACCAGTGCATGTAGCGAGAGATAGCCTAGGGACTCGCACAGTTGCCACCCTTACGCCACAATCATCTCTCTCTCTCTCTCTCTCTCTCTCTCTCTCTCTCTTTCTCTCTCACTTATATATATATACTCTCTCCGGTTCTTCCACTCCAAGTAAAATGAGTAGAACATTTCAAACAAGAGAGCGAGAGAGATCATAAGTAAGTAAGTATGTATGTGTGTATTATATATTTATACATATAATATATTTTCATAATACAGTATTGAGTATGATACGCATATATATATATAAAGATCAAAACATTAGCAGCCTCTATAGATTAAATATAATGGGCGCGATTCACGAAGCAGTTAGCCAGGTTTCTAACCATGTTTAGCTTAACCACGTTTAACTAGGTGGTTTAACAGGTAAAACAGGTATAGTTAAACGTGGTTAAGCTAAACGTGGTTAGAAACCTGACTAACTTCTTCGTGAATCGCACCCATTATATTTCAAGTGGAATTATACTTCATTTTTTTTAGTAAAAAGTAAAAAGGCTATAATTTACTAAATCATATATGTAAATTAACGAACATCAAAACAATTTATAAATTATGCAACCCATGTAGTTCAAAACTGAGTCTATATTAAAAGTATGTGATTAATTTGTGGTACATACGTCATAATTATATCTAATGGGCCGAACGTATATTTCTATGGATGGTTAAAAAAAGTGAAAATAAATTAAAATAGCAGATAGAGATGAGAGAGAGAGAGAGAGAGAGAGAGAGAGAGAGAGAGAGAGAGAGAGAGAGAGAGAGAGAGAGAGAGAGAAAGAAAGAGAGAGAGAGAGTGAGTGATCTGCAAAGTTGAAAAATTATAATTACATCAAAGTCTTCTACTCGCAATGGTTGTAACAGACCATTGTTTATAATGTCTGTCGCATGAAGCTTTTTTCATTGTTAAACATGAGACGACGTAGTGCCACCAGAGCAGAGAACGTAATGGCATTGTTGGCGCTAGGTAACCGTTTCAACTAAATAATTAACGGTCATTTTCCATAAGTTAATATGTAAATCAACAACCGTCCCATGTTTTTCCTTTCACGCGACAGACATTACATAACAATACTTTGTTTACTAGACTTTGAATTACATTCACCTGATATAGCAGATTGTTGCACATGGTAGCTCATTATTCTAAACGAGGGACAATATTATATTTGTTTTTATTGGCTAATGATGCTGGAGTGAATGTACATTTACAGTGATATTCTTTATATATTGTGTGTTAAATAATTTTAAATTATTATATAGCTTTTGACGTTATTTTTCACCAACATATTGTTATTTTTTGTCTCCTCGTTATCTTGCTATAATATATAGCATATAATAATATGTCTTATAATCATCCAAATGATCCATCTTCTAAAGCTTTAATATCAAATATTTATGTAAATGAGCTAAATTTATTTTATCTAAAAATTATATTTTTATTGAAGGTATAACAATATTAATAATAATAAAGAATAAGATATATTGATGTCAGTAACTACCGAATCGCGATTAAAAAAAAAAAAAAATACTCTATAAAATTATTTGAAAGTAAAAACTTGCCTAAAAATATTCTATCCTCATAACTATATGCTTAAATTGCATTAAAATTCACCATCAATATTATCTAGCTTTTATTAACTTTGTAATTACTCTAAAATTATGTATCCTTGTGTATAGTTAGTTTGTATTATTTATTACTATTACCGGGCACTTGACGCAGTGTGGTATACGCCTCTGATTCGTAATCGGATGGTCGTGAGTTCGATCCCAGCCATGCACCGCCAAACTTTTCACAAGTGGCGGTTGCTAAAGAACACCCACTCGTGCATCCGGGAGGTGATTGATGGCATCCTCCATCAATTGCCGACTATCCTGACTGAGGTTACCATGGTTTCCTCAGTTACAACCAGGCGAATGCTGGGATGGATTGCTTAGGTCATGGCCGCCCCGGTTTGGAAGGGACCCACAAAAGTAGGGTCTACGAAGAGCCGGGAGGTTAAATTCTGTCACTTAATTGTGGCCAGTACCCTAAAATAGGGTTCAGTTGATAAGTTAAAAGAAAAAAAAAATACTATTTATGTATAATATTTTTTTGCTACTATTGACGTAAACTAGTGTTGTCTATAGAGATTGTAGAGATTGTCTACAATCTAAGAAGTTTATATAAAATATTATTATTATTATTTAAATTTCGAAGTTAAACATATCTGTACAATTGTACATAGAATAGGTATGTCAACTGTATCTTTAAATAATCATGTCACTATGTCATATACTGTACACATAAATTAAAAAGGGTGAACATTTGATATGGTGATTTTACATAAATTTTCCTTAACTGTTTTTCCATCTTAATTAGCATTAAAAATTAACAAACTATCAATGTATTGATGATTACAAAAAATAAAGAAATTATGAAGAAAAAGTTATATAATGCTTTTAAATTTCACAATTTTAATTTGAAAACCTGTATATACATAGGAGGGCAAAGTAGTCTTCCTATTATGAGAAATGACTCGCTCAAGGTAGACGTGTTGTCATATTTGAAATAATAGAGTCTTGATTTGTGTGCCACTCGCTTCTTGCGGCAGATGCTACGACATGAGCTAGCTCCACACCAGGCTACACATGACGTCACGCTATATTTATGTGGAGCCAACTCTTAATTGACTCTGTTTATAAATATAGTATCAAGTGTCTGAAAGAATCCGCATTATAAATACTCCATATATATATATATAACCCAATCACTCTTCAATTTCTTTAACCAGTTATAATATATTATAATATATGAAACCTTAAATTTATTAATTAATTACCAAATTCTATAATATGGGATTTTTCCTGAATTGAGTTTTGCTATAATATATATAGTATTATAACTATACGCAATTTGACATATTAAACACAGCAAAACCAATGGTTTCTTATCAAATTTTCTGAGTTGTGTAATAATATCATACTAGATAAGTTATTTATTGTTAATAAAAAACTAATTAGTAAAAAATAATTAAATTAAAATAAATACATTATAAAAATGAACCTTGATATCAATATTTCTGTCATGGCTATTGATAACAATATTGGTAAGTTATTATTTTTACGTAACAATTTATTATTTTTTTGTACATTACGAGCCATGGTGTCTTAACTTACTGTTCAACCACGCAATTGCTTAAAGTGTTAATCATTATTCAAAATTGTTATTACAATTATTAATAATATTAAGATATTAATCGTACATATATAGCATGACTTGTAGCGAACGTTCTTCAATATTGTCACAACATTCTGCAACCAAGTAGTAGATTGAGATAATGTATCGATATTATCTGATAATAATATGTCCTTCTGCATTAAAAAATACAGTTAGAATGTAGCCACAAACACACGAACACTGAATTATATCAATAAGTGCAATTTATTAGCGCTAAATTAAGAAATTTGCAGATAACACGAATATCTAATTTTTAATAAGTCAATAAATAACAACGAGTTAAAATAAAATTTGGTCTCTAAAACATGTTTATGCCCTTAACGAAACTTTTAAATATGTAATTTTATCATCGTTAAACATTTGCAGTAGGTACATGAAATTTCTTACTCGATTATTTATTTTAATTTTTGTTTATTAAATGTTTTAAGTTTTGATAATTTGCTACTACGCATTACCTAAATATTCTGTCATGTATACATATATGCCTTAATTATATCTACAAACATTTTAATTCCAGTGTCATTTTTTAGAATAATTATTTATAATTAAAAATAATTTATATTTTACATCAATTGAGAATTCACATAAAAAATTCTTAACATTTTATTGCTGACTTGACTAATATATCAATGTGGTAGAACCACACAACATGATGTAATCATAAACTTCTAAGAAAATTAAGCCTAAATAGATCGGTATGGCTTTGTCGCCGCGGCACAACACAAGCAGTCACTCACTGCAGGCTGTGGTCCTTATATTCTTATGGATTCCCTCCCATATTAGGATGAATAGTACAAAACCAGTTTTAAAACTTCTTTTCTTGCCCTCGTGCTAATTCTACATTGTATGATGATTGTTGTTTTGTTAATCTCAAGTGCATGTCTTTGATCAAAAGTGCCATACAGATTTTTGTTATTAAATTATACGATCTAGAAGCCGCAGAGGAGTTACTGTAGCTTTTTTTTAAAATTTTCTATACTCCTACAGTAAAACAAGATTGTAGTGTAAAACAATGCTTATAGGAAAGGTCTGCTTAATGTGTAGTAGGCTGACTCTAATTGCTCTGTGGATAATTGTATTGTTTTGAGTTTTGACATTGTTGGAGCAGTCCTGAAAAGTTGGCAATTAGGACTTCTAATTTATAAGTTTACTACTTTTGTTCAACTCAGGAAGCCGATTATATACCAGTTATCGTGTTATACTAGCCAGGAGTTAGAGTTACATAACAGTGGACATTTCGTGTGAGCATCGGAGTGCATAATATATTTAAGGCCCATGTTAAACCTCTACCTCAATTTTCACAAAACTGATCAGACTTCACAATTTCAAAAATTTGTATGGCACCGATGGCAAGTTCAAAGTTCCCTGCAAGTCTTGTTGCATTCAAGGGGACCGATTTCGAGATTTCAATAAACTCAAATTCATCCTTTAGGATAATATTGTCAAATGATTATTATTTAACCATGCATTATACTCTGAATTATTATCAATAATATTATATCTTTAAAATATTAAAAGACCAACAATTTTATCGATAAGAGCTTATTTATAATTTCAAAAATTACAAAAAAACGTAGTCAATGATAATCAATGAAAACCAATTAATTGCAAAACTTACTTAATTAATTAACAATCGACAGTTATGTTTAAAATTACCTTGCAATTGCAAGAACAAGGAAGGAAATTAAATACATATAACAAGTTTAAGTGAAAGCAATATAATATATTATATAATATGATACAATAATATGAATAATAAGTATAAATATTGTTGAATGAACGTAAAGATTGTAACAGCCTAAAATATTTATGTTGTAATTTAATAATGTTTTTACTTTTCTAATAAAAACATGGACATAAAAAATGGAATTAATATTAGTAATTGTTTTATTTTTCAAGAACATGAACATGTTTCTGTTAAAAGTTAAAAAAAAAGTTTTTTTAAAGAGATATGTACTCAAAAGAAGAGTGACTGCATGGCGGCACTTCGGTTGCTCCTTTCCTATTCCTTCTGCTCAAGAAGTCAAGAACTGTCCTCTCTCTCTCTCTCTCTCTCTCTCTCTCTCTCTCTCTCTCTCTCTCTCTCTCTCTCTCTCTCTCTCTCTCTTGGCAATCATGCAATGCAGCAGTGAGTTAAGGAGCACTGTCATATCCCCTTTAGATAAAATGCACTTCTGCAGTTCAATATCATAACCTTTAAACATGATCTATGTGTATATAATAAATGTTTTCTATGGCATAGAATACTCTATAAAAATATTTTCAATTTTCTTGTTATCACTTCAATATCAATAAAAATATAAATTCTAAAGTTACCACAGTGATTTTTGTGATCAATAAAAAAATTAATGTGGATATAATTTTATCAACGTTTACACACAACAAGAAATATCTAACTTGTGTTTCAAACAGTGAGAAATATATATATATATATATGTTACCACCAAAAACCGAATTCGGGCAAAAGTCGAAAAAAATGAGCAAAACTAGTTTTGAGCATCAAGTTAAGCTCAAAACCCGAAGTAATCGATTATTTCGGGTTTTGAGCTTAACTTGATGCTCAAAACTAGTTTTGTTCAAATCGAAGTGATCAAAACCCGACGGAGACTTTTACATCGGGTTTTGCGCGTTTCCGTTTGAGTAAAACTAGTTTTGAAGCTCAAAACCCGAAGTAAGAATTTATTTCGGCTTTTGAGCAAAATTTGAGCAAAACTAGTTTTGCTCCTTTTTCAAAGACAATTTATTTTTAATTTTGAACTTGAGTGGCATTAAGCGTTCATCATATGAAGCCCTCTTTGGTCACCCACAACGAAAAGAGTTGACAGATAGTTCTTTATAGAGGTCTGCACGGGCTGGATTTTCGAGGCCCGACCCGGCCCGGTCCGTTCGGATGGTTGCTAGGCCCGGCCCGGGCCAGTGAAGACTGCTTCACAATGCGGCCCGACCCGTGGCCCGTCCGTAGTTCAACCTCATGCCGCAGCTCGCCTTTTTATTTTAGAGCTTTACAAACCATTATTTATAAAACTAAGAATTAAAAAGTCGTTTTAGAAGCTTTTTTTTTTTTTTGCTTACTTGTTTTGTTGTTCCCCTTCTTTCTCTTTCCTTAGCAAAAATAGCAACAACAAAAAAAAATCACTTTTGAAATTTCGAGAAAAAGCTAGGCCCGGCCCGTTCGCAGGATTAGGCGAATTAAGGGAGAAATTGGATACATTAAAACTTTTATTAGAGGGCATACATGGCCAAAATGTGCCAATTGCCCCAAAATATCAACCAATTAATCAAAACTTTTATTCATGCAATCAAACAAATAGCAACAAATAAATAAATGCAACATTAAATAAATTAATAAATATTCAAATAAATAAATAATTAAATAAATAAATAATTAAAAAAATAATAATTAATTAATAATGAACTAAGTATTTAAATAAACATTTGAATAACTACAGCAAAGAATAAGTAAAAATAAATATATTATTCCGAAGAAAATAAAAAATAAAGAACAGCTGTCACAAAATAAAAAATAAATTGTCTTTATTGAAAAATGAGCAAAACTAGTTTTGCTCAAATTTTGCTCAAAAGCCGAAATAAAATCTTACTTCGAGTTTTGATCATAACTTGATACACAAAACTAGTTTTGTTCAAATGGGAATGAACAAAAGCCGATGTAAAAATCTTCATCGGGTTTTGCTCATTTCGACTTGAGCAAAACTAGTTTTGAGCATCAAGTTTTGCTAATTTTTTCGGCTTTTGCCCGAATTCGGTTTTTGGTGGTAACATATATATATATATATATATATATATATATACATAGTATAGAGCACGTGTTTCTTTTTCAATTGCCGCTATAATATAATGTATTATACAATAGTTATTTTTTTTTTATAAGTAACAACCATCCCCCATAATTATTCTCAGCAAAACATATCTTGCACAGGTTGTCCACAGGACAATTAAGAAGAAAAACTCCTCATCATTTATCGTGTTGGACAATAGAATTTAATTTAGCATGCATGCCTAATAATTAATAAAAATAATAAAAAAAGAAAATATACAGACAGAAGTGATTCGTTGATATGGAAATAGTTGATTTTGTTAAAACGATTATAAATTATAAATATATTATATATAAATTTAATATTATAATAATATAATTTATTATTTTATAACAAAAAATCTAACTTTTAATGTCTTTAACTTAAATCGATAAGTATGAATAAGTACATGGTGTATGATGTTTATATTATATATACATACATATATGTATATATATATATATATATATATATATATATATATATATATATATATATATATATATATATATGTATGTATATATATATATAATACTTCTACTGTTTTAAGTTATTTCACAGTGAAGTCACGTTTTCCCACTCACTAGATAATCTCGGCTCACGGTTTACAGAAAGTCGCCATAAAGTTAGGCAACCCTTCTCTTCTTTTCATCATTGCGAAGCAGAAGCACCATAAGCGTGGAGGCGAGTGAGTGAGAGGGAGGAGGTGAGGCTGACTTCCCGCTGCTTGCTCCACACGTACACAGTCGGCGTATAGTCCAGGCTGCTGCACTGGAATAAGCCCACTCGTCTGCAGTCACTTAGGGCACAGTAATGTACCACTATACTATCCACATTACTGCGCACCAGACTTAGCCAAAACTTGAGACCGCTTCACAAGACGATGACATCACAATACAATAGGAAAATTATTAAGAAATTACATATTTTTATTTTTGTGTGTATAATACATATATTTGATATTTAATTTTACTGTTATTGTTTTTTACCTTTATATTTCTGAAAATTTTTAAGTTAATGAATCAATATAAAATGTGTTTTAATACATATAATGATATCATCAACTTTTCAAATTATTACGACTATATAGTAACAGCTATGTGTGAAAAAATCAGAGGCATTTATTTTTACTTACTTATTTTTTTCGACACTTACTTCTTATATGTGCCTCAAAATCGGCTAGATATATAATACACATGGCACAAAGCTTCAAAAGGTTAGTATGGCCTTTTTTATTGTTTGGCACATGTTTTATATACGCAGTTCAATGTATTTTTTATGCAAAGATTGTTAAATTAGGTTTTGCTTGCACTGATGTAGCTTGAATTTAAAATTATCATTATCTGCATTTTTTACAGCTTTAAAGCATGATTTATTATAATCATTACTAATTTTTTTTGTCAGATTTTTTTTTCTTAATTCCTTAATTATGGTTCAAAATTTTGGATTTCAAAATACATAAAGTTATATATTTATTTAAAAGGGTGAGTTGAGAAGAGTTTTAAAGAGTTTTGGTGCCTGCTGATTACATTATGTCATTATCAGATCAAAATCTCGTTTAGACTT
This sequence comes from Siphlonurus alternatus, assembly GCA_949825025.1. Classification (NCBI taxonomy): domain Eukaryota; kingdom Metazoa; phylum Arthropoda; class Insecta; order Ephemeroptera; family Siphlonuridae; genus Siphlonurus; species Siphlonurus alternatus. The sequence goes on from OX463788.1 coordinate 33,618,532, forward strand.
GATGTCGTGATGAACTCCACGTTTCTATATACGTTGTGTATGCAGCTCTCTTATTAACATCACCATTGGTAACCACAACGTTGCTATATACCAAGAATATGTCATTGCGCTCAGCTATGCTGCCTTGGTCACATCTGGGTGACATTTGTCGGCAATCAACAACCAGAATATCTTCGCGTACATTTCCTTTCTAATGAGCACCTCAAGACATAAAATTCAAGTTTTATACATTGTGTCATATTGATGAATAAAACTTAAAATATAATAACAAACTTTTGTTAAACTAAAATAACTCATTTATTTAAGCTCATATGATAAATAAAATATTGTTTTATTTATTTTTTAATTAATCTTTTATGTATACTTGCGTATTCAAAATTTTAATTGATAAAAATTTTTATGGTACTTTTCTTCTTAGTCTCGCTACCATACTAAATATTAAAATTAATATAAAATTGGATTTATTTTTTGCCAATGTTGTTTAACGATTGACCTCAGTTGAAACCGGAAGTAGGAAAATTTCTGTCGAACGGAATCAAATGAAATAAATTTTAAAAAATCGAGGATGCTCTAAATTCTCTAAAACTCAATCGCTGATGGTTTGAGCAAATTCAAGGGGGCGGTTTTCTCACAATAGCTCCATTTCCGGTTTCCGGCCATAAGGCCAATGTTAACCTTCTGCCTCAATTTTCTCACAACTGGTCGAACAGATCCATTTCAAAAAAAAATTAAGCAACCTTATTGTGGCAAGCTTTAAGACTCCTGCAAGTCTCATTAAAATCAAGGGGGCCGTTTCCGAGATCCAAATCAACTGAGGTCAATCCTTAACTGTTTATTATTAAAATTAAAGAATAACAGGTAAAAAAATAACAACATTATTCAGATAATGTTGTTAATATAAACCAACACGAATAATATATTTATATAACCGTACTATACTCGGTGTACAAAATATGTTGCATATAAAATTATTTTTTTTCCTTATATTAAACTTAATTAAATGAAACGTTGATTAGATATAAACTTTAGAGACTCAGTTTTTTATAAGTTTAATACCATGTAATAAAAATACCCTCGGCGTTGTCAGGAAATTGACAATTATTGCTTATAACATGATATTTTATAAACTTCCGGTTAAATAAGAGCAACATTTTTGACATTGTAAATCGTTAATAACTCAAAGCATTAATTATTAATATAATTAAATAAAGACAAAGATAATATCCCCATTATCTTTGGCCATAATAACGTACATCACCTCCATATATAATACTAGATATAAAGATTTATACATTCCCCAGCCATACATTATAGACACCGGCTTATGAAAATAGACGGCATTACTGTTTCCAAAAATTTTATAATAATCTCTCCAGTCATTTAAAAAGTAAAAGTGATTCTGTGCTTTTTAAATGGACAATTACTACAAATGAATATATAATATATTTTTGTTGACATGTCTTTTGAAGATGATTAAATTTTTTAATTTGAATTTTGACAAAGGTACGTTAAGGAAGTGAACTATTTTTAACAAGAACATTTTTTTTGTTACAATTATAAATTATTATATATAGATGGACATGATGATCTGAGGACATCCTGCAATCTCTTTTTCTTATTTATTTTTTAATTAAAAACTTCTGGGATTAAATTTTCAACTTTTTTTTAACAGCACTTGGCAAATGAAAATTAAGGTTCATTGATGATTTTGGTTTATATTCTCCGATTTCTTTTCATTGTCCGCACTTGGATGCAAATTTAGTTTGGAGAATTTGTTATTGTTATGTGTCAGTTAAGAGCATTAATTGTGAACATGAGGAGAAATAATTACTCCCGTTTTCATTCTCCCAATGTTTTCCTGCTTCAAAATTTTTATACCTTCTTTGTGTATTTTGTTAGCATTTTGGGATTAGTGAATTAATTAAATTCAAACAAGTCGAAAAATAAGAAAAAAAAAATATTAAAAAGTCTTGTTTTCATGAACTTCTTAATTTGAAAATATTATTTGAATTTATAGACACATAAAATATGATTATATAATAATTATATTCTCTTATATAGTTTATTTTGCTTCGGAAGCATCTTCTCTTGTGGAGTAGAGTAAGCTCTTGGATGCTTGATATTTTATTACTTGTTTTTAGCATAGCAAATTAGGGTATTTTACTCCTCAACATGTTTCATCGTGTTTTACAGCTGTTGCTGTAATTTATCTTGCTTTCTTAATTAATTTAACTAATTAAGATGTAAGAACACTATGGAAACAGTCTTTCACTTTATTTCAAGCTACTGACAATTCAATTGTCATTAATGTTATTATTATATTTTATAAATTAATGTGTTTATAATGTTATTATTACATTTACAGTCTCAGGAGGCATTCATTCACAAACACGATAACTGGATAAGAATTAAATATTTAAAAAGCAGTTTAATAGTATTACAAGTCATTTTAGTACGTATTATAATATAAATAACTCGTTGGCCACACAGTTGAATTGATACACAAATAAATAATGAAGGAATAATAATACTGAAACAAAACTTTTCTTCTGCATCACATTTTTTTATTATTATTATTATTATTGCTAAATATTCTTAATTCCTGTCCGTTTCTGATCTAGATAACACAAGACCAAAAAATTTAATTAATTAGTAAATAATGTAAAAATGGGAAGTTCCTTTATATATAATGGGTGCGATTCACGAAGAGAGTTATCCAGGTTTCTCACTAACCACGTTTAGTGTCATTGAATTAGGCTGGCGCTAACCGTGGTTAGTGAGAAAACTGGATAACTTTCTGGATAACTCTTTTATTTCGTGAATTGCCCCCATATATAATATATATTATAATGTTTAAGGAAAGCGCTGAATATTTTGTTAAATAATATCCATATAGTACACTGATGTGTGATGTGTAGTACCCTTTATATAAATGCTATATTTTAGCCAACTCGTGTTGATATTTTATTTTACCTTCACAAAATAACGCGAGCTCTAGCTCCCATAACAATAATTATTTTCTCAGTGTTATGGAATACTCAACAAAACGCGATAAAATATTTAGCATTTTTCTTGTTTTATAGTACCAGATATATTTGGCATGGCTAGCAAATAAATGTCAATTACGCTGGGTTTGATATACCGTTCAACAGCAAAGTTTGTGAATTCAAATATTTAAATTAGTTTGTAAAAAGATGTAAATCTTTTGTTATTGTTTTACAATTGAATCACGACAGTCATAATGGACGTAGTTTGCTATCGTAAGTACAACATATGAATATAATTTATATGCATGGGTGTAATGTCAGAAACAATCTTTTGAAATACAATTAGGCACATGATTTATTACAAAAATATCAGAAAAATAAGCTGATCAGCAGTAAAGTTACTGTTGTTTTGTTTTTTTTACTATAATGATCCGAACTTAATAATTCAAGTGCCTTCAGCCCTTTACCCTATGCACGAGCTTATTCGGAAATGCAGATTAACAAAAATTTTAACTAATCGCTACGTTAGAGATCACCATGCAAGTTCATGGAAAGAAATTTACGTATTGAATAGAATGGTGAAAACTTTCTTTCAAAGCTTTTACTTTTAATGTAATGCTAGCGAAGTTACATCAAATTATAACAAAATACTTGCCTTTTGAAATTAATCAATTATAAGTAAATTTAGAGGAAATTTCAAAAATTTGAGAATATATATATATATATTTGAGAAGCAACTAGCCCTGAAAATGGATGGCGCTGAAGCGTTGTGCCTATACCAGGCCGCCGGTGGCAGAAGGCGAGTGGCTTCGGCCGCTCGCTGCGAAGCCCCGGTGAGTAGGAGGGTCGTGACGGTGAGCGCTGAAGGGTCTGGGCGTGAGCCTGCCTGGAGCCGCCGTTGGTGCAGATCTTGGTGGTAGTAGCAAATACTTGGCTTTGCACCCAAAGCCGAATTCGGCCCAAGGCCAAAAAAATGCGCAGAACTAGACTGGAGCATCGCGGAGTGCTCCAAACCCGAAAAGAATTCAAATTTCAGCTTTGGGTCAAACCATACGATGCTCCAAACTAGTTCTGGTCAAATCAAAATGCTCCAAAGCCGAAGTAAAAGTCTCCATCGGCTTTGGAGCATTTTGATTTGACTATAACTAGTTTGGAGCATCGCGGTTTGACCCAAAGCTGAAATTTGAATTCATTTCGGGTTTGGAGCACTCCGCTTTTTTTTTTTTTTTTTTTTTTTAGAATTTTAGTTCTGCGCAATTTTTTTGGCCTTGGTCCGAATTCGGCTTTGGGTGCCAATGCATATATTATTTTTTTTTTAGAAGACTACTAAACAGTCATCACGGGAACAGTTCTGTTGTAGAGCATCCAATTCTATTCGATCGGGAGTTCGATTCCAAGCATCACTTGCTCTCATCCCTATATATACTGTGGTATAGTTTAGGTTAGCCATTCGAGTGGTTACTGATGACTCATCTAATCATTATTAATAACTTATTGAGAAATCACTGTGCATTCGGGAGATAATTGATTACCAACCATCCTGACTAAGGTTTCCACAGTCCTTTAAAGCCTTTAGCTAAAAAATCAAATGGATGACTTGGCCGTGACCGAGAAAAAAACTATCCAGTCTCCTCGGTGGTTATATACGCAAGAGTGGAACTTATAATAGCCACGATAAGACTTGGCCTGTGACTTTGAACAGTAAGTTATATTTTGTGACCAGTATCCTTTCCTTTCAAAGAAATAACGAATTAGCTTGTCAAACGAATCTTACTTATATTTTATAATAATTAAATAATGTGAAAGAAGTGCTGTGAAGAAGTCGATATATATATAATTACAAACATGAAATCTTTTCAACTACTGTACATATAATTACATGGCTATATATTATATTGATTCAAATTTACAAAAGTTTGTATTTAATAATAATTGTTTATTGGCTTAAAATACATAATTTGGAGGGAATAATAATTTAAAAAAATAGGTTTACAAAAACCCAACTGGTGAACGTAAAAGGCAAAACCTATAATATACACAAAATGCGTACATTCTGCACCCAAATGTATATCAGAAAAGAAATAACTAAAACAGAGATTTCAATGTAAGCTCTTTGGAAATAACTACTTTCTCAGTTACAAATATAAAATAAAAATTTAAACAATAAAATAGAAGTAACATAAATAACAGTGATTTATACAATAGCATATCACAAGTAAGGCAAATGATATACCTTTCAGAGGCAGGCCGTAAATACTTGCTTTAATTGCTTTTGCACTTTAGCAAGAGCCTACTAATTAGTTTTCTAAACAATAAAAACAAACAAATCCACATACTTTCCATCGTCCAGTTGGAAACTTCATGTTGGAAGCATTGGATGTTTTGCAGATACACGTAGAATTTATATTTAAATTGTGTAATTACATGAAAACATTTGCAAAGATTTTAAAATGCCACAAATACATCTGTAATTGAAACAACAGTATATTGACTAAAAGTAAGATTGGTACTTAAATCGTATCACAAAAGACTCGTCTGATTGAATTTCGCTATTAATTAAATAACATGAAATGACCGTTATTCAACAACATGTATGTATGTTGTTTTACGGACGTTGCACCTACATTGAATATGCTAAATTTATTCAGTAATGCAAGTTCATATAATTTTCAGGACGTGATGATTTTTTTTTTAATTTTTTTGTATAATGTTGCATTTTTTTTTTTTTTTTTGTATTCATGGGTATTTGATTTGTTTATTGAATCCAAGAAAACTTGATTGAATCCAAGATTGAAACAAGTCCAGTTTTTGGATACGTGTCTCAATGTCTCATACCTCATTAAGGCATCATCATCTGACTAAAATACGAAAAACAATTGTACAAAAAAATAGTGTATGAACTAATACATACCATACAACTATACATAGTACAATCATAAAAGCTGTTAATTAATGTTTGCCATTGACAATATTGATCAATTAATTGTTCGTAAATCTTGATTTTAAAGTACTTTTTAATCAAATCCTTTTGGGTATTTCCAATTAATACTTCTTTAAATCCCCCGAACCTTCCGAAACTCTAACTTGAGCGTTTCGCGGGCTCTTTCGGAAACAGGGGCGGCCATGACTTTGTAATACAACCCGCCTGTGACTGAGGGAAACGTGGAAACCTCAGTCAGGATGAACGCTACAGCTTTTGCCAATGAACCGGAAGTGTAATGATCCAAAGCCATGCAGGGGAACCACATAGTGGAAAAGTGCAATGATTTACCCATGGATGGAAAACGTAGTTTTTGTTGAAAATGGTCACTCATCCAACTACTAACCACGCTCGGCGTTGCTTGACTTCGGTGATCTGACGAAACCCGGTCAAGCGCACTGAGCCACATTTCCCACAATAAATTTTTGCACGTGATTTAATAATAATAATTGTTTATTAGGTTAAATAATACAATTAGTGGAGGAAAGTTACATAATTGACCGGACAGTGATGATGTTCACAAATTGTTAATATTACCTTAATATGAATAGAAAAAATAATGACTTAAAAATATAATTGTATTTACTCTACGCGTATAACGAAATGATTATGTGTGTTATCATGTTTTATGACTGTGGTTTTAAAAACTATTAAGAAAGAAGAAGAAGGATAAATATAATTATAAATGTCCATGAGTCATGATTTGCAATACAATGAGAAGATAAAGTGTGAACTGTGAAAATAACAACGTTGTCGTATCATGCATAAAATTCTAGTGAATGCCATGCAGTGCACATAAGCGCTTATACTTCGTGGTATGTATGGCAAATGTATTGTACGTACGGGATTTGGTGTGTAGAGAAACGTGGTTGGCTTTATTCAGGGAATCGTGTCGGTGTCCCGAGTGTAAGTCTCTCTAAAAGGGAGGTAGGGGTGTTGTATTTGTTGCTGCTGCTTACTTGTAGGACAAGGGAACTCACCGATACGGTCTATAGCCGACCACCAACACTGCCGAGTATAATCAACATTATACTGTTTGAACAAGTACTTGAAAAACATATAATTACATAAACTCATGAAATTATATTAATTTATATTATTATATGAGATTAGCATCTGTCACAAAATCTATTCTTATATTATGTATAAAATATGCAGAATTGGAGAGTTAAAATATCATGCAGATTGATTGCATAATTAATTTAAATCTTGTTCAGCAAAAATCTATAGAAATTCTTGAATTAAATGTGTTTTCTCCATTATAATTATTAAATTATGTTTTTATTAGGCAAAGATATTATAATTTTTAATATTTTTAGGGTTTGTAAATTCAATATTAAATTTAGGTTTTTATTTAATTTTGTCAGGCTTTGTTGAATTTACTGGATTAGGGAAATTTTCATAAAACTAGTTTCTATATTATTATGTAAGTTCAGATTCATTTTTTTTTTTTTAAATATTCATATATACACTTTAGGTCTGGTCGTAAGTACACAATCTTAATATAATCAATTACTAAATGAACCTTATGATCTCTTTACAGAATGTTCATTTAATTATCTGATTCAAGTGCATTTACGAACGGACCTATTTTCTTTTTAATATCTTATCCCAGTAAAGAGAACCAACATAAAACACTATTATAATATACTGTAATATGCTAAATTTATATTAGTGTTGTTTAGGTAAGATCCTTGCTACAAACTAGAGAATAATCTCTGATGAGATTACTATACGATATAACTGAATGGTTCAACACAATACACTTATCTTGGTATTATAGGTAACGAGATTTGTTGTATTATAATGTATATAACAATAAATAGCATTGTAAGTTCAAGCAAGTTTCAATTCCTTTGAGTGTTCTACTATGAGGTCATTTTCAGAAAGAAGCTATATATATACATAGGAATAAAGAAGATACAAAACCACACTCTACGGTCGAACATACACAAGTTATAGCATGAAAACGGTTGTTTCTGACTGCTTTAAATTGTCGGATGGTTTAGAGTGTTAATGCATGTGTTAAAGTGTTCCTAGTCTCTATGATAATGTCCTATATAACAACGTTGAAAGCTACTCTCTCGCGCCTACTATACCTACCCTCTCATATCTCTCTCTCTCTCTCTCTCTTTCTCTCACTCCTCCGCTTAACTCAGACAGCTGAAGTCTGCACTGCTCCAAAGCTGAACTTTGGCTATCTTCTTTGGCATGTAATTGCACCACCCTTCCCGCCGCTATACTCTTCCTCGTTCTGAAAGTCTATACCTCCATCTACGCCACTCGACACCACCACTTGAGGAGTAAACTTCAACATGATCCACACCTATACTCCATATAGTTAAGCTATACTTAATTTACTCAATCCTGTTTGAAGAGTTAACTAATAATACTAATATATATATATATATATATATATATATATATATATATATTATATATATATATATATATATATATATATATATATATATATATATATATATATATATATATATATATATATATTATGTATAATTTTGTTTAATAGAGTATCGACCTCAATTTTTTTTTATTGCAGAAATGGATAGAGCGTGCAAAGTTATGCTCCCTGATTTCTTTCAGATTTTTTAGAGCCCGGGAACTATTTTTAAAAAATTATTAAAAGTCCTTTTTGTGACGTCACGAGGCGGCAAGTTCTATCTTTTTGTTAAGGAGCTGCGTCTCGTGACGTCACAAAAAGAATTTTCAATAACTTTTTAAAAATATTTCCCGGGCTCTAAAAAATCTGGAAAACATCAGGGTAGCATAACTTTGCACGCTCTTTCCATTTCTGCAATAAAAAAAATTGAGGTCGATACTCCATTGCTTTTAACTTTTTAAGTTGAATATCCCCTTGCGTCATATTAGTCTTATCAACCAACTAGCAAAAAATTAGACCATAATCTCGAATGGATCTAATATCTTAACTGATTTCAATATCAGATAATTATATTAATAATGATAATATGATGATATTAGGATGATATTCATGCACTCTTATTTCATTGAGCTTTTAAAATTTTGTTGGTTATTCCGATTCGTTAAGAAAATTTACTGAAATACGTTTAATTCTCCAAATACTACATTTAATACCAGTTAATTACGCCATTGATTGTTCTATAACTTGTTATAAATAAAAACTTTAAATAAATGGTTATTTTTGGGGACGTATTTTTTAATTCCAACTCGCTTGATGTAGTCCAAAATGACAACAGAAAAAAAATTAGGTCCTCATAAGCCCCAGAGTTTCTAGCTATCATAGCCCGCATGTCTACCTTGCATTTTCAGAGTCCTGAAAAATATTAATTTAATTAATGTTCATCATTTTTTAACGTTTTTAGTAAAGAATGGCATATGCATACAACAATTTTTAATAGCTATTTTTTTTATTTATTTTTTAAGTGCTATTGGTGTTGGTCAAGATAATATGACAATGTGCAGCCAAAAATCGATCGGACCTGGAAAATTGCCACTTCTAAATGCAAACGCTGAAAGTAACAATTAATGTTATTATGCTGATTTTTACCATGCAAATGCATTCTGCAAGATCTTTTGCAATTCAAATTTTTGGAGCGTAAAAATGTGTTTTTACACTACATGGTTTTACCAAGTTATAGTATAACACAGTATACGCCATTAAATGGCATATATTGCATATAATAATGCCAAGGTAGCATCAATGCAAAATTATGGGAGTTTTAGTTTTTAGATACATTTTAGCATAAAAAACTTTGACTTAAATAGGAACTTCTGTGTCTGTTAGTCAAGATATGCATGCAGAATCTTTTTCACATGAAAAAATAGTTACATAATAATACTCACAAACTGGTGCGTTTTTACAACACCAGATTAACAGATTATTATACCTATTTTTTTACATTTTCCGATTACAGTTGGAAAATAATGATTAATTAATGCTATATTGATAATTAAACCTGACGTAAATGTCCCATTGCTTAATTTAACGTTTTATATATAATAACTTTCTTATTATCTGTAAATACACTTATAATTTTTCAGCAAAATCTGAGGGTGCTGTCATTGAGTCATTGGCGTCACAGTTTTGTCTTGCTCTTTTTGTTCAGTTTTTGAGAACAGGCTGTACTTAGCCTTGCACCCAATTAAGCACTTGAGGTACAATTGGACTCTGTAAGAAATGCTGAGAATTGAGAATCATAGTTTTATCTGGCCTTGACATTCTTGTTATAACATTTTTGAGCTATAATATAATTCATTATTTATAATTATACAATTAAAATATTGTTATTTTCCTCTACAATGCTTCGTATAGTAACTTTATTTATTGACTGAAAGTTAGGAAAGCATTCCTAATTCGAAATCTAAATATATATATTATGCATTGCAATAACAAAACCTGCAGGTTCGCATTACGCATTCAAATAAATATCCTATTTATAGTACTTGTAATAATTATGGACATGCTCAAGCAAATCAAAACAATACAATAAAATTTATATGTCATGAAGCATTTTTAATTTAATGTTTAGAGTTTTGCATCAGAAGCCACCAATATGCTCAGATCAAGGACATATTGGTGGCTTCTGATGCGATTTTGAATATTAAAACAACAGAATTGTCCAGCGTCTTTTGCTTGAAGAGCCGGAGAGTTGGATCGTAGTTGTAGAATCGTTGGATGAGAACGAGGTATTGTTGGCAGTGATTTGATTTCCTTTGTATCAGCTGGGTGATGTGTTTTTTTTTGTTTTTTTTATGGAAAGTGTACACCCAACAACAAATATGATTAAAGTAGAGTGAGCGATTGCATATATTTTATTTTCTAAAAATAGTTTAGCCTTCCCTCTATTGACAAATGAAAAACCAAAAAATTACCACAAAAAATTCCCAAAGTTGGTGTTACGAAGGCTTTTAACATGTAGCCTTATGGAACAGCGTTTTACTCAAACTTGGTCCGAACTAAGATACCATTTAAAAAAATACCCACGTAATCTGTGATGAATTCTTTAATGTATTTTCAAATAAAAAAATAAAAAAATATATGAGGCCGTTTTTCCGGAAAAATATATTAAAATTTTTGTGGGTTAATTCACATAAGGATTTTCAAGATTATTTTCCGGATTTTTTTTTTTTTTTTTTTTTTAAATTTGAAAATCCATTAAAGAATTCATCATAAATTACGTGGGAATTTTTTAAATGGTACCTTAGTTCAGACCAAGTTTGAGTAAAACACTGTTTTCTGTTCCATAAGACTGCATGTTAAAGGCCTCCGAAACACCAAATTTGGGAATTTTTTTGTGGTGAAGCTGTTTGAGATAGAAATTTTTTCTTTTCATTTCTCAATAGAGAGCAGCAGGTTAAACTATTTTTTAGAAAATAAAATATTTAAAAAAAAAAACAAAAAAAAAAACATCGCTCACTCTACTTTAACTAACCCCCTCCACTCTCTCAGCATCTTCCATATATACATAAATTTATTTATGTATACGGGTGATTTACTTTTTGTATGATTTTAGTGGTTATAAATGAATGGCAGATCCACTAGGGCTCCCACCTCTAGAATGTCCTGAAATGCATGGAAGCTAGATGTTACCCTGTTACCATGCCCCCACGTCGCCCCCGTCCCCCCCCCCGCCTCCAAACTAAATTACACTTAACATTGCTAGACAAGAACTCTCTCCCCCTTCCCTCAGAGCCTAGTGCTGGATTCACCCATGTCACGAAAAGTCATCTTGGTTCAATAACTTTCTCCTGTTTCTTATATTATATATTATATTTATTAACTGTGTATAATATTTGTACGATTATACAGCATACATAACCATATACATTACAAAATGAAATCGGCAAATTAAGGAAGAAAAAAGGGAGATCACAATAATTTAATGAGGGAAAGAAGCCATCTCCTGAATTAAGATTGACACTACCAGCAGGCATGCGAAGATGAGATTAATATTCTTGTGGTGAGAACCCTCCTTTATTCTTACAGAGCTGCCTCGGCTGTCTTTCTTTTTAAGATCAGGAAATGAGACAAAATCTGCTGCCTTATACAAAATGTATTCTGCCTTTCTGCCTCATATTTTTTTTTTTTTATTTTTTTTTTTTTATTAAGATTGATTTATCTAGTTTATCATTTTAATGTAATTATTTTAAAGAAATGTAATGAAATGTATGATTCAATTTTAATTAAAATGAGGAAGAGATAAAAACTCGGCTTTTGTGCAAATTAAAAAAAAAATAATAATAATAAGTTTCATGAAAAAAAGTCTGGCACTATTTTTTAAGAGCGGCGTGCACATCATTGCGTAATTAAGACAGTCATGTTACTGTCAGTAAAATTAACGATACTTCGAGAAGATAGCTTTTTCATGGTTTTGAAACGTTAAAACTGTTCTGTAAACAAGCTTCAAATTTGTTTCAGATAAACAACGTTTATGGGTATTTTATTTTCTAATACGTGAAAAACATGTTTTCTGAAAAATCGTTTTGATTGCTAGTATTGAGTTGTAATGCATGTTGATTTAGCCATTTATTCTCTGTATCGAACTATCATTAACCACGTCGTGTAACCTCGTGTCAGTCGACAAGGTGTCAAGTTACGCTGTTTTACCCGTAGCTAGAGAGCAAAGCTTCGTAATTACCCGAGCGCTCTCCGATTCCAATCTAGCACACCCAGCAGCTCGAAAATCTCTTCCTCTGTCTCCCTCCCCCCCTTCCTCTCCGACCCCCCTCCCCCCAGCCCCCCAACCCCCCCCCCCCCTTCTCCCCTCGCCCCCCGGACACCCCAGCCCCCCTTGGACCGAGTGCCACCCGCGCCACTTCTCCACCTCCTCTCCCACACCTTGCCTTTTATCTCACAAAAAATTTCTATGTATAAAATTTAGCCCACCTTTCTCTAGATCATTATAATATAATAATAATAATCATTTCACAAGCTCTAATCTTAATAAAAAACACTCAAGAAAACTACTGCCTTGCTGTTTTTGAGAGTATTAATTTAGTTAAGGTTGCGGTTTATGATCATAAACATAAAAATCTATTATGTAGCTGCAAGTTCATTATAAACATTTAGAATTTAAAAAACTTTTGAATTTTATCTGACACAATATTTTATTTATTTATTTATATTTATTAGTGTCGGGTCATTTAATATATATATATATATATATAATTATTTTAAACACGGTTTGGGTTTAAAATAATTATAAAATACCACCAATGTTCCGTAAGTTGAAAAACTTACTTTAATTTCAATCATATATATATATCATGGCACTATAATATAATTTTATATATTCAATTATAAGTATTTGCAATGCGTGTTTTGTATAAAATGCTTCAACCTACAATCCATTGTCAAGTTGAGAACGAATGGTGATTATTACTCGGCATCAAAGTGTTGTTGTTTGATAGCAAGGATACTACTTGGTATTGTTCAAATCTGTTTGAGGGACGTACATTACTCTGAAGAGGTTCTGGAATATTTCGTTATGTATATTGGGGGACATTCACAAAGCACTTTAACCCCCAATTTAGCCCCGATTTTTAACCCTGGTGCTAAACATGGTGCTAACCATGAGCTTAACATGGTTAGCCCCTGGTTTAGTACCATGTTTAGCACCAGGGTTAAAAATCGGGGCTAAAGTGGGGGTTAAAGTGCTTTGTGAATCTCCCCCATTGTGTATTTTTCGTTTTAATTTTCTAAGCAATGCTTAAATTAGAATAGTAATATGATAATATAATGTGAAGGGTATTAAATGAAGCGATTAATGCTTTTGTTGAAATATTTGTATATACATGCATACACAAAATGATGTATTTTTTTATTAACCGAGCGTAGTGGTTTGATCTCTGCCTATCGCTCGGGAGACCCAGGATCGCTTCCTGCCTTGGCTCAGGTGATTTTTCGTCACTTCGAGCTGAGGTATGGCAGCGTGTTCTGGTAAGTTCCCGAGAGATGGCATGTATGTTCTTCCACTATACTGCCTGTATTAGGGAGGTGCTGAAGGTCGTTCCCTTTGGTACCGTCTGCCTTGATGATGGTTTTCTGTGGTTTCCCATCGTCACTCCCAGGAAATGCTGGGGCAGTTCCTAACACAAGGCCACAGCCACCTCCTTTCCTATATCAATCTTTCCAAATGTTGTTAATACTGTTGTTAAGTTTGAATGCTTACACCAATAGCAGAATATGCTGTAGTAAGCTAACATTGTAATAAAATAAAAATAAATTAATAAATAATTAAGTGTTCCATAATTTGATTCCATTGTTTTATTTGAAAGTGTGCAATATGTAAAATAAATTTATATTTATATAATAAGTGCAATATTTTATTTTTTATTTTGAGCTAGGTTACAAAAGTGGAGCAAATAAATTGTTGATTAAATCAAACGTTATTTTTTTAAAAGTAAAGTTAATTATAATATAATTTACACGATAAAAACGTTAAAAGTTTTCTGCTATTTGTAATTAAATTTAAGCCAACATAAACATTGAAGACACATTTAACAAGAAGAACTGTTCTTACAATATTTGATCAATATATAATATATATATATATATATATATATATATATATATATATATATATATATAATTTACATTTACACACACATATAGCTATAGCAAGCAATTCATACAGTATTATAGTCAAATTAACAAGATATTTCTACCGGAAGTAGCCGGAAGTGTAAGACTTCTGACTTTCCTATTCGTATTTGACAGTATTGCAATTTCACGTATATTTCATTAATTGTACTGCAAAAAAAGACTCTGAAAAATTTCGAAGCTAAAATTACCAACAGAATGGCTACAAAATTCACACTTTCGGCTATTTTCGGAGGGACTATACTTAATTAATTTGACTTTACGTGGCTTTTATAACCATAACAAAATTGCATGTATTACAGGTAAGGAGGTTGATCGATGGACAACCTGCATACATGAACGTTCTTTTTATTGATGAAGAAAGAACACAACAATTTTATTTTCTTCCAAAATTTCCCTTGATTTGAATGTAGAAAGTCTCGAGAGTGAATGTATTTCCGGTCATAAACAACGCAACTTTAAATATCAAAATTAAAAAAAAATATTATAATTATACTGCATATGTGTGTGTACTGTATAATGGTATCAAAATATTGATTCATTCATTGTACTCTATATAAATGATTAAACTACAAATTCAATTTTCATGTAGTGTCAATTATTATTATTACTATGAATTAATAATGAGAAATGCATGTTATATGCTATTGTGTCTAAACTTCTTTAATACTACTTTACCGACCACGGTGGACGACTGCGCAATGAGAGCGCGGCTATAATTTGTAATTAATAATGATAGTTGTTTAATATTTAGTAACTGAGATAGTCAAGTCAAAACATATAGAGCTTTTAAACATTTCTTTGAAAATAGCTTTTGGTGCATTAGAGAGTGATTGGTGTCATTTTTGATCATTCTTGATGACTTAAGGTGGATTCACATGGCGATTTTTATCATGCGACGCGACGCGAATAATGCGCACTTGCTGTAACATCCATTGGCGGCCATATTTGGCGATTAACGCGATTCTCGGCGAATTCGCCACCGCAAAGGATTTCATAGCGTTTACGCCAAAATCGCGTCGCGTCGCCGTTGTCGCCATCTGAATCCGCCTTAAAGTTTACTCACAGTCAGTTAAATTAGGTAAATCCGTAAATATAACTTAATTATAGCCGTTACCGCAAAACACTTCCTTTAATCAACACTGTCTTACATTCTTCCCCCTGTAGATTCAAAACTGGACAGAGATTTCTATGAAGCTGTGTCCAGCGGGGCAGGAAAGCGCTAGGCGCATTTGCTTCAATATCGTATGGCGGCCATGTTGGCGATAAAATCGCTCTCTGCCGCGCTACCTTAATTAAAGTATAATGTTCATACAATCATTGGGCGCGATTCAAGAAGGAAGGTAACCAGGTTTCCTGCTTGCTCTATAATCACTTTTAGCGTCAGCCTATAATTACACTAAACGCGGGTAGTGAAGAACTTGCTATATTTCTGGATAACTCCTTCGTGAATCAAGCCCAGTATAATTATATTACGTAAATCTTATTTATTTATTTTTTTAATTTATAAAATACAATTTAATGTCAGCATCCCAAAAAAATTATAAGTGTATATTACTTCGTAAATTAAAATCAAGCAGTTTAGAGTTGGAAAGGCATTATTAACTCTCCGTCTCGTTAGGGAATTGAGTTAAATTTTAAAGCAGTCATACCCAGCAGGCTACAGTAATCTCAGCATCAACTTGCAGTAAAAATGTATACCTGTGAGCAGTCGATATCACTACACCTCAAATTTTAAAATTATCATAATGATAATAATGATAGTTTTCTATTGGACAAAAAAGCAAAAACTTATCATTCATTTTACAAGTTTATCACCCAATTGCATAAATGAGGTCTAATTTTATGCCAAGCCTAAGTTTGTTGATTTCAATTACTGCAACAATCAAAATAAACAACCTTAATTATTATGTTGCATTAAAAATTTAAAAATATAAACAATCTTATTTTTATATTTCTTACATATTCAAGAGTAGATAAAACTGATGACCAGGTGTGTGAAAATATATATTATATACAAAATATATACATAAATATTATATACATATGTTCTTTGAATATTTATTTGTTTATTTCAAAGAGAGGAAAAGAGAGGAATTCATTTAAAATCAGAGCTCTATATTATCGACTTCTTCTTCTTCTTCTTCTTTATATTCTTGGAAACGTGTCAAAAAAGACAATAATTCCACGTACAAAGTATTGCTGATAATTGTTTGTTTGTATAAAAAATTGATGGGTCTTGTAAAGGATAATGGATGAACAATGGGTATAGAATGATTAATGATTATGGTATGTGGGATGCAGGAAGATAATGGATAACAACGAATTACCGTGGAAAAAACAAAGGCACACTGGACTTTGAATGAATTTTAGGATTTGATTATGTGGTATGGGGTACAAGGAATGTAGAATGATAATGCTGCAGGCGACAACATGCAAGGAATGGCAGGAATTTGAAGATTCTCAGGGTGTCAACTCCTGTGGGCCGATCACGTGAGCAAGATCAAAGTAGAATATGGGGATGCGGTGAGGCGAAAACTGATAATTTATGAATCACGTTGACTAGGGATAAAAGGATAGAAATTAAGACGATTAATAAATAGTTAGGATAAGGATAGTTAACCAGGACAGGACTGAAAATTTGAGCGGAGAGTCCCGTCGACGTTGCTCACACTTGGAGCAAATATCCAAGATAATTATCTTGGATATTCTGTGTTATCGACAGGATGATTATAAATTGACATACTTCCATGCTATATACACTACGATGGTGTTTCTAAAGAAATTTAGTTGATGAACTTTGGCATAAGAATTTATCAATAGTGCACTAATTATTTTACTAATAATGTAGGAAGTCTTCTAAATCAGTCCGAAACTATAGTAATGTACACTTATTTACGTATATATTTTTTTAAGTAGTATGCCTTATGCCTTAGACTGTTATACAGTCTAACAGATTTTAGAATACCTGTAAGCACTATGGCGCCTGGCTTTCCAGATTGTAGCCATCCTATTCTGGCTGGGATAAAAAGCAAAAAGACGATCGCCGCGCGTAGTCGAGTCTACACGTAAACTAAAAGATCTGTAATACTGGTAATACTGTATAAAGGCATTCATACTTAAGTCCACCAAAATATTAAAGACGTATATTTATGATTTTTTTTTTATAAATATACTGTTTGTACTGCAATAAAATAAAATAAGTAACAACTGTTGAGCTTATTTAATAATATTCAATTGAAATTTTTAATTAAGCCTAATTAGTGAATATAGCATTAGTATCCTGATATTTTCTATTTGACAAGGGCAAATACAAAAGTTAAGCAGAGGGCAGGGAAAGCAAGATGAAATTATAAATCATTGTTTTATTCAGTGAGGCCGCAGAGGTAAAGCTTGACCGCTCTGTGGTTTACTGATGCCACCTCTCCTGCCCTGCGTGTGGTAAACTTCAACTCCAGAAAGTTATTCTCTACAATCTCAACACATATTGTTTTTACTTAAATAACTTATGTCAATACAATACGTTTCAATGATGTTTGATTTCATTGCATGATTTATTGATTTTTTTTATTTTAATCTAACTCAATCTGTAAAGCATGTTTTTAAGTATTTAATAATATTCTA
This sequence comes from Siphlonurus alternatus, assembly GCA_949825025.1. NCBI lineage: Eukaryota > Metazoa > Arthropoda > Insecta > Ephemeroptera > Siphlonuridae > Siphlonurus > Siphlonurus alternatus. The sequence goes on from OX463788.1 coordinate 33,636,725, forward strand.
TTTTCAAGTTTTACATGCCTAATTTTGGATTATATATGTTCAAATATATCTTTGAATACAGAACATTAAACAAGATAATACTTTATTAATCTATAATTATGATCTCTTGAATACTTTAATTATATGTTAATTAATTAGATTTGTTTTATAATATTACGATAAATGTGATAATTAAACACAATACATAAACACATTAAATGTTCTCATTGCATTCTATATTTGATTTTTTTTTTTTTTTTTTTTTTTTTTTTACTGTTGCAATTAATTGTTTTGCCACCGGTCCACCGGATAACGGTAAGTGCAATTTGAATATACATGTATAGTCAACTCTTTCTACACACTGCAGGTTGCGCAGTGCACAGGAGTAATCTTTCCATTTTTTCGTGGTTTTGGGAAGAAATAAGATAATGAAATTTATCGATAAATGGCTGTATGTACGACATGTATGATGCATATTATACACTATGTATGAAAATATTCTATTCCATCAATGTGCGCAGTGTATGCACCCCTATAGCATAAACTTTGACTTAGTGGTGGTATGATGTTGTTTGTCAAGTAAATACCACAACCCTACTTCTTGAGCAAAAGCAGTAGTAGTAGTAATAGCAGCAGCAAACTCGGAAGACCACATTCAAAGATCTTTATTTTTACATGTCAGAGATGGAAGAGAAAGCAAGAGAGGGTGAATGCAGAAGGGGGAGAGGAGGCAGTAGGACGTGCTCTTGAGCTCGCGAGCAAAGGTGACAAGAAAGAGATGGAGGAGGAAGGCGGGCTGGAGCTGGGGCCGAGCGCTGGGAACGAGCATGGAGGAGGCATATTCCCGAGGCGTCGATCAAATTGATTTCTGAACGAACCTCTGAGCCCGCTCGCTCGCCGCCCGCCCACCCACCCACCCACCCACCTTCCGTACCATGCTGCTGAGAACGAAGCTCCTAAAGCGACCACCGCTATATATACGCCGCCGTCTCCATGCAGCTTGCTCTCTTTCAAGAATCATACGCCTCAAAACTTTTTTTTTTTTTCAATTATCCTTTATTTGTTATGCTAGCTTAGCACTAAGAATGTGTACATCAACTTTATTAAATAAACATAACATTCAAATTTTAAAAAAATATGATAGTTATAATGATTTTTTGTATCGTATAATGCATTACAACATTTCTCACATAATTATACTCACATATTTCATAACATGTAAATTCTAGCATTTATAAAGTTGTACCTAGGAGCATCACTCAGAAATATTCTATGAACTTTGTATACGGTTCTACAATTGTAGATGAAGTTACTTCCCAAAGTAACCGGAAGTTGGAGGAATATATATGGGCTTACTATGAATGAATAAAATGAAATTCTAAAACTTTGAAAAGAGTTTTAAAATTCTAATTATACATCTCTCTTCAAAGTTTCAGCTTTTAAAAATCCCATAGTAAGGTGAAAAGTCTTTTATAATCTGGCAGTTTCCGTTAATAATCATGTTTAAAAAAAGGCGTTGAACTGTGGGTAATTTCGTTGTAAAAAATGCAATAAAATAAGCAAAATGAATTTAAATAATATATTTGAATGGTCAAAAATAAATAAATCGAAACTGTATGTATATTATATATATATATATATATATATATATATATATATATATATATATATATATATAATTTTAAACCCAACTGTGTTTACCCGCCAAGGTAAGAAAGAAAATTGTCAGAAAATTTAAAAGTCTCGCCGAGGTGGGACTCGAACCCACATCTCTCTGCATACGCGGCCAAGCGCCTTACCATTAGACTACTCGGCGGGTCGACCTTCAAATCTCTGACTCTCCTCTAGCTTATCTTTCTCTTGGCCGCCTATGTAGAGAGATGTGGGTTCGAGTCCCACCTCGGCGAGACTTTTATACCTTGTCGAGGCTGATTATAAGGTGGTTCGGGGCCGCAAACGTCGGCCTGAATGGAAGAAGGGCACGGCCAGCAAAGACAGCAGCTGCCCGCTGGTCGCGGTGGAGAAAAAGGCATACATCCACGTGTGGCGGCTTCACCCCAGCACGAAGGCGGAGGACGTCAAGGAGTACATAGACAAAACATGTGAGACTGATATAATAATTGAAACTTTGAATGCAAGAGGGCCTTACGCCTCTTTTAAAATTACAGCAGATTTTAAATTATTAGAGAAAATAGAAGATCCATCTTTATGGCCAGAAAACGCAATTATTGATAAATTTAGATTTGTAAGAAAGAAACCAGTATTAAAGCCCTTTTTGCAAAAATCGTAAGCTTTTAGAAAATAAACTAGATAATTATGCAGTTTTTCATTTAAATATACAAGGGTTAAGTAGTAAAATTTTACAGCTAGAAATGTTAATACAGCCTTACGTGTCTCTCAAAATAATTTGTTTTACTGAGCATTTTTTAAAACATGGTGACTATATTAATTTAAAAATAAATAATTTTTTATTAGGAAGTATCTTCTGCAGGCAAAATAAAATTCGAGGTGGGTCTGTGATTTTTATACATAATTCAATTAACTTTACTGAAAATGTAATAATAAAAAATATGTCAATTGAGGCACATATTGAAATTTCTTGTGTTGATTTAGATGTTTTTGATTCTCCTTGTACAGTCATATGTATCTATCGTCCGCCCAAGGGATGTACTGAATTATTTTTTAAAAAATTAGAAATTATTGTAAAAAAAATTTACTGTGATAATAGAGTTCCTATAATATGTGGAGATTTCAACATTAATTTGCTAAAAAATAACTCCATATCTAAAGAATTTTTAACTGTTTTAAATATGTGTAACTTAAAAAATATTATAACCTCTCCTACAAGAATATGCAATACAACTCAGACACTAATAGATAATATAATAATTACAAAATCATTCAATTATGAGCTCACAGAAAGCAAGGTTTTACCGTTTTATAAATCAGATCATGAAGCTCAAATTGTATCTTTTGCTTATAAAAATAATGCTAGTGACCACGGAGAAAACAATTTTAAAAGGCGGAATTTCTCCCAAAAAAATATGAAAGTTTTTAAAAATAAACTTAGGAATGAGTCGTGGGATAGCGTTTATTCTAAATCAAGTGCTGAAGATATGTTTAATGAATTTCATGCAATCTTTACAAATTATTTTGAAAATTCTTTTCCCATGTCAATTGTCAATAAACGTAAAAAAAAATTAAATAAAAACAAAATTGATTTTATGACCAAAGGTTTAAAAATATCTCGACAAAAACTGAGAGATTTAAAAAAGTTACAAAAAATGTATCCGCATATTTGGAATGAAGCATACGTAAAGAAGTATAAATATATTTACAACAAACTCATTCGCTTTGCTAATAAAAGAATAAATACAAATTTTATAAACAACTCTGAAAATAAGTCAAAGGCAATGTGGGAGTTGATTAAACGTAAACATGGTAAAAATACTACTAAAACTTGCATAGATAATATAATTATAAATGGAGAAAATATTAAAGATCCACAAAATATTGCACAAACTTTTGGTGATTATTTTGAAAAATGTATTAATGATTGTAAGAAAGACATTGGTCCACCTGATCCTAATTTCAATATATTTAAGAACACAAAAGTAATTGAGAACTCAATGTTTTTATCCCCACTCTCTAGGCTACAGGTGTTTAAAATTATTAATAAGTTAAAAAATAAGCACTCCCATGGTTTCGATAACATTTCAAATTTTGTGTTAAAATCTTGTGCTGAAGAAATAAATACTGTTCTCACAGAAATAATAAATAAGTCGTTTGAATGTGGTGAGTTTCCGTCTGTACTAAGGAATGCAATAGTTAAACCGGTACATAAAAAAGGACCAAAAAATATGGTGTCAAATTTTAGGCCTATAAGCCTTCTCTCGGTATTTTCTAAAATATTTGAACAGGCTTTTTTAAGTAAACTATTGGTTTTTTTGGAGAGACAGGAGATAATATCCCCATCTCAACACGGCTTCCGTAAAAAAAAATCTACAGAGACTGCAATGTTTCATTTAATAGACAGTATCATTGATAGCATTGATAATAAACAAAAAACTGCTGGAGTGTTTCTAGACTTATCGAAGGCTTTCGATATGGTGGATCATAAAATTTTGTGTAATAAATTAAATATGTATGGAATTAGAGGAAATTGTTTAGACTGGATTATGTCGTTCCTAAATAATAGAACACAAAGAGTTGAAATAACATCTGCAACTAGCTCTAAGTACTATTCACAACAAACTACCCTTAAATTCGGTTTACCGCAGGGGAGTTGCATTTCTCCCGTACTCTTCTTATTATATATTAATGAGCTACCCTTAATAGAAGTAGATGATACTCTTTTTGTTCAATATGCGGACGACTCAAATATGAAAATTACGGGGAACAATAATGTACAACTCTCTGAAAATATTATAAATACATTTATTAAAGTTAAAGAATATTTGAATAATATTGGACTAGTACTAAATGTTAAAAAAACTGAAATATTGCAATTTCAAAATATAAAAAATAAAAATTCAACCATAGAATCCATTTCAGTAGATATGCAAACCATTTCATTAAGTGAACAAACAAAATTCTTGGGAATATATATTGATAACAATTTGCGATGGGTTAATCATATAGATTATATTTGTAATAAATTGGCATCTGTGATTTTTGCAATCGGTGAATTAAGACACGATATGGAACTTGATTGCTTAAAGGTTCTTTATTACGCAAATTTTTTCTCAATTATTAAATATGGTATCATATGCTGGGGGGATTCTGTGGATTTTCATAGATTATTTACATTACAAAAAAAAGTGATTAGACTAATGTGTTTTGTTAAGAAAAGAGCATCATGTGTACCTCTGTTTAAAAAACATGCAATTTTATCTCTCCCATGTATCTTTATTAGTGAGTGTGTATTCTATGTAAAAAAAAATATGTCGCAGTTTAGACAACATGAAGTGAATCATCAATATAATACAAGGAAGGTTAATAAGGTGATAACCCCAATTTGGTGTAGACTGGACATGTATAAACATGGGCCATTTCTGAAATGTTTAAGTCTCTATAATAAGCTACCAAGTGACATAAAGTGTATAGACAACCTCAATAATTTTCATTTGAGTGTTAAAAAATTGTTATTGGATAAGTGTTTCTATAGCGTCAAAAGCTATATGGACCATGATTTTATTTCTGCATGTTAACTTGAATAACTATTGTTAATTGTGACGTGTCCTATTAACCTCAACAAAAGTCTACTGTGATGTTTTGATTGTAGGAGAGAATGGATTAATAAAAAAAAATTTGAATTTAAATTTTCTGACAATTTTCTTTCCTACCTTGGCGGGAAAACACAGTTGGGTTTAAAATGATTAAAATCACCGCCAAAGATTGTGTAAGTTGTAAAAACTTATGCTTATATTCAATCATATATATATATAAAAGTTATATATACATACACATTCAATATGAGCTTCATTAATGTCACTATAAAAAAAGTAAAGCATTATAATAAAATTTTATAATTGTTTCCATCAAATTTGGACTATGTATTACAATTTTTAAATGATAACAAATAACTTTAGACCTCAATGAGCTTAGAGCTTGAGCTATGTTATGTGCGAGTGAAAGAATTTTGTATTTTGTTATTATGATTATTACATAGAAGAAAATTATAACATGTAATAATATAAAATATGGATTTTTATATAATAAGGTGGTATTATACATTGACTATTCAAAATAATATTTGCGTTTTTTTTTTCTTTTTTCAACGAAAGACACGTTTTTAACAATTTATGTTAAATTACTTCAAAATGTAACCAAATTATGCAGATTGGCAAGCAATTCTAAATTAATAGAACTATATTATGCAACAAGCGCATGAGATTTGCTCGTTATAGTTATTTAGTCATTACAGCTCTGGGCCTCTCGCAAATGTAAATTAAATGTTGAAGTAATTGAATCTACTTTACCTACTTTCAAGTTCCCTGTGGTAAATATCAATATTAACCTTCTGATTATATTCATAATATCAATCAATTCTTTTGATATTGCATCTTTAGTATAATATCTATTAGGCCCTTGCATGTGACGCGTCAAATCGAGAGTTTCAATGGTCGTCGGCATCCTTGTTTTTAGAGCTACAACCATGTATAAGCATAGGTAAAAATGTTAAAAAAAAATATTTAAAAATAAACATGGAAAGAAATTCAAAATTCTGAGGTGAGCAAAAGTTTGTAAATTTTATTTTAAACATTTCTTTCACCTCACATTTCTTTATTTTCATTTTAAATAATTTACAATATAAATTTTTTAATCTTTTGCCTGCATGCAGACAGAATTCTCAACCACTCCACCGTCATGGCAGCCTGCACGCACATGTTTGCACTGATTCCCTGTAAAGTAGACTGATTGTGTGTTGCTCATGCAACCACCTTATTGCAAAACGATGAGGCACGCTTTTTGTACAAACACAACACGTCTTCTCCCACCCCATTCTCTCACTCATACTCTCTCTCTCTCTCTCTCTCTCTCTCTCTCTCTCTCTCTCTCTCTCTCTCTCTCTCTCTGCTTTCTTTTACGTTTGAAGGGGGCGCTGATCTTTCTGTGGAGCTTTAACCAATTACATGGTCCAGCCACCTCGCCTTTGACTAACTCCACCTATACCTTTTTCCTTCTAGCTTTGCGACATCAAGAAAAAAGATTCATCTGGTTTTATTATTTGGTTTTGACATTTGGTCCATTACTGTTTCGTCTAAAAAATCTAAAAATTGTATGTTTTTTGTTATGCTTTATAAAAACGTTGTTGTAAAAATATATTCTACGTATATACATCATGTAGCAAAGAATGAAAAGTAACGTAAATATTTATTTTACTGACTTAAACTGCCTGTTAATTAGTCTCTAAGTTTAAATTATTCTTTCAGCTTTGCTTCGTGTGTTTAAATGAACACTAACGAACAAGGTAAGTTTCTACATTGAATATATTTTCTCCCTTCCCCTCGCCATCCCTTCCCCTTTTCCACCCTCTATTTCCCTTCTCTTTTTATTCTTTTGTGCATTTGACACATGAACATATAAAAGTAAAACTAATATAATCAAACAAATTTAGAAATTCGTCAAAGTACTGTTTTAAACATTGTCTGGTCCCATATGACCTTTGCATTGGCTATATAACACTGTGGAAGTCCTATACTACAGTTTAACAAGGCGTTCGATTGATTCAAACAAATCTCTCCTGGGGCTCACGCACGTAGAACGGCCGTAAAACACCTCTTCGTTCTCGTCCTCAGCTGGTTCAAGTAAAGGGGATTGCTGGCTGGCTGCATTGCTGAGCCTGGCAGTGTGGCCCGGGGCATGAAAAAGAGCTGCAGAGAAGGCAAGTCAGTGAGATAAGCAAGCCAGTGGCTGGAGGAACCTTTCCACAGAGTGCCTACAGCGCGTGTACAGTACTACTGTTACTGTCTTTCCTTTGCTCTTGTGGCCAGCGAGCTGGCTGGGATCTGGCTTTCACGCCCAAACTCGAGAATGCTCAAATTGAATTACGCAATCAGTGGGCTGCATACACCTTCTTTCTCACTTGACAAGTGTCTGGGTTTCTTTAGTTAGAGACATACCAAGATCAAACTGAGTTACGATAAAATATATAAAAAAAAAACTTTTACACTATAAAGGAGCATAATTTTATGTAGTATATGTACTGTACATTAATGCGGTACCAATGTAGCTTTAAGTTCATATATATTGTGTACGTCCTACTAAAAAATATGTCTTGAAATTTTTTGCAAACACGAGCAATAGCTTAAATTTTTACTCTCAAATAATGAAGCCAAAAATAAAATATTAGATTTGTTAAAGAAATTAATGAAATTTAATTTACTTTAAATTTAATTAATTCCTTAATTAAATTAAGGAATTAATGGTAGATTACCATAAATAAAAATAAAAGTTTATAAATAATAGTAAACGGTTTTTACAGGAAAAAAAAATAGTTCTGAATTAAAACTACACTGTTTTTTATCGGTACAAGGCCGTATACAAAAAAACAAGACTTGCTATAGGTATAAATGTTTATATTTTTAATCAATTATAAACACTGTACTGTATACGTATATTACGAGTCCCCCCCCCCCCCCCAATACACAATTTCCTCTCTTATTTATGAAGCGAGTAAAAAGCTGTTTTGATGTTTAAGACCTAACGACAACGCTAAAAAAAGGGGGGGGGGGGGGGAAATGCAGTTTAAGATTGAAGTAAATTCCTCTTATGCACGCACCGCATGCACGGGAGAATTTTGCAATGTATTTTATTAATACTGAAGGTCTTTGAGTAAAATAAATATATTACTTGTGAAGTTAGCATTATCAGAATTTTTAAGTAGATTTTTCACCATCGCAATATATCACAATTTTTATTTTTTTAAATTTTAATCAAACCCTAACTGGGTACTTCTACTTACTAATTACTACTAATAAAAGTTTGAAACCCCGAACCTTCTGAAACCCTAACTTAGCGTTTCGCGGGCTCTTCCGGAACGGGGGCGGCCACGACCTTGCTTGCAATCCATCCCGACATTTGCCTGCGACTGAGGGAAACGTGGAAACCTCAGCCAAAATGGACGCTATACAGCTTTTGTCAATGAACCGGAAGTGCAATGGTTCAAAGCCAGGGGAACCACATAGTGGAAAAGCGCAACGATTTACCCCTGGGTGGGAAACGTAGTTTTTGTTAAAAATGATCACCCATCCAACTACTAACCACGCTCGGCGTTGCTTGACTTCGGTGATCTGACGAGACCCGCCGGTCCATATCACAAATAAAAAGCCTTAACGTGATCACGACGTGTTCTAGCTCATTATTATTATAATACGTTTTTTTGTTCTAAAACTATCAGCGATTACACAATAGCTTGTCAAGTTTTGTTAGAATTCAGTAAGTTTATTACTTTATTTACTAGTTAATACTATTTTATAGTTCTGGTTAAATAATTAATTTGTTAACATCCACCAGCTGTATGTAATTTATTTTTTTATCTCTTTCATAGCTAGGTATAAAAATAATATGAACATGGATAAAAAAGTACATTTAATTGTCAGCTAAAATGAATTTTGTTCAATATAATATTTATTTATTATTTCATCCAATAAAATACTGTAGATACAAAAATTGTTATCTATACATAGCAAATTTTAATTAGGGTGGGGATAACATACAAAAGCGCTAAATGGAGGCACCAAAACCACTAAAAAAGGCAGCTATCACAATATAATTATTAATTAAATTAAGTCAACAATTTTACTATAACATAATTATGCTTAAGAATCAAAACACAATTTAACACTACGTAGTGGAAATATAATGTTGTTTTTTTAAAACAACGAGGAAACTGCCGGTCACTAGCCAATTTAACATCATGCGGCAGTTTATTCCATGACAACGTTACAGTTCTACAAATAAAGCCTTATAACTTTCTTATACAAGTCCAGTCTTAATTTTGGGGAGATCAAGAGTACAGCACCATTTTGTCCCCTAATTGGTCTTCCCTCTAGTATTTTATTAACAATATCATAATCAATTCGTCCAACCGTTTACGAATAGTTTCTACGTATATATTTACTATTAATTTCAAACTTTTGAGTGTAGTACATCAGAGAGGAGTGGCCAAAGGCGCAACGAGGTTTACTATACCATGGTTATTATATATTTGTACAGTATAATAATTTATTCCTCTGTTACATATTGCTCAATTTGTATCTTTTGACCATTTTTGATGATAGCCTTTGTGACTGTTAAACTCAAACTACTTTGAATTATACATGTATTTTAGGGAAAAAAGGTAATTTATGTTTTTTTTTTTTTTGTTTTGTTGTTTTTTTTTGTTTTTCGTGAGACAGGTAAAATTTGCAAGAGCAATGTTGCACATTACTTTCTTATAAGGTTTGCGAATATCGAAGAGACATTGCTATTCAGTGTTTCCTTAAACATAAAATAAATATGATATGAACTTCCCATTTTCATTTTTACTTTATTTTATTTATTTATTTATTTATTTATTTATTTATTTATTTATTTATTTATTTATTTATTTATTTATTTATTTATTTATTTATTTATTTATTTATTTATTTATTTATTTATTTATTTATTTATTTATTTATTTATTTATTTATTTATTTATTTATGTTGTGCTATGTTATAAAAGTATACTACATAGTACATAATATACATGCAGTGAGGATTACATCGCATCGAACACCATCGAACACAGGCAAAAGTGAAATTCCGATAGTTATGTTCTTTTCAATAACATTGTTACAGCTTTGACGCGGTTTTGAGTTTCTCCGCCTTGAAAAGATGCCGCAATTCTATATTTCAATGTTTTGAATTCTGCTTTGAGATTTGCAATAATTAAATTTACTTTTCCAGCATTCTGATGTAACTTCATGCAGTCTGCTGACCACCGTGCTGAGTAATATCGGTTCCTCAATTTCAACGCAACTCTAACGGGAAAGGTGAGAAAGTTTTATTTAATTTCTTAAATATAATATCCATTCATAACATAGCAACCTTCGCTAATTAGAATTTTCATAGTTTATTCCTTTAATTAGATTTTAATTATTATTATTAAATTATTTATAATTGGTGTGAATTAATTAATAATAAATGTAAAGTTTAAAATAATATTAAATGATGATATTAAAAAATTATTTCATAATATTCTTATTTGTAATAATTATATATAATATTATACAGTGTGGTACAAACAGGATATTAATGCCCAAATTTTATATAGAATTCAAAATAAGATATACTTTAGCCTTTATTTTTATTCACGTGGTCACAATTTAGAGTATATGGAAGGTCCTATAGTTGTCCTACTTTACATAAGCAATTTTTCCTAAAGCTATAGAGAGGAGAATGAGAAAGAGGATAAGGCAAGCGCATGCACACAGAAGGGCCAATTTTTCCTAGGAGTTAGAAACATCCTTTCTTGAGAGCTGTGAGCGGAATAATGAGGAGAGTGGAGAAGCAGGAGCTGCAGTAGCCTTCCCCTGCCCCCCCCCCCCCATCGCTCCCTCTCGTGTTTTAAGGTCAGAGGTCGTCTGCCGTCCCGAACGCCGTGACTACAGTGTGGTGACTAATATAAGTCGAACCACAAGGTGTGAGTATGTGTGTGAAACCACTACCAACCATACCGCTATCGTACATTCGTACATTTCTTCAAAGCCAGATTTATGTGTAGAAAAATATTAATAAAAAAATAATATCAAAATATTTTTGCAATTCTTAAAAATAAACCAAATAAAATGGAATGCTTTTAAAATTCATCATATATATAACACTTTAAAATATATATTGTTGAATGATATATTTGATGTAAACGTGGTTATATAAAATAATTTAATATTAGCGTAATAATATATTTATAATTATGGTATATTAGTTAAATAATTTAAAACCCTGCAGTGAAAATATGAAGCTAAATAAAGTGTATTGTCATAAAGTGTCGTGCTTCTGGCAATAATATGTTTTACAAATAGTATTGTTTAGGTTAGATCGATGTTATTTCCATCAACACACAGCTACAAAATGTATACCACATATATCAATTTAGGCTCTTTATTTTAGCATGAAGTCATAAATAATTATAATTATTTTGATTTTCAATCAACGTTTTTGAAAACCTATCCATGTTAAGAAAAAAAAATTTAATGAGTTAAAGTTACACTCACTAAAACAAAACATATACAATTATTATAAGGCTAATATGGCAAAATTCACGGTCACATTCACAAAAGAAATAGTTTATTGTTTGTGAAATTGATAGAGAAAACCATAAAAAATAACAACTCAACATAATAATAACTCAACAAAATCAAGTTTTCTCACTAACATAGTAGAGACAAAATTAATGTTAAAAATTAGGTGTATTATTGAGTATATAGTAATTTAATTACTACACAGTGATAAAAATTAAAAATAATGTTAATGAAAGATCTTGAAATAATATTGAAATTTACAAATGTAATTTCATTCTTAAAATAGTAATTTGATATTTTGAATGTGATGGAATAGGACACAAATCATTTAGCTGTTAAAAGTGAGAAGGGTTTCTTTCCAAACACCACTCATATAATCACATAATTATATTATAGTTGACACCAGGCATTGCACAGATTCAGGAAGGAGTGGGGGGAGGAGGGGGGGGGGGGCAGCTCGCCCGATATACTTGATTAACATGCAGTGTAGGCCTTCTCCCCATTTCAATTTTTGCACATTAACATTGAAATAACGCCCACCTTTCCCCCTAATTTTGTGTGTGAATCTGCACCTGGCTGACACCTGTTGTTAAGCTTTGAAGCTTAATTAGCAATAGTTATTTTATTTCACAATAATTATATTCCTTTCAGTTGTAATTTTTTTACAAATCGTTTTATAAACTATTTCAAATAAATATAACAAAAAGAGTTTTATGGACAAGCTGCAAAATGTAATTTAGTTTTTAAAAATATGATAAAACATAATCTGACCTTATCATTTGAAAGTATATAAGTCTATTGCAATTAATTTGCCATAGAAGCTTCAGCTAGGTTAAGTTAAAAATTCACTATATATTATAAACTTATTAGCTCATAACATATATATATATATATATATATACATATATAACATATACATGATATACAGGTTCCTCACAGCTGGCGCTAACCGCGGTTAATGAAAAGCTGCATGGATTTTTTTTTTTACCCATTTTGAATGTAATAAAAACTTTCATACTGCATGTTCTATTCTTATTTTTAAATTTTTTACCTGAATAATAATAATGCAACTTTGAAGTTCTTATATCATTAGGATCATTAAATCAATGATATTTGAAAAATATGTGTTATAGAATGACTGCAAAGGTTTTTCTATGATTTGTGAGCTATGTGCTGATGACTAATGATAATTTATCTTTAGAGGATTGCAATGGCTGTATATCATCAGCAACCCTTGCTAGTAGGGTTGTGTAGAGAGCAGCAATGCCTTCTGCTTTCAACAGGCCTCGGGGGCCACGATGAAAACAGGGGGCAAGGTAGGCAGGAGGAGGAGACTGGAGCAAGGGTGAAGCTGCTGAATTATGGCACGTAGCCGCAGTGGCAGGGCAGCAAGCTTGGACCTGTTGTGTGCACTTGACGTGTCTCATGTACAAGAGTCCTCATACGATACTACTGCGTCATAATGTATGTACAGTATAATTATATAAACATATATATATTATGTGCCATTAACACACTTATCGATATATAATTCAAATTATATTTACTATGTACTCATACTATATAATATCATTATATTCATATGATGATTTTAAAAAGAAGTATTTTACGTGAAAAAGCCATTATATATATCTGGTAAGAAATATAAATATTGTTACATAATATCGTATCAGTGAGCTATAATACTGTAGTGGTGTTACATATGAGGCTATTACTCTGACGTTACGTTGTCCCTCCCTTTCACTCTCCAATACAATCATATACCTAGTATAGGATAGACCGGCATGCAATACATGCAACCAGTTATATATAGAGCTACATAACGCTCAACCCTTGCTATATACTACCCACTCCTAGCTTCGTCGTCAAAGTCATGATGAAAATTTATTCTATCATCGATATTTTAGTAGAGAGCTCATTTGGTCAGGTGTCATGCCATGATGATGGTGATGAATAATAACGCTGGCATTACAAGCTTTAATTTCATTTAACTTTTACTTTGTCAGCATTGTTACAATTTTTTACTTTTTTTTTATTTGAAGTAAAAAATAATATTTAATTTGCTTCTATAGTAAAAATTAAGTCTATAATTTAAGTCTATAATTAACACTTTTAAAAAAATGAGGCTTAAATTTCCAAAATTTTACATTTTTAGTGTCTTGCATGGCTGTTGATTGTTTTGCACCGACTTTTCGACTACATCCCAGTTAAATTTATAGTTATCTGTATAGAGCTGAGTGCTGTTTATGTTTACGTGAGGCGCAGGAGGGGTAGTCCCTATACTTGCTCGCTGTGAAGAAGGGAGGGAAACGAGAGAGTAGGTAGGCCAGATTGCATAAGAAACATCGATAGTATAGGCGCATAACGACAAAAAAGTTTTAAAAAATACCTTTAACAGTTTTTTTTTGGGGGGGATGAGGTTTTTTTATGAGTTCTATCGTGTATTCTTAAAGTATTTTAACTTGATTTATTTTAATAAGTAAAAAAAAAAAATAAATATACACTTTGTTTATATGCTAGTATGTGCATTCTTGCCCACTTTAGCGCCGCCTACTTGCCAGGGGCATGATGTCAACGCAATCCCCTCTATACTCAAAAATATGCTGCTAAATACCAATTCTTATAAAATATATTGCAGAAAGTCTTAAGAATTAAGAAGTGTTAATGCATAAATGGTAAGCATCCACCAGCCGATTTGGATGCCATGTTGTGTCTGAACGATGCTCGTTTACTGATTTCAACTTTTGCTACAACTACTGCGCATCGGCGTGCAACCTTTCTGCGCACGTTTTCTCGCTCCTAAGTCAGAACACAACTGCAACTACTGCGAAATTCTTTAGACTCTCTTTAATTAAACTGCAGGAATGAGGCTAATAATAACATTTTCATATATTGCAGCAAACTTAAAAGGTTTGTGCCAATACTTAATTTTAAACTTGCAAACGCAACTTATTTAGGGAGTTGATAATTTGCGATCTAAAAATTGCTCTGTATAAGATCTTACCGTGTGCCCAAATTCGTTTCTTGGTAGTAAATGGTAGGACAAAGGGTCGGTGACGTCAAGATGGATATCCCCATATCTTTGAGGTGCTACTTATCGTGTGTGTAATTTAACTGAACGTTCTTTCCGGATTCCGTTTTATTTATTTCGATGTTATGCATGTGTTTAGTTCATTGCATTCTTGTAGCTTATATGTTAATATTTTGGCTATTGCGTTATGTTTTTCTAAAAAAAAAAATAGTGTACATAAAGAAAAGAAAAAGAAACTTTTGCAAAACCGCTTTGCAATTACACTACTTTTGATTCCAATTACCTTTATTCCAACATACATGGAAATATCACTAATTTAATTAAAAAAAAATGTGTCAATTTAATATCTATAGTCAATTTAACACACTATAGTAAAAATCACATAAGAGAATCATTTTTTCACCTCTCTCGCAATGCTACAGGATAGGAATATGAGCCTTGTGGACGATTTTCGTAGCTGACGCGTGGTATATCACTGGGTACTTACACAGTGGTATGCGATCCCACCCTATCTCTACGGTCTGGTTGAACCTGGTAAGGTGCCTGGTAACAAACTTGGCCATCTGCTGGTACAATTTAACATTATATCCGTACCAGCCTGGCTGGTAAGAAATGGTCACTCTGCATAGCCTGGCTGGTAAGATTTTACCTGGTGTGCTGGTATGGGATACCAGGTCTTACCTGGCAAGCTTAGATCAAAATTTCCCTCCCCCTCCTCCTGCCTTAAAATATGCTGTTTGCTAGTTTTTTTTAGTATCAAAAATCATTTTTTAATTTTCTATATACGAAAAAGTACAGAAAAAATAAATTTAAAATTTTTATTTGGTACTTAAATGATACACTCAAAACTTGTTTTGACTTATGCAGTGCTGACATCTGAGAGGTGGGGACGGGGTGGGGATATGCGGGTAAAATGGCGGCCACAGAAATCATATTTAGAAATAAATTTAAGGAATGGAAGGAAACTTTTTAAAGGGACTCTTCTTGCATCTCTTCCATCCATAATACTGTAGTCTGGGATCTTTCAGTGGCTCACAGTATGCCAATTCCTGCAGGGCACAGTACATTAAACATTAAAACTTTGATTCAAAATGTTGTGGCATAATCTTGATTCTGATCATTCAATTCGATCTTTGAAATAAATAAAAAAAACATGAAGGTATGCTTTTATTAAATATTTGATTTTAATTTGAATGATGAGAAACATAAAATATTCAAAATAAAAATATGTACTTACCATGCAAGGAAAATAATGAAGAGCAAGAAGAACAAACTGCTGGCATTGTGTCTGCAATGATCTGCAGTTGACTTATGGTTTTTCCTTGATTATGGGTTTCTGTGAGCACAAAAGTAAATCATTAATGCCTACACCTAAGCAGTATGATTTATTTATTACTGTTAAGATGTTTTTTTACCTCCAAAGTCACTTTATAACACAATTTTAACAGTAAAACAGGTCATTTTCACGGTTGTTGACATCTTCAATCACTTCCATATGTTTTGCTATGATGCTTCACTTTTTCACCACCAGGTGTCAGTGACTAATAAAAACGACTGAAAATTTGTATTAATTTTTAAATAAATTATTAATTAAAATAAATCAATTCATTCCATAATTAATGTGCAAAAAATTTTTTTTTTTTTTTTTTTGTTTTTGTTTTTTTTTTAGTATTTTGGTAAATTCTCATCAACAGTCGATCCACACAGTATAAAAATTAAATTGTATAATTAATCTATATTTACAGTGTATATCAATAAATTATTTAATTAAATAATTTATGTATAAATTATAAATATAATATAAAATATTATTATATTTTAATTAATATGTTAAATTAATAATATTTAAAAAATAATAACAAATTAGTATATAGTTACAAGATCTTCTGGTAAATCATACCAGGCAATACCAGACAGTGGCTGGTATTGCCTGGTATGCCCTGGTTCGGCTTATCAGCATTTCATGATGGCTGGTAAGAACAGGTACGGCTTACCAGCACTGCTGGTTTAGTGCTTGTAAGAGTCTACCAGCCACCTTACCAGGTTCAACCAGACCGTAGAGATAGGGCAGGCACTGCCAAACTTTTCCACACGGCGTGTGCTCAATGAACACCCACTCGCGCATCCTCCATCAATTGCCGACCATCCTGACTGAGGAGGTTTCCATAGTTTCCTCAGTCACAACTAGGTGAATGTTAGGATGGATTTCTGGCCATGGTCACCTCAGTTTAGAAGAGACCCAAAAATGCTAAGAGGTCGAGTTCACGAAGAGCCGTGAAATTAAATTCAGTCACATGTTACCATTAACAGGGTTCAGTTAAAGACAAAAATTGAAAAAATAAATTAAATACCACATACACTGTTTTTGCCACAAGTTAAGTTCTTTTAAATAAATCAAAATAAACTTCCTAGTGACATTCAGTTGATCCCAAAAATAATTTTAATGTTCAAACACAATAACATAAATTTGTATACTCATACAATACAATAATTAAAAAAAAAACAATTATAACAACAACAATTATAAAAACAATTACTCCCCGCACCAAAAACATAAACCTTGAGATATAGTGAACTTATTCGAACGTTCAATAAAATTAGTCTCAAAAACTTAGCGAAGTCTGAAAAGTTTTAGTATGTTGGTACCACTGCGAAACATAACTTCTTTATTTCTGCTCAGACTGTAAAAATTCTTTCATATATATGAGAGCTAGTACAATATTAAGTATATACTCTTATCACTAATCTTTTTATTTTTTTACACTTGTCAGATTTACTTTCCCTGTATTTTTTAGTGCAGTATAGACGAACTTTTTTAATGTTTTGTTTCCTTGTAGGAGTTTGGAGTAAGTTTTGTAACTCAATTGGCATTTTAATCCACATTATTAGCAATAAAAATTCAAAAGCTTTCCCAACTATTTCTTTTTATTACTTTCAGATTTAAGCAAAGTTTACTTTTATTTTAAGAAAGAAAATTATTTATTTATTTTTTCCTGTATAGCAACGAAAAGTGTTATTTATGTTTATATATATTAACTCAGGTGATAAAATAAAAATTAATATTTTTGTAAAGTAAAAAGAAAAAAAAAATGGTTGAATGTTTGCAACATTTCAACTGAAAAAGAAAAAGAAAAGAAAATCAAGACTGATACCTAATAAATTTATTTTCATCGTTGTATTTATCTATTCACATACAGTGCATGATATTTTTCCATTTATTTGTCACTTTTAATTTGCGAATATCTCTCTATGAAATAAGAAGAGCCCAGGAGAACATAACAACGTTCGTCAAAGTAAGCTCATATATTTTAAATTTTGCAATAAAATATCTCACGTTCTTATCCTTTGGGATTCTAGTATTTATTTTCCTCACTGCATGTTTTGCAATAGTCGACCCAGCACATAGACTCCCTCTCCCTCTCTTTCTCTAAACAAACTAACAATACGTACTACCTTTATTGTTGACTTAAAATACACATTACACATATACATGGTACACAATTATATATATATTATATATATATTATATATATGTATGTATATTGTACTATATAACTAATACTGTATAGTCCAGATGAGATAAAAAAATTGTATAATATTTTAAAGTTGTGGGGGTTTTACTCTGAAATTTATTTACTTTTTACATAAAATTGCCCCACATCAGAAGCTTCAAACAACCAAAGTTATGTACTGACTCTTGCTTTTTTTTTCTTCATCTGTGATGTTTTCATTAATATTCTAATCAAGTTAATACAAAAAAAGTACCTTTTCCCCCCTTGAGAGGAATTTTTATTATAAAGGCAGTGAAGCCATGGTGTTCATTATACACAGCAAAACTTTTTAAAACGTTTTTTGATGCCTTTTATAAAAGTTTGCTGCAACTTTCATGAGGATATAAAACAATCTTTCTTGATTCTTATGGTGGCAACCTGTGCTCTGATAGACTCTTCTTTTTTTGTTGACATTCATGCTGTTGGAAGTAAAAGAATTTTTGACTCACCCATTTAGATATACTATGATTTTTTTTTTCCTTTTTTGCAGATCAATGATTATAAATCAATACCATTATTCATATAATCTTATTATAATTATAATTACTATAATCTTAGTATACTCACCGAAAAATTTTGAAAGGTAAGAAACCAAAAGATACATGTTTTTAAGGCGAAAATTTTATAGCCAAATTAAAATTTAGGAGTAACATATATCCAATCTAAAATTTAAATTTGAGCACATAATAATATATAATTCAGAGATTTTCCCCTTGCCACAGAATATCTCGTGTTCAGTTAAGATTCATTCACTCAAATTAAATTTCTTCGTTAAATCTAAGTGAAACCTGTTTTTTACTTATATAATAATACATTCATTAATTCTTATTTAAGTTATAAATATAAAAATCAAAATAAATACATCAACAAAATGTTCGTCAGATGACCATAAATTTTTTTTAATCAAATTTAAAAAACAAAAACAATTAACAAGCTAAAATGATGCAAAAATAGCAAGCATAAAGCATACATATAGTGCTAAAATTAAAAACTGCAATGTATTGTACAATCCTATATAAATATTATTAATTCCTTAATTATATTAATGAAACTATTTAATTTTCTCTATAAATAAAGGTCACTGAGCAATCAAGTTAAAAAACTTATTTACTTGCAATGGTTATTAGAGTACCTACTACTCTAATGGTTGTAAAGTCCATTTTCCCATACAGTATAATATAGATATAAACTATGAACTTTAAACATATTGACTATATAATTAGGTTTCATAATCATATTTTTCTACCTTTATTTTAAGCGTTGCATATTTTTATTTTAGAATTTATATTATTTTTTTTTCTTTTTAAATCAAAATTTCCCATTTTCCAGTTAGTCATAATTATCTTGATAAAACAGTAGCATATTATAAACTGCATTCTGCATTTAATACGTAATAAATATAACACAAGGTAAATAATTAAATATATCGTTAAGGGTGCCGAAACCTGTCTGGGGTTGCAATACGAGAGAATGAGGGTACAAATTCCAAACCATGGAGTACACGAGAGACTGTGGATGGATACGCGGTGGATGTGGCGTAGATTAATAGACTGGACCCGCCTAATCCACCCTCTTATCCTGGTCTTTCTTGTTGCATGGGTACACTTTCAAGCAGTTCCTGTTTAAAGTAAACTTTTTATTAAAAAAAAAAATAAACCAAATAAAGTACAGCTAAAAAAGTGGAAAATAAGAATGTAAAGTTATTTGTAAGCTAACAAAGTGAAAATAAAGTCTCTAAGTCAATGCATGTCCAATTTGTTCCTAAGGCATTCTAGATCACAACCTAACTGTCAAAGGAAACACGTTTGTTTAATACCAATTATTTGTTTTAAAACTGATTCACTCCCCTGTTAGATTTAACTGAACAAAGATAAATGTTACGTTTGTTTATGAAATAAAAGGTATATAGAGGAGGTAGGAGAGCATGCCAGTTAGAGAGAGCGCTACTAATACTTGTCTTTCAGTCTTTCACGATGGAAAGAAAGAGAGCAAGAGAGACGGTAAAACGGGGGCTTAACTTTGTTGATCTGGTGGTACCACTTTAGCTGCAAGTGTTAAGCTGTGGTCTTTAGGAACAGCTAATCCGGCTCTGTTGTTGGATAAAAAGTATATATAGTAGTAGTGGTAATAGCAAAAGTTCAGCTTGACTATTGTTAAGAAGCCTGGCGGGAGGGTGATGTGCCTCCTTCTGCTTGCTTGGCCCTTTAATGAGAGGAGCGGCCAGGCAAGCAGAACCAACAAGTTGTGGCAATTAAGCTGGACTGCCTGAAGTGAAAGGGAGTGCTAGGGTTGTTTGGAGAGGAACAGACCACATTGAAAGTGCAAGGGATGATATTATCTCTGTCACTGTCTCTGTCTTTATCAAGTACACATACTATCTTTCACTCTTTCTCGCGTCATCATCATTAGCCTGCTACAAATGGGGATCACTTTGCAACAAACGTAACTACGTAACAACAGCGACGACAAAGAAGAGAGAGAGAGAGAGAGAGAGAGAGAGAGAGAGAGAGAGAGAGAGAGAGAGAGAGAGAGAGAGAGAGAGAGAGAGAGAGAGAGAGAGAGAGAGAGAGAGATCAGTCTCGGTGGGGAAGAACCGTGGCTGCGTTACACGCAGACTTTGTATTAATATTAATTCAGTAGATCAATATGTTACGTTAAATTTTTCTATAATACTTTGTTCGTGATCAGTTTTTTTAAAGAGTAACTAAAAATCATATTTTATAATTATCAGGCTTATACGGTAATCCATTATATATACATTATTAATTAAATATTATTATTTATAAGCTTTGCGTGGTATATTTATAATTATTTCATCTTTCACTTATAATGATTGATCGTATTAAAAATGTATGAAAAAAATCTATAATAGTTGGCTGATATATAAATATCCCTAATTAAAAATATTGCCTAACAGCATTTCGATTGGCAATTTCATGATATATTTTTGAAAGTTTTGCATCAAAGTCGATTGTTTATGTTTATTTTTTTCACTTACCAGGTGTGGATTCAGGGGGGTGGCTGGGGGGGGGCCGCAGCCCCCTCCAAAGTTTTGGATTTAACATGAGCAATATGGGCATTTACCCTCACTCCATTTTTTTTTTTTTTTTTAACATTAACCTTATGGAGACAGACCCTCTCAAAATTTGGTTCTGGATCCGCGCTTGTGACTACGTCAATTGTATTATTGACCTCATAAAGTACCAATAGATGGCATTGAAAACAGCCTCTATAGAATCAGTATGACTCAACTACACGTGTACTTTAGCCAGTAGCAAAGCTCAGATATCAAAACAATGACACTTTTAGAATCACCCAGGTAAAATCCACCAGATGTCCATACCTGTCTTTATGACGTCAATACCAATATATAAATGTAAGCTTCTATTCATAGAGTTCATACAACTTCAGTGATTCGCACGAGAAAATTTTGTAGATGCTTTCACCAAAATGTGGTACAAAAAAATTAAAAATAAAGCTGATTACTGAAACTGATAAGACTATCATTGGTAAACAAGCAGGTTCTTTGTGAATACTCTTTGATGCATGTCGATTTTTCAAAGCATGAAAATTTTATATTTGACCAAAAGTGCAGTACAATTTCTATAAATTGTTATTGACTTATTAGTAATATTACTAATCTTGCATACCATGTAAGATCACAAATTCAATAATTTTTGAATCCGTCATGATGGTGATAAATGAAAATTTATTTTCTCACAGTTGTTGACCCCGGCGTACAGGTTTAATATAGCTTATCAATTTTCAATAACGTTAGAAACGTGTGTATATATATATGTTGGCATCCGGACGCGAATTCGCTTCGGACGCGAAATTTTTGTTCCCAACGCGTTGGGATCATGCGAAAATTCCAAGAAGCGAAATTCGCGTTCGGAGCATCGCAATTTTGATCCCAACGCGTTGGGCACTTCAGCAAAATTCCCAACGCGTTGGGATCAAAATTATTTGATTCCAACGCGTTCGGAACAGACGAGAATGGTCCCAACGCGTTGTGAACAATGTGAAAAACGTCCAACGCGTTCGGAACAAAATTAAGATGTTTTTCAATGATTTCCATGACGCGAAATTGATGGCGAGAAAGTCAAACTCATTGAAATTTGAAATAGGATGAGTATCGCGGTTCGCGGTGAACATTAATAAATTAAAAACGTAATATTTTCGTAATATGCCAATTAATTAATCAATTAATTAATTAATTGAAACGTAAGAATGGAAGAACAAAAAAATAGGGTCGTATTATGAATAAGAAAACAGCACTTACCTTTCAAAAAATCATACAAAATATAAAGCATATAAAAATTAAATATTATATTGCATAAAATTCAATATTGTCTTAACAATTTTTTTCAGCAGTATAAAAAACACTTCTCTCTATTATTATTATTTTTACACTGCAACGAAGAAACATTTGTCCATATTTTTAGGCATAATAGCATTGTTGGCACTATTTAACCGTTTCAACTTCATAATTAGCGGTCATTTTCCATAAGTTAACATGTTAATCAACAACCCCGTCCCATGTTTTTCTTTTCACGCGACAGACATTACACAACAATACTGTGTTTACTAACAACGAGCAGAAGACTTAATTTGAGTTACATTACACAATATTAAATTTCCATCAATTTGTAAAATGAAATGACGTGATTCATTATGAATTGACATGAAATTAGTAAATTTATTTTATTTATATAATTGTCAATTTAAAAAAAATAATAATAAGATAATGATATCCTTGTGACCTTTGGTACTCAATGGGGAATTCTCCTACATTTATTTTATTTTTTTTTCAGATGCTCCATGCCTTGAAATTAAATGTCCCAAAACAAAAAAGTTTCAATTTTCAAAATTGGAGACAAGGGAATTTTTTAAAAATCTTCCTTCTTTTGAATTTAGCGCCAAAACGTGACGTAGAAACTGCCTAGCAGGCGAAATTTTCCTGCAATAAATTTATATTTTTGATTATCACTCTTAAAGTAAACTGATATTAGAGACAAAACTATTGATACTAGGGTAGAAAAACCCGCTGATTTCGATCGTGTTACTAAAATTTATAGCCAATCACTCCTTGACGCTCAAACTATGATATCAGGCAGTTGTTGTGTGTTAACTAGGGAGTTTCTACGTCACAATTTTCAGTTTTGCGCGCGGGTTGCATACTTTGCCCCTATTCTAATAATCCCTTCAGAGTCCCCAAATTTGAGCTAAAAAAGTTGAAATTTAAGTCGAACTTATTGTTAATATGTACCGTATCATAATATATTAGTTAAATTAAAATTTGAGTTGTAAGAGAATTCCCCATTGTTGATTATATTTGGATACAGGTTATTACAAGGGTCAAGCATGTAAATTTAAGTCATTTCACTTCTTATTTGTGTGCGGTGCTGTCGTGTTGGTTTATGCCTAAAAACATGGACAAATGATTCTTTGTTGCAGTGTAAAAATAATAATTATAGAGAGAAGTGTTTTTTATACTGCTGTAAAAAAATTGTGAAAACAATATTGAATTTTATATGCAATATAATATTTTATTTTTATATGCTTTATATTTTGTATGATTTTTTGAAAGGTAAGTGCTGTTTTCTTATTCATAATACGACCCTATTTTTTTTTATTCTTTTATTCTTACGTTTCAATTAATTAATTAATTAATTAGCATATTACGAAAATATTACGTTGTTAATTTATTAATGTTCACCGCGAACCGCGATACTCATCCTATTTCAAATTTCAATGAGTTTGACTTTCTCGCCATCAATTTCGCGTCATGGAAATCATTAAAAAACATCTTAATTTTGTTCCGAACGCGTTGGACGTTTTTCACATTATTCACAACGCGTTGAGACCATTCTCGTTTGTTCTGAACGCGTTGGGATCAAATAATTTTGATCCCAACGCGTTGGGAATTTTGCTGAAGTGCCCAACGCGTTGGGATCAAAATTGCGATGCTCCGAACGCGAATTTCGCTTCTTGGAATTTTCGCATGATCCCAACGCGTTGGGAACAAAAATTTCGCGTCCGAAGCGAATTCGCGTCCGGATGCCAACATATATATATATATTTGCTGAACGTCAAAAAATAAACTTGTGGAAGCAAAACTATATAATATATATTTATAAAAATATTTTATGTATATTTTTCTTTATTCTTGTATTTCATAATTATTTAGAAGGAATGAAACTCAATAATAATACATGAATAAATTCAATAAATCGATACATATCGTGTATATAAGTCACCACCATCCTATAGAGAATAATAATATCAATCATTTCGAAATGTTCCCATATAAATAGATTGCTTCCCTGAAAACATGAAAATAATCTAAAAATTAGGTTAAAAAAAAATGTAGTCACACCGTTATAATATATTTCTGAGTGTTAAATTTGTTAAAAAATATCCAGAAAAGTTCAATACTGTAAAATCATATTTATAATACAAGGAGAGCAAAAGATACTCATAATATATTAAAGTGTCTGTCCCTCTATTGAGGCGAGTCCACATATTATAATAGTGCATTCATTCTTTAATAATAAACTACCTGAAAATTTGAAAACAATTAATTAGATTATATTTAATAAACAGTTTAAAGTGTCCTTGCATGGCTTTCTGAATGAGAAAAACTATTACGATGTAAAAGAATTTAATCAATGTAAAAACTTGTACTATAGATTCTGCATTGGTTTTAATAATTGAATTGATTAATTGTGTTATTTATTATGTAATTATTATTGTATTACGTATGTATATATTTTGACTTATTCTAAACATATGTCACAGAACGTAATGAAACTCTAAATCTGAATCATATGTTAGTTGTCAGCTATAGCTATAGAATAATAATTATTTTATAATTTGCTGTGTAGTGCTGTGTTCTTCTCCTTCCCTGCTCATGTTGGTGAGACAATAATTCAATTCATTAATGAGAGTCGCGTGACTAACCTCTCTCTTCATGTTTTAGAGGTGCTCTATGGCACACAGCTTCCTCTTGCTTGCTGCTACTGTTGTTACCCACTCACTCACGACCGCATTTAGAATTGTACTAAAACCTTCATCCCATGGGCCCTCCTCGCTACATGAGTCCTCAACAGCACACTGCGTGGCGCGCAGGGACCCCTCTGGTGGTGCATGGCGTGATAATATAAGATAAAGACGCGCACTGCGAAACGTTCAATTGTGTCTAGAAGGTTTTAAATATATTATGGGGGGCATCCGCAAAGCAATTTAGCCCCAAGTTTTATCCCTGGTTATACTATACATGGTGCTATTAAACTAGGAGCTATAGACATGGTTAGCCCCTGGTTTAGCACCATGTTTAGTACCAGGGATCAAACTTGGGGCTAAAGTTGGGGTTAAAGTGCTTTGTGAATGCCCCCCATTATATATATATATATATATATACACACTAAATTTTTAGATGCTGAATTGGTTTTCAGTACTTTTTGTCAGTACAAAATTGCTCCAGTCAGTACAAAATTTTCCAGTTTCGTCTTACATCCAGCACTTTTTACCTATAAAACACTTATTCCAAGTACAAATATGGTACTGAAAAAAGAGAGTCAAAAAAAGTACAAAATATTGACTCTCTTTTTTCAGTACCAAATTTGTACTTGGATTAAGTGTTTTATAGGTCAAAAGTGCTGGATCTAAGACGAAATTGGAACAATTTTGTACTGACATAAAGTACTGAAACCAATTCAGCATCTAAAAATTTAGTGTGTATATATATATATACGGGTCTTTCACCATATATACGTCATAATACAATATGACGTTACGATTTTGTATAGGCAAAACATTGTTAGCGGCATAGCAGATACGTGCTAAAGTTGGTCTAGAAATTAATTTCTTCTAGCCATTCGTATCATTTTTCTTACAATTTTGTTTCATAAATGGTGACAAAAAGAATCAATGCTATTAAAGAAAAATATTTGGCAGCCAAAATTATTATTAAAAAAAGAGATGTTGTGAGTTACGTTAACCCGCAGAGCATTGAATTTTTAGGATGTTCTGCCTATATACATCCCGAAGATCTTCGGGCAGCTTCGGGCTTCTCCAGCATGGTACCCAAAATATACACATGATATTCCCGTTGTGTATATAATATTATATATGTGTGTGTGTGTGTATGAAATTATCTTCTCTTATTTTATTTTATCGTATTAATTTATAATATAAGAATCAATCATCATAAAAAAAAATAAATAAATAAATAAAATCAAGTTTTCTTTATTGTGTGTATTATTGTTATTAATAATACATTTTATTGTTTTATCAATTATTATATATTATATATGTCAGTTTATATAGTGTAATTAACTTAATGTAAAGCATTTATTTTTATGTTTCTGAACGACATGATTGTGTCTATATACAGTATTGTACCATAGAATTGAAACATTATGACCTTCTGATGGGAAGAATATGTAATGTAATGTATATTTAATAATATTTACAAATTGAAATAATTAAAAATATCATGAAAAAGTAGGCAAAGCGTTCAAATTATTATTTTGCATCATATATGAAAAACTCTGTAATCTCGCATTCTATTTTGCATTTGTGAAACCTCTATAACTCTCTCTCTCTCTCTCTCTCTCTCTCTCTCTCTCTCTCTCTCTCTCCCTCCCTTGCGCTTTCTTTCCCCATCCTGTCGTACGTCTTCATTCGCTATCTTCTCTACACCCATATATTGTGTTTAAAAAAGAAATCAAAAATATATATTTTAAAGCTATCAATTGTGAAGTGCGGTGCGCGATAGAGGGAGATGAGTGTGATAGAGCGAGCAAGAGAGAGAGAGAGAGAGAGAGAGAGAGAGAGAGAGAGAGAGAGAGAGAGAGAGAGAGAGAGAGAGAGAGAGAGAGAGAGAGAGAGAGAGAGAGAGAGAGAGAGAGAGAGAGAGAGAGAGAGAGAGAGAGAGAGAGTCTGAAAACGAAGAGCGAGTGACACAGTGAGAGATGGTGAAGGCAGTGGCGGTGGCTTGCTGTATAGTAGCGGTAGATATTTGCAATTCTATACGTACTGACTGACTGGCCTGCTGGCTGGTTTTGGTAGCAGGGACAGTATAACCAGGCTAGCGAGAAGATGGTCGGATCGTAGAGTCGAGAGGGAGAGAGAGAGAGAGAGAGAGAGAGAGAGAGAGAGAGAGAGAGAGAGAGAGAGAGAGAGAGAGAGAGAGAGAGAGAGAGAGAGAGAGAGAGAGACAGAGAGAGAGAGAGAGAGAGAGAGTGGGTGAGGGGTGTGTGTGGGGGGAGGAGGGGGGAGAAGATTTGAATTTCGAACGCCACCCCACGCACACCCTCAGATTTATACAAAAAGTTCACCGAGTTTACTAAACCATGAAATAACGTTCGCAAAGAAACCTGTAACGATTTACCTATATACTCTTAAGTTACAAACCATTTTACATAGTATATATATTATATTTTTATGAATGAAAATTTTTCAAACATATGTATGCAATGCAATAATTGCTGTATAAAAAAAAAAAATGAAAAACAGAATGTTTACAAAATTATGATCTTCCCTTAATTTATTTAATTTATTTAAAGAGTGAGTTTAATTTGATACTTTCTATTTTCTGCATGCAATTACAGCCCAGTATAGGAGCATTGTTGTCACAATTTAAAAAGAAATCAAATACTCGAGCAATTACTTAAAAAATGTTTAAAATATTTGAATGGTGTGTTTTGCAGTCTCTAATTTTAAGATATTAATTTTACAATTATGTACTGTATACTTAGGAAATAAGGAACCAGTTGGAAGCGCATTAAATTCACCATTTCACCATCATGGAGTGGTTGCTAACTTGCTACATTATAGTGGCACAGTTTGCCAGATAAAGATTTTCAAGTCTTTGTGCACTGAAGGAGAAGGCTGTAAAACAGATTGAATATGAATTTAAATTGAACCAAGTCCCAAGTCATGCATTGCTGGCCTTGAGTTCTCTTTTTACGATGCATCTTCAGTGGCATGCATAACATTATCAATATAAAATTGATGTGGTTGCAGGAATATCACACAATCCCAGCATTTTTCATTGCTTTTTGTTATAATTGTTTTGTTGTTGTATTTTTTTGTGTGTTTTTTTCGTCAAGTTATAAAAATATATGTACTGTATATACATGGGTATAGTATATACAATCCATATAGAAAAAAAACTAAACTAATACAATGTTTACATAAAATTTAGAAATAAACTGCATGGCGTACACTAATCTACCTTATACATGACATTATAGGTCTGTTCGTAAGCCCTGACCATTGCACTCAATTTCCTATAAACGCATTTGGACCTAAGGTCAATCGAGTGGCAAAAAATTTACACTGGGTAGACCTTACGTGATAAATTAATGTTACAGTTTTAAATTTTTGGAAAGTTTCCTTAAAATAGTATTTTTAAATATTTTTGTAGATTTTGGGCATAATTCATGAAAGAGATAATCAGGTAGACCAGTTTTCTTATTAACCGTGTTTAATTAATTTGGACATAATTATTATTATAAATTATTAATTCTCTGATGCTGACACTATAATATGTCATGGTTAGAGAAAATTAGGTTACCTAGCTTGTTATGTTTTCATGAACTCACAAATGGAAGCATTAGACTACTTGTATTCTTTTTAAAACCTCGCGGTCTTAGTCTTTATTTTAAGTACCAAATTTTCAAGAAGTAAAAAATTGAGACATAAATTAAATGTGGTCTTAACGCTGTGTGAATGCCCCTGTTCGGCCCCTGAATGGCCTGTTCGTAAACCCTGTTTGGAGTACTCTGATCAAATTTACGAACAAAAATCGTGACTTCATTTGCATTGCACTCCCTACCCCACTGGTGTAGCTGGTGCATTACTCTCTGTATACTCCGAGCAATGTTTATGAACAGACCTTATAGTACAGTATGGTAAAATTGTATACGTAATATAATAGAAAAAAATACAACCAAACAACGAAAGCTTGATGCAAATTTTGTATTTTGACGGGATCCTCATATTATGTTGTTGTACTTGAACCAGTTCTTCAAATAAATAAATAAAAATATATTGTTGTGTGTGTGGTCATTTATTATAACACACAATCATGTAATACACAATATAGCAATGCATTATTATTATATATAATACATTATAAATAATGCTATACCAATATATATAATGTTATTACAAAGACGTTTGTGATATTAATATTTCAAGAGATTATTTTAGATTTTAGAATGCCAATTTATCTCAACGATGTAGCTGCAATTTTTGAATATTATCTGACAATGAATAAATGGGATTATGATTTTTAAAAATTATTTATTTCTATACAAGTCATAATTATAATATTCATTCATTTATTTGTCTTTGATGTGAATATTTTTCTATTAAATTATGAATTATACAATTTTCATATATATATATATATATAAAATATTATGTGTGTGTGTGTTATTTTATTGCTATTTCCTTGATCAAAAGGTTTGCACTTCATCACGAGTGCTACAAGCTGAGGTGTCTTAAAGTACGTGCGCAGAGTCGTGCAGAGTTGCCAAGAAATCGCAACGTGTCTTGGTTTCTTGCCTGTGAAGCTTGGAACGAGCTAGAACGTGCAGCTCTCATTCTCAATTCCTGCTGCAGTATCACATGTGGCCCCACCTATAGGCAAGCAGGCAGTTGCACGATCGAGTAAAGATGGCAGTTGATGACACAATTCCTGTCTTGCAGTCACCAAACCTACTATTCGTGATATTTATATTATACTAATAAAGCTGCAAGTGGCAATACAATATTCAAATTAAACTTATACAATGCACGTGAACAATGAAAATTGTATGTATAATTATACTACACAGAGCTAAAGTTTGCTTAAATAAGTTTATAATAAAATAGCTAGGAAGTTTAATTTAAAATAAAGGGAAGGTTACTAATTAAGTCTTGATTTAGTTTTACGAACAGGAGTTAGTTAAGTTGTATATTGCGTGTGCAAAACAAGCTCTATCATAATTATTAGCATTTTGATATGTTTCCCACTCAACAGACTCCACCGCGCAGGTGCTCTGAAAGACACTTCAGTTTAATAAAATTGATGCAGGAGCAGCAGCTAGCAGAAGGCACAGCTCCCTCCCTCCCTCTCTTCTAATGACCCGAACGTATAATTATGTTTTTCATTAGAGTACGGCCTTAGCTGAAAATGCATATTGCCTGTTTTGAAACTATAGGAAACTCACATGCATGATAAACAAAAAAAATAATCATATTGTTCTATCACGGAGATAACTCTAATTAATAATATAGCTTGTATTGTACAATTTATAATATACAAATATATCTACTGTAATATTTTCAAAATTTTGTTCTCCCATATCATCGACAAAGATTATATTAATTTATTTACTGATTATAGCAATTATAAAGAAGGAAACTTCTATACTTTTATTTCTTGAAAAAAAAGGGTGATTTGGCATTAGTTGGACTCAAGGAGCTCGATTCACGAATGCTAACATTATACAATTAAGTTTGTCGCCATTCTCACTAGCTTCGTTTAGTGTCAGCCTAAATCAATGACAACAACCATGATTAGTGAGAAAACTTAAATATCTAACTGGAAAACTTATTCGTAAATTACGCCTCTTTTGATATAAAGGGGCATTCACAAAAAAAAATAAAAAAGTACATAGATTTTAGCCAATTTAAATTAAAATTTTAGTAATAGAATTTAGTCTTGGATTTTTACATAACGTACGTGCTACAATTTTATGTAGATTATAATTATATATATATATATTTGGATATATATATATATATATATATATATATATATATATATATATATATATATATATATATATATATATATATATATATTGAAATTAAATATAATATTTTTAAAAAATGAGTTTTCGTTTTTACTAAACATAACATCAGTAACCTTTCATATTGTTTGATCGAAGATGTTGTTTAAAATTTATTTGTATTAAAAAAAAAAAAAATCAATGTTGTCAAGTAATAACACAAGAAGTGACAACAGAATAAGCTAGTGCTAGTATGATAATTTTTGCACCCTCAGTGATGATAGCTGTAAAAGAGGCATATCATTTATTAACTTTTTAATGTGTTTTGAGAATTTGACACACCTAAAAGGCAACAAGGTAGAGTTATATAGAAGCTCTGAAATATACATTCCTCTTACAACATGACGCCATCGCCATCTACGGTATCATCATTTTGTATTATTTATTTTGTCGTCTATTATTACAATACTTTAGTTTGTATTTTTTTTTTAATATTCAAAATGCTACTAAATATTTGACAATAAAAAAAAATGCAAATTTATTTTGAGAACTTTAAAAGTAATTAATTTATTCCTCCTAGGAGAAACATGTCAATTGAAGTAGTGCCATGGCATTGAAGTGATAAGAAGTGACATATCAGGGAAAATATTTAGAATGAAAAATTTCCACCAGACTTGATGTCTAAGCCAGCCAGTATATAGTATTCAAGATTTCCCTTGGGCGGCATGGGAATATTATTAAATTTGAAAGATCTTGGAAATGATACATTCATATATATATGTAGGTATGTGAATGTGTGTGTGTGTGTGTGGCAAGCAGAACGCAGCAACAACAGCAGCGGGAGGGAAGGCATCTCTGGGGATTCGCGACGAGCTCAACGCTATCTGCCATTCTACATTCTAATGAGAAGAAATGCTAGATTGGATACCTCCTGAGAGATAACTAAATAATCTAGAAACTGATTATCACACTTTTCTATTAATATTAATTTTATTTATTAATTTTATAATTCAAAATTTAAAATAATAAATGCCTTGAGGATATAATAATATAGATAAAAATTTAATTTTTATATTTTATTTTTGATATTTTACTTGTTAAATTTCTATAATTTATTTTCACACACATAAAAACAACACAATAGCAGCATCACTAGCAAAAACATCATTATAGTATTATAATAAGGGTAAGTTTTCCTCTTTAATTTACCCATACACCTATACCATGATACACGCTAATTATTAATTTTAAATTACCGAACAGGAAGTTTAATATTTCTGTCTGGCTTGTTTGAATTTATTTTAAACTTAGGGATGCAAATCCTTGTATACTTTACTCGGAAGAGGCTCGGAAGCTTGAATAAAAACTTTAAGATCCGACAAAAATATGTATGTCAAGAACACATGTATATTAGGATATACAAATTCTTCAATGATTTTTTTTTTACTGTAAATATTAGGCGCGATTTTACGAAGAAGTTAGTCATGGTTCTAACCATGTTTAGCTTAACCACGTTTAAATATACCTGTTTTACGTGTTAAAGCACCTAGTTAAACTTGGTTAAATTTAACGTATAGAAACCTGGCTAAGTGCTTCGTGAATCGCGCCCATTGTTGTAGCTGATATAAATGAAGAGCTGAAAATGAAGGCAAGAAATGCAATATATATAGAGGAAGTTATATTTTTCTAAAAATAGACTTGTCTTTAATATATCAAAAACCATTTATATGCAGTTTCATACGACAAGCTAGGAATGTACCGTACCAAGATACAGTTTATTATTGAAAACAAAACAGAAAGAAGTCATGTTTTCTGAGAAATAGGGTTCCGTCAGGGTTCGGGTTTTCTTAAAATAGACTTGTCCTTTATTGCCTCAAAAACCGTTTATATGAAGTTTCGTCTACATGCAAGGCAAGCTAGGATTTTACATACCAAAATGTACTTTATTATTAACAACTAAAAAAGAATTTAAGGCGTAAATGAGAACTTGCTGTACAAAAATCTTCAGGTAAAATATCTAGGAAACCTTCGATTGGGCATTAACATAACAATTATATGTAAATACAATTTAAGTAAGAAAATGATTTCGAGGAATTTTATGTTGTACACTTTACGAGATTCAGTATATATCACAAGAAACTCTAATTTTCTATGTAATAATTATTATATAGTATGCCTACACGTTTATTCACACTATTAGCATATGGATTAATTACTTGCAATGGGGTTGTAATGCAAGTAAGTTAAATAAATAAATAGGGTATTTGTTTTAAGGAGAGCCCTTACGACTATATAAAGATTCAAAAAGCTTAATATTTGTGTATCATATATATGTAAAAAAAAAAAAAAAAAAAAAAAAAAAAAAAAAAAAAGTTTACCCCTCCCATATTTATGTATCCTAAATATGTGCATTATTCAAGAGCGCAAACCCTGAATTATATGCTCTGAATGATGATGATATGCATTCATATGATACAGAAACAGCAATAAAATATTAATATGCTTGCATAGATCATTTTTTGTTTTTAAAAATAGTTCCATATACATATTATAATCACATCCTTGGATCATGTGTATCATATATATGTATACTCAAATTATTGTATTTACTATTTAAAAAAATACATTTAAACCAAAGATAATAATAATAATAATAACTATATGTGTCAGTGAAAATATGAAATTCAAAATATCTTATTAATCCATTTCATCCTAGAATCATATCCAAACTTACTTATCAATACATAATAGTCTTCTTTCAATTTATGTTACATAAATAAGCTATATTGGGAATGTATCTGAATAAGTGTTTGAATAAGTTTTTTTTTTTTTAGTTTCATATAATAGATAGTAGTCAGCAAGCATCATCGTCATCAGCTTCAGCAGCAGCGCAAGCAAGGTTTTGTGGTTTTCAACTGGCGACACAGTGTCTTGTGGTTTCAGCTGATTTTTATCTCCGGTAGAAGCAGGGGGCGGGAGGCTTCAGCATCCAGCCAGCCTAGAGTCTGGACCGCCAACCATCTCCTCCACTACCTCTCATCGATTCTCTCTCTCTCTCTCTCTCTCTCTCTCTCTCTCTCTCTCTCTCTCTCCGGCGGGTGGATGGGCGCTTGTAGCCTTCTTTTGTTTCTAACCTCTTTTCTTGACTTTTTTTTTTCTTTTTGTTCTTCTTCTTCTTACTTGTTTCACTTGTGCCTGCACCCCCTTCCCCTCTTTCTGCTTCCTATAAACCAACCTTCTCACCCTACCAGAACTTTGATATAGAAAGCGATAGGCATTTTTGTATAAGCAATGAATTTCAATATATTAAAATATATAACGTTCTTTCAATATATTCTATGAATTAATGCTGATATAATTAATTATACTGTATAAAATTATGTGAGTGTGTATATATGGCAAGCTAAAAATATAACATAATATTTACACATGGATTCACATGGCGATTTTTATCATGCGACGCGAATAATGCGCACTTGCTGTAACATCCATTGGCGGCCATATTTGGCGATTAAAAGAAAAAGAGTATCGTAATTAATGCAATTCCCGGCGAATTCGCCACCGCATAAGATTTCACGTCAAAATCGCGTCGCATCGCCGTTGTCGCCATCTGAATTTGCCTTTAGATGATCATATTAATAATATAAAACATCGAATCATTGACGTAAGAGACCTTTTAGGATTCATAAAATCTTAATACCTCAGTGTGGTTTCACTCTAGTGTGGATATTTGTCAATTCCTCTGATGTAAGCTAAGTTTTTGAAACTTTATGCTGTATATAATATACATATACATATTATATTATCATAATTATTATTGTAATTGGGTACATAACAGTCTAGAAGTCTAGATATTATCTGCCAAGATGCAGTTAGGGCATGCAGGCACTGAGTTTGTGTGATATATAATTATGTGGTCACTGGGTAAATAATTGCTCTGAAGAGCATGTTTATTCTCCTTGCAACCCCTTCTCAGTAAGTTGGCCTATGTCACCGCTGATTTAAATGGGCGTGATGATATCTATATATCATGCCTACGTGCCCGACTAAACCTGCACCCCTTTGACTTGATGACGTAATCAGACTCACTACGGTTGTTAAATTATACACTTCTCAGTGACAACTGGCACTCAGACTCAAGACATTCGATCAGTCGCTAGAAAGTCACACGATTTGAAAGACGTAGTGGATCGTGTGTATCCCAGCAAAAGTTATATTTTGATTATAATAATTCATGTAAAATTGAATCGTAGAGACAGTATAAAGTATTAATCATCACTTATTTTTAACGATTTATAACTATGATTCTATTGTCTACAGTGTCTATATCCATTTTTTAATAATCGGAAGAAAATATTAAGGAAATTTTTAACAAAAGGAAAAATAGAACAAAAATTTAGGTATATTAGCTTAAATTCAGTTTGTATAAGAATTATAGTAGAAATATAGTTTAGTTTTGGATTTTAAGGACAATATATTAGTATAATATTTTTATAAAGCTGTCAAAATCCTCAATTTCCTGTTATAAGTATAATACAATATTTAAAATATATTAAATGTTATCATGATTATAAATTTGTATTTTATGCACCTTACCCTGCGTGATAATATCCTTTTACATTATCTGCCCATATAGTTAACCATATAAAATAACTTGGGGTGTTTGTTATTAAGAATTCTAAGTGGATTATTCTTCATATGAAGGAAGTACTTTACGTAAAAAGTGCATGAAAATCTTGTTTTATACGTTTAAGGCTTTTACTGGTTGCATTTGCAGATCCGTTGTTTTGAGAAGTATTTACATTTCATTAGTCCGTTCTATTATTACTTACTGTGCACCTTTTGGCATCCTCAGTCAAATTTGAATTTTATCAAGCTAGATAGAATTCAAAATTTGTCAACAAGGAATATTGTTATGGATAAGAACTTAATAAGTAAGGTAGACCGTAGGTAATATTTCTCTTTAATTATTATTTTATACTTTTTGTATTGATTGGTTTATACCTTTTTACTTAATTGTCTTCAATAGCACAAAGAAGTTGTTAATTAGAAGTCATCAGTAATCGATTCAAACACATAAATAAATAAATAAATAAATAAATAAATAAATAAATAAATAAATAAATAAATAAATAAATAAATAAATAAATAAATAAATAAATAAATAAATAAATAAATAAATAAATAAATAAATAAATAAATAAATAAATAAATAAATAAATAAATAAATAAATAAATAAATAAATAAATAAATAAATAAATAAATAAATAAATAAATAAATAAATAAATAAATAAAATTTATTGCAATTGAGTCTTCATATAAAACTTGAAACCAACAACTAAAAATACACTTGCTAGAATGATTTGAGAAGTATGAATAAATTCATCTTTTCAATATTGGTTGCGATTCACGAATCAGTTAGCCAGGTTTCTAACCACGTTTAGCTGAACAACGTTTAACTATACCTGCTTTACGTGTTAAACCACCTAGTTAAACGTGGTTAAGCTAAACGTGGTTAAAAACCTGGCTAACTGCTTCGTGAATCGCGCTGATTATATATAAAATAGTATCAATATATTAATATATAGTATGTCAAGAGTTAAGAAAAGCATTCAGTCTAGCTGTTACATCAGATTTATTTTCCCTATGTATACGATGCCTTAGAAAAGTGCATGAAAAGGAGGTTTAAAGAGAGAAGGGGGACGTTTTGGATGTCCAAAAGTGTATAACAAAGAAGCAAAATATTAGTTTCTAGGATATCCTGCTGATGCAAGTTCTTGACAACGAAAAAATATTATTGATGACATGTTGAAAATGAAAGAACATTTATTAAAAAATCTCAAGTAAATAATCCACAGAACACAATGCTATTTATAGTAAATAAGACTATAGCTGTAAAGGATAAAACATGTAATGTTATCTATTTAAAACATAATTTAAGTTAATATATTGTTATTACAATTCAATTCAATTTTTTTTTGTAAGTAAGTACAGCTGGTACAGCTGATGAATAAAATAATAAAATTATAGGAGTTTTAGAACAGCTATTACATAAATTTTGGTATATAATATGCATGTCGTCTGTACACTGTACATAGTTTATTTTTATTTTTATAATATGTACATTATTGTTCTTAATCTGGTCTACCCTGAATGTAAATTATAATAAATTTGACTTAAACCATAACATAGTTTTGTATAATGCAACAAGCATTTCAGTGTTCTAGGAAATCTTCCTGTTATATAGTAAAATATACATGGGTGTGTTTAGTTTGAGCGGTGAGGAAGGAGGAAGAGAGGGATAAGAGATAGGGAAGCAATATATAAGAGGGAGAGGATTGCTGCTTTTGCGACTACAGCTGCTATTGTCTACAGAAAGCTCCTTGATCCGCTGTTATCACAGTGTGATTACATACGCAGTCACGTGGTTTAAGCTAGCCAATCACAAAATAATCTACCGTATGAAGATAACCAACCTTAGGATCATTCTAATATTAACTGTAAGTTCATATATTCACGTTCATCCTTTACTTATTATAAGTTATAATCCTCGCCTTTCCTTCTATGCAATTTACAATTCTATAAATACAAAATACAACTACAAAATGTCATTTATATACTAACAATAATAAGGGGCATTCATAAAGCCTTAAGGCCACATTTTAGGCTCGATAATTTAAGACCAGAAATTTTGGGTCTAAAAAACACGTCTAAAATCAAGCCTTAAATTATTGAGCCTTAAATGTGGCCTTAAGACTTTGTGAATGCCCCTTAATACGTTTAAACAACGGACGGTCGGTGTTGAGGAGGGGGGAGGGAGGGGTCTGTGCATTATCCCGCAATTCTATTTCTCAGGCTGAAAGGACTTAAAGGGAAGGAGTTACATCTCTCATGTATTTCGGGACTTTTTTATTTATTTATTTTTTTTTTTGCCTTCTCCTTCCATGGGTCTGCCTCTGAATTTTAAAGCAGAATTATTATAGTTATTGGTGTTACTATTATAATTAATTGTATAATGCACTTTGTAACACAAAATAACATTGTAATTAACAGTAAGGCAAAAATATTTACTTCCTTTGTAGAATATGGTACACTGTTCTCATCTTTTCAGAGCACCTTCATAAAGAAACAAAAAAAGAAAAATATGAACAAATTTCTGAGATATTATAGGATATAAATTAATTGTAAGAATACCGTCGGGACTGCGGTGACTTTTTAGTCAAATCAGCATTTAAAAAACACTAAAATAATAATTTGATAATTTCATCCCATTATTTTTTTATTTGATCAGGTTATATAATAGTTAATTTTTCCTTTATCTTTAATTTTTATACGTAGGTGTAAAAATATTTAATGTTTACCATCGGGAAATAATTATAAGCAGTTGCCCCCAATGGTGTCACTAATCCTTAAATGTTTTTTTTCTAAATTATATATAAATATAAACTGTATGTGAAATGAAGCTTATAGCTTTCGCAAATAAAATTGCATCAGTAGTATTTCTAACAAGTAAATGAAATAAAATAAAGATTCCCACACAGTATTGCTTACATTGCACGTAACTTGATGTCATTCTATTTAACAGATTTCATATTTATATTGTAAAATTTAAATGTATTGCAATCAACATTGAATATTTGAAGGAATCAAATACTTATATTTAACAATAATTAGTTATGCACATATACTGATCAAGTGTTAATAGTTAATACTCGTATCTCATTAAGTGGTAATTTGAAGTCCAATATTTTAAATTAAGTACATATAATAAATATTAATTTATGCATTTCAAAATTGCATGACTATATTATACTGTATAACGCTATGCGGTGCGGTGTATGTTAGATGGGGATGCATGTTGGATGTTATGTTAGTGTTCTTTGTAAATATTGCTCTCCACATAAGCAGTAAATACATAATTTCAAAATCAAGAAGCAAATATTTATTGTAAATGCTGGG
This sequence comes from Siphlonurus alternatus, assembly GCA_949825025.1. Lineage (NCBI taxonomy): Eukaryota > Metazoa > Arthropoda > Insecta > Ephemeroptera > Siphlonuridae > Siphlonurus > Siphlonurus alternatus. The sequence goes on from OX463788.1 coordinate 33,675,806, forward strand.
AACACTGTATTTCAATACTATTACTTTGAAGCAGTTTTTTCAACAATTCTGAGGAGCGAGGAAAGGTAAATATTAATTTCTTCGTTTGTTTGAATAATCAAAAATAAACGCAGAGCTGTATACAACCCTGGGATTGCCGTGTGAATTAATTTTATGGAGCATTTGACTACACTAAATATATATAGCAGACGATTCGTATTACCTATATTATATTACCTTACACCAGATATTTTACCTACCCAAACTTGTACTTCATCCAAGATTTGAAGGACTGTATTATAGGTACAGTACCAGTACAAACTTTTATTATGGTGATAATAAAATTGTACTATTACTGTCATGTTTATGATGTAACTACTTTACCTGTGCCTCAAAACTGGAACGAATTAAACAATTCAACCATTTTTCATTCATAATTGCTTGTAAAATTACCTTTTTAATTTAAAGCACGTTTGAACATTTAAAAGTTATATATTTTATAACAGTGTGAAATGTGACGTAATTTTTATCAACGATGAATCTTATTCTATCAACGTCAGGCGCATTTAATATCGAATAATGTGTCGTACTAGATCAAAACTACCTCTGGAAATTTGGCAAGAATATCACATTAACTATTTCATCTTCCTCCCCCGCCTCTCTCATTCTCTCCTCCCTCCCTCTCTCTCTCTCTCTCTCTCTCTCTCTCTCTCTCTCTCTCTCTCTCTCTCTCTCTCTCTCTCTCTCTCTCTCTCTCTCTCTCTCTCTCTCTCTCTCTCTCTTACTAACTCCCTTCTCTCACACATGATAAATGATGCTATCTTAAGCAAAATCATTTCAAACACAGGAATAATATTATCCTAGCTCGTATGTAATTATATTGTAATCAACTATAACTAAAATGTAAAATTAAAGTCTTATAATCATAAAACGTGTAAAAACAATAATAACTTAAATTCTTAAGGCAGAGATAACGTCGGTCAGCTGTTTTTTTTAGCTCCATTTGTTTAACATGTAAACCTTAGCAAATTCACAAAAATTCTGAATTTTTTGTTATAAGCAGATATTATTGCCTAAATGCCATAAAAAAGTTTTAAAAAATTTAACGAGCCGATTTTTTTTTTAATTAATTTTTTAGTTTGTCTCTCCATGGGAAAGCCCTATGCTGAAAATTAAATAAATTAATTAAAACAAATCGGTTCATTAAATTGTTTTGAATTTTTTTATATGGCTTTTAGGCACTAATATCTGCCTCTCAAAAAAATTTCAGAATTTTTGTGAATTTGCTAAGGTTTACATGTTAATCAAACGGAGCTAAAAAAAAACAGCTGACCGACGTTATCTCTACCTTTTAAGTCATGCAGAACACGTTATTATTTAATTAAGTTTTAAAAAGCTTGAAATTAATTTTCAAAAGTAAACTCATTGATCTTCAAAACAATTACAGCTTTTACAACGTATAGCATAATAAAGTATATATTACACTAGTAGCCGTCACAGCCATCACATTTAACTTGGTTATGGTCATGTTTGTAACGCTCTCAGTCATTGGTAGCCGGTTGGTAACGCAGGACATCACTGGCCGACACGAGCAGATCAAATGACTTCCCGAGCGGTTCCGACCATAACCAAAATAAGTTAAATGTGACGGCTAGTGTAGAAGGGACTATAATGGTTATATAATATTGAATATAATTATATATAAATTGAAAAAAAAAAAAAATGAAAACAATGTAAAGCAAATTTTTGCTTAAATCTAGCAAATAACATTAAGGTAGAGATAATACGGATCAGCTGGCTCAATGCTAAAAAAATCCCATTCCTAAAAATTATGAAAAAAAATTAAAATGTTCTCCTCTACACCCCCTATCAGTAGGTAAAATATCAGGTATACAAAAACGAGCTAGTTTTCGAGTTATTAATTTTTAAAGTTGACCAATTTAACATGGAAGTTCTACTTCTCCATGTTAAATTAGTCAACTTTAAAAATTAATAACTCGAAAACTAGCTCGTTTTTGTATACCTGATATTTTACCCACTGATAGGGGATGTAGAGGAGAACATTTTAAATTTTTTTCATAATTTTTATGAATGGGATTTTTTTAGCATTGGACCAGCTGATCCGTATTATCTCTACCTTAAGTTTCTCTGTAAATATGTCCAACTTTTTTGTTTCAATATACATTTAAGTATTGACTTTTCGGTTTTAGTATGATTTTCTAATTCTCGACGCGTTTCCAAATGTTCTTTCTTATACCTTTTGGTACCGTCCGTGCCAGGTATAACAACTTGGAAAATCAGATATTCGGATTTTCTTCTCATTTGGCATTGATTTATATGCATACCAATGTAAATAAAAAATAATGGTTTGGAAAGCGTATTATTTTCTGGAAAATTCACCTTAAAAAAAGCGCGCAATTCTCAAGGTGACGACATGTCCACCCATATGATTGAAATTAAAGTAAGTTTTTCAACTTACGGTACATTGGCGGTATTTTATAATTATTTTAAACCCAACCGTGTTTACCCGCCAAGGAAAGAAAGAAAATTGTCAGAAAATTTAAAAGTCTAGCCGAGGTGGGACTCGAACCCACATCCCTCTGTATTTTCATTTTCTGACAATTTTCTTTCTTACGTTCACGGGTAAAGACGGTTGGGTTTAAAATAATTATATATATATATATATATAATATAATATAATATAATATAATATAATATATTATAATATTATAATATAATAATAATATAATATTATAATAATAATATTTTATTAATTAAATTATTTTATTATTAATAAATCCATTGTTGTTACTGAAAAACACAACACCTAAATTTTCAAAACTTGTGCAATGTATCAAACAGCTAAATTTAATGAATTTTTACCAGTTTGTTTGAAAGAAATAAAAAATAGTAAACTTGTTCGCACAAAATTGAAAAATATATTGATCAACAGAGAATTTTTTACTCTGTTAAAGCATTTGAGAGTAATATAATGTCCAAAAAAGTATTATCAGAGTTATAATGTAAAGAAAATTATAAATATATATTTTATTTTATTGACATTTAAACAAAATTTGATCAGTATTATCAGCAACTTTTAGTTGTATTTCTTTCTCAGTGCTTATGCTTGACTGTATATGTAACTTATTAAATATAAATGTGTGTACATTATTTATGTTATGTGATTGTCCAACTTTGACGTGAACTCATGTACAACCGAAAAGAAGTTCTAAAATAAAAAATAAAATAAAAAATAATTTGCATTTGTGCATACAGTATAAAAAATAACTAAAAACATAAAATGGCAGAATGAAACTCAATAACTTAACTTATGAGAACGTTTTCCAACAAAATATATATTTTTTCTCTATTAAAATATTGTTAAAAAAATACATACAGACAAAGTGCTTCTTTGTTGTTTTCGAGCATCTATAAACAAACAATATTTTTTTTCTATACTTTGTAATAATAATTAAGGTTCCGAGAAAATCTATATTGTTTATGGTTGACGAAACACAGGAAATACAAAAACACGATAAAATTCGTGATATTTAAGATGTCTCTGCTATAATCTAGTATACAAACAAGTATAATGAAATATATATATATATATATATATATATATATATATATATATATATATATATATATATATATATATATATATATATATATATATATATATATATATATATATATATATGTGTGTGTCATATTATTAGCAATAAAAAATAACCAAGTAGGTGGTGCATGGCGTAATTGGTGAGAGTTCATAGCCCTAGAGGGCTATGAAGAGTCGCTACCTATCGCTCGAATAAATAATACCCACAGGATCGCTTCTTGCCTTAGCTCAGGTGACTTTTCGTCGATTCATGGATAGTGAGTACTGGCTGTTCTTGAGAAAGAGGAGAGTTATTCTACCTCCATTCCTCCATTCTGAATACCTCCATTCAGGAGACAGTCACCTTAAAGTATAACCAGTAACCAGCTTGAGTGTCAGCTGCCTCGTCCAAGATTTCAGTGGTTTCCTGCTGAACAATTTAGTAGGTAAATACCTGGATAGTTCCTTAAAGGTTTTCCCTTTTCCTTACCCTGACCAAATTTTCGTCATTTACATCCACTTCTGTATTCATGGATGCTTGCAATTTGCAGTACGTGCGTTTATCTTGTAAGGGATCCGCGCCTGGTCCTTCTCAGTAGGTATCTTCATTTAGCCTCAACAATTAAAAACATCTTAGAAACGTAGGGCCCCCTTGAAGATGTCATACTAACTCTTGAGGGCCTCAATAGGAACTGCGCTTGAGGTTTGTGAACTGCACCCCATGATAACATTGATAACCTAAGGAAATTGACTATATAGGTCATGATCTCCAAGCTAACAAAACAGCTTAAAAAATTGTTTCATATTTATTGTGAAGTTGCTATTTACACTTACTTTTGGTATAATTAATTATAAATTTTATCACCGTACAATTCAAAGTTAGAGATACAACTCGTTTATTTATCACCATCAAATAAATTCAATATAGCAAAAACTTATAGATTGTTGTTATTTATTTTAACTTAATATTTTCAATATTATGCTATCATAATACAATTTATATGAATTTTAATACAGTTTTCAACATTATCTCTGAATTTTCTCTAATACTACAAAATATGTTTTAAATTCAAATATATATTATGTCATTTCCTAATATTATACATATTTATAAATCAGAAAACTTGGAACAGCAATTAAACTCAAAAGTTATTTGTAAACTTATATACAAATAAAATATTTATATGTGTATATAAAACTGTTTTCTTTCGTCACTTCCCTTCAGCTTTCTTTTTGTGATATTATAATTATTTCAACAGTGGCTAACTCATGCATTTTTTTTAATAAAATTAGAAAATAATGTTAAACCTAGATTAATAGAATAACCCATTAAAAGTATAGCTTACTCTAACAAAAGGAACAGGGAACATTAGTGGAAATTTACAAATGAAATTAACATATATATTAATATCATAAATTTATAACTTGAATACAGGTACATGCTATGTAAGACCATGGAGTTCATTTTAATTCTCCCAAAAACTAAACTCGTTAATTGTATTGAAGTCTTAGACAATGAAGTAAAGCTTTAATGAAGTGTGTTATTTTCATGCTTTTCTTTATTAATCTTTTTTAGCATTTTTTTATGTTTGTGCCATACGTACTGTTTTTTTAAGTTGTTATCATCTGTTAAATAAAGTTTTTATTTAGTTGAAATTATTAATAATAATAATGGAGTACCAATCTCCAAAATATTTACTGCAGAAATGGATAGAGGGTGCAAATTTATGCCACTCTGATTTGATTTTTTTCCGATTTTTAGAGCCCGCATTACAAAATTTTGTTTACACCTCAATGAACTGAAACTCGAGAAGAGGAAAAAAGCTTTCTTTAATACCTAGAATAGTAAGATAAACAAAGGAGTAAGACATCATAAAAAAAAAAAATATATATATATATATATATATATATATATATAGTAGATGTAATTTAGATATTATATATATTTTAAAACACTGTAAGTTTGGATGATTAGAGAAGTAAAAAACACATAAAAATAATATATATACACATTATACATACAAAACCAATAAAACACAAACAACAATTTAACAATATATATACAAATAATAAGACATTAATTATTTAGCATAATATACCGATACGGCATATTTTGATGTTAGATTATTCCTATTTTGAACAAATTGCTATGATATATAGTACTTTTTAACATTATCTGAGAAATTATTTATCGCAGTTAGATTTTTTATATTTTCAGGTTGTTCATTATATAAATGGATGGCTTCACATAGATTTGAAAATTTACCTAGGTTTAGCTCTTGTAACGGCCACGCCACTTTTTGCGGTAGCAAAGTCCTATCCTTTTATTAAAGAGTGCCGCCCCTGACGTCATAAAATAAAATTTCTATCATTTTTTAAAAATAGTTCCTGGACTCTGAAATTTTTGAAAAAAAAAAATCAAAGTAGCATAACTGCACGCTCTATCCATTTCTGCATTCCAGTAATAAAAATATTTTGAGGTCGGTACTAACACCATAATGATACAAAATTCAACAACATTCACAAAAATAAACATTTGCGATTGAGGCTTTATGCATCAGGCTTAGACTTTCCGCCGCTCAACAGGTTATGAGAGTTAAATATTGTTTTGATATCGAGTTATTTATTTTAAAGTAAAAATTAACATTTAATATCAAATGAAAATCATTTAACAACAATTACAAAATAAAAAGCAATGAAATTGCCTGAATTGTATACCATACTTTTTTTGTAATTATAGTTTATTTTAATTCAATGAACTAAATTTAGTTCAAATCTTGGGAACCCGCTATAAATATATAAATGGATTCCGTTATTAAAATTTGGTTTTAGTTTAAATTCTTATTATTATAATATAGTACATTAATTGTATTTGAGTTTATGCGTAAAAATGGCTGTCAGGCCAAACATCGCCTAATAAGATTCGATGAGGAAGCCCCTGCAGCTTCGAGTTAGTTGGCAGCCAGTTGAGCACGCGAGTATTGCAAAATGCATAACCTACAGAAACTGTACATTTAAAGGGTAAAACAGATTCTGAATCTGATAGTGAAATAATCCGAACTCTAATATTATATAATTGTTGTTTATATAAATCGTTGTGCTTTTCCACCATGTAGTTCCCCTAGCTTTGGACCATTGCACTTCCGGTTTATTGACAAAAGCTATATTGTCCATCTTAGCTGAGGTTACCACGTTTCGAGATGGATTGTAAGGCCGTAGCCGTCCCCGTTCCGGAAGAGACAGCGAAACGCTCAAGTCAAGGTTTCGGAAGGTTCGGAGTTTCAAACTTAGTGAGTAATTAGTAATTAGAAGTACTCAACTAGGGTTTAATAAAAAAATGTACATTTAGGCTGTTAAATAGGGCCTCACATTACCTCTCCCTACTGAGGTTCATAAAAATTCTTTATTATTTTTATTTATATATTTTGAACGTTTTTTGGCTGAACTTGTAAATTTTGGAATATTGATCATGAATCAGTAACATTAGTGAACTATCAGTTCACATTAATGTTGAGAACATACTTGTTACGGGGCATACACCATACAACAATATATTAGGAAAACGGAAAACTTTGAAAAAAGAGGGCTTGTTATAAAACGTGACAAAAATTAAATTGATTCAAAAGGTGAAAAAAAATAGTATTTATATTGATCATATAAATAATAAGAGCATCTGCATTTTAAATCTTAATTATTATGTGATTTTATTATAATTATATCTAACACAAAATTAATACAGAAAGAAAGTTGTTTATTTTTTTCTAAATTAATTTTTATTAAGCTTATCTGTATTAAAGATTGTTCATTATCATGTTCAAAAATAAATCGAAATAACAATTACACGGATATTAACATATTAACTAATTCTTATTTGTGTATAATAGTAATTATAAATTATAGGTCAGCAATAATTACAAAGCTCTGTCGACAACTCAACATGCCAAACGTTGACAAAAGTTTTACATTCCATAAACTATTATATTTCCTCAGAAAGTTTTCTTTATTCCTATATATATAGTTCTCTTCTCATAATTGGTGCATGCTTAAGTAGTGCTTGCTGAAACTGCAAGGATACTTCTTAGTTCCTACTTGCACTAATCGGACCTCATTAAAAAATTTCTTTCTTTTTAGAATGATTAAAAATAAAGTTGTTGAAAATTTCATTCGTCTGTACTCCATAATTCCAAGTGCAATGTGCCCTCCAAAAAAATAAAATTACATGATAAGTTTATCATTGATAATTTGTGCAAATTCAAACAGCAAAGCTTTATGCTACATATAAGTTTGTTTGTTTTTTACCATCAATTAGACATTCCTATTTCAATTAACCCCCTTATGAAGACCATCACTGACGGTGAGACATACTTACAGTCCTATTATAGCTACTTACTAAACTATGTTTATGTATGTTTAATATCAAATATCAAGTAATAAAATTATCAAAAGAAAAAGTTGAGTAATATACTCTCACAGATGGTTATATATAAAGGTTATAACAAGTTGTAAGTTAAGTTTTATTTATCTGAAGGAGGCAGTTTTATTTACATGCAATATAAATAGCTAACTCTTTATACCACAAGAAAAATTTATTGATTTATTGATAATTATATATCATATTAATTTTTTTATGATGATATTTAAAAGTTATTCGATACTGATAAAAATATATATTTTTTTTAAATTATATACATAATAATAAGTTGTAATTAATATTTTATTTGCTACAATAATAATTAATAATAAAAATGTATTACATAATGATCTTGAATATGTGACAGTTATTATAGTGTGGTCTAAGCACTTTAAACTTAAAATTATTATTTTGTAACTAATATAGAATTTTTTAAGTATCTGTAGTCCCTCATAAAATGATATATTGTGTAAAATTTAATTTTTGTTTATTTATTGAAACAAATTTTTATTTCTAATGTATTCTACGAATAAATTATATTTTGTTTGTTTTTTGCCATCTTGCCAAAAATGTTGCCATGTGAAACAACTATTAACGTTCTCCGACTACAAATTTTCTAATCTCTATAATAATTTAGTATAATTATATCGTATCATATAATGATGCATGTTTGTGTGTGTGTGTTTTTCTGGATAAACAAATTTAAAAAATATTTTTTTATTTTGTATATAAATTTATAGTTTGTTAATGAGCTATTAATATTATCCATTCAAGAGCGTTAATGGTTATTTTTGAAATATACATACGTATGAAAGTGCAATATAATTTTATCAATGTAAAAAGTATATGATGAAATTAATTAATCTAAATCTAGGATTTATAAAATACATGTACGTATATAATATTTATTTTTATTTAATTTTAAATATTAAAAAAGATTATTTAAATAATATATGTGTACGTAATATATATATATATATTTAATTTATTTTACACAAAATAATAAATAAAACATAATCATATCGTTCTATTGCTATTACACTAAAAATAAGCAATTTTTTTTCCAATACAGTAATATACAATACCTATACATTTTATTTATTTATTTATTTTTTTTTTTGCAGTGGAATCAGATCGTTAAATAAAATGAGCAAAAGCGTTGCGTGTTATACGGTATAACGTGACATGAGTAAAAAAATACAAGATTGTTACTGATGTATATAGCTCTCTGTCTCGGTGTTTCATTGTCCCACACCAATATAGTGTCATGCTGCATTATTCCTTACTAAAGAGAAGCGTGCTTGACGAAGGCTTGCTATACTTTGTGTGGTGGATTTACCTCTTCTATTTCTGATGTCTCCTTCGCCCTCCCTTGCTCTTCCCATTACCTATCCCTCTATCTTTATCTTTCACCTCTTTGTCTTATAACTACACTGTATAACAAGATAAGAACAAAATGTGTTAGAATAACTTGTCATGATGATTTCATCAATGAAAAAAAAAACGTGACTCGATAACATTATAAATGAAACATTTTATTGCTGGTTTTCAGAAACTTATCTATATAATTATTATATGTATATCAAAATGATATCTCATTACAAATTATCATGCATTGGTTACTTAACATATAAATAACGTACTGCACTTGTTTATTATTTTATCATGTACTGAGCCAAAAGTTTAGCAATGTAATAATTATTGTCTTTTTTTTTTTTAATTTTGAAGCCTCGGACGCTGAGACTTGCAATTATTCGGCCAAATTTTATGAGAAAATATTTCATAATTCAGCAGTTAAAAAATTCCGAAAAATATCAGGGCTTATAAAAAGACTGTTGTAAGTCTATCTAGTTAATTTGAAGAAGATCCTTCGTTGATATTTTTTTCGTCCCAGTTCTCAGGTTATATTATACCTTAAAAGGTATTGTAGTTCAAGCATGCGTTGGATTCTTTATACTTTATATGCACGGAGAATACGTCAAAATAAATTGTTAAAATATTATTTATGCATACTATACGTATGTACACTTTTTGTGTTTAATAAAAGACTAATAATATTACATACATGTATTATATAGCAAGAAATCTTTATTTCGCTCTTTTAGCTCCATAAAAAAAATTAATAAATTATAGTATTTAAATTTATAATTTTGTGTGCGTGTAACATTTTTTTGTTATTATTAAACATTATAGTGACTAAAAGAAATAGCAACTCGCAAAGTCAATAAACGAAAGTGTACAGTCTTAATATAAGAGAATCTGTTTGGAAGTTATTTTTCATCTTCTTGGTAGGCCGCGAGCGATTCTTTGATCACTGAGGCATAAATGAATATAAATATATATGTTCATAAAGAGCATGAATACAGCTACACGATTGAGGCAACGTGTCTCAATACAACACTTCAACTGCCATGATATCAGGAATTCGCAGAATAGTATCTTGAACTTGATAGGAAAAAATGATAGCAAATAGCGCCACAAACTATTTTCAAGAAGTTACATCTCCAAATAAAGAAACATTGGAACTATTTCTGAACTTAATTTGTTTCCAGGACACTACAAATAATTTTATATGCCATTTATGCGCGAACTTGTCAAAAATTGCAGTTAACGCTAATGCTAATTTGAATAATCATTATATATTATATGAATGACAGAGGATTTTAAAACACAAATAGTGGACCTATAATGATGGTACGGTAGCTGAAAGAAAATAATGAATTAAAATTGAAAGAGAAATAAATTTAATGGTTAGTATCCATCTTGACGTCCAACCCTACTATTTACGTATTGGCACTAAACTTTTACGTTTGCTACTATGAAAATATTATTATTAACCTCGGTTAAGTTTAATTAAAGAGCGTCTAAAGAATTTCGTGGTGGTAGTGGTTTGACGTCGGAGCACTTCGGAGCGAAAAAACGTGCGCCGATGCGCGGTGGTAGTAGCAGAAGTCAAAATCAGTAAATGAACGTCGTTCATGGCGACCAATTCGGCAGGTGGATACTCACCATTACATGAAATTGTTTGTTTTTATTTACTTGTTTACTTCATTTCTAATGAATCACCGAATAAAGTTTTCTGATATTATTACACTATAAGGAAATATTATTTATGTATTATCTATATTATATAATTATGAACATTACAAAGTAACATTTTACTTAACATCAAGAAACTTTTATTTTAATATCCTTCTTGGTCATCCTTTTTAGAGCCTTTATTACACGATACAAGTTTTCTAATTATTGCATACAATTTTTCGTTACAAGAAAACTTGAACTCTATTTGTTTGTTTTAAAGAGATGAAATTTTCTTATAAGGAAAAATTGTATGCAAAATTTATTGTGTAATAAGGCTTAAAGTAAATTATTGTTTATGTGCATTTATTACTACATGTGCACTTTGGACAGTAGCAAAGCTCTGATATCAAAACAAAAAAGGCAACAAAGTCACTTTTTGACCCACTCAAATAAAATCCAACAGATGTCCACCTGTCTTCATGTCTTTATGAAAAAAAAAAAAAATCTACAATTTTGCTCACACACACACAAAATATATATTTTATGCGCATATGTACAAGAAGATGTACACTTTCAACCGTATTTTACTCACTTTACTCCGATATCACTTTACTTGTGTATCATTCATTCACATGTAATATCAGGTGTTTACCTGTTGAGTCACGTTACTGTTGTGTTGCAGTAAACTAATTCATGCCTGAGGCTTCAGCTCAAAGCAATGCAACACACAGTACCTATCTTCATACACTGCCTGTAAAATAATGCACACTGTCAATGTGTTTTTAACGTCTTTATTAGTCATTGGTAGACAATTTGTAAAAATCTCCTTCATTGACTGACTGATCCTATCCGAAGATTTACGAAAACATCTGATAAAAACCTTATATGATCTCCTGTTGTGTGGTGGTGACTAAAAGAGAACTTAACTTCCTTTCCACTTGACAAATTGGATGCAGTTCTGTTTCCTTCTTTACACCGTTTCCTTCTTCACATCGTTTCCTCTTTAATGTGCTGTCGACCCAACGGCAAGCCAGCAAGAATCCACAGTCTCTCATTTAAGCTAAGATAATATTCAGGCTGTGTAATTGTGACTGCCTTGATAAAGCTACAACTTGAGATGTACGGTACCAAGAAGAACTTATATAGCATATTTCTGCAAACAGACATTCCAAACAACAACTTATGTTTGCAAGTCATCGTGCTCCTCCTTTTCATGCACTTAACTTCTGTACAACCAAACTAAAACTCAAATAAACCTTACATTATGTGTATCGTCATTTGTAGTAATATTTATTAATGTTTAATTCAATACACAGTATAGTGAAACTTTTAATCATAAATTAATATTTTATTTTTGATACAGTATTAAATTTTTGTAAACAAATCACATAAGTGGTTTGGTCAGCGCCTTCATGCGGTGCAGGGGAACGTGCAATATGTTCGAGGTCCAGTGGGTCTGCGAGAGATACAAAACTCGTTATAAAATTCAAAACGGAGATCATCGTTTTGGAAAATTTCCCACTTGCAGCTTTGTTAATCACCATGCATGACCTGTGTTATTCTTACGGAGCATGGTAATTAACAAGGCCGCAGAGGGAAATTTTCTAAGACAACAACTGTATCATAATTAATTCAAAATAGGGTGCTGGAGAGGGGGGGGAGAGACTGACATCGTCAGTCCCCTCCGAAAAGTGTGAACCACCAACCTCTAACGTGGACCGGACCAAACCGTCTTAAGCTCGTCCTAAAATAAAATAAAAGTGGATTTAAAATATTATATAATATATAATATAAAGATAAGCACAATTTGTGAGATTTGGAATGATTATTTAGAGAAAAAGAGTTTAATAGAGAAAAGAACAATGAAAAGTTTCATGCTGATCATTCTGATGATGAGGGCTTCATTATCTTCAGAATCAACAGCTCGGTAATTCATTTATCAGATAATCCTTCAATAAATAAAACATTACAAAGTTTTTTTTTTAATTAATGATTGAAGAAAAGTTGTTTATTGTTGGTATATCCATATATTGTATGATTAGAGAGGTTTTCATATTATACTGTACTCCTTGCTGCTTCTGTTTTCATTACATTATACATTGCTGTAAGCAAGCATGATGGTTACGTATTTTGACAAGCAAGCAAGCAAGCTATAGAGCTTGTTATTTTATAAGGAAAACTTATTAACTTAACAACTTAACATTTCACTGGTTTGCCTTGTTTAATAATATTTTGAAGTCTTCATGCAAGTACAGTCTTTTGTATCATATATATTCATAATATCATTCTGCAATAGACCTTTACAAAAAATGCCAGGACAATATCATGTGTATGTAACAAGTAGAGTCAAGTACTTTTATATCAACAAGTTTAGATTAGTTTTTAAGCCAAGTAACTAGCCCGCAAGTAATAGAATAAATTAAATATTCATTTATACATACACATCGTCAACCTCGTAAAGAATAACAGTATTATATTGAATAAAGTAATACAGCATTAAGTCATTAATATAATAAAGCTCTATAGTATAATATGGATTTATATCAAGTTACAATATAACGTAAGATAATGTACTGAAGATGCCGTGACTTTAAACAATATTCCGAAGTTAAAAGCTGTAAACACGCACTCACTTATCTTATTAGAAAGAAAGCCTTATAGCTTAGCGCTTAGGATTAGCTAACGTTAAGATTCAAATCTATTGTTAATAAGCTAAAACTAATCAAAATACGGATCATTTTTATGAAAATTTTATCGAATGTAATATATCTAATATATTACTTTGATCTATTTTATCATTATTCATGAAGAGAAAAGACAGTTTATGAACTTTTTAATTAGTATTGGAAACATGATTGTATTTTTGCAAATTCACCTTAACGATTCACCAGTTACTTCGGCGTCGAAGGAAATTTCTGTCCGACAAAATCAAATGTAATAAATTTTAAAATTTCGAGAATGAGATGAAACTTAATCGCTTATGGTTTCAGCAAATTCAAGGAGGCGGTTTCCTCACAATAGCCCCATCTATGGTTTCCATCCATAAGGGCAATGTTAAATTTTAACCTTAGTTTTCTCAAAACTGATCATGACAGATCCACTTTAAAATTTGCATGCCGCTTATTGATGGCGAGTTGTCTTGTAGCATTCAAGGGGGACCATTCCGAGATTTTAATCATCTGAGGTCAATCCTAAATTGATTACCTTATGAATAATTATACACTTCTGAGAAAAACATACGTATAAAAATAATATCAGAGAATATTGATATGAAGGCCGAGTTTGCTGCTTCTCATAGAATTTTACGAAGTTAAAAGTATTTAATGCATTATAATACTATCAATATTATTTTAATATATAATTATGCATCCTCAGCTCAGCGACCCTTTATGGATTAATAATTGTGCAAATTTTACTCTAAATGTGGTTGGAGGTCAAGTATACAAAAAGTAGACAGGTTGCAGGTATTTCTTAGGGTTCAGTTATTGTGCCAAGCTGTGTACTGAAACGTATTCAGGCTGCCTTTGAAAGAAGCTGCTGCCTGCTGCAAGCAAGCTCTCGAGCACACCACCTTGTGTGGAGAACTTCACTTCTCTACGAGGAGACGATGGAGAAGAAGGAGGAGGGTGAGGGTGAGGACGAAGCAAGCGGGAGTGGGAGGAGAAGGAGCAGAGAATAGTTAAAAGTTCCGCTGCTGTTGACTTTGGTATTGTCTTAGAATGAATGGCTTGCTGTCTCATATGGAGCTTGTCATTCTGTAAATCCTGCCTGCTGGCACTGCTGCATCTACCCACTCCACTCGCCGCCTTTAAATGCTCCACCAGCCAGTCAGCCTTAACTTTTCATTAACTTTTCAACTACATATTTTAATATATATTTTTTATCTTTTGTAATGTATAACCTTTAGGTTTCAATGTAAAGATGAATTATGCAACATGTATCTACAGAGAATTTTTTTGTTAAATTTTGTAACCGTATCCTAAAAAATAAATTAAACTTGTGTTGTGGCATCAATAACAAATATTAGTAATAAATTATATAGAATAACATTATTTACTACTGAAGTTTGCTTAGAATTTATCAATTGTTCACTTATTTTTTATTTATATATTATATAGTTACTTATTTATTTTTACTAATATAGCAATAATGGAGTACCGACCTTAAATTTTTTTATTGCAGAAATGGATAGAGGGTGCAAAAATATGCCACTCTGATTTTTTTCAGATTTTTTAGGGACCGGGAAGTATTGCTAAAAAGTTTTGGCGAGGTGGGGTTCGAATCCACGCCCCTTTTGGGTCCTATCTTTTATTAAGAGAGGCGGCAAGAGGCGGCACTTTTTCTGCACTTTCAATAATTTTTTTAAAAATACTTCCCGGTCTCAGAAAAATCTGAAAAAATTCAGAGTAGCATATTTTTGCACCCTCTATCCATTTCTGCAATAAAAAATTTTGAGGTCGGTACTCCATTATAACATTCAATTAATACAAATTAAGATATAAAGCACCTAAAATTTGTCACTGCATCCTTATATTAGGAAGTTTATTACTTAGAAATGATTTCAACGAATAAAACTCTTGATTGATCAAAATTGGCTTTAGCTTGGTGTGAGTATATTATTGTTTTCAATATTTTTAAACAAAGTGGAAGTCATATATTTTAGCGCATTCTGTTAAATAGGGCTAATATAGACGATGTTAGCGCTACCTCCATGCGTACCGACATTGCAGAAGTGAAAGCTGCGCAGCCCTAATATTTTAAATGGGCAAGATGAAATTAAAATAAAATTTTGAATTTGACCAAATGACTAAATAATTTTTTTTTTAAATTATATGTTCAAAAAAATCTTTTAACTGACCCTATGTACCGCGCATAATTTAAGACAGTAAATGCTTTTTTAAATAATTCCTAAATACTTTCTATAATTTATGCTGCCTGCCCCTATCCGCCATTACTGGCGAACAGTGGACATGGATATGGCGGAGTGGAGAAACATCGTCTTTATTTTATTTGCGTTTTTCGTTAACAATTTTATTTTCATTCCTTGTTGAGTAGCTATGCACATCACCATGCTGAAATTAGCAGAATTAATTTCTTTACAAATATTATTTATATGAGTTGTCCAATCCAAACATTGGTCTATAAATGGAGACCAAGAATTGTTACACACTGTAAGTTTTATGATTTCGCAAAAAGTATAGTAGCTGCGATCAAGAGTTTGGTTTGTCTTACGGAATTTAACAAATTCTGTTTTCGAGGCATTTAATATTAGCTGGTTATTATCACACCATGACTTTATACTTCATTTATAGGTAATCTATCTTTATGAACGAGTTCACTTTTCGTATCTGCTGTAATAATTGGTGTCTGCATTGTTTCACATCATCTGGTAAATAATTTATTTATACTAGTATTGAAAAGGGTTATGTAAACCCTTCTAACTTGTGAAACGCCTAGAGCTTGGGTATTTGTATTTAACATGGAGGGTAGTAGATTTAAAAAATCCTGACTCAGAATTTATTTTTTATACATATTGCTGTGACAATCCGACAAATGAGAGTTAATAAGGGTTTAAAATTATTGCTGGGGTATAACAGCCGATAAATTTTAATTTATTAATTACTATATTTTAATTATGAAAATTATAAATTATAGTTTCTAAGTTACACTAATCAGTGAACCGCTATAAATACTTACAATCACGTTTTTATTTTTATTATTTCATATTTCTTAATAAATGAAACTACAGTTTTATCATTCTTAATTTTAATTAAAGATAAGAGTTCATTCATCAAAGTAAAGATTTTTTTTTTTAATATTTTTAAGAATATTATTGATAAAAATTGTGGAGAAATTGCTACTACCACTAAGATCTGCACTGACGACGGCTCCAGGCAGGCTCATGCCCAGACCCTTCAGCGCTCACCGTCGCGACCCTCCTATATACTCACAATTTATTACTGCTACAAATGGATAGCAGATATATCTCTATATTAAATAAACAAGCGTTCACGTTGATAATATTTATGCTCAGACGAGGTTAACGTGAAATTAGATTTGTTTGAGAAGGTAAGTATATTATAGCAGGTGGTGGGTGTCCGTGTCATATCCATCGGGAGAAACAATCCAATGTATGCAAGCTCTTTACTTCGCTTGTACTAGGGGATTGAAAACCAATTTGCTTAGGTTTCTACAGAAGGTTGCGGTTATTCTTCCCGCTTCTCTGTTTTCCTCCGCATGTTTTACAAATTTTCCAAACATTTTACTTTTTAGTTTCTATCCAAAATTATCTATAAATCCAATAAAAATGTCAAATGTGATCAAATGATATATATAAAAGAACAAAGTTAACGTTATGATAAAACCTTGAAGAAACAACAATGCCACTGGTGTTATTGCATATAAAAAGTTCAAGTACTATATATACACAATTAAACCAATTAAAAAATTAAAGGGTTTTTACACCACTTAAGTTTACAAATATAACCATGCAAACTAGAACTTTTTTATAATTTTGCCTTCAATTGAAATTATATAAAAAAAATTATTTATTTATTTATTTATTTTTATTTTGGAACTTCTTTTTGGTTGTACAAGACAAACATATGTTCAAGTCAAAATTGGACAAAATACAACATAAATACATCAAATTTTAAACATATTTACATGAGTTATTTAACACTATCAAACACAATCACTGACAATAATAATATAAACAAAATACAAGCCAAAGTCACCATTAATACTGATAAATTTTAGTTTACGTGGAACATAATATATATATATATAATAGTCATTACAATGTATATATAAATTTATAATTTTGTTTATTTTATAATCCTGATAATACTTTTTCAGACATTTTATTACTCTCAAAAGCTTTAATAGAGTAAAACTCTTTATTGATTAATACATTCTTTAATTTTGTGCGAAAAAGTTTACTGGTTTTTATTTCTTTCAAACATGCTGGTAAAAATTCATAAAATTTAGCTGTTTGATACATTGCACAGTTTTTGAAAAATTGAGTGTTATGTCTTTCAGTAACTACGTTCGATTTATTCCTAGTATTATAGTCATGATAGCCATCATTCTGAACATAAAAATTTGGGTGATTTTTTTGAATGAGGCACAATTTAAAATATAAATGCAAGGGACAGTTAACATTTTATTAATACATATACATATGTATACAATTTAGTTTTTATGAATAGCAGAATTAGTAGACACGGCCAATTTAGCTTATTTAAACTATACTCGTTCATCAAAGATAAGGTTGCTTAGAAGTGGCTTGTATGACCTTTCTCTCTCTCCTTTACTATATATGATAATTGCGGTCCGTCTCCAAGCTAGTTAGTCATCTTAAAGTGACTGATGAAGTTTAGCTGTCAATACTCCTCGGTTGCACCTCTCATATACCCTGCATGCCCACTGTCTAGCTACAAAACTTTTACTTCACTGCAGCTTACTCAGCACTGCAATAACATAAGTACACTCAACTGGTTATATAGTTCACTGCATGTTAAGTGATGCATTATATACGCTTCACCTCTACTTTAGTTGGTGCAGCAACGTGTACTGATGGTCAGTAACTTTCCTTACTTCAGTGTAGTGTAATAATATTTACTCAGAATTGTGTATGTGAAAGATAACAAACTTTAAGTACTAGAAACTTGAACACACTAGAACTAGATGTCCACTTTATAGACTTTTTTTTTTTCAGTGAAATTTTTTTTATTTGTTTCAGGTACTAAGCATAATATATAATTTTATTGAATGCCTGAAAATCGGATCTGTGAGAAGTGTACCCAAAAAAAACATCACTGGAAGAAAATTAATTTTCTGAAGAAATTACAGATAGTTAATACAGTATCTTCACATATTAGGAAACAAGCCTCTGATTATAGGGCTTGCATTTTAGACCTTGCATCTAATATACAAAATTATATTATTATGTATATTTAATTTATAAAATTTACTGGGGGGGGGGGGGGAGGGATTGACAAAGACTTTAACATTTTTAATAATTTAATAAAAGATTTAGTATTCGATTTAGAACTTTAATTTGAATTTTATATCAACTTTTGACAATAAATTTTTCTAGGCCAAAATTTGTGGAGCTTTGAAAATAATCTTCATTATTATTGTGTGTGGTTTCTTTTTGCGTGTAGAACTTATTAACTCATCAAAAATTTGTAAAGCATTTAACTTGCAATAGTTAAAAAAAAAATAAAAAATATGTTGAAACTATATTCTCATTTCAAAAATTATTGGGTATTGCATTTTATCATATTGTATATAATATATGTTTCATACACGGGATATATACCTTTCAGAACCTTGAGGCTATGATGTTGAGCTAAAACCCAATCGCAAAGTGCACTCACATAGATTTGTTATCCTGAGGCAGTTTTCACGATACAATGAGTAGAAGTGAGGGAAGAAAGATCTAATAACTTCTCAAGAAGTGGAGTTGGCGCGATTTTTTCGTAGCAACCGTCACCTTTTCATTAAAAGCCCACGAGCTGTGCAATTAATCAAGAAGAAGAAGAAAAAAATCAGATTGTAGGTTTCTTTTCATTCAAATATCAATGACCAATAAAATTTTCAATGTCAATTAATTAATTATATATATTGACTAATTTTATTCCCCTTACAAGTTATTTATAACTGTCATTTATTATTTTTTATCAAGACTATATATATAATATAAGTATAAGAACAACTTATACTTGGTTATAATTTATTATGTACAGAATATAAAAATAAGTTAAATAGGACAAATATTGAGCGTTATGCTGCCACGGAGTTTTACACTACTTTGAAGGTGTGCATGGTCCTATATACTGAAGGGGCTGGAGAAAAGTGGGTGGGCAAAGTTGCTTACCCTAAAATAACAACTTACATTGTTAGTACACCGAATACAATTAACGATTGATCTCAGGTACTGCCAGAGTAACAGGATATTTCTGTCAGAAGGAATCGATTGAATTAAGTTTTAAAATTTTGAGAATGTTCTAAAACTTAATTGCTTATGGTTAGAGCAAGTTCAAGAGGATGGTTTTCTCACAACAGCTCCATTTTCGGCTTTCGTCCGGAAGGACAACCTTAAATTTCTACCTAAATTTTCACAAAACTGGTCAGACAGACCAACTACAAAATTTGTATGCCACCCATTGATGGCAAGTTCAATGTCCCCTGCAAGTTTTGTTGAATTCAAAGGACCTGATTCTGAGATATCTCAATCAGCTGACTAGTGCGATTCATATCCTTTATAAAAGTTTAAACATTTATATATATATATATATATATATATATATATATTATTGCTGACGGCAGTGGCATGACATCATCATGTAGTTAAGTAGTTAAATAAAATAAAAAAATATTAATAAGAGTAAAACAAACAATTGATGCTTCTAATATTACATTAATATAACTTGCAGAAACGGGGACAAAGAATTAAGGCATTGCATTAAAAAATCTGAAACAGACTTTTTTCAATAAACTTGCAGTAAAAATCTGTGTAACAGATAAGTTTAGAAAATATAAGTTTAATCCTACCCCCGGGTGCCCCTATTTTTTTCTTCTTAATTAGTCCTATTTTTTATACAATTGTTGCGTAGTATTTATAAATAAAGAATTTGAATTTATATCACTTACTTTTTTTTATTCACCCATGTACACATATAGCTTACATATACGTATAATATATATGACAAAAACAACAAAACAATTGAAGTGAAAAGGATTCAATACACGGCACAAGCAGCACCATAATACATAATAGCACGTGGTTTTACATCCATTTTAGAGATAAAAAAACAACAACAACAACAATACACTTATTAAATCATAACTAAAAATAAAAGTATTGAAATCTCTGTAAAATTGTTATTAAACATTGTCGATATTAAAAATAGAAATAATAAGCACACATGAGAATTCAACTGTTCTGCGAACATAACGTCCCTCGTCCGCAATAATGAGCTATCTGCTATAACCACGAATTCGTTGTAATAATGAATCTGTCTATTATTTCAAGTGAACGCAATTATGAGCTTTATTTTATATTTATTTGCAACTCATAATTGCGCTCACCTGAAATAGCAGTTATTATTGCAACGATATCGTGATTAGCAGATAGCTCATTATTCCGGACGAAGGATGAAATTAAGTCGACCAAGTGTGACTTATATAAATGCTTAAACACCACAGGGAGATGGGCGATTTTGAGGTTAGGGGGGAGTGCATTCCAGTAGTTATGTAAACTATATATGAAGCCTTTCTTTTTGTACCAATTAAACTCAATTTAAAAACTGCGCATTCCAGTGGTATTTAAAGAAATAAATTTACTTAAATCGTACATAATTTCACTTCAATTTTTATCATCCGGAAATAAAAATGACAAATAATAGTTATTAGTTAAGTAAATTAACTGCAAGAACATTTTCATTATTACTAAAATACCAAAAATAAATCGTTTGTTTATAAAAGTAAGATTTTGCATTTGTATACCTTCTTTCCGTCTTCAACTATGGGCTATGGGACCTCGAATTGGAAAGAAGCCAAAGTCTGGGTATATAGCATATTATATATAGCTGTAAAAATGTTTCCTCATATTCTTACTTTTTTAATCAATAGAGCTGCAAACCTGTTTTTGTTTCAGTAAAATATCGATATTTTCATTGATGAAACCATTGGAACGTTGAAACACCAGTTGATAAGTAAAACAAAGAATTAACGAACGTAATTAAGCCTGTGCAGCTTTATTCCAAATGAAATAGCGTAAAAATATAGGGATACAAAAATTAATATTGGATATTAGTTAATTATTGAAGCTATTAGTTACGTCCTTCTCTTTGTTTAATTGAACATATAGCTGACTATCAAAATTTTATTAATTTAAACTGACACTGCAGTAAACAAAAAAAAAAAAAAAAAAAAAAGGAAAAAATCTTTTCGGCTGCATTAATTTTTTTAGACAATCACTACATTCACATGATGGTGTGTAATACGGATGCGTTGACGACGTCTCATAAGGATAACATTATCCGGCGTCTACGGAAGACTACGGATATGTATTAAACAGTCGTGTAAACGTAGTGCTTGATGAAAATAAAATTTAGAAATCGAATCTGTTCAACGATAAATACTATTGTAAATCAATTTATATATATACATACATACAAACATATATATATATATATATATATATATATATATATATATATATATATATATATATATATATATAATTATATATATATATATATATATATATATATATATACACACAAAAAGAAAACACATATTTTGTAAATTGCTTAGTATGTTTTTCAAAGGTTTTGTTTGTAGTTTCTTGTACAGCTTCGAAATATAGATTTCTTATTTGACGTCACGCGTGCGGTGGAGAAGAGTGAATGAAATGCACGCTGTAGCTGTGGCGATGGGAGACCCAGCAGCTACAGCAAGCGGGAGGGCGGGTAAGCCACCCCACAGCGAACGTGTGACGTCACCTTCACAATGTAGCTCGCACGAGGCAAGCAAGCGGTACAGCACGGCGCACGCGGACCAAGCTGCCATATAGGCAGTCAGCCAGAGGCATTCACTAGCTAGATCAACCTTTCTATCATGAATAAAAATTCTTGTTGATCGTACATTACGAAAGACTAGCAACGAGATTTTTTTTTTAAACTTTTCATACCTTTACTATTTTTTTAAAAAATCATGGTAGAAATAAAAACTTTATATTTATTTTATATCAGGGTTCTTTGACGTTTACTAGTAGTTACATTACATCTGTTACACTTTAACCATCATTGAATATGACATGTAATGGTAATATTTTAACCAATAAATGTATGTTTAAAATTTTATTCCGATCCGGGCACTTGACGCAGTGGTATACGCCTCTGATTCGTAATCGGATAGTCGTGAGTTCGATCCCAGCCATGCACCGCCAAACTTTTCACAAGTAGCGGTTGCTAAAGAACACCCACTCGTGCATCCGGGAGGTGATTGATGGCATCCTCCATCAATTGCCGACCATCCTAACTGAGGTTTCCATGGTTTCCTCAGTTACAGCCAGGCGAATGCTGGGATGGCCGGATTGCTTAGGCCATGGCTGCCCCGGTTTGGAAGGGACTCACAAAATTAGGGTCTACGAAGAGACGGGAGATTAAATTCAGTCACTTAATTGTGGCCAGTACCCTGTACTAGGGTTCAGTTGAAGCAAAAAAAAAAAAATGTATATATATATTCAGCATAATTATGTATATGAATATATAATAATAATATTGAGCTTCGCAGTTGATATTACCAAACTGGTTATTTAGTTTTGTTTTGGTGGCGACCAACACTGGATCGAATTGGGCAAAGATGAAGGGATGTTACGGAGCCTAGCGTCCTCTTTCTTAGCTGCGGGCTGCAGCAATGTAGCGTCGCTACAGTATGCAAGTCAGATAACTACAAAAAGTATATTCATACTCTTATATTTTATAGTCATTGTATTTAAGTTTTAATTCATATTCTTATAGGCTTCCGGGCAATATCTTGATTTCCACGTGCACTCGGTCATGAGCAGAGGATGCCTGATGTTAACAACGTGCTTAGAGAGGTAGGGATGCTGCTTCCCATTGCAAGCTAATGCTCTTAACCTTCCTGTGGCTCCAAGGAAAACCTTCCTGTGGCTCCAAGGAACCACAGGCTACGAGCCAGAGATCAAACCTACAAGGCAACTCACAGCCCGCAAGTCTTTCCTGTACACTGGTTCCCTGAGTCAAAACTAGAGCATGCATGAGTCACGCTCATGCCAAAGTCGAATGCTCTTTCTGTATGTTTTTGTGTGGATATTGAATCATTTAAATATTGTGTTGTATTGTTTTATGTATATATATAAAATAAGTATTTAGACCGCTTATATTTTGCAGGCGTTCAAAATAATTAAAATCAAAGCGCAATTTTAAGTAAACTTATATAATATTCTCCACATGAATAGCAAAGCTGTAACTTTTATTGTGCTTTAAAGTTTAAAGCAATGTTAGATATATAACAAGTAAAAACATGTACGTGACTACGTGTAAGCGTACAGTCTACATGGTAATATTGTGGTGTTATTAAAGCTATCAATATCACTTGAGTTCTGGGAGTTGATATGTACGTCATAGTTACATTATATATGTATGCAGAACGAACGTAATTACAAGCGCGTGTTACCGTAATGTCAATACATGCTGGACATTGATCGTTACTCTGAAACAGCTGACTTCTGACAATGCTTTGACTTCTATTCAGTAATTAACAGAATCAAAAGAGAGTAACACACTATGTAGATAATCAATTTTTTTTAATTGCATTATTTTTTATCTAAACACATATATATATAATTATAAAAATGTTTGAATATGCAAATTTCGATATATAGATTGTGTATAAAGAAATGTATGAGATGGATTTACTGGTGTCGTCTAATGAGATTAAATCATTAACTGTTCAAGTTGTGAGTTTTGTTTGATGAAGCATCAGCGAATCTTTGTCGTAATTAGATTGAAAAGTGGTGTAAGCCCCGGAGAGGTGTGATCAGAAGGCCAGCCAACGAATCTCCGCAATCCTTTCCCCTCTCCTCACTACTACGTCACTCTATAGCTGGATAATTCTATCAGTATGATCAACACACAAGCACAGTGAACAAGCACGTTCCTCTTTTGATTAAGCCTACACTAATGCAATTTACCCGTAGACGGACTTATTTATAAATGTCACCTCTCTTGTATACATTGTAAAACATGGTAGGCGGCAATAGACACACAGACTAGAATGCTTGTTATAGTATTATTTTTAAATAATAATGAACATTTATTCATAGCGAGAAAGAAAGGAATATTTATCAAAGTTTTGAATTGATTTTAACTTCTAAAACTTTGCTTAAGCGGTTGCGAGTTAATGATGACACAATAAGACCATCGTTGACATGTTATATTACTGTTACTTTCAGAACTATAATATCTCAACAGGAATCTGTGTAACTCTTTATTGTCAAAAAAATAATATAATAAATTCATTTGATTGATGGCCACTACTAGAATTCTATGTTAATTCAGACTTTTTAGGTATTCATAGCAATATTATTATTTTTGTTGCAGATTATTCACTGACTTTGAGATTATCTCCCTGTAAAAGTGTCTTGAATTTCTACATCTCTTTTTTATGTCAGTAAGTGATATACTTTTTCTGTACATGAAAGTTAAAATAATAATAAACTTGTACTTATTGAGAGATGGGATTTATTTAGAAAATAAGGCCCACAAAATTGACAAAATACGACTTAATAAATATGAGATTTTTCAAGTTAGTCGTATTATAGAAAAAATAAGGACATAACATGTTGGTTATAAATGTTTCAAATATAAAACTTGACAAATAAAAACAAATAAGAAATAACAGAAAAAAAAACTTTGAACTTTTAACTAAGGGAATATCGATTATTATAGCCTTATTATTGTATAATTATGCTTACACCCACAATGGCCACAACAATTAGGTATACCTTATGAGAGTGTGGGGCAATGCGCTGACTGGTCACTGAAAATCACTGAAGTCAAACAGTGAGCGTGGTTAATATTGGATGAGTGTGCATTAAAAAAAAAAAAAATCAGACCCTGTATGGGTGTGTAGTTGTCTCGTTCCTGATAAGCTCACGAAACAAGTTAAGATTTTTAAAGATTGTGTTCAGTAGACTCAGCGTGAAATTAGTATTTAGAAGATTTGATAAGCTTTTACCAAGTGAGCAGAAGTATTGATTTCATAACAAAATATGTAAAAGAGGACACTGTAATGATAGGTGTTGGGTGATGGGTGTTGTGAAAAACTCCCTACTGAGTTTACATTCAGATATGTTGCCTCAAGAGTATTCGAATAAAAATTCTTGGAAGGACCTGAAACTTATCAAGTTTCAATTCTAATCGTTAGGGACAAGAAGCTTCATCTCTCCAAGACAAATAAATATCTTGCATCATGGAATAAATTCAAAATTTTAAGATTTAAAGGAAGTGCAGGTATTCACTCCTATAGTGAATATCAAATTTATTTTTACATAAAATCAGTATTTTTTACAATTATGCTCAAAAGAAAAAATATCCAACATTTAAGCAATCCAAAATATATTAAATTATTCTATTTTATTCTACTGAAGATCACCATTTTTTTTTTAAAGATAACATTTTACCTGAGTGTATGATTTTTTTTTATATGATGTTCAGGCTCTCATATATAATAATTTAATGTATGAGACTGAAAAATGCAAAACAAAAGTGCTTTTTTCAACTTGTAACTTTTAGATAAGAAACTTATATTTATAGAATCTATCAGAAAATGAAATTGTTGTTTTTTCATCTGGTGGTCTTATATTATGTATACTCCAACCTCCAACAAATAATTTGCAAAGTATGTATGAGTAAATATACGTTAAATATAATGTAATTTTATATATTTTGAAGTGTAAGGAAGTTAATGTCAGATGTGTTTTTTGTTAAAAAATCAACATCATACATGTGTCAAGCATGATCGTTTCAATGTCTATATGTACACACGTCTGCTAATGTGAGTCCTTGGCTCCAGGCAAAATAAAGTCAGAGCCAAGTTTATTATTATGATGTAAGCAGTCAAGAAACGCATTCAATTTATACGATGATATAAAAGGAAGAAGAAACATCCGTACAAACACGTGAAGACGATAAACATATTTTCGGCTCTTGAAGGGGGAAAAAAAATCGAAAAGTATAATAGCTTGACGACAGACGAAGTTGATATTTATTTTGTGGTACACGATTGAAAGGTTTATAATGTGATACAAAAAGAACTATTCAACGATTCGGTAACTGTTACTTTTCATCGAGTATAAGTTCAGTATTTCAATAGTTCATGCAAGTTTGGGTTAATAGACATCTTAATAAAAGAGACCGATATAATTCTTAACGTAAATATTTATTCATAGCCACTTTTCTCAGCAAGAAGATAATCTTTTTTCATCCTGCTATGCTCTGTATTCTATTCATACTTGTACTATCTCATAATGCAGTCTAGCCTTTCCACTTACAAGTTTTATTCGCACATCAGTATTTTTTTTTTCTTTTCTTTTCTTTTCATATATGTTAACAAACTAATATATACGAGTTATTATAGTTAGAATCATTTCATACTAAAATCAATATCATCAAAAGTATTTAAGGTTTATTTTACAATACACATTTTTTTTAAGTATATAATATATATATTATGGCAGACACGCTCTCTTTTAGCTACTTCAGCAACAGGCCAGGCTAGGGATAAGTAGTCTATGGAGCTGTGATTTTGAGGGCAGTTGCTGTAAGCTATATGGTTAGTTAATAAATAAGTTAACGCACCCACTCTCCTCTGCCTCACTGCACCGTCTGTTTCACCTGTATGCTCTTACCCCTCAAACTAATAGAGAATGAGCCAGCTTGTCACAAAAATTTTACCATTTGTAACAAATTCTGATTTAACTATGTTTCAGTTTTATAGACAAAAACGTACGCAAATTTGATATAACTTTTCGCCTTTTTTATATTGTATATTTTAAATTATAAGTTTAATTATAATACATGTATTAATAAAAATATGTATTTATTTAAAAAGAAAAATGTAATAGTGTATATTTTTATGTGATAGATATACCTATATGTCTATTTTATTCATTTAATTATATCTGTTCGAAAAGAAAAGGTCTTTATAAGCCTTGTTTGATTGTTTTTGTAAAATTAAAATTTACTTTCTTTATTCCGAGAAACTATATTAATTTATATATAATTAAAGCCAGTATTACACGATACAATTTTGCTTACAATTTTTCCTTACAAGAAAATGTCACCTCCATACAAACAAATGGAGTTCAAGTTTTCTTGAAAAGGCAAATTGTATGTAATAGTTAGAAAAATTGTATCGTGTAATACCGGCTTAAAATGAAATTTCTTCATATCTCAACATTATTAAGTCATTTTTTATTATAATTTTGTATATATATATATATATATATATATATATATATATATATATATATATATATATATATATATATATATATATATATATATATATATATATATATATATATATATACATATATATATATATATATATATATTCATAGGTAAACTAAAACTGTAAACAGAAAATTATAAAAAAAAAAAAAAAAAAGTAGCAGTGAATGCTCAGTTCTATCGTGTAATTTAATTTAAACGTTTCCTAAACATTCTTCTCATATTGCAATAAAATTTAATTAAATGTATCAATGACACCACTTCTTTATATCAAATAACATAGAGTCTATCAGATTACCAACTGAAAACGCAACTCCTTTTAACTTTTACATTGATGATTGTGATGAATAACAAATAATTTCAAAACTTATTATGTTAAATATAATATATTATATTTTTTTTTGTTATAGTAAGAAATTTTTACAATAAAAAAAAATACTAAAAATAGTATAGCCAGTGTTTTTTTTTTTTTTTTTTATAAATGGTACTTAATATTATACTCCATATTTATTATAACATGATTGGTAGCACTGAGTGTATATTTTATATCATACATGCATGCAGATTCATTTCAACCCATACTGTTGTCAAATTTTTGGATGCAAATTTCAATTAGTACTTCCATGGCACATTTATAAGTGGTACATTTTTTAGGCAAACATCCTCCTTAACGGGAAAGACAGTGCAATGAAATAATAATAATAAAGAGAGAACTGTGATTCTCTGAGGTCAAGCATTCATCAGAGCATCTGAAGTGGTAATATTGCTTGCTTCCATATCATCACCCTTGTCTTGCAGATGAATTCGAAAGGAAGTGTAATTAAAGCATGAGTTAATTGATATATAGAACTATTGTATGACACTAAGTGTACTGGTTGCTTTTGGCTTCCGAATAAATCACTTTTTTTTTTTTTTTTTTACAAATTATGTCAAAGAAAATGTATGATTATGATTCTGAGAGGTGGGTTAAATTTTGTTGAAATATTAGCCCTTTTAACTACAAAAATAGAAGGAATATAATTATGAATATTACACCTTTTCAAAATCTACTGTCTCTTCTCATGCACTCGATTGATTATTTACTTAAATTTTATTTATACTATTTTTTTAAAGGGCCTTTTAAACTACCCATTATATGAATATTTTTTTCAAGAACTTGGAGCTATCAATCAATACCAAAAAGGTGCACAACCCCACATTTCATGTTTAATTTAATTTTACAGTAAAAAAAATAATCAATGGATGGAACACTAAACTGACAAGATTTTTTTTTTTTTTTAAAGCAATAACTAATATCTTTGTAATGAGTGATTGATAAAAATGAGATTTGTAACAACAGCTTAACCAAATATACGCAGTGTTGAAGTTTGGAAGACAAGTGTTCTTGACGTCACGCGCCACCAGTGGCGTATATCAGCAGGTGGAAGCTTATTTTCCCCTGAGAGCGAAAAGTTTGTCGTTGTCGCTTTTCGTACGGTTCGTGGTTAATTTATTTCCTCTTACGTCTGTCCCAGCAGCAGCAGCATCGTCAGCGTGTCTCCCTCAGGCCAAACAAACCAATAACGCCCCCGTTGCCCGACTCCCTCCCCCCTCCTTCGCACACTCCTCACGCTTCCAATATTTAGTTCAATCCCACGTATTTTACGCATAATTAGCTTATTTTAATATAAAGACAACACGGCAACACACTTTTTTAGAGTACAATGAAAACTTGTAAGTTTAATGATGATAACTAAAACTTAATTAATTAGTGACAATGATACAACAGCTTTTGTCTTTTCGATATCATATAAATTACTTCAAGTTAAATTTAGGTTAATAGCCTCCGGCAAGGCAGAGTTATTAATTTAAAAATAATAAAATTACACCTTGAGTATAATTGTCTAAATAGCTACATTATGATTAATAGTAAAATAATTATTTATAATTATAATTTAATGTATTTCTGTTTATTCGATGCATTTTTCAACATTTTATGTTTGTAATTATATATTTTTTGTTTGTGAAGTGTTAGTTCAGTATAATATATTTTAGAGTTCATTGCAGTTTTATGCAAAATACAATATTGCTTCGGTAATAATTACGCTTTGTCATGGAAAATCATACATTGATTACGTTTCGTAATTTTAGAAATTAAAAATTAGAAATATTTATTTGATCGTTAGGTCAACGATCAACGGTGAGCGCTGAAGGGTCTGGGCGTGAGCCTGCCTGGAGCCGCCGTCGGTGCAGATCTTGGTGGTAGTAGAAAATTAGGTTAGGTATATAGTGAATAAATCACAATGCAAACATAGATCAATAGAATACATAAATAAATTTGTCATATACTAAAGTGTAAAACACATATTATTTACTTACAAAGCGATCAATTTTAAAAACATTGAACAATCATTGTTTATTTAAGTCACAACCTCACTAAGTAAATAATTTAACCAATATTTACTCATGGCATGAGAATATGTATGACTTTATTACATTATGTTATTTATTGGGTGCCAATATTCAAGTTTCTCACTATAATCACGTACCAATGACATCAAACGTGGTTTATGAAAAGTTGAATAACTTTCTGAATATCTCCTTCTAATTTCTGAATCGTACCCATTATTAGGTTTATGTGTAATTCATGAGCATCTTAATAGCATTTTAACAGTCTTTTGTCAGGCCTGAAACTTGACAAAAAAAGTTTACAAATTCTTATGAAACTGTTAAACAAATACTACACATGCTCTAGTCTAGAGGTGATGAAGGCACAGTTTCTCGTTGCTATAAAATCGCCGATTAAAAACAGCATGCAGTGTGTGAACACAACTATACTCTGATTCACATTTATCTTTGTTTTCTTTGGAAACGCTCTGGTGTCCCTCGGCTCGACTCGGCTAATCAAAGTCTTCGTTACAAACAACACACCAATGACTGAAGACGATACAAACACGATTTCTTCTTCTTGATCCGTTTCTGAGAATAGCCCGAACAGGCATGCACCCAATACTAGTTTTATTGTTCTTGTAATTAACTAATTAAAGTTAGGAGGGGCTTGTAAAGGATTATGGATGAACAATGGGTATAGAAATTTTGATTATGGGATGTGGTATGCAAAATGGGAAGGTGATGATGGGAATGCCAGCATGCAAGGTATGTGGTGGTGATTTAGGGTCAAGTATGACTATGTGGCGTAGGGTGCAAGAATGTAGGTTGATGATTCAGGCGCCAACATGAAAAAAGACACAGGAGGTTTGAAGCAATCACGTGTCGTCCTGTGGCGACCGTGAGCAGGGAAAAGTAGTGATTGTGGGGGTGCGGTGAGGCGAGAATGATAATTATGAATCAAATTGACTGGGGGTAGGGGTATAGAAATCAAGACGATTAATATATAGAATAGGATAGGGATAGTTACCACGACAGGACAGACAATTTGAGCGGAGAATCACGTCGACGTTGCTCACACTAGGCGCGCCATCTTGATTCTCGATACAAACACGACAAAAATAAAGTTAAATATGAACCAGAGTATAAATAATAAGAATCACAATTCTCTCTCCTTGGAGTAAATCAATGCATTGCTCCGCCAAAGTCAAAAGTTATTTAATTTTCTCCTGGCATAGAACCATTGCAAATAAAGCACTTTTCTTGTTACTTTGACATTTTTTTATATTTCTTCATTGTAAAGCAACTGAGATTTCAATCATAAATGGATGCTGGAAAGTTTGCTATATACGCGCGGAATAACTCGGATACACATGATACAGAAGGACTCAGAAACTTGAGTGTAATAAAAAAGTTAGACTAATCAAGTTAGCAGTCAAAACTTAAAAAAGTTAAAAGACGTTGATCATAAATAGATCGAATTATTATTTTTTTATAATTTGTTTACCACTCTTTTTTTATTATATTTGTTATTTATTTATTACACTTATAGAACCGTGAGGTACATAGTATTTACAATTTTTTAATGGGAGCGATGCACGAAGCAGTTAGCCAGGTTTCTAACCACGTTTAACTTAACCACGTTTAATTATACCTGTTTTACAAGTTAAACCACCTAATTAAACGTGGTTAAGTTAAACTTGGTTATAAACCTGATAGCTGCTTCGTGAATCACACCCATTAATATTATTGCTTATACCTGTAACAAGAAATATAAAAATTAAATAAACATATTATCATCAGTTTTGTGTAAGTATAATTACAATCACACATTATTGTCTAGTCAGTTTACAATATACCTGAGAAAATAAAAATTACAAAGTACAGAAAATTTTATTACTTGAGCTGTCATTCCAATAAATCTTAAACCAGTTGCTTATTATTTTATATCAATGTATTATAAGGAAAGAATTAATATTATTTATAGCTGTTATTTCCCTCGTGATTGCATAAAAATGGTTCATAATTCATAAGTAAAAATTCAATCAGTTTTGACCGAAAATGTTGATTACTAGGCAATTTTTTTATTGCATCAGGAAGATTATTGAAAATCTTTGGGTCTAATAATAATAAACTTTGTTAATCTTGTTCAGATTTAGCAATATCTACTTGATTTTTTTGAGAATTTCTGGTGTTATGGCCTGTTATTTTTTCATTTGTCTAAAAATTGTCAATATTTTTCCTTACAAACATTATCATGGAAAATATGCGTAAACAAAGAAATTTTAGTAGGCCTAGTTATTGCCACAAGCTATTGCAACTTACTCTAGATTTTGCTCTAACCATCCATACAACGTACAATATTTTTTGACATTTAAATATTGAATTTTTCTGGCATTGATCTGATGATCCCCAAAGAAGTATACCACATGTTAAAACAGACTCAACATATCCATGATATACAACTTCTAGAGTATCTAAGTTACGTACCTTTCAGAGCTGCTTCATTGCAAAATTTACAGAATGCAGCTTCTTTTTTAAATATTCATCAATATGTAACTTCCAGGCAAAACAGCTTACTTTAGTTTATCAATAGAGTATCGACCTTATTTTTTTTATTGCAGAAATGGATAGAGGGTGCAAAGTTATGCTATACCCTGATTTTTTTTTCAGATTTTTTAGAGCCCGGGAACTATTTCATGAGCGCCGCTCTTTAGGAAAAAGATAGGACTTGTCGCCTCGTGACGTCACAAAAAAGACTTTCAATAATTTTTTAAAAATAGTTCCCGGGCTCTAAAAATTCTGAAAAAAATCAGAGTAGTGCATAACTTTGCACGCTCTATCCATTTCTGCAATAAAAAAAAATTGAGGTCGATGCTCCATTATTAGACCAAGATATTCACAACTTTTTACTATCTCCACACAAGATTGCTCTTCAAATTTTGCTTTTGTGTCATCTGATCTATTAAACAACATAAAATTAGTTTTGCTGTGGTTCATGATCAATTTATTTTGATTAAGATAAGCTTGTAAGGGTTCCATAGCCTTTATTATTTTTTTAACGAGTTCACTCAACATACAGAATTATTTTACAGCAACATCCTAGTGCATACTCTAAGTCATTAATAAATATTATAAAAAGCAGTGGTCCCAATACTGAACCCTGGGGCACACCATGATTACACCCTAATGTTTCAGATTTATATATACATCACTTTTCTCTCCATTCTCAATAATATCACTTTATTTTTACATATCGAATTCTGTCTATTAAATAGGATTTCAAGAATTCAAGACCCCCTAATACCAAGAAATTCAAGCTTTTTTAACAATATATCATGATTACAACAGCTGTTGTTGTTGATCTGCCAGGGGTGAAGCCATGTTGACATTTTGAAAAAACTTTTTTTGAAGTACAAAAATTTGTTCTCCTGTGTTTTCTCGGGAAGGAATTTTACCTTTACCCTGTCAATTTATTTATGAAAGTGTCTGTTTTGTTAAGAAACATATGTCGGAATATTTTGTTCAGTGCAATGACTCCCATCATAATACAAGAAATAAGAACATAATAATTACACCCGCACAGTGTAGATTGCAGATTTATAATAAGGGACCCTATTCTATGTCAATTAGACTTTATAATAAACTTCCACTGCATATAAAATTCATCCCACAGTATGTCGATTTTAAAAGTGCCGTAAAAGTATTATTGTTGAAAAATTGTTTTTATAATGTATCTAGTTATGTTACATTTACTTTTTAAGTATGTGTTTGGACGTGTCTTACCATCTCATGCAGATTGCCTTCATTATGATTGTGTATGTATGTATTTGAAAATGACCAATAAAGAATTGAATTGAATTAGAATATGTTTTTTTACACCAATTTCTATGATCCTAAATTTCCTTGAGAGTCCAGCAATAGGCCTTTGGTAATATCTGTGGTATTTTTAACTTTTTCAACTGCTGCAATTTTTGAAGTTTTTAATAATTGAGGGAATACGGCTTCAAATAATAGGTATTATGATATAATAATACTTAGTGGTTACCCCTATATATAAAATATATGAACTCAATTATTTTTTTTAATTATGTCTGCCTTGGGGTCCTGGAAATAATTTATTCAACATTTATTAAACATGCAAGATATAAAATCAATATAGCTTTCAAAAAAATTCATTTAAAATTTTCTTGTATATATTATATATCGGATATTTCATCGATCAAATTTTTAACAAGGTAAATAAAGGAAAATCAATTAACTACGCTGTACAGCTATAAAAACAAACCCAAGGGATAAGCTATTAAGTTCCAAGATAATATATATAGTTCCTACTTCCTATAAATAAAACTGCAATATCAATGTGTTAAGTTGGATTGTCGGTGGCCTTAATTTGCCTCATACTTCATATATGACCGCCGTATGTTGTAGAGTTTCGTTATCATTAAGTTATCACAAATGGTAATGAGAGTGTAAATTACCGGAGCTCCATTTATGAAAGCTATAAAATTCTACAACTCCAGCATTAATAAAACATGGCAGTCATAACACTCATAACCAATAATAATGAGCATATAGAATTTTACTTTCAAATTTAATATCGTTATCTTGTTTCTGATCTTGTGTGATCTTCAAGTCAATATGTATATATTATATAATTTATATATCTAGTTATGGTGGTGCCATG
Source organism: Siphlonurus alternatus (assembly GCA_949825025.1). NCBI lineage: Eukaryota > Metazoa > Arthropoda > Insecta > Ephemeroptera > Siphlonuridae > Siphlonurus > Siphlonurus alternatus. The sequence continues at coordinate 33,710,926 of OX463788.1, forward strand.
ATATTTAGCATTGGTCAATAATTCTAAACAACAAAAATATCATCACAACATATATTATCTTCATTCCGATCCAAATACCTGATAAATATATACATATTATACTTATACATACATACTTATAGTATAATATTATCAGCCTTTTTTTTTCTCTGTTGGAAATTTTCCGAGGCGACGACTGTACAATGTATAACAAAATGCAAAATGTTGAAAAAAAAAAAAAAAGAAATCCCTTTTTATAACAACTATAAGAGAGTGTATTTTCCTTAATTTGACCGATGTTTAATTATCTATTTTTTTTTATATTAATTGAAACATTATTTAGATAAAAGTAGTAATTTGAAATGGTACCCATGACCTTTATATTCCTGCAAGTATTGAAACACAACGGAAAAAAATAATTATACCAAGCTGTCTTATTTTTCTTATATACAAGCGCTCGCTACTACTCTTCTGCGTGTCTTAAGAATTAATGCTAACGTTATTTGTAATTTAATGAAGTGGGATTTCTCAAGTAATCTCACTTGTGTGTTCGTGAAAGCCGGTGTGAGCAAAGCCCGCTCGCTTGTTTCAAATTGACATGTGACGTCAGCAGACAAGACTAACGAATGTGACGTCACATCAAATGTAAAAATATGTTAAAATCTTTATTTCAGTCAAAGGTACTTACAATAAAAAAAAAGACTTTAATGATAAGTAAAATTTAATTCAAAGCTGACTAATGATTTTATAAATAATCTTGCTGACTAATGATTTTATAAATAATCTTATTTTATTTTTTTATTTATTATATATTTATTAAAAAAAACAGACTACAGGTTAGGTAATCCGATTATAAAGAATACAATAGTTCATACAAATTCTTAGTTAAAATACCTACACGGTACAAAAATTATTGTTATTCTTCAAATTAATAAAATATATATTACAAATATATAATTGTTATATTTATGAGGGGGCTAGCCATCAATTAGTCCAATAGTCATATTCGTTAATACCTAGAAAATGCCTGCTGAAGCCATGTAATGATCCCAGGGTAGTTCGAAAATACTATAAAAACTGCAAAAAATAAATAAATAAATAGTAAACTATTTTTAAAGCAACCATAAGAATATTATGTACATGTTATAATTTTGTAACGCCGAACATTCTTTGCATTTTTCACTTTCAGTGATTTTAATGATATATTATGATATTAAAAGAGATGAAGATCCAGGTCCTCATATCCTCATATATATATATATATATATATATATATATATATATATATATAACAAATACACGCGAAATATTTTTTACGGGTGAATATTGAACTAATGAAAAGAAAAAATAAATATGAGCCTCCAAAAACTACTATCATAAAGAGTTAAGCTGCAGTATAGTCAATATGTTATCATAGAACTAAAAGATTTTTTTAAAATTAACCTTTTAATTTGACCTTTTAACTCTTTGATATTATTATATCGTTGTTCAACAGTATGCAAGTCTTATTTGATGTAATCAGGATTATGAACTTTATGTCATGCGCAATACAAAGTTCATGCGCTCACCGCAGTAATTTTAAAACATTACTTACAGTATATTATTATATTATAATTATTGCTGAGCAACTTAATTTAGAAATTATTTAATTAATTAGAAACCATCAACCATATATGAATACACGTGCATGTTATACTGTATATCCGCTTCTCTCGCGCGGCGGCTACCAACATTATATCCCCTTGGTATAATTAATTTTACTCTCCTAATTAAAAGCGTCAGCAAGAATCTCTGAATTTACTATTTTTATTTCAAGATTTCATATTTTACCCTTCTTTCCATGAATTGCAATTAGATGGAGCTCCAAAGCCGGGATGTTATGTTAGAAAACAAATTAGTTTTAATGTTGGATTAATTTATTATATAATAAGATTTGCTGTTTTAGAAGTTTAACTTTTTTATTATTTTATCATATTTTTAATACAAGTTTCCTGCAACACAGTTAAGTAGTGTTCGGTTAAAGAGAGGATTTATAAATATTATATGAAAATTATAAATATACTGATATTGTAGCCTCCGTAAAAATATATCGTCCTCAACCAAGCAATGTTTTTCATTGGTACAAAGTTTCAAGCAGCATAAGTTTTACGCCCCGATATTTTAAGAACCCGCAATGAATTACTTCCGCCTGCATTAGGGTTTGTATTAAATTGAACGGAAATACCACGTTTTTTCAAATTTTGGACATGTAGATGTTATTAAGAAAAAAAATTCTAGTTATATTGGGGTACTGTATATAGATGTAGAAAATATTTAACTACAACTATGAAAAAAATATATTCCTATTATATATTATACTAATCCTTTATTAATTCACATATTAATTATATGCTTCCTATCTGGGGGAGTGCTACAAAAAATGTTTTAGATCCTTGACAGATTCTCCAAAATATAGTAATTTATTTTTAATATGCCAAGACTAACTAGACCTGTGAATGCTGTGTATAATACTACTAAGATACAGAAGATACTGAACATAAATAAACAATATTTCAAAGAGGTTGGATATTATTATAAAATTAAACACAAATTAAAATCTAGTATTTCTCTTAATTTTAATGATCAAATACATCATTATATTACAAAGAATGCGAGGAATGTTCATTTACAGCAAACTAAACTGGTCAAGAAGCATTCCTACATAGAGGTGCAAAATTTTATAATTTTATTCCTCTTGAATCTAGAGAAGCTATAGAGAGAAGGAATTTAAATTATATGTAATGAATTTATTGTATTCCTATACTGATTTGAATGATACAGATAAATTTAAAATATAATAGCATCAATCGATTACTTATTGATAAATGTATTATATAATCTCCATATATTAATCTGCGACTAAATGTTAAATGTGTTCTATTGTAATTTTATAACGATCTGATTACCATAATAATATATTGTATATTTAATATTAAGCAAACGAAATGTTATTATATTGTTATTGTTTTATACAATAAAGTTCTTTTATTATTATTATTTATTATTATTTTTCAATATGTGAAAACCTGAAGTCTGTGTCCATTGTCACAATTTGCTAATATTCTAATAGCTAATCTTGTAAAAATAAATTTTTGTCATCTTTTCCATCATGTCTAAAATTATATCTAAAAACTGACGTTTTCTGTTTAGGAGTTTTCGAAACTCTTGGGGTGTACTGTAATATAGTCTATGTAAAGTGTAATATAATATATTAATGTTTTTCTCAATAAAAATATTAAAAAACAACAACTCATGTTTGAAAGGTTATTATAGCACCTTTGATTGTAGAGTAACACTGAAGAGGCTAAATGTCACGATTATTACTATATATAAGAAACCTTTATTTAATTCACCTTGTTATACGATCATAAATTTATGTTTGAATTTCCATTTTATTAAATTAATAATAAAATGTATTATATGCATAAAGAATTCAATTACAGAAATCGTGCATTGAAATGAAAGAAATCAATGTCTGTTATATGTATTATTATTCAGCAACATGATTCTCAATCTACGTTTATAACTCAATAGAAAAGTTCTGAAATGTCTCGTACAAATTTTACTCAGACTGCCAGATATATTGATCAATACTAACTAATTTTTTTTTACGAATATTATTTAAAGTGAAGTTACTTCAATATAATATATATCAGACAAAAATGTTTAACATTCTCACAATATTGGCAAAATAAATCACGTTTCTTAATAAAATATATACTCACTTGTCAGTACTGTATTGTGTATTTTTTTAAAGAAACTAGATGAATAATACATTTTACTGCTAATCAGAAGTCACAAACTTAATTTTAAATGACCAATTGTTTTGCAAAAACAATCTTTAGGAAAAATGATTACTTACATATTAAAAATAAAGAGAAATAAATCTTCAAATTAGTTTAAATAAATGCTTTTAGATTATCTAAGACATAATGTTAGCTTTAAAGAACTTTGAAATATATGTGATATTGTTTAAAAACCCTTTATTTTCATTCTATATGAAAAAATTATAGCATTATTGTTTGGGAACACTGTGGATTCGAAGGTTATATTCTGGCTAAAACAGAAAAAGAGCAATTAGAATTATGTTTAATTAAAAAAAAAAAAAATGAATCTTTTTCTCGACCTAGATTTTTGTTATGGAAGGAATTATGTCAATTAGATTATATAATAAACTTCCACTATTATATATTTAAAGCTTATTTCAAAAAATTTTGATTTTAAAAAAGCCCTAAAGAGTATTATTATTGAATAATTGTTTTTACAATGTATTTAAACTATATAGATGTTTCATTTAGTTTTTTGGTATTTATTGTGGACGTGTCTTACTATTTCATGCAGAGTAAATTCATATTCATGACTGTGTCTGTATGTTTTGAAAATGATCAATGAAGAATTAAATTGAATGGATTGCACATTGCACCATGCGTGTCATTGACAAAAATAAATTATTCTCTATTTACTTCAAAGCTATAAATTTTATAGTCACTCTTTGTAGTAAGTATTTTATACTTTAGCTTTCATCATGGTTATTTTCATAAGTAACCGGCAAAAGTCGTCTAGCTAAGCCTGTATATAGCTTAATTTTGACAGATTTTAGCATTACAATTCAACATAATGTGATTCTCAATCATAAACAATGCAATTTAAATACCATAAACTATTTTACCACTTTCTTTTTCTTTTAAGTACATATGCAGATAAAATATTACCTGGGATTCTTTCATGCAATGCTTTGTGAAACGACGTAAAAAAATGTTTTGATAAAACTGATTTTTTTTTTTTTTTTTTTTTTTTGCTAAATCTAAAAGACATTAACCCATAACAAATGCAACTCGTTTTTTAATTTGACTTTTTTTAAATATTAATTATATATATATTATATGCCAGCGCCCAAAGCCAAATTCGGACAATGTCTAAAAGAAGTAACCAAAACTAGTTCTGTTTTTTGCATTTTGACCAAAAACCCAAAATAAACAAATATTTCGGCTTCTGGGCATTAAAATTTGATCACAACTATAATAGTTCTGGTCAAATGATAAAAACCAAAACCCCGACGTGAAAGAGCTTGTCGGCTTTTGGTCAAACAAAATTAACCACATCTAGTTTTGGTTAAATCAGAAAAAAACAAAACCCGTCACTTTGGTCACTTTTTCTTTTTTGTTTAACCAAAACTAGTTTTGTTCATTTCATTAATGCGACTAAATAATATTTCTGCTTAATTCAATAACAGCACTTAATTTACATCAAAGCTTACTTTATCATATGCCAACGTGCATCATAATCCTAAAAGTTAGTAATGAGATTTTTTAAGTTTATGATTGTATAACATATATTATTATTAATACACTTTATCGCTTTTTGTTTCTAAATTTTTAATTATTATTCATTAATATAATATTTTATGCTCCAAAGCCCAAGTAAAAGTCTACATCGGCTTTGGAGCATTTCGATATGACCATAACAAGTTTGAAGTATCGTGGTTTGACCCAAAGCCGAAATTTGAATTCATTTCGGGTTTGGAGCATTCCGTGATGCTCTAATCTAGTTCTACGCATTTTTTCGGCCTTGAGCCGAATTCGGCTTTGGGATAATATAATACGTTAGAATAGCAATAAAACATGTACGTTCAAATTAAAAATGAATTTTTTTCAGTTTTTCTTATGGTAATTCTCAAATCGAAATTAAGGACAATAATCAATAATCACATAAATTGTTCTTTTTAATCTAACAATAAAGAATTTATTAAGAGCTAAATGAAAATAGGTGCTTCTAAATTTTTATTTATAAAATTAATATAATTAGTAAAGAATAGGAAGGAATATTACTATAGTTATATAATAATAATAGTTGTTTATTGAGTATCAGTACAAAATAAAACATAAAACACAGTACAACAACTCAATGGGTGACATGAAAAAGGATATCCCATTCACTAAAGTGTCCAGTCATCCAGTCACCCACATCAAGAGTATACTTATTTATTATTATTTTATTTATTTATATATTTTTTGCTTTAAGTAGCCAAAGTTTAGTAAAATGAGAATATTCAATATGTTAAAATAAAGATTTTAGGCATTGAGTTTGGCAGAAGAAGCTAAGTGTTATAAAATAAAAAAATAAAAAACTGACTGCAGTCTGGTAAAATGGCATAAGTGACAAGAAAAAGCCGACACGAGTCTGGAAAAATTGTCCAAGTGGCTTAAATAGCCACTTAGATACTTAGGAACATAAATATTATTTTTCTCTGTGTAACTTAATTATGATATCAAGTTTTCAATTAACACCATAAATTTAACTCCAAATTAATCTGTTATTGGGAAAACAATCATTAAAATTGGTCCAAACACTGAAATTTGGTATCAATTTTAACATTTTTTTTTTTTTTAATTTGCTCTCCTGTGAAGTTGTGAAAAGGCCACTTATGTGCCATGACTATACTATATACTATATATACTATATATTGATAACAATTTTCTGCATTGCAAATTATTTGTAATAGCCAAATTTACTTTTCATTTAGTTTTTTCGTGTATCTTGCAGAATATATTAAGGTTGATCCTTTTATTATTAAAAGAAGAAAAATATCCCTTTTTATGTGAAAGGAAGCAAATTATTTATTTATCATCCTTTGAAGACAAATTCCCCACGTGGACACGTGGTCGTTTATTTAACGTGCTATTCTGTCTGTACTCAACTGCACCCAACGGTACCGAAATAGCACTATAGAGAGATGAAGTGCCTAAGCTTATCCAGAACGGTAATTTGCCATGTAACAATGCTTATCTTGGCTGAACACATTGACATTTTATATGTATTTTTTATAGTTTTATTACCGGTCTCGCTTATGAGGTAAAAAAAATAAAGGAATGCAAAGCTACTTGGTAAATTATTTACTTCATATCATACGTTCACGTATAGAATGCCCTCGACAAAGGAAGGCTTACATCAAAACCATTACTGTTATTAATATTTAACAAGAAAATTTTCAAGATTTATTTTTTATGATAACGCAATGGAGCTAGTACTGACCTCAATTTTTTTTATTGCAGAAATGGATAGAGGGTGCAAAGTTATGCTACTCTGATTTTTTTTCAGATTTTTTAGAGCCCGGCAACTATTTTTTAAAAAATTTTGAAAGTGCAGAAAAAGTGCCGCCTCTTGCCGCCTCTCTTAACAAAAGATAGGGCTCAAAAGGGACGTGGATTCGAACCCGACCTCACCAAAACTTTTTAGCAATACTTCCCAATCCCTAAAAAATCTGAAAAAAAATCAGAGTAACATAAATTTTCATTCTCTATCCATTTCTGCTATAAAAATTTTTGAGGTCAATACTCCATTAAAAAAAAAATACTGCCGGTTTCAATTTCATATTTTTTTGATATTGTTATATAGTAAATGCTTATAATTTTGTTTATGTTATAACTACGTTATATTGACTTGAGTTATCCCCGTTGATAGATGTGTATTGACATCACATTTGCATATAGACTGGGGGGCACAGCAACAATATTCATTGAAGTATGAAGCTGCTTGTCAGCAACGCCATAATCACAAAAGGTCACTAGGCATGAAAAGATGGTTGGCTTATGATTTGCATTTGATTTGATGCAGACATTCTGTTTTACTTGTTTAATTTTTTTATTCATATTATTTTTATATATGTATTTAACTAAATTATTTAATAACGTATATTGGTGATAATGGAGAGGGTAGGGCGATATTGTCTTTAAAAGTCCTTGAAGGGAAAATATACAAATATAAAATAAATGAAAACTACATCAAGTGAAATAGAGTTTAATTCAAAATTTCTATTTAATTTATATATTATTATATTTTTTAAATATTTCTTGATAAATGTGGTTGTAAACGAGTAAAATATATTTAAGTAATATGACGTGCATGTGAGAGTGTGATAAGCTGCATGATAAGTGATAAAATACTTAATGCCATTACATTTGCTCAACAGAAGAGATAAAACTTATTGTGTAGCTTATATACTGCTGCAACACTATATACTGTATAATAAGCAGCAGTAAGTATAAACAGCATGGACGTAGAATTTCTCGTGATAGTCATAATAATTATAATTGATGCATGGCAGACTTGCAAGGGGAAGTAAGCTAGCCGCATCAGCTATCTATCTAATACATGTTGCTACAATATCTCATTTTATGGACTATTTCTTTTTATTTAACATCACAAGAAGAAGAAAATACATTAAAATTGTAGTAGTATTCTGCAATTTAATAGCTTCTACCTTTAATGTACGTTTAAACACATAACATATAAACATAACTCATTACAGTATACAATATTGTCTTTAAACTACAATCTATATACTACTCTTTATCTTTCTATACTATACAATCTGTTTCAAAATCAGATACTTAAATTCTTAATAGGCTAAATATATAATATTAAAAACATTTACGGATCCATTTTTAAGCACCATAGTAAGATCAAAGAATTAATATCTACGTAGATATTAATTCTTTGGTAAGATTATGGTTGAAGAGAATACAGTATATGTAATATTTTTTTTTTATTGTTTTAAAATGTTAGCTTACTTCAGCATATTCTGCTATCAGTGTAAGCATTCAATCTTAACAACAGAATGTTATGTAATTGATGATTTATTGTTTTTTACATAATATAATACTTGCTATATTATTGTCTAATGTATCAATCTGTTTACCATGATTCTGATTATCTAGTTGAATTTTATAATCCATCTTTTTTTTTTTTTTTATTGTGTTCTTTGGAGTTCTGGATTGATATTGTGAGAGGCATTGCTGTTGTTATTTTTTTTTATATAATTGTCTTTTTTTTTGTTTTACTTGTTATGTTAAAAATAGTTGACAATCACCATGAGGTTGCTAATCACACTGTTTATGATGTGCTTATATTGTAAATTGTAATGTGCACTCCATTTGAATAAAAATGTCCGATCCGGCTATACTTTAACATGGAACATGGAACAAAAGCAATAAAATGAATATAAATAACAACAGTGGGATAATAAGATAGGAAAGGAGGCGGCTGTGGCCTTGTGTTAGGAACTGCTCCGGCATTCGCCTGAGAGTGACGATGGGAAACCACAGAAAACCACCATCAAGGAAGACGGTACCAAAGCGAACGTTAGCACCTCCCGATGCAGTGTTCGATTTGCAAGCTGCAGCCACCTGGAAAGTGCACTCAGGATCACTCACAAACTGGCAGGCAGTCGGGAACGAACCCAAGCTCTGGAGACGATCCAGATTAAATAAAAGTCCGACACTTAACCAATCGTGCAACACTGTTCGGTTTGAAAATATAGTTGAATACTATTGTATTTTTTTGCTTTATATTTAACTTTTGTTAAAAAAAAAAGAAAAAAGTTGTTGCTGAATGCTGATATTGGTTATATGAAATGAAGTGCACTCACTACATTTCAGTTCATTTAATATGCCTTCCGGAAGTAATCTGAACTTCAAGGTTCTAACGCTCCTGTTCGTACATATTTATTATTTCAAACACAATCAGAAAAGCACATTTAAATATGTACCACCCTGCAAAGTTTTAACAAACAAAATTGATTAGGAGCGTTAGAAACCCCCATTTCCGACTATACTTAAATTTAAAAATTTAATATTATTTTACTGTACGTGCTTTTACGAGCAACGAGAAGAGAAACTTATAGTAGCTGCTAAAACGTTGTAACGATTTGATGTTGAGCCCTCTGCAAAGTATATCGATACTATAAACTCACTTTATTAACAGTAAAAATTGTTCTGTAACATATGTAACACTTAGCGTGATCATTTTGTTGATAATTTAACCTGCTATCAACAGGAATGTTTATATATAGGAAATGAAAAAGTAGCATTGCAATAAATTTAATTTAATTTACATAGCAGAAAAGTAAAAAAGCTGAGCATAATGCAATATAATTATTATCACTATTATATAATATATAATATTATATATATATTATATATGAAAATTACTGCATTCTCATTAGATTTCGATATATTTAATTATTAAAATATTTGGTAGTGAAGGAAAACAAAAAATGTATACAGTACATGGTGTATAATTATATAAGTCAAAATCCCTCGTAATATAGTTTGTAATTTAAATATCAAAGCATTCCTAACATCTCCATACGTACAGTGCTAACCCCAAGCAGCTAAGTAAATAATAATAATAATAATATAAAAACTGTTTGCACATAAAAGCTTACTAAATAAATAATAACATAAATATTCCAACGTTGAAAACCGAGTAGAAAGGAAGAGAGAAAGAGATAGTGGGGGAAGGAGGGAGGAAGGGGGATAAATAAAATAATAAATAATATTTTTATTTACAACTCTTGTTTTATCATTATTTTCATTTTTTATTGTATCTTATAAGTAGTAAAGTTATTCACAGTGCCAAATTTTACCCTATAGATAGAGCGTTGAAAATCACTTTCATGTCTTTTTAAAATAAATAATTGAAAGTGCAACTTTGAAAATAGTTCAAGGCCATTAAGGGTGTGCATGTGGGTACAAAAAATAAACACATGTTTGTAAAATATATATTGTACGTGATTGCTAGTATGCATGCAAGTCCAACAAAAAGTGAGGCTATGCAGTATACGTTGTGTGCTTCCTTTGATTCAAGTCGTGTGCTTCGTTGATTTGTTACATTACAGTGAAGTACTGGAGAAATCACAGGGTTTAATTCACACATCAACACTTCCATGATGGCTAAATAATGAAAGAACTTGATGAAGTCGATAACCATTTTTCTTTCCTTCTTGAAAGGCATACATCCCATTAATAAGTTTGCGGAGAGGATTAGGTATTAGGAACGGATGGAGGAAATCGTGGGAAACTTCAGTCAGGAAGGATTCTTTTACCTTTTTAGCGATAGACCAAAACAATATCGAAACCGGGAGAACCACACGCAAGTACAGTGCTCTGCATGAGTGGAAAACGAGATGAATTTACCTCTAAGAGAGAGAGAGAGAGAGAGCAAAGCAATATTTTCTTGAAATGGCTAGCCATATCCTTACTGTAGAAAGTAATGATATGCTTGACGATTATTTATTATGGATCTAACGAGAACCGAGTGACGCTCTGTGCCACGCTCTACCTTAATTTCATCTATAATACAGTATATATAAATAAACTAGGGTGGGGCTCGGGGGGGCCCAGTTCGACGGGGGGACGTGAGGGGTTAGTGCCGTTCGGCGGCGTGGGGATCGAGCCCGGCGTGGGGTGACACACGTCTCTCTTTCTTTGTTTCGTTTTTTTTTTCTAAGACAAAAAAAAAAATAGAGATGGGGGAAATCTTTCGTGGGTCGACCGGCCCCACCAGGGTCGTTGGTAGCCCGGCCCCGACGAAACGTGGCAAACTTTTTTTTTTTTTTTTTTTTTTTTTTTTAGACAAATATCTTACGAAGCATTGAAACCTCTTCTTCCGCCTCGGGGGTGGATTCCTCATGTTCGGTCAATTCACCAGACTTGTAAAATTTTTAATTCATTTTTGGGCGGGGGGGGGGGTGAGGTCTACAAATATCGCCCGTGTGTTAGTTTTGAGGGTCCTCGCATGAACGTATTGTTTTTTCTGTTCTCTGTGGGCACTGAGCCCTGATACAAAAATAATACATGTGTGTTCTATAATGGAGTATCGACCTCAATTTTTTTTTTTTTTTTTTTTTTTTTTTTTGCAGAAATGGATAGGGGGTGCAAAGTTACCTTGATTTTTTTCAGATTTGTTAGAGCCCGGTAAGTATTTTTTAAAAAAAATATTGAAATGTTCTTTTTGTGACGTCACAAGGCGCCGATCCTTAAATGAGGGGAACCGCTTCAGCTTTTATATATTTAATGTTTTATAAATAATGTCAAACTTACTTGTGCACCAAAAAAATAGTCACCACCCTCCTCCTTCCACCATTTCAGCAGTTGATTTTCAAAAAGTGCGCCAAAGAAAATTGGGGCTTATGACGTAAAGCGCCATGATAGGTCAAGCGCAACCAATCGTTGATCTTGACGTCATATGCCCCAATTTTCTTCGGCGCGCTTTTTAAATGTCAACTGCTGTACTGGTAGAAGGAGGAGGGTGGTGACTATTTTTTTGGTGCACAAGTAAGTTTGTCATTATTTATAAAACATTAAAAATATAAAAGCTGAAGCGGTTCCCCTCCTTTAAGAAAAATATAGGACTTGCCGCCGCGTGACGTCACAAAAAGGACTTCCAATAATTTGTAAAAATACTTCCTGGGCTCTAAAAAATCTGAAAAATTCAGGGTAGCATAACTTTGCACGCTCTTTCCGTTTCTGCAATAAAAAAAATTGATGTCAATACTCCATTCTATGGCAATACATTCAAATTGTTACAAATGTATATTATCTATTTCAAAATAAAAATGTTCATGCATGTTTAAAATTTTATAAAAACCCTTATACGGTACCATGGCATTTATTGCTTTCTTTTTTTTGGGGGGGGGGGGAGGGGATAAATAAATACTAAGGCATGTCTTTGTGTTAATTACAGCTTATCAATTATTTTTATAGCTGCTAGTGCCGTCAGGTTGACACACCTAGTGGTGCTGACGAAGTAATCTGGTAAAAGTTACAAATTGGTAAGCAATAGAGTTTTTTTGTCCCTGTTTTTTGTCCCAGCTATCGCACACAGTAATAACTCAATATTATTTATAGGATTCATTTTACTGCGCAGGTCTAACATAAATCCTTTCCTATGCCTATCCCTGATTATATTGTTTATTTCATCTATATGTGGCTCATTCTAAAAATTATTTTGTCAGTCACCCAGTGATTTGTTACATCTTGTTTTTCCTGAGTTTTCCTTTGTTATTATCCAGTCAACAGGTTCGTTACACTCTCCACTACAGTAATATATGCGTGTAAAATGCAGTTGTTTAATTTACCAGTTTCCCTGCTTTCTTGTTGCATATAAAATTAAATATGCAATCAATGTGCGTTAGCTCTATAAATCCACTACAAAAACAGGCTAACTGTGAATTATTTGAGGTTCGAATCAATACGATAAAAAAAGGGTGGTAACTTTTATTTGTAAAAATTTATATATCAAAATATATATGGAACTGTCATTTATATACATAAAAAAGTTACTTTTATATGCCCCACTTATCAAACCAACTACAGGAAAAAATACAGCAAGTTAAAATTTACAAATTTTAATTATGAATAATTTTCGTTGAATAATGTTGAGGAGGGAGGAACATATTATATTTTACATATAGATAAATATATAAGTATTTTTCTTTTCTTTTTTTTTTATCCAATTAAGATGGACAACACGCATATAGGCCACTCACGATTACAAAATTTACTGCAGCTGTCATTATTATTAAATTACCTATTTGTATATTGAATTAATCCTGAAACTTTACTATATACCCACAAAAAGTTTGTATATTGTTTGCAAACACCACTAATAAAAAAATTCAATTTCAACACAGATTGTTGTAAGGGATAAAATTTTGTTGCTAACATTTTAAATAATAAAAAAACATTTCCTACAGAAAATCTGTTACAGTTAAATATTTCTCTACTTCACGTTCTTTATTTTTCAAATTTTGACTTATGATGCAGCTATTATACAACTTTCCAACAAAATTGCTCTTTTTTTTCAATAAATCATTCAAACTTTTATATTAAATAGGTATACAGTATAAATATATATACATATATTATATTTTTTTCTAATTTAGCTTGTAGCATTTTAGTGCGATGGAGGTGTGGCAAAGAGTTTTGTGTGAAAACATGGAACACATTGGTCTGAGTTGTTGCTACCAATGGTTGCTAGTCTGCCAGGCAGCCATGTAAATCATCGTCCTACACAGTTAGTTGTACGCTCCGACGAGAAAGAACAAAAGATATAAAAAAAAATACAACTCCCCTTTTGTTTTTGCTATACTCTCTCATCACAGAGGCTTAAAAAGTTGCCTCACATCAAGGGGACAAGATTTTTTTTTTTTTATTATTATTTAACATATAATATTTTCTTGTGTAGTACTTTAACTGGTCTGATATATATCATAGAACGTATTTACGTTCATCATACCCTTCAGATACAAAGCATTGTCATTTCCAGAGATATTGTAAAGAAAACGTGCACATATTTTTATATAACTAAAAAAATTATAAAATAAATCCATTTAATTACTTTACAAACTATACATAATAGATTAAATTAATATTTATTTAGTTTTTAATATTTATTGTTTGTACAACCAGTGTTCGAATTATAAATAAATAAATAAATAAATAAATAAATAAATAAATAAATAAATAAATAAATAAATAAATAAATAAATAAATAAATAAATAAATAAATAAATAAATAAATAAATAAATAAATAAATAAATAAATAAATAAATAAATAAATAAATAAATAAATAAATAAATAAATAAATAAGTAAATAAGTAAATAAGTAAATAAGTAAATAAGTAAATAAGTAAATAAGTAAATAAGTAAATAAGTAAATAAGTAAATAAGTAAATAAGTAAATAAATAAATAAATAAATAAATAAATAAATAAATAAATAAATAAATAAATAAATAAATAAATAAATAAATAAATAAATAAATAAATAAATAAATAAATAAATAAAAACTCTTGTTGGACTGGAGTGGAGAAGTGTCATTGCACTGTGGCGTAATTGGTAACGCACTGGTCCGGCAAACCAAAGTTCTTGGATCGTACCCCAGCGGTGCTAAGCTTCTTCACAAGAGTTTGAAATTTGCTTTGTAAAAACCCTATTATATATTGAATTAATTTTGTGTTTAGTTACTTTCCCGTTTGTCTTCTCAAGGAGTAGAATTTGTAGACAGGGACTGAGGGCGGCCAGGAAAGGCCGGATCCTCTAGGGTTTTGTTTGAGTGTTCTTGTTAGATGGTTAGATCACCGAAGTCAACAACCATCAGATGGATTTTAATACTTGAATGAGTGACTGAGTGGAAGAAAATGTACGTAGCCCGCTCTCTTTGTTTCATGTCGCTTAGGTTTTCTTCAACAATCCTCGCTTTAAACTCAGGTGACGCAGTGTAACCCACATTTGTGTATTTATGGTTCTACTGGATTTGGAGATGTTTTTGGTCTATTGATAAAGGTAGAGGAGCGGTTTGCTGTGTACGTTTTGGAAAAAGTTTTACGGGGAGCGACGCTCACTCCCCTCAAAATCGGGAGAGGTACATAACCAAGGGAAGGATACAAATTATGATAGAAATTTGAAAAAGCAGAGCTTTAATTAATTATTATTATTATTTTACTTCCTAGTGTCAGAAAAATTATAAAAAAAAATATAAAAATATATACAGTTTAACAACACTTGTTATGATCTATAATTGATTCACAACAAGTGTTGATAAACTGCATTTATTTTTTTTTTCAAAATTTTCTGACACTAGGAAGTAAAAAATAATAATAATAATTAAAGCTCTTCTTTTTCAAGTTAAGATTAGATGCTAATTTAAAATTAAGTAAAATAAATATAAGTAATTCTCAATCGAAAAATGAAAATAGACGAAATTAATATGTGTCTTGCAGGAACGAATAAAAGTTTTAGTAGAATTGATTTGTATACTTTCGTTACCAATTGATTACTAATGTGATTTCCTGACTTTACATTGAAATGAGATATGCAATATATGGAATAGAATATGTAGGAAGTGTAGCTAACTATATGATATACAATGTATATATTATATATATATATAATATAATGAAACTCGTCAATAATCCACTTGAAAATTATTTACCATGTGACTCATATTGTAAAACTTTCAAGTATGCCTAGTGTAAATTATAAAGTGCATATCGATTATTAGACATGATATACAACGTTTCATAAAAGAATAGCTTTCGTATATAATATATTATAACAGATGCAAAAGTAGGTCATCGTATTTGGAAGTTTGGGGTATATATACATATTTACTATATATATATCTTATAAATACCATAATGGTTATAATATTATTCGTGCTATAAATATCATATCAAATAAATTTGTTTTTAAGCTAAAAACAATAACCGTTTTAGGAGGCAAGCCACCTTTGCATTGATTATTGATTGCTGATGTTGAGAAATCCAGTCGGAACACACATTATATTTATAGTGGATTCATTCAAAATTTCAAATCGACAAAAATTAAATGTTAAATTATCCATCCTCTTTGAAAAGTATTTCTATGAATTGAAATAAAAGGCAATCGAAGCAAATTTTATTGGAACGGTCAGTATAAATGATTATGAGAGTACTATCTCTCTAGATTACATCACTCTTCTGTTCCCAGAGGGACAATATCGCTCATTCCTACCTCCTCACCCCTCTACGTTTGCCCATCACAGAGGCGGCGGCAACGAACGGCTCATATTTTTTATCACTAACCTGTTGCTTGTGAGTTAGTTTTTATTCAGCTTTTACATTCATTGTAATCTCTCTCTCTCTCAATAAACTCATATTCTTGTGCTTTTTATGCTCAATCTGTTTAAATATAGATAGTATGTCATCATCAAGTAGTAAATCGCAAATGTAATATACTTTCAAATTTTTAACATAAATGTACACATAAATGTACAGTACAATTGGCAGTTACTGTAATACTTAAATTATATACGAATTATTAAGAAAATTAAATTAAAAATATTTTTTTCTAAACTAAAAAACAACAATACTATCATTTTGTCTTTTTATATTATATTAGACATCAATGCATTTACCTGAATTATAAATAACAGGTTTCTATACAATTTTTTTTTAATTCGTTTTAAATTACGTAAAAAAAATAAAAAATAAAAAATAGAAATTAATTAAAAAGTATTACGAACTTTGAAAGGTATATTTTTTAAAATTTATAAGAAAGTTATAGCAAAGCGTCCTAGAATTCTTTAGAGGTCACTTTGGTTATAGCAAGGATTTTGTATATAATATAACCTCTGGATAAGTTACCCCTATATACCAATAGCATTAGAGCTGCTGAGGCAAATCTCCATCGCAACATGGCGGCCGAGCGCAACCATCTGCATTGTAAACTGTATGGAAGTTCTCCAACGTAAGATGGTCCCATTGTTTACTGTTGTATAGCCACCACCCACTTTTCTTCCTCACGATCGTGCCTCACCGACGGCAGCACCATCACCTATCCAGAGGTTATATACAAAATCCTTGGGTTATAGGCATGCAAAATCGTTCCCGTGAGTCCAGTTTCAAACGCATGGAAAATTGCTGTGTGATCAAAAAATGTCAGTAGTGTCTTCGTTATGGATTTTATGAAAATAGTATTTGAATTGCATTACAGCTGACTTTAATAATATTACAATTTTTTCGGCTTTTGCACTGAACAGTATCAATCTGAATAACGGTTGAAAGTTTTTTTTTTTTTTTTTTTTTTTTTTTTTTATTCATTATTATAGAATACATAATACAATTTTAGAAAATTACAATTTTATAGTTTTGACCTCTATGAGCTTTAAGCTCGAGCAGAGGGAAAAAGAAAAAAATTAATTTAAACTGACTTGATGGCGGAAGTACAGGAAACAAACTATATATTATATGCAATTATACAATAGAAAATAGTTTAATATTTAGGCTATAATATATTACATTATATGCGGAAGTTAATAATTAAATAACATAAAACAAATTGTTTCCAAAAAAAAAAATAAAATAATTAAGAAGAAAAAGTTTCAGAATGAATACAAAAATACAATTGAATGAACCAATAATAATATAAAAAAAAAGAAAATAACAAAACAACAACAGCAAAAAAAAATACAAAAATTCAATTGCATAATCCTATATTAAAAAATTAGGCATAGTATATTGATAGAGAATTTTTACTTTTTGAACTATTATTACTCAAAGAAAATTGGCACAAATTAAAATACTTTTTAACATTATCTGTGAATATTTTAACAGATGGTGATGATTTTATATTTTCCGGTAAACCATTGTATAAATGAATAGCTTTGGACATAATTGAGTATTTTCCAAGATTAGTTCTTGTGAAATCAATATGGAAGTAATTAGATCGTCTTGTATTATGATTATGTACATCACTATTTAGTACTAAAGAACAATTGTTTTTAATTAAGTTATTGATTATTTTATAAACAAAGGTACATAAATTTTTTGCGTTTAGTCCTGTGATATTAAGCATATTAGTATCATTATAAAGTTCAATAGTATTTTTCCTCCATTCAAAATTATACAATATTTTAATAATTTTGTTTTGGAGTATTTGTAGTGGTTTCAGTACATTTTGATATGCATTTCCCCAGATCCCTACCATATAATTCAGATGTGAATGAACTAAAGCATAGTAAATTTGTTTTTTAACATTGTCTAGCACGCCATAAAATTCCAATAATTGGTAGAATTTTTTTTTTTTTTTTTTACAAAATTTACAGTATATGAGGTTCCCATTTTAGTTGTGAGTCAATTATAAATCCTAGATACTTATATTCATATATACTTGTTCAATTATTGTATTATTTACAGATGGTTTAGTAGGTGAAGTTATTTTTTCTCCCCTCTTTATTACCATAAATTTAGTTTTGCTTGCATTTAGGGTTAGAAAATTTGTTTTAAACCAATTATTTAATAAATTTAAGTCATACTGTATGTCATTGATAATTTCAGGTACACTTTTTGAGCAGTATTCCAGACAAATATCATCGGCAAATTTCCACATTTTGCCTTTCAGTTTTAAGTTACTTATACTATTGATATAAATATTGAATAATTTTGGAGAAAGTATTCCACCTTGAGGGATGCCATAAGATATGTTAAGTATTTTACTTTTGTTATCTTTGTTTACGATAACTTGGTTTCTATTAGTTAGATATGATTTGAATAAACTAAGAATTTTATTTTTTATCCCAAGATTTTCAAGCTTAGTGAGGAGAGTTTCATGGTGCACTGTATCGAAGGCCTTTTTTAGGTCAATAAACAGAAGACCACCAATATTATTTTTATGTTCGTCCAAGGAAACTTGTAATTTATTTACAACTTCAAATACTGCAGTTTCCGTGTTAGAATTTTTGGACAAAATCCAAATTGAGTAGAACTGATAAATTTAGTACAAGTTTACTGTAATAAACAGTATATTTGGGTATATATAGCCTAAATAAATTCAGCACTAGTTGTGGTCTGTTGGGTAAAAGTTAGGTAACAGTCACCTGAAATATATTTATTTGTTTAGCACATTGTTGCTGTGGACTGAAGAAAATTTAGCAAATTATTTACTTTTTTATGGAAAATAAAAAGACTGAAGTTAGTTATAAATATTAAAAGTGTTGTTATACCATAAAGCTACATGAAGGCTTGATTGCAAGAATTGAATTTTTGCACTAAAAAGTATGAAATTGCAATATTATAGTCCGATTTAGTATTTTATGATCAGCATGAACTGAATATTTGCGGTATGATCAGCATGAACTGAATATTTGCGGTATGATTAAAATTATTCTTAATTGTTGTTATTTTAGTTTTTTATTACTAACCATTTACTGCAGAGGTATCTAAATATTAATTGTGTTTACTTTTAGGATATATATATTTAGCTAGGTTGATACTATATGTCACGTACATCTTCAAAAAAACAATTTTAACCAGTTGATATTAAATAGGCCTACATGTTAAAATGTAGTCTAATTGTTCTGTGTATTTCATTTTCTGTTGCTGCTATGCTGTCCTCATAGCAATACCTCACAGACATGAAATAATAAGGTGCATGGATGGCGTCATAAAAAGAATAAACTAAACAAAGAACTTAATGGTGACTGCATGCCGATTCAAATTTATTAAAGAACCGTAAATAATTCTATGTTAAACTCAACCTAATATACAGTATATTAACAATATTAAATCCATCTCAACCATAATAAAAAGAGAGTGAATTTTGTGTCCAGATAATTCATTTAATTCTTGAGTTATGATTCAATCTTGCAAACCTATAAAGTTTGCAATTGATGAAGCTCTCAATTCCGATTAATTGCATGCAGTTCTACGCTTTTTAAATGTAATTAAAATTAGGTAATCCCTCATTGTAACGTGGATTGGATTCTATAACGATATACATGTTTACGTTTAATTTTTGCTTTTGTTTAGCTAGAGTCCCTATATTTCGGGAGGAGGACGCCTTCCCTTCCCTCCTCCTCCCCCCCCCCCTACATCCACGGCTGATATTATAAATTATATTATAGAAATTCTTTTATTTAATTGTTCAAAACTATTCAAAGCATGTACTCAAATGTTAAGAAATTTTGCCTAACTTAATTTATGTATATTTCGTGTACAACGTATTGCAAAAGCAAATTTTCAAAATCTTATATAATCGAAAAGTCGGAAAGAGTGATAAAATTATTACCAGCATAGACTTATAAACTGCAAAGTACACTGCAAATATATATATATATATATATATATATATATATATATATATATATAATATCAAAATATATTTTACCATACAGAATTGCTGAGTTTTATTAAAAAATTAATTTATTTTGCAACAAAAAGTATATCTGACTTAAAATATATTACATTAGTATATATTATACTGTCCAATTGTGACCTCATTATTATATGAATGGAAGCAAACTTGGATGATGAAAAGAAGCTTTGGATAAGAAAAAATAAAAATGAAATAATACATTTTATAATTGGACCTCATCAACCAAAAGTAAAATATTAATTATGTTTTTTTTTTCAATAATTAAAAAATATATAATTATACATGCATGATTGTACTGTTTATTAAAAAAAACTCCATTCACACATTCACATAGAGATACTGATACATTACAAACTCTTTACTAACTTGTTAGATTGATATTACAAATTAAACATAAAAATTTCTCAAGCCACTAATGCTCTTCAGAATCTATTGTTCGGAATACTACCTATAAATATAGCTTCCACGTGCCACCCGGCTTATTGAGTTCTCCCTCCTCCCCCCATTTCCCTCGCCCATCTTCCGTGTTTTATGTAAGTCCACGTTCTCCTTACATTGTATTCTTTCCACGTATTCGAAACCAATGTTATTGAAAATTGAATAATCCAGAGTCTTAAGGAAAGCTCTCTATCTATTCCATCGCGTGTTATAAGAGTATTGCAGAGTGCCAAGTCTTTCTCTGTTTTCCTGATAGTGCTACTACCTTCAAGATATTGTTCTTCGACCAAATAGATTGCTAGCAAATCCATCTTTTGCGTTTTTTTTTTTTTTTTTTTTTTTTTTTTTCAAAACAACAAGCGATAAAACGTTGCGTTTGAAATCATAAGTGAGACCGTAGGAGAAAACGAGATAGAGAATGGATGATATATTGAAGTGGGGGGAAAAATAAGCATTTCTTTTTCTGTACAATGCTACATATATTTTATTGCTTACTGTAGAACTGTACGTATACCTTTCAGTCACTGATGTGCACCAAAAATGCAGTATCTTAGAATTCAAGTCTCCATTCAGAACCAACAATAGGTAACTAATATAATTCTATATAATAAATTGCATTTCCGATTCACTTCATTGCACATAATATACAACTAATAATGTGCTGAATAGTAGGCATCTTTCCTGTTCGCAACGTTCCAGTACTGAATTCACAATTTTTGCCACAAATTTTAATACGAGATTATTATGAAGTGAAACCACGAGATGCAAAATAAAATTGAATTTTCAAAAATGCTGAATTTTTTTTATCTCTAATTGCTCAAATAATTTCTCTAGCAAAATTAACAATTAGTTGGATATATATATATTACTGTACAGTATACATGTTATCATTTTATCTTATTTAATCAGTATTATTTTTGCATCTGGTGGAATGATCTCTTATATATAATGAGATGCAGCTATCTTCTTTCTTGTTTTGCTTCTAATATTGGCTCATACACATAATGTATCAAAATTTATGGTTATAATATATATTATATGAACAAAATTGTTGAATTAATAAATTTATGAAGCCGTGTGCCTAGTTCTTAAATTGGTTCTAATTAATTAGTTCTTAATTATTATAAACTTAAATTAAATCTCTAAGGATCCGATATAAACATAAAAAGAAGAAACGTGTTCCTTTTTGTGACTCTCTCTCTTTATCAAATATGAAGGAATTTTCAAGATCTAACTGCAAACAAAAAAACTCGGTTTTTGTAGCTTTATACTTGCGGGGAGCGAAAATGACAAAATAAAATTCAACAAAATTTCTTATTTTAGCACCATCACACTGAAAGCACAAATCCATGCATGTATTTAGAACAGGGGAGTTACTTAAACGTTATTTAGCATATATTATCCACTTTGTACAGTATTACATAATAAAAAGAAAATAATAATTTCAAAAAGGGTGAATTTGTTCTTAGAAAGGTATCTTCTACTACTTAACTCATTGATAAAAAAACCTGTATCTACAATAGGACATACAGTCTTTCAAATCTTAGTTTACCCTTCAAAAATAGTTCATGGATGACCTGTCAATCATCTACATCAGCTGTAAAAAATGACAGCCAACACAAAAAAATTATCCATAGAGCTAGTGGACAGAAATATGTTCATATTTTACGAAGATTTTCACATAAGTTGGGACAGATAAGATATTGTAAAGAAGTTTCGATAATTTAGCAATTATTTTGCAACAGGCATCAAGTGTCTTTGATTTATTTTCAGCTACTTTCTTTTTCTAGTGAAAGAACTATTTTTTTGTATTTTGTTGGCAACATGGGTCGGAAAAATACAAATCACAGGAATCTACATTGTATTACTACGCCGGAGATGATTGACAGGGGTAAACTAAGACTTGAAAGACTGTAAATGCCTGTCATTTAAACATTCGCAATGGTACCAAAATTAGAAAATTTATGTTCCAACTTCATGGAAACATTTCCATGAAGTTATAAATAAAATTTTATAATTTTGGTACCATTGTGTTAAAAATTTTAACTTAAAATCATTACAAATTATTTAATTCAATCCGGGGAATTCGAAACAGACGCTTTTTTCAAGATCCAAGTATAAACAAAAATACCGGATTTCACAATCTTTAAGCTTCATGATGGCTAAAACGATAAACATGACTTCCATGAAATCTTCTAATTTTTCACGAGCACATACAGTAAAATGATCAAATGTTCTTGTTACTTTATTTATTTCGATTTCTCCGTAACATTATTAAATGTTTGTTTTGTTTTTTTTTTTTCATATTTTTTAGAATAATATTTGTAAGTGCAGGTTAATTTAATTTTATATATGTATTTAAACATAAATAATTTATTTTACCTATTGTCTTCTTGGTAATGGAGCTACCTAATCAGTACAGTCTGTTATACTGAATATGTAAATGAAACATGTAAGATAATTAAATTACAAGAGAGAGTAGATGTATTGTATTTTTCTTTTATTTGAAGTTTACGAGTTCCGTGTAGTGTAATGTGCTGTGTGTATGGTGTGTGTGTGTGTCAATGAGCTTTATTTGCAAAGCTTTTATTCGGTGAAATTCGTAGATATTACAAAGTAAGCTGACTGAGTTGTGGTGTAACTTTTTGTATTTGCATTACTTTTAAATAACTACAATAACTACCACAACTACTACATGACATATGTACAAAAAAAGATAAAGTATTATAACTGTATTTTAACGCGAGGATAATTTTATTTTATAATTATATTACGTACTAGCTATATTATTATGCTTTTAACAAATTTAACAAAATTAATATGTATATGTATATGTATATGTATATGTATATGTATATGTATATGTATATGTATATGTATATGTATATGTATATGTATATGTATATGTATATGTATATGTATATGTATATGTATATGTATATGTATAGGTATAGGTATAGGTATAGGTATAGGTATAGGTATAGGTATACGTATACGTATACGTATACGTATACGTATACATATACATATACATATACATATACATATACATATACATATACATATACATATACATATACATATACATATACATATACATATACATATACATATACATATACATATACATATACATATTATATGTATATTTCTTTTTTGTAACTTAGGTGAAATAAATAAATAATATAACAGCAATAAAATAAATATGTGGCAGGTGTGGCGCAGTGTGCTTGACCGGGTCTCGTCAGATCACCGAAGTCAAGCAACGCCGAGCGTGGTTAGTAGTTGGATGGGTGACCATTTTCAATAAAAACCACGTTTCCCACCCAGGGGTAAATCGCTGCCCTTTTCCACCATGTGTAGTTCCCCTGGCTTTGGACCATTGCACTTCCGGTTCATTGACAAAAGCTGTAGCGTCCATCCTGGCTGAGGTTTCCACGTTTCTCTCAGTCGCAGGCAAATGTCAGGATGGATTGCAAGGCCGTGGCCGCCCCCAGTTCTGGAGGAACCCGCGAAACGCTTAAGTTAGGGTTTCGGAAGGTTCGGGGTTTCAATCAAACTTACTTTAGTAAGTAATTATTAGTACTTAGAAGTACCCAGTTGTGGTTTGATTAAAAAGAAAAAAAACAATAAACAAGAATAAATAAATAAATATCTACTTAAAAATTTAAGCTATAGCTATAGGTTTAAAATCCAGTTAAATTTTATGTCCTCTTTAAAAAAAAAAAAAAAAAAAAAAAACTCTAGCACCATATATGTGATAGCATATAAATATTATAATTACGTCTATTTTAGAAAACTGTATTATGATAATGTTATATAATGAAATAAAAATGATGATTTATTTCGATAATAAAAAAAAGTTGTACAGTAAAGATGAAATTAATCACATGATGACATTAATGGTTATAAAAAAATAGGTAGGACCATTTACAACAATCAATGACCATGCAATTGGAGTATTGTCCTCAATTTTTTTTATTGCAGAAATGGATAGAGGGTGAAAAGTTATGCTACCCTGATTTTTTTCACATTTTTTAGAGCCCGGGAACTATTTTTAAAAAATTATTGAAACTCCTATTTGTGATGTCACGCGGCGTCAAGTCCTATCTTTTTCTTAAAGAGCGGCGTCTCGTGACGTCACAAAAAGAACTTTCAATAATTTTTTAAAAATAGTTCCCGGGCTCTAAAAAATCTGAAAAAAATCAGGATAGCATAACTTTGCACCTTGTATCCATTTCTGCAATAAAAAAAATTGAGGTCAATACTCCATTACTTAAATCTAATTTGTAAGTAAAATTTTACAGTGGATAGCTTATTTGTTTTAAGAGTAAGAGCTTATTTAAAATACTGTCTACATATTTGTTATTTTTCAAAATCTTAAATAAAATGTCTAATTTTAATAAAAAAACATCAATTGTTTTCTTTAAATAAGTTTTAATCAATACATCTGAATTTGGCAAGATTGCATCAAGTTTGGATGCAATTATGTGGAGTTTTG
The DNA here is from genome assembly GCA_949825025.1 of Siphlonurus alternatus. NCBI lineage: Eukaryota > Metazoa > Arthropoda > Insecta > Ephemeroptera > Siphlonuridae > Siphlonurus > Siphlonurus alternatus. Next base: position 33,736,361 of record OX463788.1, read on the forward strand.
TGCAATATACATGAAGGAATTGCAAAACACACTTTAATATTATATATATAATATATATATAATATATATTATGTCTTCTATCCTTATTATAATAAGACTATTAAATTAATGTTTTTGTTTTACAGAATGCTGATCCAATGTCCTATTAATTTTTTGTCATAATATAAATCTAATACAACCATGAACCATCTGAAGAATTAAAAATAATTTTTGATAGAACACAAATTCAATATACAGTATTTTGGTAATAAATGTAATAATGTGGATTTTTTCGTTATGAAATAAAAGTATATTGTTGTCTGTGATAATAGTAGGCGCTTGCAAGTGACGTCAGATCGGGAGTTTCAACAGTTGTCCGCCAGTCGTCGATGGTGGATCCAGAGCGTACTTAAATTCTAGGACGCTATGGTGGACCAGTGGAGCTACGCAATGTATATAAGCATAGGACAAAATATTAAAAAAATTATTTAAAAATACATAAAGAAAATATTTTAAGTTCTGAGGTGAACAAAAGTTTGTAAAATTTTTTTTAAACATTTTGTTCAACTCACATTTCTTATTTTCATTTTAAATAATTTATAATGTATTTTTTTAATCTTTTGCCTGCATGCAGAGTTCTCTACCAATAATCCAGCATGACGGCCTGCGCGCGCATGTTTTCACTCAGCCCCTGTAAAGTATACTGATTGCGTTGCTCATGCCTTAAATTAAAAGAAACTTTCAAATATATTATTTTTTGTGTGTGTTGCATTTAAGATAAACAAATAAATAAATATATATGTTGTCAATTACGTCATCTCAGAGAGCAGTGGTTCAGAATATAATATGCGTTGTTACTTGGCCGAACTAGGATTGTCTGCTACATCCGAGCAACTATGAAGATTTATGGCAGCGTTCACCCCTGACCTTCTTACTGTGTAGCAAAGTACGCCTCCTCCGTGTCTGTCCGCCGGCCCACCCACCTCCTCCATCCCCTCGGCCAGAATTGCTTAACTCAAACTTTTTTTTAGCTCTCAGCAACAGCATGCAAGCAGTTAAATGAGATAGAAATTCAAAAATTCACATGAAATAAGGTATATAGAGAGAGATCATAATATTTATAATCTTTAAATTTTTTATTCATTTTCATTTATTTCTCTAGTGCCTGTATGTACTCTGTACTCTATGTACTCTGTACATAGAGACAAAGGACAGTTTTCTTATTACTATATCGTATATATGTACTTTTGCAGACAGACAGAGCATTACTCCCATGTCTCTAATACCCCATTTGGATGGAACATGGAACTAGACAGCTCCAGTATACAAACGGATAAAAACAAAATGAGCGAGATGAAGAACACAGAGTCTAGCCATCCCCACATGAGCTTCAAGTTCAATATACGTTCTCAACGACTGTGTTTCATTGCATTAAATCAGCAGGTGTAACGTTTGTGCTGTCCCAAGGTGTAAAAAATAGAATATGATTGCACTTGATTTTACGCTTCTGTACTCGATTAAGTACACAAGGAATTTAGTGCAACAATCAGGGGTTTATTACGAAATAATATATATATATATATATATATATATATATATATTATATTATATTATTGCATCATCCTAAATAGATAATTGATTACATAATGTGTTGGACTACATCCATTAAGTCCAGTTACAAGATACATCTAATTAAAAACTAAAAACTTTGCTGACATTATATACGCAAAGAATTAATATTCTTTGATATACGCTTGCTAAAGCTTACTAAAGGCTACCCTGGGCTACCCATCAAGAACAAAGGGCAAAGCATAATTTAGTACCCAAATTTAGTTTCAGCATTCAAATTTTTAACTTGAATCTGCTAAAAAGAATTCTTATTTATTTCACTGATGTTTATTACGTGTCAAATTGTTAAAATACTCATAATTAGTTAACATTTGATTTCATGCTATACATGTGTACGTATATACATATTTATATACGCATATGGATGGACGATAATTAAAACAGCAGATAATTTTTATGAGATTCGAAGAGTAACAGCGTCAATGGAAATATAGCGGACCAGTAACAGTATAAATATAGCTGGATGCTTTAATTGAATCAGTAGGTCTCGCTTTGTCTGAGTGTGCCACTGGTGCTGCGGGATATTCATAAGAGCTGCACCACACAATGGCAGAGGGAGACATGTTGGAGCCACAGTAGACTACGCGGTAGTCGCGGTACAAGCGAGGGAGCGAGAGAGAGAGAGAGAGAGAGAGAGAGAGAGAGAGAGAGAGAGAGAGAGAGAGAGAGAGAGAGAGAGAGAGAGAGAGAGAGAGAGAGAGAGAGAGAGAGAGAGAGACGAGAGAGAAGCGGTGACTGAATTATCATAAGAGACTATTACGTGCTTGCCAGCAAGGCACGAGCTGGCATGGGCGCATGGCGTTACTACAGAGGGTATGGAGTTATGAAGTACGTATATGTGCTGCACGATGTACGATACTAAAACTTCACGTCGCCTTGTGTCTTGTTGCCACCTAAAAGTTAAGAGGAACAAGGCAACTTCGTGAGAAATGAAACAATTGTAAATTGTCTACTCTCGAGGCTCGCAGAACAATTAATTGTTATTTGAAGATTTTTTATTCCTTTTTATATGCCATTTTCAAATAATTAAAATAATATATTTGCACAAGCAAATATTGATTGATTACTTGTAATAATTTGTAATTCCAAGACAATTTAAAACACACCTTATCTGCAGTACAACATGACTGATTTTGTACATAGTGAAATTTTGGGTTTTAGATATCATCCCAACGTTGAATGTAGTTTGTAGAAGAAGCAATTTCTGAAAGTCATTCTTAGCCTTCGTTCGACACCAACATGCACATGGCATACGTATATGCTACGTTCACATTATGCATGGTGTCTAATGCGAATCAGTTGATGCCGTCTAATATTAGTCATAACATTAAGCTTAGCTAAGTTAGCCTAAATTGTCGATAATTTATTATACATTAGATGCTGGCATGTACAGAGAACGTAACAAGAGCTTTATATTGAATCCAAATATATCGTAATTTTTATGCACATTTTAAGGCCTCTCACTAGATTGCACGCGTTCGCAGCGTATGAAAAGAAAATTAATTATTAATAACCTATGCGATCAGGTGCAGCCACGCACACAGCTTCGTTTCGTATAGCATCGCATGCGATCGAACGTTTCTCATTTAGAACTGGTTCTAAATTTATGTCATGAAAGGATACGAAACAGAACTGCAATTATTATTACAAGTGACATTTAAAAAAAACTATAATAACACGTTTGTACCATGCTCACTTTCTTTTTACATGCATTATGAGAATTATTACCTTTTTTTACTAGTTTATTTTGAAAATAACCATAAAATATATAGCTTCTTCTCTTTAATCCGTTTTTAAGAATGGTCCGTAATTACTGTAATTAGCCATGTACACAAACACTGTACAAAATATAGCAAACTCGTATGATTGATGACATGAAAATAGATGTGGTGAACGACTTTTTTTACGTATCTAGACGACAAATATTATTTAGAAATAATCATACTGTATAGGACGAAATGTGTTGCTTGCCTAAGAAAAACCCACGCCTATTTGCACAATTTAAGAAAGATGATACCTTTAAGAACCTGAAAACTGATAACATGGTAAAGCTGTAGTATAATAGTTGCCAACTCTTGCCAAGAAACATGCATTTTATTTTCAAATTTCATTTCAATACAAAATTACAGTATCATAATTATTATTATATCATAATCATGTATATCATTACAGTATTAGTGATCACTGATCAGTTAAAATTCGTGGATATAGATTGCTGATAAAGTAGTTGTTTTCATTTAATAAAATGAATGAACATGAAAAGTCACTTGCAAATAAATTATTCTAGCTGCGTTCGTTGCAATAATATATTAAATATGACATTATCAAACCCCTAAGTATAAAATAAGCTTCGTGTATTACAATGTACAGCGAGTAACACTTTCATGTACAATGTATAATATATAATAATATATAAAATTATAAACATAATCTAATTAAATAAAAAAAATCGTTTTGTGCATGTTTTTAATTCCTCAACTTTGTCATTTTTTTATATTTTCTGTTTATATTTAAAATATAATATGTAACTGCAAAGTTGATGTAAAATCTGGATTAGCTATTGAGGTCAGCGTGTTTAGCAGGCTGCAGAACAAGCATGCAACTGCAGCGGCGGCAGTGGGTACCGGCCAGCTTGCTGCCAAGAGATATCATTTTGCGCTTGCTAAGGAAGGAGTTACATTATAACATGACCATAATACCATCAACAAAAAAAAAATAGATGAGTATTCTTCTATTTCTTATAGTATGCAAACCTGTTTTGTCTTTTTGCAGTTCAGATTATGACTGCCATGTATTCTATTAATTAGTTATTATTGCAATTATTAATTTTCTATGATACTGAAGGGGGAGGGGGACTTCAAAGTACTGTAATAAGCCCTACTTATTTTTTGGATAAAATTAAATTCAGTATCAAACATAGTTCTAAAAAAATAGGCCACAAATTCGCAATGGAATTTAGGAATTTAACTAGATTTCTTACTAACCGTATAGTTAGTGATAATGGGTGCATTCACGAAGCAGTTAGCCAGGTTTCTAACCACGTTTAGTTTAACCACGCCACGTTTAACTATACCTGTTTTACGTCTTAAACCACTTATTAGTTAAACGTGTTTAAGCTAAACGTGGTTAGAAACCTGGCTAACTTCTTCGTAAATCGCACCCATTAGTGATAAAAATTTATAAACCTGAAATCTCTCTGGATAACTCTATCGTGAATCAAGCCCATAATGGCTAAATCAAACCTATATATATGTATATATATATATATATATATATATATATATATATATATATAATATTATTTAAAATTACATGTGAAATGTGTGTAATTTCACCGCTTTAATGTAGCTAAGTTGATTAAATAGTGATTAAAACACCTAACTATAATATAAATCTTTTATGAATATTATACGTTTGATTATTAAGCAGTACAAAAACAAAATAAAACGAATATATGCACAGCTATATAAGAGGTTATTCATAAATTAGCAATTTTTTAGTGTATTATATATAGGTGTATTTTCAGTACCAGATGTTGTACACAACCTGATTTATTGCAATAATTTATTGCAATGTTGTTGTTTTTCTAAAATTTATGCCAGATTCTTTGTGATTAACACCCTAGTATATACATATATATATATATATATATATATATATATATATATATATATATATATATATATATATATATATATATATATATATATATATATATATATATATATATATATATATATATACTGTTAATACACCCACAAATTGTTTATAAATCAGTTACTAGTTACTTAATTTTATTAACCTTTACTAATTCATTAAAATGTTCTTGTTCTACAAGCTGTCAACTATCACAAAAAGGATTACAAGGTTTACTTAATTAACACACGTACGCTTATTCAACTTTCTGATGATCCGGTGTTTTGAACTCCATGAACATCTGCATAATAGCATTCATCATGTCATGAAACTACCGTTTAGTTCTCAATGTGATTTAGGGCCTTTTGGTGTTTCAATGTTGAATCTTTCCAGGTATTAAAGAACTATTTTATTATTATTATTATTCTATTTATATTAAGAAAGTTACTCGTTAGAGAATGCATGTATGTAGTACTTTTTAAAATATAAAGGTAACAAGTTTTGAACATGACTCATATTTTAAAAAAATATTATTATTATTATCGTCACATGATGGTATATAATACATAAAAAAAAACTTTAAAAAAATCGTTTGGCTTGATTTGCAACTTTTGCGAGACAGCGAGACTGATTATAAAGTCTCTACATATCAAAGAGTGCAAATGCCACAAAGTCTCAGCAGTCAGGTTGACTGGGTGAGTTTGAGAGTAAGGGTTAGCTAGGAGGTTTTATTCAAGACGTTGGGCGGACGAGGAGTTTGTGTCAATATTTGAGATAGCAAAGAAAATGAACCTTGGGAGGAAAGAAGGGGAAAAGAGAGGTCACTGGAGCTTGAAGAAAAGCAGAAAAACAAGATGGGCTGCTTGCTGCCACAAGCACAGCCGCCTGCACCATCACTTAGCTTGCACGGAAAATTGCTCTTCCATCGTGTGTCATGCTTCATCCCCCTTTTCTCCTCTCCTCCTCCCGCTATCAAGCTCTCACCCCCTCTTCTTTTTTTTCTCCACCCTTTTTTTAACCATCAACAGCCTCTCATCATCGCCCCGTAAATTGGAACCTTTTCATTGCCCAACCACTACCACCACCACTACCACCATAGCACATTTACTGACAAATAGCTTGCCTGCCTTGCAGCAAAGCTCAATCTACTTTTCTGTAAGTGTCATACAGTTATTTTTCTAGTATTGCATGTGTGTTGCCTATATTCTACTTAATACCATATCTTATACAAGGAGAGAGAAAGAGAGAATTTGTTTTATCGCTTCTTCATAAGTTGACATTTTTCCATTCGTAATTTAGTTCTAGATGCAAGACATGTAACTTAACTCGTACGTAATGTTTGTAGTCTCTATATATATATATAATGTATATAATCTGTGTATGCATACCTCCGAACACCACGATTGTTACTTTTTCGGGTGTTGTGCACGCAGTCTATGGAGGTGTGCTGAACCTAAAATCTTTGGAATATATAGACTGAGTACTCTTAATTCTTTAATCTGCCAAAATTGTTCGCATTCCGCTGTCTCTTGAAACTGTACCTCCAGCAAGTCATCATCATACCATCATCTCAAGGGTAAAGTTAGTACTGTTCCAAAGTGTAACCTAGCTACAACTGTTTCTTTATAAGATTTATTGGTCTTTATTATTCTTATTTTTTTTTTTTTTTTTCAAAGGAGACCATTATTTATGTTTTTGATCATGTAACGTGATAGTCCAAAAGTTGGGTGCTCGATTGTAGATTGTATATTATGTAATTCAAACCCCGTAAGAAAGACCGAATATATTTTTTACTCCTCAATTTAGAATGAACGTATATAAGCAGGGATTGTGAATTCAAAATCACATGTACAAATACAAAGAAATATTCATAATCTTTATTACAATTTTTTGAAGATATATCAAATTAAAATCTTATCGAATACTTTCAAATTTGAGACTTTTTAAATCCTTTTAAAGAAGAGTGGGAATTTCTTAGAATATACAATGAATTGACTGTGCATGTGAATAAATGACACAGCTCTCTAAAGATTTAATTTAATTTGGAATATTTTTGGACGCCTGAAATAAATATGTTTGATAATTTCCAGACCCAAGAAAATGTTGAAAACCCTGCAATTTAATTTTCATATTTACTGCAAGACAGATTATTACAAATAAACTTATAATATGAGAAATTTTGACATTATTTGACATTTTTATTTTTCGTGAAAAGGTTATGGTAAAAGGTATTTAAATATTATTATTATATAAAAGCACAGTTTCAGAATATGTAAACAATATTAAAAATGAACACAATTACGTAGAAAATGCACACAATTATGTGAATTAGTACAAAAGTTGCTAAAAACTTGTTGTGCATTTATAGTTATTAAAATGGGAAGATATATATATTTATTATAATTATATATATGTCATTCCAATATTGTTATAAATTTCTATCGTTATCGGTTCATAAGTCTTCACGTTTGAATCCCCTGCAAATTATGCAACTTGTCTAGCGTATCTGTATTGCTGGTTCCGTAAATCGCACTTTAGTAAGGGCAGTGTAACATATCAGTGCGTTGGCGTGTCCTAATGCAGCACTGTGCTGGCGTGCAAGGAAAAATATGTATTATTATATATTTTTTTTTTCTTAATCAATATATCATAAATCGTGGGAGAAAAATAATAACATGACTTTCACAGTTTCACTGAAATAAAATTCATATGTCAAATAACTTTATGATATATATCTTGTAAATGTTACTAACCATATATACTCAACTTTGCCTCCTATGTTAAATTAAACTTGAGTCTTGGAAAATATACTGCATGTAATTAAGTATGATCTTTAAAGCAAGTTTTCTTTTTATTTACTCCATCAAAACCAGTAATGACACTTTTATTATAAAAATATGTTAATTTTTATGATAAGGTAAGTATTGAACTCTGAATAAGATGTTAAGAAAATTGCTTGTCCAGTTTTGCTTCAATGACGATAAGTAATGTTCATACAATATTTAATATATATAAACATATAAATAACTTAAAAAAGGCTAGAATTCAGCCAGCGAAAGCTCAAATGCTACTAGTGAGTCAGCTCCTTAGTACTCAAACAACGTTATTTTCATGAACAAGGAAATAAATAAATGAGGAGTGGAATTTGCGTGACAGGGGACAGTGCGTGAGACGCAACGCGGGCGTGCTTCCAGTCGAGAAGTTGAGAGCTATGCTAGTAGGGTCTAGAGAGGAACGGGGAGGGAGGTCTGTCATGGGGTCGATGGTAGTTTATCAAAGAAGGGGGGAATAGAAGAGCGCATATAGCTGGTGCCTCTAACTTCGTTATTCAAGAGTAGAAAAGAAAAAACTGCGGTTGCCAAAGGAGCTCACATAAATCTGTGATAACTTTCGACTCGGAAAGCTAACTTCCTTCCAATATACGTACCAGGACAGATGTTGAAAGAATCAAGGGTCAAATGGGTTTTATAATTCATACTCATATTAAACACTTCATAGTAACACAAATATTATCATGTTTTTTTAACTCCTAACATGAGCATAATAAGATATTGTGCATTATATTAGTAACTTGAAGATAAATTATAGCATTTTAAAATAATCATTAAAATGTTTGTATTCTATCTTGCTTAACTGTAGAATCCAAATATAAAACAGAATGGTAAATTTTCAATATGAAAATTATGTATATATGTGTGTGCATATATGGGTGAAAGAAAAATAAACAAAATGATATATTAACAATGGGATGCTACAAACAAAAATTCAAGGTTTTATTCTTTTCAATATTTTTGCTATTCAGTATATTTTTCAATCAATTGATTCGGTGTTTAATGGAGACATAAAACTCGTAGCAAGCAAGATATACATGTAACGTGAGTTATTGATTTTCTTTTATATGATAAAACATAGAATGTTCATGATAAAAAAAATCAGTGCATCTTACTCTCCTCCCCCCCCCCACACCCCTTTTGATGAAACTTGTAATTGTCTTTAATATTACTTATGTACGTATTGCGTAAAAATGGGTATTTAAAATATATTAAAGACTTCATAAAAGTATAATATATATATATATATATATATATATATATATATATATATATATATATATATATATATATATATATATATATATATATATATATATTTTATATATATATATATAATTATAATTAATTTCAACATATAATCTTTCAATTAAAGCTTCACAACACTATAATGAATTTTAACATTTCTTATTCTTCGCAGTAAGCAGAAGTTATATACAGTTATACATGATATTCAAAACCATGTGGTGCTGAAGTTTTCAAATTATGGTACGCTAACTTGCTAACTATACCCATATTTGAATTTGAATAGCCTTATAATATTTACAACACATAACGTAACATATTATATAACGTTACTTGTTACTGAAATCTAAAAACGTTTTATTTCCACTTTTAGCTATTATTATCAATATACACATTATGTATTTACGTTCTACATTTGCTATTTTAGTATTATACATTATAGCACATTTCAATTATTGCTTAATACATGTCTAATATCATGAAATATATTTACGACAAAAATTCATTCCATTTCATGGTGTATTTGTTTATAACATATTAATTCATAATTATTTTAGTTACTTATTACTAAATAAAATGAACCCCCGAGATAAAGTTATGTTAAATTTAATTTGCATTTAATAATTATGTATAAAATTTAATGCGCCTTTGAAAACAAAATTAATAGTGTAAAGAAAAAAATGTGTCTGAAATTGATTTTTTTTTTACATTATTTTCACTGCCCTTTAAGACCATGTTTTTAATATATTTTATATCTGTAGGTCACGAAGCACTAGCATGTGAATTTTATTGGGACATGTAGGAATTCACATGTGTGTCGTACTGACCCCACTGAGGATTCTGAGGGCGGGGTAACTAACACAGAGAGAGAGATAGTAAGGTATATTATATACACATAACAATGTATAGGTATAGATATCTTACATCGTTCTGAGATTTTTTTTAACGTTAGAACATTGCATAGGAAAAAAAAAATGCTGAAAAGCTTATGTGTATCAATATTTTATTTTCTAAGAACTAATGCAACATAATTTTCTGACCATTATACTCCCGCAGAGCCTTATCTAACAGTAAGAAGGCTCTGGCTCACCCATCCATATAATGCCATTATGCTCCAGAAATCTGATGTTCTCCAATCTGCATGTCTGAAATTAACAGAAATTGAGGTCGGTCGGTGGCGCAGTGGCTGCGTGCTTGTCTGTCGCTCGGAAGGCTCGGGTTCGCTCTCAGGTGCAGGTGGCTTTTACATTGTAAATGCGTCTGCGCTTCGAGTGTGTGTTCGTGCTTTCCGAGTGATGGCGCTTGCATGTCCTTTACTGTGCTGCTGATACGGCTAGGATCGGTGTGTAGGCTTGATAGGTCTATGCATTGCTCCGTCTAGTCCAGGCTGTGGTTGTAGTGGGCCACATTATACAAGGGAAATCTCGGGACAGTTCACCAATCCATCGCATAAAATCATCCATTTCTATTAAATCACATGTTATTGGGCTCGCCCGTTGTGTGATATAGAACTCTTTTTTTTTTCTTTCTTTTTTTTTTAATGATGATGTTAATTAGCAAATAGCAAATAAATATGACTTTGTAGCTCTATTTTGCAGGAAATAATAATGTGTTATAAATGCACAGGTAAACATTGAAAATATATCATGCAACTGCAGCAAAGGAAATAAAGTACTAAGACGATTGCTTGTATTACAAAATTCTTTAAAGGCTGTCACTGAAATATCGATAAGGAGAATAATAAATTTGAAACAGATAAAAGAAGCAGAAATGCTTTATTTCAATTGTTTTAAAATTGCATAGTGAGATGTATTTGTTTTTTGTAAAATGTTTTTTTTTTTTTTTTTAAATTTTGTGTTAACTGAAATTATCTAATATCATGTACCCAAAATAATAAAATATAAAATTTTAAATTTATAACAATTAAATGGATAATAGAAGGAATTAAAAACTTTGTATTCGCGTGGTACCTGCCTGGCATGCATGTGCAGAATTTGACGTGTAAAATTCATACATGCATGCAGTTAAATAAAAATTCTCTGCCGCTATGTTTCATAAGGAGTTTAAATGAGAAGTTTTTCTATTAACACTTGATATTTTAAAGCCTGGTTTAAGGCTTAACTCGAGAATTTTGGACGAAATATGTCGTGTCGACAGATGTTCTTCAAAATAATTATGTATAGACTTACAACAGTCTTCAAATGAGATATTAGAATGTAAAACATTTTAGTGGCTTAATCAAAAGAAGGGGTAAAAATATGGTACTGTGAATTTTTTCAGATTTTTCTGAGACCAGGAACTATATTTTTAAAAAATTATTGAAAGTCTATTTTGATGACGTCACGGGCGGCACTCCTTAAGAAAAAGGATAGGGCAGTGCCGCCCGTGACGTCATAAAATAGACTTTCAATAATTTTTTTAAAAATAGTTTCGCGGTCTTTGAAAAATCTGAAAAAAATTCACAGTACCATATTTTTACCCCTAGCTTCTTTCGATTAAGCCACTAAAATTTTCACATTCTAATATCTCATTAGCCCTGTTTTTTTTTGTTTTTCAAATTTTTTTAATTATTTTATAATTCAATCAAATGTGAATTTTGTATCCTTCCAATGTTAAATTTGTTAGTTAACATTGCAAAAACACTAAACGACAGATTTTATTATTATTTTTTTTACTAAAACCTAATTTTTTAGACTATTTTTCTGTTTTTTTTTTTTTTTTTCATATTTTTTGAACCGTGGCGTTGATTGTAATTAATGAGCAATAAGAAGTTTGGCAACGCTCTCACCGTCAGGGACTGTAGTCACCTCCCACTCCTCCCAAATTCGCATTGCTTAGTGAACTACAATCTTGCCATGTCGCTTTTGGGTGTGACCGTGACAGCCAAATTCTCAGGTTATACCTTAAGATTTTGCTGTTACTTTTGTAGTATAGCTTTCAAAATAGAGTGACAAATTCAATAAAATTATTTACGTTACGAATTAGAATACTAATTGGCTCCATTATGTTATAGTAATCCTCTTTAGAATACATTTTAAAAAATATCAATATTATTATATGCTAAAAAATTACTAACATAATATTAAAATAAATTTTAGATTCTCTTCTATAATTATAAAATTGACTTTCAAAACACGTTAAACACAATAAAATTCTTCACTCTCATAATATGATTTTTTTAAATACATTATGCAAGTAAGAACCCAATCCTCTTCTAAAAACCAAAACATATACCGCATGGCTATTTATTTATTTTATTTGACAGCATAAATATTACCCGTCAAATCTATAGAAGCCGATGTCAGAGGAGTGTCGAATATAAAACACAACAGAAACATGTAATCGAAACTATAAATAAATTTAATATCTCTCTCCCCTCGAAAAATAATATAAAAAAGTTAAAACGTAAATAAATAACTTTGAAGCAAAATGTAAAACGGTAAACTTATCTATAAAAAAAATGATGTTACGTTTTATTCAATTTACCATTTGTTTATTATTATCATTATATTTTATAGGTTTCGGGTTTTATAATTTTGTCAAATAAAGCACACATAATTAATAAAAAAAGCTAAAATTAATATTTAAACTTCTTAATTTGCTCTCTAATAAATTTTATGCAACATTTGGAATGTATCAAACTGATGAAAAAGGATAAAAAATATATGGTAATAATAATGTTGGCACTGTGTATATATTATGTTCTGTTATAGGTGTGTTTTTTGTACTGTCCGGTGATCCATTTATCCCTACAGCATAGTTTTAGAGCATTAAAGTGGTGGAGTTCTAAAATAATGCGTGTACGTTATGTACATGCAGTATGAACTTGACTCCTACCTCACTTGCTAGATCTGCAGCTCATATACACAGAGAGATGAAGATTTGCAATTTTAGGAGATTATAAAAAAGCACCCAGCATGCCCATATCAAAAGAGTTTTGGTTCACCACGCCTCCATAGACTGCGTGGTAAAGCCTACCAACAAACAGAAGTAAAGTTCGTGGTGGGTGTCCAGGTGTCCAGAGGTGTACATATGTGTCTCATCTAGTCTGATTCTTACATTATAAGTTCACTCCCTTAGTTGGTTGTTTCGTTTATTAGAATTACTTAGAGAGGTCATTGATTGCGGTTGGCCTACCTACTCCACTGTTTCTACTCCTGTTCACCTATATATATTGTATTCGTTACATGTAGTCTCGCAGTACACTGAAATGTCCTGAACTGAGCCATGCTCTGCATACCTTCCCCCATCCCCCTTGTCTCTCTCTCTCTCTCTCTCTCTCTCTCTCTCTCTCTCTCTCTCTCTCTCTCTCTCTCTCTCTCTCTCTCTCTCTCTCTCTCTCTTCACTGTGAAGTGAGGGAAGGAACGAAGCAAGAATACAAGAAGCACCCTTGGCGACGTCATCATCGTCCTACCTGAGCCTTCCTCTCCCCGGCCCTCTCTCCCACTCCACTCTTCATCTTCCATGCCACGAAGACCAAGTAAGCAGCATCTCTAAAAAAAATATGAAAAAGTCGTCTTGTAACTCTTACACGAAGCGTGATGAAGCACTAGTGTACCCGCTTGCCCGTATAAATCTACCCGCACCCCACCCGCAACCACTAGTAAAAGTAAACCAATTTATCGTACAATGTAATACTAAAATTGAAACTTATACTGCTTATACACATTAAAAACAAATTATGTCATGAGTCATGCATGATACGTTACAAATGTACGTACTACTTATATTTTTTACGTTTATGTTTATTGGTAATTTTCACTGAAACGCTGAAACTTCATTTAAATTTGTGAATAATATAGTATATATACTTATGGTTGTGGTTGGTTGGTATTTTGGGGCAATTGACACATTTTGGTCATGTAGTATGCCCCCAATATACTTATATTTTCCTTGTACTTTGAAAAGGTAGACTTTGTGTATATAATTAATGTATATTATTATAATAAAACTATAAATATAGTACCACAGTATTCATATCTCTTTAAAAATAAGAGCTCGTACAGAAACATGTATTATGATAGTCTTCGTAAAAAAATTATTATAAATATTATACTAAAATGTTATAGTTTTTGATAAGCATATATCCTTAAGAATTCTAATTAATCTTAAATTATAATTTCATTAATCATTACTTCACTTTTTTCACACCAATTGAATATAATTATGTTTTTTTTTTTTTTATTATTATTTTACATACACAATATTGATCGTTATACAACACTTTGCGGCATACACATTAACAAGCTGGAGTTGTCTCACTTAACATAATGCTTTAATATGCAAAGTTTTACACAGCTCTACGGTGCATTTGCAAACCATGCATGTTTAGTATTCTACTTGATTCTCGTAAAACAAAACTTTTCTGTTAGACGAACAAATAAATTTTAGAAAGTTAGTACTGTGTTTTATTGAATATACATATATTTAAGCAACAAATTCTGGTGTCCAATATATATAAAGAATTATAATAATGAATAATTAATCTACTGAGCGTTATAATTACAGATTATTACATACGTTATAATGTTATAACTTTATATCATATCATATTATATAATATATATATATATATATATATATATATATAATATAGTTTTAATTTTACAAATTAACTTAAATATGTAAAATTTACTGCCCTTAATGCCAGTAAGAAACAGGAGACTATTCTATTTTTCTATTGGGTACGTCTATTTTTTTTTATTTTTTATTTTTTTTATGCACTAAAAAGTATTTTAATGGAGACAGGATTGCTGTAGCCTTGGTACATTGGCATATCTTAAGTAAATTTCAGCCTTCACTCAGGAGTGACTGCGGGAGCCATCACATGGACATCTTCTTTACCTTATTGTAGATGCATTGTAATTACACCTGTTGCTAAATTGAATAGCTTCCATATAATGTTAAAAATTGTAATGAACGACAATTTGCATATGCAGTAAAATATTATTATACTCTAAAAGAAATATGTCATTAACAAATTATTGTTGTGACGCAAGTCATGCTGTTTCATAGTTTGTTAAATTATTCATGATAGCAATCAATTCGGTAATGCATTAGAATAAATTAGAATATTACTTTGGTTATTTTAATTGCTTCTGTCCTCACTCATATTCATTGGTGTGTAACATAATAAATTAATAATATAAACACTTCGGTTTATACCATATACTATAAAAATACGTTAAATGCCACGTGTACTTTCATTTAAAAAATAAATTAAGCATATATAATATCGAACATTTTGAAAATTTTCAAAATTTGTATGACAACTGGAACTTTCAAAGATGATATGACTAAATATTTTTGCTTTCGTCTGCCACCCAGAGAGTGGAATTTTGAAGGTAAGTATGTGAATTGAATGATAAATATTCAATTATATGCTATAATTATTAATTATACAGTATATTCACTGTGTTTTTTAATTAAAAAATTTACTGAAAAAAAATTGTATTTCTAAATATTGATTAACGAATATGCCAGCTAGATCAAATAAAATTACATACTATTGCAATTTTAGAAATTTAGTACTGTGTTTGATTGAATATACATATATTTAAACAATAAATTCTGGTGTCCAACATAAAGGAATTATAATAATAAATAATGGAGTATCGACCTCAAATTTTTTTTATTATTGCAGAAATGGATAGAGGGTGCAAAGTTAAGCTACCCTGATTTTTTTTTCAGATTTTTTACAGCCAGGAAAGTATTTTTAAAAAAAATATTGAATGTCCCTTTTGTGACGTCACGAGGCGTCTCTTCTTAAGAAAAGGATAGGACTTGCCGCCGCGTGACGTCGCAAAAAGTACTTTCAATATTTGTTAAAAAATTCTTCCAGGGCTGAAAAAAAAATCTGAAAAAATCAGGGTAGCATAACTTTGCACCCTCTATCCATGCAATAAAAAAAAATGAGGTCGATGCTCATTCAAGAACTATATACTGGGACAGTCGTTGGGTACTCATTAACCTGCAGCGCGTAAGTTTTGATAATTTAGATATTTATGAGGAATGAGTGAGCAAAAGGAAAATTAATTGTATTTTTGTAGTCCTTCATTTTTTTACACGGAATTAACTGTGATGTTTGATATGTCGACGCACTAAATTAATATTGTAATTTCATTTTTAATTGTAATTCCAGTGCATAAAATATGGTAAAAAAAATAAATAAAAAATAAAAATCGACGGCAATTAATGCCAATTACTTTTTATATTTGCAATACAAAAATAATCATTAATATTATAGAGAACACTGTTTGGGCAGTTTGTGAATTTCCTGCCTCTAACTTGTTATTTATGTACTCATGAGGGAAATATAATAAAATAAACATATTGAACACTTATAACTACAATTCAATGTATTTATGATATAAATTTGAACATAATTGGTGATATTAAAAATAGCCATGAAATTTATTTTTCAGAAAATTTTGTATCATGATATTACTTCAGGATTTGTACTTGCAAATCCTGGTATTATTTTAATACGTATTTGGTAAAATCTAGTATGAATTAATGCAGTAGAAATCCTATTTAAGTTAATTTAGTACAATATTCAACTGTTTGACAAACAGTCTTAATTAACATGATAAAGCAATGAGGGTAGTTTGTAATATGCATAATTAGGCACATTAGTTAACTTAAGCATAATTTAATTATAACTCTTCATAGCATTAATTAATGAAGATTACTGTGTAAACATTAATTTATTAACGGGAAATTCTCCTACATTTAATTTGATGTTTTCTCAGGTGCTGCATGTCTTGAAAATCTTGAAAATAATTTTCCCAAAATATTAAGTTTCTACTTTCAAAATTAAAAACGTAGGGATTTCTTTCAGAATTTAAATTAATTTTTAAATTTGGCGCTAAAACGTGACGTAGCAGGTGACCATAGCACCCTGGAATGGGTAGAAAAACCTGCTGATTTCGATTGTATCACTGAAAATTTATCCAACCATTCTTTGACTCTCAAACTGGTGTGTATCAAGCTGTATTTGCGTGTTAGATGCATTTTTTCTATATACGTCACAGATTGCAAGCCTGCGCGCGGGTTGCATACGTTGCCCCTATTTCTAATAATTTCTCTAAAGTCACCAAATTTGAGTTGAAATTTTTGAAACTATATAGTGTCAAACTTATTGTTAAACAGTCACCTATCATAATAGAGCAGTTAAATTAAAAATTTTTGGCGTAAGAGAATTCTCCATTTGCCTACTTCATAAGTAGTTTTGCAAAAATGTTCCTTCTTAATTTTCACGACAGTTCTCTTATATACTGGTGTCATCAAATACATAATTATGCTATCTATGGACTGTGCCATGCGCATATATAGGGACTGAAAGGATGCTATATATATGTTAGCGACCAAAGCCAAATTCGGACAATGTAAAAAAAAATAATTAATTGAATTAAATTAAAATTAAACAATACTAATTTAAAATTATTAAAGTAATAAATGATAAAAATTCCAAAGTGTTTACAAAAATATAATGTTCCGCAATGGAGTACCGATTTCATTTTTTTTATTGCAGAAATGGATAGAGGGTGCAAAGTTATGCTACCCTGATTTTTTTCAGATTTTTTAGAGCCCGGCAACTATTTTTTAAAAATTATTGAAAGTGCAGAAAAAGTGCCGCCTCTTGCCGCCTCTCTTAATAAAAGATAGGACCCAAAAGGGACGTGGATTCGAACCCCACCTCGCCAAAACTTTTTAGCAATACTTCCCGGTCCCTAAAAAATCTGAAAAAAAATCAGAGTAACATAACTTTTCATCCTCTATCCATTTCTGCTATAAAAAATTTTGAGGTCGGTACTCCATCGGAAATTTTTAAAGGAATATATACTCTTTATTTATTATATAGAAGTTATTAGCGGCGATTCACGAAAGAGTTATTCAGAAAGTGATCAACGTTTATCACTATTAACCGTGATCAGCGCCAGTTTTATTCAATGGCACAAAATGCCATGGCTATGTATAGTGCATAGAAACTTGGATAACTTCCCTCTTAAGTTGAACCCATTATTATATATTTAATTTAATTCTTATTATAAACTTATTGTATAAGAATATACATTAGCATAAATAAAGTAAATAAAGTAAAGTATAAAATAAATTAAGTGTACTTACCAATTAAAAACCGATAAGCTCTCTCTCGTCGGGTTTTGGTTTTTAGTTTTTACTAATTAACCATAATAGTTTGGGTCACTTTTATTGGACATTGTCCGAATTCCGAATTCAGCTTTGGGCGCTAACAGATATATTCTATCTATTATTGAGTTTCATTATTATTATTATTATTATATTTTTTTCCTCAGCGCTTACCTAAACTGGAAATCTGAATGAAATGATGCGTGGGAAAATTGTCAAGTTATATCTTGATATTATCCTATCATAGTTAAAGTTTGTCTAATTATCTTTTTTTTTTTTTTTTTTTTGCAACCAAAAAATTACCAAAAATGGTAATAATGTGTTTGAAAAACATGATACGACAACATTCATACACAATTTACCTTACTTAATTCATTTTGCTTTTAATGTACATGAATATATTGAGCCTACTACCATGAGTTACAAATTATACCTTCTTCTATTTTTCGTAAGTAATATTTAAAGGGACTAGGCACCCTAATTAAAAAAAAAAAAATACTTACTAGCTGAGTAAATTATAAATAATATGCTGCATGGTCCCCATGGTGAGCCAGCGTGTGTGCTCGCCATGATAATTATCGCATACCAGAGTCAGCGATGGATCCTGACGTCATCACTGCACCAAGAGGCGTGTTTTTGTATTTTTCTTTTTTTATCAATTTTAAAACATACAATTTATACACTCACTTTACTCATATAGTAAAACCTTCAATAAAATTCAATTCAATGAATAAAATAAATGAAACTTGAGTTGAGAGTGTTAATTGAGACGATAAAGTATAGAAAAATTTACATTTTAATCAGTTTATCTCACTGACTATACACACATAATTTTCATGGAGATCAGGTGAAGTACACACTGAAGGAAGCGAGGAAAAATCTCTCTCTCTCTCTCAAAATTGAAATAAATGATAATAATGTGTATATATTAAGCATAATTAGCTGTATGCATTAATAATAAAATTTGATTTAATTATAACATAATAAAATATATACTATAATGTAACTATATATATTAAATATATATACTAGCTGTATATATGTAACTACGTATTTATAATATAACATGAAAATTAGATTATTAAACTGTAAAAATTAATTGTGTTTCTCTGTTAATTGCTTTGATGATTGACATATTATTAAATTATATGAGCTCTATAAATGATATTATTGTACCTTGTAATGGGATGGAAATTGCATCATTATAGAATTGTAAGCATTAAATGAGGTGTTGAGTGATAAGAGAAATGCCAAGTGAGTTGTTAGAAATGCATTAAAGAGTTACGAATGCCTCTTCTTGTGAGGAAGTGGAGAGGAGAAAAAGGAGGAACAAACTAAAAAATAAAATAAAAAAAAAAAATAAAAAAAGTTATATTCTTGTAAGGTGGATTCACATAT
This sequence comes from Siphlonurus alternatus, assembly GCA_949825025.1. NCBI lineage: Eukaryota > Metazoa > Arthropoda > Insecta > Ephemeroptera > Siphlonuridae > Siphlonurus > Siphlonurus alternatus. The sequence continues at coordinate 33,756,230 of OX463788.1, forward strand.
AAGCGATAATCTGAGGCGCAGCGCAATTATAGCGCAATTGTTATGAAGTTTTAGAGTCGTTGAATTAGATAGCAGAACTAAAAGGCTTTAGTTGACAATATAAATATAGTTTAGCCACCAAAAAATGGTACAGCAATAAAAAGGGTCCTGGTAGCAGCCACAACTGTGACTTCGGTGCTTTGCTGATATCCACTCTCTCCACTCTCATTCTATTTGTATGTACGTACATACATTTCTTTGTTTGTAACTTGGGTAAACAAACAAACAAACAAACAAACAAACAAACAAACAAACAAACAAACAAACAAACAAACAAACAAACAAACAAACAAACAAACAAACAAACAAACAAACAAACAAACAAACAAACAAACAAAACAATTTTTATCATTTAAAAATAAAAAATTATTGTAAAATTGGAGAATTCACTGGAGTATAAAAAATATGAAAATTTTCATAACATTTTCATCAGTCCCCAAACAAAATTTTGTAGAGGTTAGTGTGAATTGAAATACATAACAAAACACATTTTACACAGATATTTTGAATTTTAAAGTGATGTCGTCGTAAAATTAATATTATACATGATGTATATGTAACATGATATATATATATATATATATATATATATATATATATATATATATATATATATATATATATATATATATATATATATATATATTATATGTGTGTGTGTGTGTGTGTGTGTTACAGACAAGTGTTTATGATGCTTTAAAATTCTTTTGTATTTTCGTGTCTGACATTGTGTACATGGACCCCCGCCGGCCACCTTGGGTGTTTGTATATAATATGCTCTCTTCACTTTCTTTGTTCATTCCATTACACTTTATTAAAACTTGTAATTTCTTTTAATGCTAGCTCACGGTGCATCTTTACATAAACACTGCAAAATGTCATCACAATATATGCCATCACAATGCAATAATTATAACTAGAAAAATCGTCACACACAAAATGCAAATCATAAGGTCATACATGAGCATTAATTTATATTAATATAATTTTTTATTGAAGTTCGATGTGGTTTAAATTGGTTTTAAAATATAAATTTAATACATAACTACTGTACAAAAATGAGCTTTAGTTCCTTGAAAAACAAGCATGCGTGACTTTATTTTTCTTTTTATAAAAAGCATGCAGTTTAAAAATGCAATGTCGTCGATATTTTCTGTGTCTTGTCTCATCTCCCAATCTCCCCCATATATTATCCCTCCCTCCTCCCTTCCTCCGTGTTTTCTGTGGTAAAAGGTAAAACCATCCATCCATTGATGTGATGACTCTACTTATTTCATACCATAAGCACTCACCACTCATCTTCATTAATTTTATATTCAAATTCAACCCCACATTCAATACAAAGTTTTCTAAAAAGTTGAAAAAAGTTTTTGTTTTGACGTGATAATCGATTGGTATCAAGATATATTGTACATTGTTAAATATAAAAGAGCATTAATACGACGCATTGGTCGGATTCAGAGTAGTTTGATGCTCTGCAACAAATTTAATTGATAAACAAAAACTTAATTCGGTGAAAACGTTTTCAGAGCTTTATGAAAATGCGAAATTTGTCCGACATTCGAGCCTAAAGCTTAAACATGGCAGTAAAATTAGTAAATAATAATTTTACCTGCTTTGGTTTACAAATAAAAATATAATAAAGGATAAATCAGCTAGGATTAAGTTCAGGAAAAAAAAAGTTTGTTGAGTTCAGAACTTCAGATCGGTGTCTAATCCGAGGATGGCTATGTCTGTGTGTAGGCTGACTGCGGCGGCTGCGGCGGCGGGGAGCTCGGGGCGCGCTTGCGCTAGCCAGCCACTGAGAGAGGGAACGAGCGCGCGGTGACGGCCTGCGAGGAGGAGGAAGGGCAGGCAAGCACTGCGGAGCGAGCACAGCCCCCGGCCAGTGTCAGTGTGCCAGCAAAGCGATCGGTGGTGAGCGGCTCCGAGTGCGAGTGGCCAAGTGAGCGTAGCGGCACCGGCACCGGCTCTCGCACCGGGCGGCCGCGACCACCACGAGCGAGCACACGCGCAGGCCATCATCAGTTGTTTGTGACCGTGGCAGGCGGGTAGCATCACCTGCTTGTCGAGCCTGTTCACCTTCTCTGCAATGTCTCACGCACCACAAGCCCGCACTCTGGCCCCATCGGTGGTGTCACCACGACCTCTTACCGGAATCCCACGTTCACATGACCACTTTGAGTGCTGCTATGATTACTCCACTACCTCCGCATCATTCTACCTGAGGTACTTTATTTATTACTACCGATACAGCAGTGTTCTTTTATGAATGAACAAGTTGACAGGTGTTAAGAAAAACATTATTTATGATCGTGCAATATAGAAATAATAATTAACATTTAATTATGAGAGCTGTAGTTTTAGCATCAGATAATATGACTGTAATCGTAAATCGTATGGGAGAAAGAAATCGTACATTAAGCTTTTAATTACTAATACAGTACGTAACGTTAACCATGCCTACAGAAAGTGAACACTATCTCTATTGTGATAAAAACAATGAAAATATTTTTGAATATAATAAAACATTGATTTTATTGACAGAAGGAAGTGTTTTTTTGCAATAAATGTGACATTCCAAAAAATTAGATTATATAAAGACGTATTTCCACGACAAAACGAGATTTATTCAAATTGTGTGTTGTTCCAAGAGCCATGAAAACTCTGCATCACATGTCAACCAATGCTTGATGGTTAAAACAGGTAATTTGTGTTATTCCTCATCAGCTCTAGTTGGGAGACAAATCCACCGCTGTGAAATGTGACTCGTGTGGTAGCAGTGTAATAAGGTTTGGATTAATATTGAGAAATGAATTTTTTGCAAGTTGATAGAACAATATCAAATTATAATCATCATCATTATCATCATTATTAATTAATCAATTTAAAAGTGATCTCAATAACTTTATAATTAATTTGGAAAACCAAGGAAATCTCAAAGAAAACTTTATATCAACCAACAAAAACAAAACAGGTTAAATAAAATGTGCACAAATGTATCATATTTTCAGTGTCAGTGAGGGACTAAACTTACATTTATTCTATTTAACGATCAAGTGAAAGAAAAAAAAGTATAAATTATTTTAAATTACATCAAAATGAGAGAGCTGAACGCTAGTTCATGTTCAGCTTTGATAGAATCCGCTGTTTGGGACGATCCCCATGTGATAATATCACTTGTGATTTTAGCATGTATTGATGTTATGGTCATTTTGGGTAATTGTTTAGTAATTGCTGCAGTGTTTATGAGCAGTAAGTTACGTACCGTAACTAATTTATTCATTGTGTCTCTTGCTGTTGCTGACCTAATGGTTGGATTAGCTGTTTTACCCTTCAGTGCAGCGTTAGAAGTGTTCAATGTTTGGATATTTGGAGATGCTTGGTGCGCCGTGTGGTTGGCTGTTGATGTATGGATGTGCACTGCTTCAATTTTAAATCTTTGTGCAATATCATTAGACCGTTACTTAGCTGTTACACGTCCAGTTTCTTACCCAAGTCTTATGTCCTCAGGTAGAGCTAAGTTATTAATAGCAGGAGTTTGGATTTTAAGCTTTGTGATCTGCTTTCCACCTTTAGTTGGATGGAAAGACCAAAAAGGTGATAATTTTTTTGGAAATGCAGCAAAAATGGAAAGTATTTATAATGTCAGTTCACCTATACCTTACGATGAAGAGTCTACCACGGTTGCATGTCCGTGGATTTGTGAGCTTACTAATCATCCTGGGTATGTCGTTTATTCTGCATTAGGTTCATTTTATTTGCCAATGTTTGTTATGTTATTCTTTTATTGGAGAATCTATCGAGCTGCAGTTCAAACTACAAGAGCAATTAATCAAGGTTTTAGAACGACAAAGATGCTTGGGAATCGCTTTGATGAACAAAGATTAACTTTAAGGATACACAGAGGGCGTTCTGTAATGCAAAAAGATGGCCCTAGCTCACCTAAGAGATTAGAAAGATTAGAGAGAAGCGCCACGCAAGACCGTATAAAAATAAGTGTTAGTTACCCTCCGCCATCATCCCCGCCCAGTAGTCTTCGTAATTCATGTAAATACTCAGTACATTATACTGCTAATGGCGAGAACAGATTTAGTCATCGAAAAGATAATGCCGGTGAGACTTCAGGTGCTTTACTGAATGTTAATCGGCCGGAGAATAAACCTCCTTCGCCAACAAGTCAACAAGTATCTCCTACATCGTTTGAAGGATCGTCAGAAGAGGGAAATAGGCCAAGATTTGTCTCTAAAATGGGAAAGCGTAATATCAAAGCACAGGTCAAAAGATTTAGAATGGAAACAAAAGCTGCTAAAACACTAGGAATAATTGTAGGTGGTTTTATTGTATGTTGGTTGCCATTCTTTACGATGTATTTAGTTCGTGCATTTTGTGTTGAATGTATACATCCTGTTGTATTTTCTGTTCTTTTTTGGTTAGGTTACTGTAATTCAGCTATAAATCCATGCATTTATGCATTATTCAGTAAAGATTTCAGATTTGCATTTAAACGTATTATATGCAGATGTTTCTGTAACAAAACTCCGCGTAGAAGTAGTGGTATAGGAAAACGTCCGAATGGAGCTCGTAGAAAATTAGGCACACGTAGAAGATCAGGGGGGTCGGCTCTAGGAGCGACGACAGGAGGACTGCGTGTCCTAGGCGATGACAGTGATGCCAATGGATCTGACTCTAGGTGACAACAGAATAGTTCCGGTGATTGTGTCGTCTGTAGCTCCTCAAGCAATTGCCGGGAACTGTAAACTCTGTTTATTAATCAACGATGATGAATAACCAAATTTTATTACGTTTCCTTAAAAATTGTAATTCTGTAGAACAGCGTTTTCCATGCATATAAATTTTGGTACGCGTAAAGCGTATATTTATGGAAACACTGTAAATGATTTTAATTTATTCTTATTTTTTTATACAATATTTCATGGTTTTTATATAATAAAATATATGCTTGAATATTTATTTAACATATATTTATGAACAATATAAAAAATACGCATTAATTAAAAAAACAAAAAGATAAGTGTGATTACAACGTATTTTCAATACTATTGCACAAACATTTTTTTCGCCTAATACTATCACTAAATAATTTGAATGATTTTGATTTTTAAAAGCATATACAGTTATAATGTCTTGCCACTGATCTTTGTTTAACTTTTTCCGAGTTCAGTATCAATATTAAATGCATATAATTATACAACACACATATATTAAAACTAGTTACATGCCTCTGACGCCATCAAAGTCCAATATTTTTGTTAAATGTTCTGTCGAAAGCATGTAATATATTTTTATTATAGATTCTGAACTAAAAAATATATACATATAAATATATCAGAAAATTAGATATCACTCATCTTTCAATATAAAATAATGTCAAGTAAAACAAACTTAATGCTTCACGTTCGACTAAGAATTGTCATTCTAAGTTAGATGATTAAATACAAAAGTTTGCAAGTTACTTCTAATTCTGAGAAGAGATGATCAAAATGCCACATTACGCAAGTTTTTTATATTGAATATTAAAATAAAATGAATGGAGTTTTTGAAGATTTGCATATCTTACAGTCTGGCTGAGTTTGCACATAAATGTTTGATTGTTTTCACTATTTCACTATATAAGCTGGATTTCTGATAACTTTTAAAGGAAATTAATGATAGTTTTTTTTCTTTACGATCAAGGGCGTAGACTTAGCTTTATTTACACTATTAATATATATAACTATAAACATAATAATTGATAATGTATCACGTGTGGAAGTTTTGTCATGAAAATCTTAGCATTGGAACAATAATTATCAAAATTAATTAAGCTATGAAATGTTGAACTGGACTATTTTTATAATTATTTTGCATGACTCTTGCTAAAAATATTTCTGAAGGGTGCAAGATTTAAAAAAAAATGCTAAATGAAAATCCTATTAAAAGCTTATATTTTGAAGGATGAAAGCTTACTTAATCAACTATTTTCCAGAGTAGAATATCAATTTTTAATGAAAAATATGACTGAATTAAAAAAAATCAAACTTTCAATGCCCATATTAAAAAAATGAGAAAATATAAAATTAAGATTGTAAAATTTGGTAATGATATCATTGTTACCTATTTCATCACTCATATTAAACAACATTATTTTACTCGCATGTATCATAGAAGGAACAGTTACTTCAGTTTTAATTAATATACAATTATAACTTACAGTTAAATAGAATAGACACTTCATGCTAGTACTTTAGATTTAATATTATTTATTTATTTCGTCGTAGAAAACACACACACACAAATATTCTTACACCTCGGGACAACACAAACTTAACCTGTCTGATTTGCTGTCCGGAGTTGTTACCTCCAGATAAAACGCCCAATTGCACAGATGAAGTTTAATGTTAAACTTGGTTTAAGTCAATGGAAATTAAGAACGTCAATTTAAACTTCATCCATGGAATCAGGCAATCAGGTCAAAGATATGAAGATTGTAACTTGGAGGAGGTAAGAATTGCACCTAGTCTAGCCACCCCGAATCCATGTAAGTTCACATGCCTCCATGGACTACATGAAAAGGCCAGAGGTAAAATTCATGCTGTCCCGAGGTTTACATAATTATATAATGTCACAATGTATAGAATTCAGCAGCATTATAACCATGAAATAAAGTATATAAAAACCTTTTTACATTAAGATAATTACAGATTTCTGTTAGTAAATCGTCATCAATGTTCATGATAAACAGAGTATTACTGTGCAAAACAGGCCACGCTATAATTATTTTTTTCTGTCTCTGTATCTGTCTCTCTCTCTCGCACACACCATACGCTCTTTCTTTGTCCTCTCTTCCAGTAAGATTCACAAAGGAGAAGTTATAAAAACAGACTTAAACACGAGTAGTAAAATATATAATATCTGTTACTTGATTGTTACTTTACATATTGTGTGCACGCAGTGCACGCAGTGCACATCATGGGTCATTCATTGTCAAACGCTTAAAATTCATGGGAATACAATTTTCAATAGTATTTTGTACATAGCATTACTGTACATGAAATTTTCCATGTGCTTAATTAAGTGTCACTTAAAGGAAGTAGCCTGCATTAAAATGCATTTGAGTCTAACAGTTAACTTTTTTTCTGATGGAGAAGTGTAATTATAAATGCCAAGCGTTTTTTTTTTTAAATAATCCATGTCATGAAAGAGATTTAGCTTTTCTCAGTCCAAAATTCTTATATCATATTTGGTCATGTAAATGTCAAATAGAACATATTTATAAACAATATAATTAATTGTTGTTGTAATAATAAGAGATTATGCTCATCTATATAATTTGTGAATCTTTCTGAATAACTCAATCCCATCTTTACGTGCAGTAATAGTGTGTCAGTATACATGCAGTATCCTTTTTTAATTGTTTAACGTGGTGCTTTTTTTTTTTAATAAAAAAAAAATCCAAATTAAACGCTTAAATTAACGCATTAATGCTTTCTCGTTAAAAAATAATCACAATAAAAAATAAATTTGGGTGAAAAAATATGGACACTGTCATCAATTTATGTACGGGTAAAATACATTATTTATTGTATCAATGTTTTTAAATGTTGAATTAATATTGTATAGTTTATAGCACCGAAAATTTAATATTACGCATGATATTAAACTAATATTTCTCAAGTCTTTTAAATAAACTGTAATTCTCTTGGTTCGCATTTTATAATTTCTCTTAAAAAAAAAATGCTACGTAAAAATTTGCATTTCTGTCCTCGAGATGTGTTAAAAATAATGTCCAATGATAAATATTGCCCTTATTTTCTTTAAGTGCATCATGTATAGGAGAATGTGTATGTGCTACTTCTTCATGTTAAACGATTTAGAAGGACGTAAAGATGTATTTTTCCATTGTTATATATAGATTTTTATCAAAGCGAGTTTGATTATACTGTATATCAAAATTACGTTAGATTTTACAGTACTAAAACATACATATTTATATCAATAACAGGAAAGATATTTTTATTTATATTGCTTGCAGAATTTTCTGTTTAACAGTACAAAGTGGATATTTTTCACCTGTATTATTAATATTATTGTTATTTTAAGTAAACTAAAATACCTGTAAAAACTTTATATTAAAAACATAAAAACACACTTTAATTCTTTTATTTGAATCAGTTATCAACTCAATCAAATGCCAATTTTATTCCAAGTACTTAACTATAATTTCAATGTATTGTTGTATATAAAAAAAATACCAATGAATTACATTAATTATTATTATTGTATCGTGTATTTGTATTTCACTCACTGAACCAATTTGCAAAGGGTTTAAAATAACCCTATATAAAAAATATTTTACTAATGAGAAATATATATATTTTCAGAGTTGGTTTCATAGTAGTTACTAATATAAATTGATTGCTGTAAATGACTGATGTTATGTCAAAAATAAGTTTGCAATGCTCTTGAGAAGACAGACTCCTCGGCCTGTTGACAAATTTTCCATTGATATTGCTGGTCGAATCATTGATTTTAATTTGTGCACGGATTGTTACATTTTTCCAGATAGTAAATAATTATTATTTATTGAAAATAAATGGATATATTATATCTCTAACACTTTACTTGAAAGATAATATACATTGATTGATGTACCTCAAAAATATGTAGTAAAAAATAATAATAATAATAATGTTAAATTCTGTTAAATTAAATCTATTGTAAATTAAAAAGATTATAAAAAATAGTTGTTGTATAATTGTTATTTGTGTTTTCTTAAATTTGAATGCAGAGCAGAAAGATAAATTAAAGGTTTTACCAAAGTGTTTAAGTATGTTCCCACCTTATTAAAAAGCTGTATTCAATAAGCTACATTCGTGTTTCATATAATTAATAATTATACGGATGAATGTATTAAGGACATAACAAAAAAAAATTGCTGCAAAGAAATACTGTGTTTTAGGTCGTAATGTATAACGAATTAAATATTTGTGTTATAACACTGCATTTCGTAGTATATAGTATATGCCTAAACCTGAAAAGAAACAGTCCCTGAAGTAATGTTATTAACTACCTGATAACAGGAGGAGCTCCAATAATTGTAGATTTTTTTTTTGTTATATTAATTACGAAGAAGGAAAATTATTTTGTTAAAAAACAAGTAAGCTGATATTTGACTTATTTCTATCTGTAAGTATGAGGCATTAATTAGATGTTTAGTATTTCCTTGCAGTGATGAGTTGTTTAGTGTTTTTTTTTAAAAAAAAAAAAAAAAAAAATTAAAACTACATGTTTTAAATGTATTTTCCCTCTAAAGATGTTAAAGATGTTGTGAAGACTGAATATGGCAAAGATGTCCAAGAAATAAATAAATGAAATCAAACGTGCACAAACTTACATGAATTTATTCACATCCTTTCTTCTAATACCTTAAAATAATTATAATATACAGTAGATAATGTCAGACTTGAGTAATAGTTGTATCAGACTTTCATCAGGATGGCCCAGCCTTTGGAGGTAATAATTTCCGTTTGTTTCCATAATTATGGAAATACTGCATTAATTGAATTCAATAAATAAATTAATAATAGGAAATAATATAATTTTATATTATAATATTTAAAATGATACTTTATATAAAAAAATATTTATTATTATTTTTTTGCAACTGCCTGCACCTATAAGTTATTATGTCGAGGGATTTTATGTGTGCAATATTAACCTTTACTACATAATATGGCATTATATATTATTCAAATATGATTTTTAAAAATAGCCATCTCGTTTGCGAAGTCCCCCATTTGTTTACCATTATCGACGAACAATCACGAACTAAGAGGCAAGAAATATCTTCTCTCAAGAGTGGGCGAGTTTTTTAGTGTTTACACTTCTTCCGAGGGACTACATAAACTATATGATAATACACCTAAAAATAGTTTGAATAACTTAATTTAGCAAAAATAAAATTTCAAGGCTTCCCATGGATAATATAATTAATTAATTAAAAAAAATGAATTAAAAATTATATTATATATGTATAATATATATTTACATAAATAATTATTGAGTATAGGGCAGTTTAAATAAACAATTGATATTTTGCAATTACGATTATAAAAGCACTATATGATATACATGCAATGCATGTACATTCCTCGCCTCTGAAAAGTTTCCTTCTGCAACATTGTTGATCACCATGCCCAATAAGAATAACATATCACATGACATGGTGATTAACAAGATGACTGCAGAAGGGAATTTTTCAGGCACGATGAGTGTACATCATATATCAAAAAAACTATTGTACTAAAATTTGACACACCATTTTAGAGTAGAGTTTGAGTTATAGTAAACAGTTTGTAGAGTTTGTAATAATTTAATATGCTAAGTTCTGCATTGACGTGAGTAAATCGTTATATTAGTTCTAAGAGCTAGTCCTAAAGACAGAGAGAGTTATCTTTTCATTTAATTCTTTATATATAGTGAAAAGTTTCCTATGTAGGATATTTTACCCGATTTAATTTAGTAAATGTTTATATAAAAATTGAGACTTCTAAATGACCGCCGCAATCAAGCGTCCTATATATAAAAAAAAGCTTAATTAATATAGTATAAGATATATATAAGTGCAATAATATTTAAATAGATACAATAATTAAAAGCAAGTTGCCTAACTTCCAGGCAAAGGTGTATATGTACAGTTAATGTATACATAGTTAAGACAGAAAGCTTTATTTATTTTAGAGTGTAACTCTTATACTCACTTAATATAGCTAGCTCCATGCAATGATACATTTTTTTAAAATTAATTTCACTCCTCTACATAAATTGTATGTTTGTGTACTACTTTAATTAACTGTTGGTAAAAGTTAAACTGTTTAGCTGCAAGCCACAAGTAAAATCTAAGTCAGGTGTATAACTGAAATTCATTCATGCAGTAGAAATTAAAAAACATCATCATCTAGAAAATTTTCGGTGTAAGACATTTCGGTGCAAGGAATTTTCGGTGCAAGGAAATCTCGGTGTATATAAGCAAAATTCGGTGCAAATAGTAAACATGTTTTTTTTTTTTTTTTCTTTTTAATGAAATGTCAATATTTCTGGTTATATAATAAAATAATAATAATAAAAAATAACATGTAGTTAAAGGGTTATATATATATTCAATTTTTACATGTTATCAGAAATCAGTCTATATGACACTTTTTCGTCAGACATGTCTTACAGCATTATATAACTGAATACGAAAAGGGCGTTGTACAATATTTCGTTGATAATATTGCGTGAATCATAGGATTTATCATATTGATAACATGTACTGACCTTTGATATAATTATATAGCATAAGTTCTTCTAAGCATATGACTAATGGGCTTACGGGGTGTAATTTTTTTACTGGTTCAATCAAAAGAGGAGGTCGAAAAGTGACCTAGAGGCTCCATCCGACACGCCTATGACGTCATTATATTCTTTGGGTCAATTATATAATGCCTCTAAACAATTACGTTGCTATGGAAACAAATGATAATTTTTAATTAACTAGCAACAATGCAATAATTTTTTACAAGTGTTATAGAGTTGAACCAAAGAATGTAATGACGTCATAGGCGTTGCGGATGGAGCCTCCAGGTCAAGTGATCTCTTTCAATCTCTATTTTCGGTATGGTGAAAAGTGTTAAATAAAATCGCAAAAAATTCAAAGGGATATTTCTTAAACTCCTTTTCCGATTGAGCTAGTAAAAAATGACACCTCTCGGCGCACTAGCCCATTCTGACCTCAAATAAAAAAAAAAAATGTAATTATAAATTGAAAACCAATTACATTATTTGATATTTTACAGTTTTAATTATTAAAAAAAAACATTTTCACTATTTGCACCGAATCTTTCTTTACACCGAGGTTTCCTTGCACCAAAAGTTTCCTTGCACCGAAAAGTCCTTGCAACGAAAGTGCCGGATACCATCCATGACACACTCTTTTGCCTTCTGCACTTTTACATGTACACTTTAGATATAAATAGAGCCTTGAAATAATATTTAATTTAATTATTAATTAATCAAAGCTCTTATGATAATGAATGATTATATCTAGTAGCGCTTATGTATATATTGAGACCACTCTATATACAAAACTATAGACAATTGTTTCAAGATTTCTTTTGTTTTCTTTTTCCTATTATCTTTTATTGGCATATATTTAATTAGTGCCATTATATATCTTATTCAAAATTTATAAATGTGAAACTGACTTTCCCTATAATATATACGAGTTTTTCATGGCCGGGTTTTACTGTAATAATAATTAACGTAATATATCAATAATAATATATTGTTTTTGAATTTTAAATAAAGAATTAAAAAAAAAAAAGGATAATATAGTCGAGTGCATAAAGGTGGGGTGCCATATAATATTATAAATATACAATATGGTCTCAAATAATATTTCATTCAGATCGAAACAACATCAATAGACCATAATTAATAAATATATGCACTTGCAAAAGATAAATGAAATTAAGCAAGGTAAACAAAACAGACTTGAAAACAGTGATATTAATTATTAAGGTAGCTGCACAGAGTAAAGCCAAAATTTGATCAAGTTGTTGCGTTAAAATTTCAAAGAACGTAGAAGGAAATATCAGCGATTTCAATTAATTTATTTTATTTATTGGTTATTTTGCGTTAAATCTTGTCCGTGCTTGGCGCGTTGGTGGTTTAATTTTAATTCGGTTTAATTTTGAAAGCTAGCGACATCTATTGGTGAATTTTTATTTAGCAGGCCTGTGCAGCTACTGCCCAGCTACCCAGCTAGTGCACTAGTGCAGCCATCTCTCAGCACAGTCAGCACCAGGCACGTAGCAGTGGATAGGGAGGAGTCGTTCTTACCCTTCCGAAGTTCCTATTGGTTCCCACGCGATTCACTTTACTTGGTAGTTAGAGTCAGGACAGAACAATAGCCAAACCACCGCTCCACCGCGACAGAAGCTTCTGCGCATGCGCGATTTTCTTTCCCACGTGAATCGCGCGTGAGTTTTAAACATATTTTTGATAAATCGTGTTTCTTCGTTTCTTCCAGAGACAGCAGCGAGTGTATATGCAATCATGCAATGTCTAGACTGTAGAGAATTAATTTTTGAAAGTTAATTAATAATACAAAACTTACGATAATGATTAAAAGTATGCCATCATTAACAAGAATAATAAGAACTAAGGTGATGAAAAAATGTCTGAAATTGATTATAATATATAACAATCAAAACAAAGTCGATATAATAAAATATATAATGAAGTACGTAATCCTTTTTTTTTTTTTTTTACAAAAGGATACACCCCTAAGAGCTTAATATAGCTCGCGGCGGGGTAATGGGTAGGGAACGGATGGTGCCATGGCCACGGCCTGTTACGCGTCCCATGCAGCTAGCATTCGCTGAGGTGACACTGAGGTATATAGAGGGTGACCACCAGATATCTCGATGTCCAAAACGGTACATGCCCCCAAAATAGAGGCCTGAAGGGCCAAAACCCCCGCCGGAGGTGCGATTTTTTTGGGTGTCACGCCCCCTTTTTTACTTTTTTTTCTTTCTTACTATAGATTTTCATATAATATGAATTGTTTTTTTTTATGAAGCCGTTTTTTCCGAAAATATTTATTTTAGTTGAAATAAATAAATAAATATATATATATATATATATATATATATATATATATATATATATATATATATATATATATATATATATATATATATATATATAAATATATAATTCATCATAATACTGTAGTAAAATTTTAGATAGTTACAATTGTTGTCGTTTTGTCCTCTATGAGCTTTAGGCTCGAGCAGAGGGAAAAAAAGAATGATGGCGGAAATACAGGAAACAATAAAATAGATATATTATTTATATTATATGCAATTATGGAATTATGCAATAAAAAATAATAATATTAAGGATATAATATATTAGATAAGCATTACATTACATATATATTACATCATTAACTGATCGACCGAGTATAAAATTTAATGCACGAATTCTATTATATAACAAAATATGTATAAGTGAGTGGCCGGTCCCAAGAGACGAAATATGAAGTTTCGAAATATGAGCTCACCCTACGATAAAAAAGCATCAGGCTGATTCCAGATCAGCCTGAAATCAACCCTGAATCAGAGAATGAACAGACAAATATATTCAAATATTATTGTTTCGACTCAGCTAGGTCCATGCGCAGTAATTATGATATATATATTATGTATCGTGCTCTGATTGGCCATGCATGCAGCATGTAGTTTAACCGATTCAACCTCCACTTACTATATATATATATACATCAAGTATATACCCTAACAGAGGGTTAAAAAAATTGGTCCAGTAAATGGGCATATGGAAACTGTACAGAATTTAGTCGAACTTATATATATGTATAAAGAGGGGCCTAATAAAGATGTATATAGGTGTCATGCATTTTTATTTTTAATAAAAAAAAATAAAATTCCTTGTAGAAACTAGAAATTTTGGATTCTGACTACAAACAAAAAAGGAATTAAATGGAAATAGGGTCGGTTAAATTTCGAACCAATAATTTTTTCAACCCTTAAAGGGTGTGCAAAGTGAAGGCTTAATTTTTCTTACGAGGTTTCAATGTTCAGGCGCGGATCCAGGGGGGTAGCTGGGAGGGCTGCAGCCCCCCCCCCCCCGATATTTTGGATTTAACATGGACAATATAGGCATTTCCCCCACTCTAAATTTTTTTTTAACTTTGGCCTTATGGAGGCAGCCCCCTCCGAAATTTTTTTCTGGATCCGCGCCTGTCAATATATATGTTAAAAAAAAGCTATATTCTAATTATAAGAAATAAATTAAACAATTTATTGAAGTGTTGGAGATGAAAATGGAAAAAATGTGTACAATTAATTAAGGCGTGCTGTAAAAAGATCGTGATTTACGAGAGATCGCGTATTCTATATTATGATCGATTTTTTTTATTTTTTATTTTATTTTATTTTTTTTTTTTTTTGCAATATATTATAGCAGGGATTTTATAGTGTAGAGATATAGAACGCTTATGGCCAAAATTCTGAAGTTAGAAGCATTTGGGGGTGTGCCGGTCGCCATCTGGACGCCCAAATAATAAGTTCTCATTTTCACTTCATCTAGACTTTTTCTTTGGTTTATACGTTAAATGATAGGAAAAATATTTAACATGGGCGTTCGATCTCTTAACAATGTAATCTCTTTGATTATATTATTGCTAAAAATATTAATGCATTTTTATTTTTATAATTTAATTGTTTGATAATTAAGTTGTTCTAACAAATTGATCATTTATTCAAGTTTTAGAAACGGAAATGAAAAGAAAAAAAAAAAGGCAATTAAGGATGAATCTCAATATATTGATATCTCGTAATCGTACCGCCTGAATGCAACAAGACTTGCAGGGGACTTAGAACTCACCATCAATAGGTGGCATACAAATTTTGAAGCGAATCTGTCTTATCAGTTTTGTGAAAACTGAGGTAGAAGTTTAACATTGGCCTTATGGACGCAAACCGGAAATGGAGCTGTTTAAGTCTTTGGAGCTCTTGTAAGAAAACTGCAAGACTGAATTTGTTCAAACCATAAGGGATTAGGTTTTAGAACGTTATCTATTTTTTTAAGATTATATATATGATGTTCAGTGATCAGTGATCACATATTGATCACTGAGACTTTTCTTTTAATGTGCATGAGCCAATTTTAATTTAGTAATTCTTACAGATCATAATAAATTTTTGTACTTAAAAATTATTGAATTTTATGACAAAAATTAGTAAAATTTATTTTTAATAAATGCATGCAATGTAAGTTATACGAGAATGCGGACCTCATTAAAAACTTGCAATATTATAATTTTACAATTAATTAAGTGCATGCATGCATGATAAAATTGGTTCAGTGAAAACAATTGGTGTAAACGAAAGGAAAATTTTATAAATTACGTTCTGTGTGTCACATCACATGTGCTCAATCCATAATTTTTCCTGTCCTACTATATTTAGATGAATGATATATAGAGCGAGGTCCTGTTGAAACTATAGCTTATATATATATATTACGATGTTTATACCTGCTCCTTTAATTCTGCATTTTATCCCTTATAATTAATTTCTCGACGGTCGGGCTGATTTGCTATTATACTTGATTTCTAAGATATAATATAATACTCGTATTTCGAAACGCATGATTAGTATTCGTGTAATTAATGAACATCAATAAAAATTAAAGCGAACTCTATGAAATTATATTTTATATATAAATAGTAATTAAGCGATATATTATGGTACTTTTTTTAATTTAATTGAAAAAAACTCCTGTCAGTGATGTCAGTCCTGTCTCTATAATTTAATAAGTTCACAATCAACATTTATTTGTACAATATAAATTTTACTCGGTCAATTATCATGCAGATGAGCGAGTATAAATTTAAAGTATTTGTATAATAATTATTATATTAGAGACCCTTAGAGCCCTTCGTGTCTTATATGGCTAGAAATTTTGATGGCTTGAGCGTGGTGATCCAAGTGTGGCGGCGCTGCTGCATCGCATGGGCGCGATTCGGCATGGCCCGGCTCTCGCTGCATGGCTACCAGCTACGCGTGCAGCTGAAAGCCAGGCCGTACGTGACCTAAAACCGTGTCCATGCGATGCAGCAGCGCCGCCACACTTGGACCACGGGCCCACGCTCAGGCCATCAAAATTTCTAGCCATAAGACACGGAGGTCTCTAAGTAGCCGAGTCTTTTGTTATATAATGAAATAACTTATCGACTTTATAATTTTGAGTATTCATGTATTTAATTATCATCTTATTATTATTTTTTTTATTAATGGCATCCTTTTTATCATTATCGTACATAAAAAATGCATGCACTCGATCTGCTATCTCTGGAAGATACGCAAAAAAATTAAAGGAATTAATTAACGTTGGAAGTAACGCGAGTTACCCAAAAAATGTTTGAATTTCACGCGGGTGGCTGGTGTTACGAAAAGAATCGAATTGCGCATGGCTGCGGTGGAATACGTCTTCTGTTCTGACCTGCTCGTCTTGACGTCTTCCCAACGCACTAAGAGATGGCGTTAGCGTTTTCGTCACAAGTCGTTAACATGGGAGAGTTCTATCTCTGTATTATCTCTGGTCAGCACTGACTGCACTCAACTGACTCAAAACTCAAATCTCTTTCTCATTACTCATTATTGGATTATTGCAGAGATCAGGTACAGGTAGACTCAGGTCAGCTGTTGTCTGTTGTTCTGGTTGTTCAATAGTTTAATACACAGTGTCACAGACAATAAACACTGGCAGAATGACAACAGTAGCTGTTATTTTCTTCTCTCTTTACGCATTGGGTAAGTTAAATTTGGAATTTATTATCTTATTGTTTCCCTATCTTCTATTGCTGGGGGGAAAAAAAGACAATTAATATAACTGCAAGTTAGTCTATAGTATTACATTACATTTATTTACATATTAAATATATTATATATGTACACACCTCATGGAAGAATTTCCTTCATGAAGTTACACCTACAATGAATATCATAACATATCCCTCCAACACTCCCACTGATACCCGCACGGCCCTCTCTCATACAGTTAAACAAGCCTTAGATTACGCCTGAGATCACAGACTAGACGTCGCCAAGGCGTAGTAATCTTAATTTTTTAAAAATGTCCCACAACAAGGTTATTTTAAACTATGGAATTTTTTAAAAATATTACATGCTTCTATAATATGTATAACTATTGGAAAAAAGTATAAAAAAGTAAGTTTAATTTGATTTCAAAATCGCGTCGCCACCACTTCGACCACTTTGCACCTCTTCCAGACGAATTAAAGCCTGGGGCCAGTGGGGCCGCATGGAGCCGCTGTTGTGACAACACGTCGACACCAAAAATGCTAAAAACTTGAAAAAAAGTGGTGAAATTAAAAAAAATAGGCACCCTTACGCATTTAAAAGTAACATTCTGGATTTATTATAGCTTCTGGAGGCGTATATAGACGTATATTCCGATCTGTCTTTTATTTTAAAACGAACGCCTTTTTTCAGCTCAGCTGATCGGTTTAGTTCGATTCGGTTCGATTTAATTAATCGATTTCGAGCTCCTGTGACGTCACATTAACAAAAATCATGGCAGCGTGCCTTTTCTGTTCTGGTTTTAAAGTTCGCTAAATTAATGAACATTAAACCATGATGTCAGTACTAATAATAGGTTAAAAGTGTATTAGATACTTGGGATGGCCGCTAGGCAAGTGGATTGCCGCGCCCACGGCCGTGGCGTTCTCATAAACCGGCAAACTAAACTAGGGATGTGATGTTTTTTTCTAATCGAGCGCCTATCGTTAAAAAATGAAGATCGTAACGCAAAACGGTACTATTTTCTATTCAAAATGTCTTCCATACGTAAACTAAGGTTTGTGATACTGTAGCAGTCCAGCAAGACATATAAACACAAGCCAGAACACAAGGTCATAATGTATGATATCGGTATTATTACAGTATAAATTAAGCAAGCCTCAAAATTCCAATGTCTGTTTTTCTGTGGATGCATCGATCCATATAAAGTTTTATAGAAAATCAGCCCTTTAATTAACGCCCTTGTAAAAAATACCTGTAATAATAATCCCCTTGACACCATTTCACCCTTTCGGGTGTGGCCAGGCCGATATATTTAGGCTATTTAGCCTTGTCCCCTTGTAAAAAGGAATTATACTTATTACAAATTAATAAAGTATGATTCCTATGCTTAATTCGCCTAATTTAGTATAATTTCTGAATGATTAATATACTAAATTACAGATAAATTATACTAGTTTTTATTTTATTATACTAAATTATAGAAAAGCATTTTTCCAAAAATAACATTTTTCCAAAGTAAAAAAAATAAGTGACACATTGAACCCTATATGATTGCCTCAAAATGATTTAAAGAGGTATACTATTTCTATAATTTAGTATAATAAAATTAAACTAGTATAATTAATCATGTGATTTAGTATATTAATCATTCAGAAATTATACCAAATTAGGCGAATTAAACATAGGAATTATACTTTATTAATTTGTAATAAGTATAATTCCTTTTTACAAGGGTCAGTATGAGTTTTCTTGCGACCATGCTGGGGCTTACCAGTTACCAGGCTCCCAGAACCCTTTCCTGCACTCCTCTGGGCTCCTACTACCAGATCTGTGCAGCCTGCAGTGGAAGTTCAATACTGCAGGGCAGCAAAGTAAATTATAAACAGTCGTAAGCTGCATTCCTCCTACCAACTCCATAATCTAGTAATCAGTCGCACCAATCCCAAGTCACGAAAAGTCTGCCGTGTTCGGGAATCGAACCGGGGACCTCTCGGACCAGAGCCAGGGGTACTACCCACTACACTACAGAGCAGGACCTGTAATAAAGTATAATAATTAAATCAAAATATATGTATAAATACTATAAATTAATACAAATTAATTTGTGATTAATTATACTTTATTAGCACTTTTTTTGCAAGGGAGGTATGGGTAATTTTTTTTTTTTTTTTTTTTTACAAGGATACACCCCTAACAGCTTACAGCTTGCAGCGGGGTAATGGATAGGGATAAGGTAGGGAACGGATGGTGGCCACGGCCTGTTAAGGTGCTTTCACATAGTCCGATTTCGCTACGGAATCATGCCGTAGCACGCCGTAGCAAATGTTGTTGATTACGCCGTAGAGATCACCATCTGCTGCTGTGGCGTTCTACGGCACGCTGTAGCAACAAACTCATCTTGATTTTGCTACGGCATTCACATGGTTTTCCGCCACAGCTGCCGCAGACGAACAAGAGTATGTGAAAGGCTTGCGGCATTTCTACGGACTCCGTAGCGAAATCAGACTATGTGAAAGCACCTTTACGCGTCCCAGCATTCGCTGAGGTGAGACTAAGGGAACCGTGGGAAACCTCAGTCAGGATGGACACCTCTACTTTTTATCAATGGACCAAGTTTGTGTTGTCCTGAGGTACACAATGAACAAGTTGCACACCATTACACCACAGATAAACAGATGAGGCATCCAATGAGATTTATGTCTGTGTTTTTTTGGCTCTTCCCCTCAGCTGCCCATTATTCCTTTTTTTGTGTGTCAACCTAGATGACAATACCAATTAACTTTATCTATACTGTACCTCTTAACATTTCCCTTCCACTGATCAGGGGCGGATCCAGCCCGCGGCTTTGGGGGGGGGGGGCGGTGCCCTATCCCGCAATGTTAAATTTTGGGGTAGGAGGGGGGCGATGGGTGGGGGGTGGTAATACCTTCAATGTATTTTGGGGCCTTTGGGGGGGGGGGGGGGCGATCACCCCCATCGCCCCCCCCTTGGATCCGCGCCTGCCACTGATACTTCTATTATGGCAGTCCAGCGAAACATAAAAACATCTAAATGAATATCTAAATACAGAGCTGAGTGCTCCGTCTGTCTGTAAAAACACTATGTGTAGTTTGATGTGCCAAATTCATTGATAGAGTATGTATAATTAAACAATGTGGTATATATTCCAATCAGGTGCAATGGCCTCACAAAAAGGAGACCAGCTATGGCAGCAAGATATGACAAATGACATGAAGATTGGCCCAGCAGATTCAGGTTATAAAAAAGTCAACCTAAGATGCTTAGATGAAGAACGAATAATGCAGGTAACTATATACCCCCATTACTTGAATACAGAAATCACCTTCATTCACATTTCTGTATATTGTTAATTGTTATTGTTACATTATTGTTGTGGTCTCCTTTCATCAAGCGCACGTCTTGGAGCGGGGTAGAGGTGCTGTATCCCACAATGTTAATTTTGAGGTGGGAGGGGCTGGGTGATAGGTGGGGGTTTTGTAACACCTTCGATGTATTTCTACACTTTTTTTTTTTTGGGGGGGGGTAGAGGGGGGGGCAAGATAGTGTGGAAGAAGTACAAGCATCCTAAGTCACGTGTCCATTCTTGTGACATCATGATAGAGCCAATGTCATCCAATGTTATTCTTACGGCACTCCATCATGACGTCATCAAGTGGGCGGGGCTTAAACACTCGAAGACCGTACCTCTTCTACACTATCTTGGGGGGGGGGGGGGAGGGGACAATCAATGACTCTTACCCTATAAATAAAACAATATTTGTCATTTTTTACTGGAGGAGTTTTTTTTTTGTTTTTGTTTGATAGGTGAACATAGAGATGGAAGAAAAATTTACTGGAGTGATATACACAAGAGGAAACTTCCACAGCAAAGACAAGGACTGCTTCCTGAAACCCAAGCCTGGAAGAAAATTCAAATTACGGATACCTTTTGATCGTTGTAGCACAACTAAAGTAAGTGGGGAAAACAAACATAGAAATCTCTACTACTGTACTTATACTTCTGTAATCCCTGCTATTAATAAAGGATTCATAATGGTAAATACCAATTAAACAATGAGCATTGTCAAATATATATAAAACTTTAATAACCATTATAAATTATTATAATTAAATTAATTGATGCCTTAAAGGGGTACCAAAGTGAATACTTTTTTTACATGTTCGGGCAGCTACAAATTATTCTAATATCCCTGTGGCTCAATATTTACGTACAACGTCTAGTTATTTTACAATTTATTATTTAGTTTGAAAAGTGAGTTTGAAAACCGTTGGGTGATTCAAGCATGCCCGCGGCCGCAGCGGTCGGTGATACGACAAGAAGGGGGCGGGAGGAGGTTCCCCCGATTCGCGGGAAATTATTGTCGTATCAGCGGCTGCTGCTGGAGCGCACCAACTTGAATTAACCAACGGTTATCAAACTCACTTTTCAAACTAAATAATTAATTGTAAAATAACTAGGCATTGTACGAAAATATTGAGCCACAGGGATATCAGAATAATTCATAGCTGCCCGAACATGTAAAAAAAGTATTCACTTTGGTACCCCTTTAAGGGAGCCTAAATAGTGCTTTTAATTATTTGCTTTTGTAAATACTAAATAATGTTATTTTTTTTCTTTTTACATTATATGGACATACCTAAATGACTCAATGACTGGACTGATACATAATTTCACTTCAATTTGATGGTCATGTTACGGTTTGCATTTTACTGCGGTATTTTTGATAAGACTATTGCTTATATAATTACAGTTTACAACATTTTAATCTTGATATTACAACTTGCTACTTCCAGGAGGAATCAGATTTTTTTTTTTTTTTTTTTTTTTTCTCTTTTGCTGAGTTATATGGTAGTACATTCAGACATATTGTAGATTTAACAAGCCTTCACAATGTATAAATATCTTGCATTGGTGCAAATTATTATTAATATATATTAATACCGGTATCGTCTATATTATTAATGCTGTAATAAATACTGTACTGTAATAAATACTGTACTGTAATAATATCTTCTACCTCATCATCACCTTTCAAAAATATTTGACAAACACCTGCTAAAAACTGCAAAAGTTTTTAAGCTTGTACTGTACAATTTTAACATGATTTAATGTTATAGTATTTGTTTTATTATAAATATGCTAGAATTGTACAGTTGTCGCCTCGGAAAATTTCCTTTTGCGGCCTTGTTAATTACCATGCCCCATAAGAAAAACACAGGGCATGAAGATTAACAAGGCTGCAAGTGGGAAATTTTCCAAGGCGACGAGCATATAACAAAGATATAGTTTAAAATAGTAACTGAAAAACAAATCACATTAAAAGTATGTTTTTCATAGGGATGCTCTGTACTTTTTTGTTTAACATTCGTCACTGACTGTTTGGTATCTCCTGCCTCTGACTTGTTGTTTATGTATTCATGAGGAAAATATAATAAATCAATATGAAATAAATGGGAAAATTGTGGCACATATCATGCTTAGCATTTTATTTACAGTGTATACTTTCCTTGACATTAATGTTTACGTTTCAACGCCAATAGCCTGTATTCTATTTCACTTTTCGGACTTTAATCTTTGCCGGTGTTTGATGTAATCCTTCTATATGTATAATAGTATACATGTATGTATAGTATGTAGTTGCGATAGTCATTTAGTGTTCGTGCACATCACTAACACTTGTATGTACTACCCATACATATCGCTGATTACTAATATCAATAGCCTGTGTTATACCTGCTTTGATGTTAATATGTATTTATGTTAAGGAAAGTGTACATTACCAATATTACTACATTAAATCATAAGGAAAATTGAATAATAATAATATCCTGCATACATAATTATGCTTCATTATTTATATTAAAATTCAAATTATTATTTATTTAGCAAAAGTTACAAAACCAAGGCACTAAATACAATAAACTCAATAAAGTAACTTAACTTTAGTTTCATAAAGATTATTACTTCATGGCGTTTTTTTTATTTCAGGATGGTGATGTGTATAAGAACATCATAGTGATCCAGTACGACGATGAGCTTATTATGCCCGGTGATGCTGCCTTCGCTCTAGAATGTGACCTTGGACCAAAAGACATCATTGTCAGTGCTGAGATGTCTTCAGAAAATGATAGTAAACGAAGGTACAAAGAAATTTAGTTATAATTATTTATTCAAAATATATTTGTTTCAAAGCTATATTTTAATTGATGTTGCAAATATGAAAGGTACTGTACTTGAAGAATCGAGCAGCTCACGATTATAAATGTTACCGTCATTGTTTTGAAATCAACTCGCCTCAAGCAGGCTCAAGCGAATCTCTTTGCATATGTGTACCTTTCAAATTATCAATTTATAGAATTGATATCCTGCATCTGATACTTTAACATGGACAAAGTTCTTACTAACCCAAACCGTATATAATATAATAAGATTCTTACAAATATTTTATTTTGTGAATCACTCTCAATTCCAAAGTAATGTTTAATATGCATGATACTAATGCTTCTTTTACTTGATTCATGAATTTCGTGTTGCTAGTTAAGAAAAAGAAAATCAAGATTCTTTTCATTAATAAACCAAGCATGTTGGCCAAAAATACAAAATCTTTTATATAAATTAAGGTAGAGATAACGCCGATAAGCTGTTCGACATAGGTCCTTTTGATTAACATGTAATTAACCTTAGCAAATTTACAAAAATTTTGAATTTTTTTTTTAATTTTTTTTTTATTAGTGCCTAAAATTAAGCCATAGAAAAAGTTTCAAAACAATGTAACGATCTGATTTTTTTTTTTTTTTTTAATAAAGTTTTTAGTTTTTAGTTTGTCTCTCTATGGGAAAGCCCTATGCTAAAAATTAAAAAAAAAAAATAATAATAATAATTAAAAAAAAATTGGCTTGTTTAATTGTTTTGAAATTTTTTCTATGGCTTTTAGGTACTAATATCTGCCTCTAAAAAAAAAAAAAAACAATTTTTGTGAATTTGCTAAGGTTTACATGCTAATCAAAGGGACCTAAAAAATCAAACAGCTAATCGGCATTATCTCTACCTTAATCATAGTCGTTTGAATAAATTAGTCATTACATTTTTTTTTTAAATTACCTTAAGTTGGTATGAAGAAACTTTGCAGACATTTTTTTGTAAACAAATTTTTTTTTTTTTTTTTTTTTTTTTTTTTTTACAAGAAAAAATTAAAAATTTAAGGCATCAATTTAAAAAAAAAAAAGGTGTAAAACTGGCTAATAATTAATTATTGTAATACTGTGATTAAAGGGTGGTGGTGGAAAATGGATTCCTTTGTTCTTTATCACTCCCTGGCTGAGCTGCTGGGGTTTGGAACTAACAAGCCATGACTAGAAAATAAGGTAACTGCAATGTAAAATTTAATGTAAAGCTTCAGACAGGCGGAAATTATCAATGTAAAATTTAATGTAAAGCTTCAGACAGGCGGAAATTATTCCTGTGGACTTGCTAGTAGTATATTTGAAAGATAAAGCAATTTCGTTATGTAAAAGACAAAGTTAAAGTCCGCCATGCTTCGATCCACAGACTGCATGAAAACAGAAAGGATAGTTCGGGCTATCCAGGGTGTACAATTAATTAATGCAGAGTAATTTTCCATTTTATTGTATACCTGGTTACTTATTAATTATTAAGAGGTATGATATCTAATAAGTTCAAATATAATTTGATTAGACAAGGATCCAGAGGGTGGCTGTGGAGCCTGTCCCCCTCCCCTCGAAATTTTGGATTTAACTTGGGCAATAAAGGCATTTGCATTTCCTCTCCTCCAATGTTTTTCTTATTACATTCGGCTTATGAGGCCATGCAGACCCCTCCCCCGATTTTTTTTTTTCTGGATCCACGCCTGAATTTTACTATCCATGAAATTTTACACTAAATTATCATACACATCTGTAGTTATTAACAAAAAAGCAGTGGGATGATGTGATTTTGCCAAGGTTAATTATGAGGAGAGAAGAGCCCTTATCTATAGAAGGGAAATAGACGAAAATACATTCTAAGCCAAAAATCACATGGCATAATCCATGTACTTTCATCCTAATTAACTACTTGTACATGGCAGTAATATAGCTGAAATATGAAGTCAAAAAAAGCTGATAAGCAATTTGTTTCTATATAGTAATTTTTTAAATTTCCATTATTTAATAGGAAATAAAGTAAAATGGCAATGGAATTTAAATTCTACATAAACGGTGGGTGGACGGATAATAATATAATATATATGCCTTATTTACTGTGTTTTGTGCTTATGCTGCCCATAAACATGCATCCTTTTCCCACAAAAGCGGGCAGATCCTGCATCATTGCTATTCTAATCTTAAAAATATTAGTATAATGTTAAAAATAACATTATACTAATTTTGTTTATCTTAATTGTTTTGTAGAACTTTCAGTTTATGAGCATATAAATACAATAGAATACATTACTGTATATAAAATACCTGATACTTTGTTCCCTTAAAAAACAGAAAATACATTATGCTGACTGCATGAATAGCTATATAGTTAGCATTTGTTAAATGTTGCATGTTATTTGTAGGCTTCCAGAATCTCGAATCAGCCTTGCAGATGCTGATCCAGCTGGCAAGCCCCTGCCAAAGCACAGGCAGTCCACAGTGACAGGTGCAGATGGTGTTGTCACTTTCACTCCTGATGATGTACGACCTCGACGTAAGAAAAGGAATGAAGAACTTTAAAGCACTGTTTGTGTGCTTCCAGCTTCATTTTCACTCGTGTTGAATATAAATAAAAATTAACAAGATTTTAATTTCAGAATGAGATTACCCCCTATATAAGCACCACAATGTTTATTTTGAAGATTGCTGCATATTCCATAACAGAACCAACAACTCAACAAAATATTGTGGTGCTTTCAGGGCACTCTTAAAGTAAAGTGCGCACGAGAAAAAAAAGTTGAGTTGGTGCTATCTAAAAATAGTTCAAGTGGTCCTCCATATGGAACTTAAATCCAAAAAATTCCATCTCAAATAGGTTCTCCAGAAAAAAATTCCAAAGTCTGAATGAGCGCGTCGCTTAACATTGGGCCTTACCTGACAAAACCCCTCGATTATCTCGAAAAAATACTGCGTTCAGTGGTATGAAAAAAATATAGCGATGTTCTATGACTTGAACTTTAACCACAAGCAAATTTTGAGCATTTTTTTTCGAATCAGATTTTCCATAAAAAAATCTTGAAAATCGTCCATGTTAAATTATCATAAGAAATTTCAAAGATTTTTTACAGAAAAACTGATTCGAAAAAAAATGCTCAAAATTTGCATATGGTTAAAGCTCAAGTCATAGAACATCGCTATATTTTTTGCATACCACTGAACGCAGTATTTTTTCGAGATAATCGAGGGTGTTTGTCAGGTAAGGCCTAATGTTAAGCGACGCGCTCATTCAGACTTTGGTATTTTTTTCTGGAGAACCTATTTGAGATGGAATTTTTTGGATTTCAGTTCCATATGGAGGACCACTTGAACTATTTTTAGATAGCACCAACTCAACTTTTTTTTCTCGTGCGCACTTTACTTTAATCTGAAGCGACAATGTGTTTTAATTAAAGAAGAGCAATCTGATAATTAGCTTGCTTTGTTTTGAAAGTTTCAATGCCTGTCTCAATGTTATTCCACTTTTTTTTTCTCTCTATATTTTTGTACTTAATTTTATCATCTCCATATATTGTATATTTTTTGTTGTTTATTTTAAAATTGTTTCTAAATAAATTGAAATTCTTCATTAAAATGTGTAACTTATAATGTTTTAATAAACCAAAATATATATGTGTAATTAAATGATATGAGTTAATTGCTGAATGCAGTAAAATCTATGTATGGAGGTAGCAAAGCGTGTGTGAGGGTGAGTGGTGGTTTGAGCGAATGGTTTGAAGTGAAGCGATTGAGGAGTGAGACGGTTGTTTAATATGTTTATGGATAAGTGCACTTTTAGTGTAAGATTGGCTGGTATAGGCGGAAATGGAATCAGTGTGGGTACGATAATGTTATGGTTGCTGTTGTATGCGGATAGTGAAGATGACTTGCAAAGAAGGTTAAACCGTTTGGAAGTGAGTACTAGTTGTATGGATTTGAAAATCAATGTGAGCAAGACAAAAGTAATGGTGTTTGGTAGTACAGATAGCAACGAGGCAAAAGGAATTGACCTAAAATTAAGGAGAACAGCTGGAACGAGTGAAAGAATTTGTATATTTGGGAAGATTGTTTCGGGAGGACGGAAGTGTAGATGGAGAGATTGATAGGAGAATAAGTGCTGGCAGGAGGATTGTGGGTAGTATGGCAGGGTTGTGTCGCACTGAGCTGTTGTCTAATACGGCTAAGCTAGCTGTGTATAACTCTGTCCTAATACCACCTAATACCAACTTTGATGTATGGATCTGAAGTATGGGTGTGTCAAACAAAGCATAGAAGTAAGTTGAATGCTGTTGGTATGAGTTTTTTAAGGAATATGTGTGGTAAAACTAGGATGGATAGAGTGAGAAACACATGGGTGTTGAATGAGTGTGGAGTGAAAGAAAGCGTAATTGACAAGTATGAACGAAGTACAGTACACTACGTTGGTTTGGACATGTTGAGAGAATGGGTGATGAATGAATTGCAAAACAAGTATTGAAAGGTAGTGTACAAGGCATGAAAGGATTAGATAGACCTAAAAAGGTTTGGTTAGATATATGTGATATATTGCACAATGTTTGAAGAACAGAAGTGTTAAAAGTACACGTACAGTGTAATAGAGAGTGCAGAAGGCAAAAGAGTGTTATGAGTACGTGTATTACTGAAGCAAGTGGAGTATGCAAGAATCGAGTGCTATGGAGGGCAATTTGTAGACGGCCGAGGTAATAATGCTGCTGCATGGCTTACCCCGTAAAGGGATATGGCGTTATGTATGTATGTATGTATATATATTATATTGTTGCTAAATATATTATTGAATAACAATTAATTTAACTTTGAAGTAGAATTTGTATGTATTGCTGTAATAATTAAAAAACATTTACAGAAGTTACTTAAAAATTTAGTTCTCACGCAGCACTTCATGCAACTGCAACAGTTTGATTCTCCAGCTAATAGTCACTGTGATTTATATATATTACGAGTAAATTTACCAGCAATACAGAAGGACATTAATTATGCATTGATAGGTCGGTGACGAAAACGCCGGATGCCAGAAAATAGACGGTGTGTCCATGGATAGTGTAATTTCTCCATGGGTGTGTCTTTTTAATTAATAAGGTCAAAAACTACAATATAGCAAAGAATGAAAAGAAACCCGCTAACTATTTTGTAACCCATCAATATACATTTTGAAACCTAGGTGCTTCCATTATACCAATCCAAAAAAATACCTATGTAATTATAAATGCATGCTCAATAATGCAACACAAATCAAGTAAAATAATAAAAAAAAAAAAAAAAAAACATGTCATGGCAATTTTAGAGTTATAATCATGATGTTTAATATACTTCCAAAGAAGATAAGAAAATTTTAGTTGTGTGGTGTTTTCACTTTTGCACTCATTCTTAATTGCATGTTTCCAAGTTTTTTATATTAAGGGTAAGATAACGCCACCATATGCAATGTTAAAAAAAATCCCTCACAAAAGTTCTGAAAAAAAAAATTAAAATGTTCTCCTCTACACCCCCTATCAGTAGCTAAAATATCAGGTGTACAAATACGATCTAGTTTTTGAGTTATTAATTTTTTAAGTTGACTACTTTAACATGGAGAAATGGAACTCCCATGTTAAATTAGTCAACTTTAAAAATTAATAACTAAAAAACTAGATCGTATTTGTACACCTGATATTTTAGCTATACTGATAGGGGGTGTATTCGAGGAGAACATTTTAATTTTTTTTCAGAATTTTTGTGTGAGGGATTTTTTTAACATTGGTGGCGTTATATCTTACCCATAATTAAGGGTAAGGCAACACGCCCAATTAATGTTAAAAATATTTCCACACATGAAAATTATGAAACATCCGTGTTCAAACCAAACAATCAGCCAAATCGCAGGGTGATTCACCACAGTCTGACTCCATTAAATTATCTTCAAACTGCTTTATATAGTTTTGAACAAGGGCAATGTTGCAATTTTTTTCCTATTTTAGAAAATGATAAATAACATAACTTAAGGGTAAGGTAACGCCACCAATGTTAAAAAAAATCCCTCACACAAAAATTCTGAAAAAAATTTAAAATGTTCTCCTCTACACCCCCTATCAGTAGCTAAAATATCAGGTGTACAAATTCGATCTAGTTTTTGAGTTAATTTAACATGGGATTTCCATTTCTCCATGTTAAAGTAGTCAACTTTAAAAACTCATAACTCAAAAACTAGATCGAATTTGTATACCTGATATTTTAGCTACTGATAGGGGGTGTAGAGGAGAACATTTTAAATTTTTTTCATAATTTTTGTGTGAGGGATTTTTTTTTAACATTGGTGGCGTTACCTTACCCTTATTGGGATTTTTATTTAGATACACTTTAGTAGCATAGTTAAGGGTAAGGTAACGCCACCAATGTTAAAAAAAATCCCTCTCACAAAAATTCTGAAAAAAATTTAAAATGTTCTCCTCTACACCCCCTATCAGTAGCTAAAATATCAGGTATACAAATACGATCTAGTTTTTGAGTTATGAATTTTTAAAGTTGACCAATTTAACATGGGAGTTTCATTTCTCCATGTTAAAGTAGTCAACTTTAAAATTTTATAACTCAAAAACTAGATCGTATTTGTATACCTGATATTTTAGGTACTGATAGGGGGTATAGAGGAGAACATTTTAAATTTTTTTCAGAATTTTTGTGAGAGGGATTTTTTTTAACATTGGTGGCGTTACCTTACCCTTAAGAAACATATGTCGGAATATTTTGTTCAGTGCAATGACTCCCATCATAATACAAGAAATAAGAACATAATAATTACACCCGCACAGTGTAGATTGCAGATTTATAATAAGGGACCCTATTCTATGTCAATTAGACTTTATAATAAACTTCCACTGCATATAAAACTCATCCCACAGTATGTCGATTTTAAAAGTGCCGTAAAAGTATTATTGTTGAAAAATTGTTTTTATAATGTATCTAGTTATGTTACATTTAGTTTTTAAGTATGTGTTTGGACGTGTCTTACCATCTCATGCAGAGTGCCTTCATTATGATTGTGTCTGTATGTATTTGAAAATGACCAATAAAGAATTGAATTGAATTGAAATTGCTTTGCAATTTTCTTCTCTCCATACATTATGTCTCTTAATTAATACAGTACTTCCAACATTTATTTTTCCCCCCTCCCAAACAGCTCGTAATAAATGAAACACAAATTATAATGTAAACCAGCTATAATAGAAAACTTTATTACATGCTTTTTTGCTACAAAAGAATTTTTGTTAAAATTTTCATTATATTTAAGGGTAAGGTAACGCCACCAATGTTAAAAAAAATCCCTCTCACAAAAATTCTGAAAAAAATTTAAAATGTTCTCCTCTACACCCCCTATCAGTAGCTAAAATATCAGGTATACAAATACGATCTAGTTTTTGAGTTATGAATTTTTAAAGTTGACCAATTTAACATGGGAGTTTCATTTCTCCATGTTAAAGTAGTCAACTTTAAAAATTTATAACTCAAAAACTAGATCGTATTTGTATACCTGATATTTTAGGTACTGATAGGGGGTATAGAGGAGAACATTTTAAATTTTTTTCAGAATTTTTGTGAGAGGGATTTTTTTTAACATTGGTGGCGTTACCTTACCCTTAATATATCTGCATGCAGTAAAAATAAATTTGTAATTTCATTTTTTTTTAAATAAAAATAAAAGATAATAATTATAATTTTTGACAAACAGCATACTACTAAACATGAAAAAATTTGTCTTGTTTGAAAAATACTTTACTAAAAAATTACATGTCTGACACACTCCACTTATAGGCTTCTTCCTCCAGTGCTTTCTTAGCATTCATCTGTTCAAATAATCTCTTCTCGTAGCCTGTAGAACGGTCCACGCCATCCCATCGATGTCCTGGCTGAATGTTGAACCTATTTGGTGGTGGAGCTGGTCCTTGATATCTTGGCTTTGAAGCTGTAAAAATTAAAAGAGACCTTGCTAGAGTAATTGCATTTCATTCCCTGGTAAAAAAAAGATAGGATTACTGAATCCCAGTTTTTTTTTTTATTATTATTATTATTTTATTTATTATTATTTTTTTTTTTTTTCCCCAAATTTAATTTTTTCCAAGAAAATTTTAAATGAGCTTGACACACTTCTACTTTTATGGCATCTGATGTGGATGGAAGCCCTTAAAATTCTTTGGATTTATTTGAAATACATTGTCATGCAATGATTTATAAAAAAGGACCAGATATGAAATTAATAGACAACCTACATGATTCTTTTTATTGCAGAAATGAATAGAGGGCACCAAATTACTCAGACGCCTGGAAGTGTTGCTAAAAAGTCATTCTAACTTGTAAGTTCAAGTTTGAACCACACCCCTTCTAGTGTTATCCTTTTTATTAAGAAGTGAAGCCTATTTACTTCCAATGATTAATTATTATAGGATAGAATAATTTCTTTATTTAGGCTATGTTTAGCCGTATGGCCATTCTTCCACATAAACTGTACAGTAATTAATTTACATTTACATTATCTCTTTGCACTTTCAATAAATTTTTAAAAATAGTTACCAGTCTGTAAAAAATTAAATTTAAAAAAAAAAAAAAAAAAAAGAACAACAGCTAGAACATAACAGAAAAGAATAATTTGGTACCCTCTATTCATTTCTGCAACAAAAAATTACATCTAGATGTACATTATATACAATCAATAGATCTGTTCATAAATGAACAATAAAATGATAATTAGATTTTACTTGTGTTTCTTGTATATTTCCTTAGGTAAAAGGGTTTTATTTATAGTTGTGAGGTCATTTAAGTGGTTAAACTAGTTAAGTTTAAAATACGAGCCGTTGTGTAAGTTACAAGTCATAAAAATTTGGCTTACACCATATCCCTTGTAGGCTAAGCCAGATGCATCATTACCTTGGTCGTCTTATGTCCAAGGCAATTTTTTTCCTTTTTTTAATAAAATGTTAATTTTAGTAGTGAGGCTTACTAGACCCCACATACAGAGGACATGTTGCTAACGGCTTGCCCTGCAATGCCGACCAGTCTTCGGGATTTAGCCCACCCACAGACCCACAGAGACAATGTACTCATTCCCTTGACGAGCCAGTATTCCTGCTACAGGAACTGCCTCAAGGGCTGGATCAGCATTGCCCGTGTTCAACCACAAAGAGGTAATAATGCTGTGCTACTAATTAAACTCTTGAACATACAATAATAATAATGATGATTGGGAGCATGTGGGATGGTGCATGCAGGGGGGGCCCATGTCCACCTTGTCGTGGTGTGGGGGCTCCCCGTCAGGGGTCTAACGGGCAGGGAGGGTACCCAGCCTTCGTAAGGAGGTAACGGAGTGTGGGACCGTGCTTTGGGTTTCCACCTGGGGAGTTGTTCCTTGGGCTTCTCTTTAGTACCAGTACGCTGGACAAGGAAATATGGAAAGTTCTATAAAGGAGCGAGTTAATGGCGACCGGTCGAAAGGCCGCGCAGGGGGTTCTGGTACTGGGCCGTCTGTGTCAAATGAGCTACCCGTACCAGTGGAACGTGGTGAATCTTCCTCACAACATCGAGGGAGGCGCGGCGCTGCGCCACTCAGGGCTACCGCGAGTGCAGCTGCTCCGGCTGCGCAGACAGGTGGTGGTTTGGAGGAGCCCAGAGCTCCTCTCACTGCTGCTGGCCTTGTACGCCAACGCACGAAGTGGACCAAGGACATGAATATGTCGGTCATGCGTGCGTACTATAGGAGTACCAACATTGAGAGGGAGATGGAAGGGTATAGGGTGAGAATGTTTGACGAGTGGAAGAAGATTTTTCCGGACACGACAATGGACGAGCAGCGAGTTTGCAGCCAGCTGCGTTCCATCATGAGTAGAGGAGCTCTCTCGGCAGCGGAACTGGACAAGATCAAGGGGGAGATTGCACAGGAGTTGCAGCTACATCAGCAGCAGGCACCTTCAAGTGGCAGTGAAGGAGAGGAGGAGGATGTTGTGGAAGAAGTGTTGCCTCAGCCAGAGCTAGAAAGGGAAGGAGCAGAGAGTCAACATCATATGGAAGGAGATTTGCGAGACAAGCTTGGGGATGTATACGAGTCTTTCAAGTTGCAATATCAGGGTGTTCCGCTTGAGAGTCGCCCTCGCATTCCCAAATTAAGATGCAATGCGCAGGTTTTCTCCTGTGTTGCTGTTGCAGATCGGATGCTAGAAACTGATTTGGCAGGGTCTAGTCTGGAGGAGGTTGCTGGGCTTGTGCACTGTGCTGCTCTAGCTGTATGTCAGGTTCTTGGTGTTGAGATCAAGAATCGCCTGCAGCGGCAAGCCCGTAAGCGTTCTTCTCAAGAGTATGTGCCAGCTTGGAGGAAGAGGATCGAGGAGAAGATCAACAGAGCTCGGAGGGATATAAGCCATCTGGCGGCGTTCTTTGCTGACCAGGATGGATGCAGTAAAAAGGTTTTAGCAGGCATTCGTCTCATTGCAAGAAGTATTAAGGTGAGAAGGACGGACAGGGACTTTGAGAAGAATCTCCGAGAGAAGGAAGAGCAACTAAGACAGCGAATTGCAGCGCTTGGTGCCCGTATCAGGAGATATAATGAGGCTGCTAAGCGGAGGCAGCAAGAAAGCCTTTTTGCTGCTGATCAGAAGTTGTTCTATCGGAAATTGGAGGAAGAGGGCAAAGAGGAGCAACCTCAGCGGCCGCCCAAAGCAGAAACAATGGCAGAGTTTTGGTCGTCCATTTGGTCGGAGCCAAAGCAACACTCTGAAGATGCTTACTGGTTGCGAGAGGAAGAGGAGGAATGCAGAGACATTCAGGCAATGCCAGCAGTTAGTATTACACTGGCTGATGTGCAGGCTGCAATTAGGAAAACGCAGAACTGGAAGGCCCCGGGTGTGGATGGTATTCACAACTTCTGGTGGAAGTATTTTAAAAATACTCACCAGGCTCTTGCTACTCACTTTCATGAGGCCTTGGAAGATCCGTCTATTGTGCCAAGATTTTGTACGCTTGGAATTACGTACATGAAGCCAAAGTCAGGTGATTCATTGAATCCCAAGAACTATAGGCCAATCACATGTCTTCCCACTCTGTACAAGATCTTCACATCCATTCTGTCGATAAAGATTTATGACCATCTTGTCGCGAATGGACTTCTTGCTGAGGAACAGAATGGCTGTCGGAAGGGCACGAGGGGATGCCGGGAGTTATTGGTGGTTGACGCTGTTGTGTCTCAGCAGGCTCGTAGAAAACACCGTAATATTTCAGTAGGTTGGGTTGACTACAAGAAAGCCTTTGATTCAGTCCCCCATTCCTGGCTCCTCTCTGTACTTCACATTTACAAGATTCATCCTTGCATTGTTCAGATTCTCACTTCTTGCATGGGCGTGTGGAGGACTTGTCTTCATGTAAACCAAGGGGGGGTCAGCTACAAGACCAGAGAGATGCGAATCTCGAGAGGTATTTTTCAGGGAGATAGTCTCAGCCCATTATGGTTCTGTCTTGCATTGAACCCGCTGAGCAGGATGCTCCGAACCTCTGGGTATGGTTACGTTCTACAGAGGAATCCAGAAGTTCGCATTTCTCACCAGTTTTACATGGATGACCTCAAGTTATATGCTTCTGGTGAAGACCAGTTGCACAGCATGTTTGAACTTGTCAAAAGTTTTAGTGATGCAATTTGCATGGAGTTTGGTCTTGACAAGTGTGCTGTTGTGCATGTGAGAAAAGGGGAGATTCAAGATCCACAAGAAGGCTTGCGGCTCATGGGAGGCACCGTTATTCAAGACTTGGGTGTCGAGGAAAACTACAAATACCTCGGTCTGCAGCAGCTAATTGGCATTAAAGATGTAGATGTCAGAAAACAAGTCGAGAAAAAAGTGCTGTCTCGAGTCGACAAGATTTGCAAGTCTTTTGTCAGTGCGAGGAACAAGATTACTGCGATTAATACGTGGGCTATCCCTGTGGCTGGATATACGTTTGGTGTTGTCAGGTGGTCGGAGACGTCACTGCAAGCTTTTGATAGAAAAGTGAGAACCACCCTCACGAAGCACAGGATACATCACCCGAGGAGCTCAGTCGAGAGACTGTACCTTTCACGTCATGTAGGTGGAAGAGGTTTGCTCAGCATGGAGATGATGTGTCGTCAGCAGGAGTTGAAACTTCGGCAGTACTTTGTGTCACGTGGTGATGGGTTGCATGCAGCTATTTGCAACCAGGACCGTGGCTACACTCCGCTACATTTAAGTGAGCAAGAGTTTCAGCCTGCCATTAGAACCCAGGCTGACAGAGTTTAGGAGTGGTCAACAAAAGCATTGCATGGTCGGTTTGATGCAGCGTTGTCTTCGGATCAGGTGGACACCAAGAGTTCCACTGAGTGGCTGCGGACAAGTGGGTTGTTTGCGGAGACAGAGGGCTTTGTCTGTGCTATACAGGATCAGGTCATCAGGACTAGGGCGTATGAGCGACACATCCTCAAAGTCAACATCAGTGACCGGTGCCGTCTTTGCAAGCAGGCTAACGAGTCCATTCAGCATGTCACTGGGGGCTGTCCAGTGCTTGCTCCAAAAGAGTACTTAGAGCGCCACAATTCTGTTGCCAAAGTTGTACATCAAGCTTTGGCCAAGAAAGTTGGTCTCATTGAGACAGAGGTTCCGTACTATAAGTGCAAGCCGGAACAAGTTCTCCGTAATCAGGATGCAAAAATCCTGTGGGATTCTGCCATCACCACAGATAGAGCTGTTGAAGCAAACAGACCTGATCTTGTTCTCTTCGACAAGAAAGCTCGAACAGCGGTGATTGTCGACATTGCTGTCCCGCTGGACGAGAATCTTGTGACCACAGTTGCGGAGAAAAAGCGCAAGTACCAGCCACTTGCTGTCGAGCTCAAAGACATGTACCAGCTCCGTAGTGTTGATGTGGTTCCAGTTGTGATCTCTAGTAACGGTCTTGTGACCAAAGACTGGTCATTTGCAAGAGAGAAGTTGGCTCTCAAAGAATACCACATGCGTGTCATGCAGAAGGCTGCTATTCTTGGCACGGCTAACATTGTGCGCAAGGTTTTGAGCTTGTAGCACCCCCGCATGTGTACCCGCAATCCCCTCTCAATGTTTGGTACGGGCGCTTGCACCTTGGCTTGATTGACCCCGGTGTTAATGCTTATGAAGAAGAAAGCAAGAAAAAGACATAATAATAATAATAATAAAATGCATTTATTTTGGTCATTAAAATGATGGTTGTAATATCATATAGTTGTATGCAGTTTTCCACTATTATTTACAATTTCATTTTCATCACGACACACAAAAATATTCGAGCACTCATGCCAGTTCACAAGTGTACTGTAACCGTAAGTTTTATAAGACCGTGCAACTGACCAATTTTATATGAATTAATAGGCAATTATAAAATATCTTAACATGTCTTAAATTTCAAGATAATTATTACTGTACTTATGAATAACCTGACATCCATTCAGTTTTAAGTTGGAAGCACGAAGCTAGTGACGCTCACCAGTAGGGTTTTCCTGCTGCTTCTTCTCACGCAGGTACTCAAGCATGGGGTCTCCCTCGCGCTCCTGAGCCTTGAGCAGCTCCTCAAGATCCTGGTCATCTGCGTAGCGTGCAAGTGGCTTGTTCATCTCATGCATGTGCTCCTGCAGACGCTGTGCTTGTTGTTCCACCTGCACCAGCCTGCAACATACCAGTTCATGAATAAAATAAAAATTGAAATAGCTGACAGAAACTTTTTTTTTTTTTTTTTTTAACCATACACCTTGAGACCCTGGACATTAATTCTGTTTACTTAGTTAGATTTCTTTAGCTTAGAGTTAGCTATTTTCAGCTGGTACTCTCCTAACTATGTACTTGTAAGCCAAAATAGCAAAATACAAAACAGTATAGGGCTGCCAAATCAGACGGTAATTTTCTGTCATGAATCTTACAACCTAATTATACAATATATTTAATGCTGCAACTTCTAAAGATGAAATAGTGGTATAAAGAAAAACTTGCAGATAGTACATGTTATACAGTACTGTATATAACAGAGTGTGTAACACATAACATTAAAAAAAACTGCATCTGTCATAAAAAGTTGTGACAAATTTATCAATCTGGGCATAAAAATTAGGTATTGTTTGGATTATTTGGGGGAAAGTATTAATTTCTCACCCCTTGCCAAGTCTCTTGAACTCTGCGAGTTTCTCCTCATCTGCCTCCTCCTTTTCTAGGAGCTGTTGCTGCTCCCGTGCCAGGTCGCGTCGCTTCCCAGTCTTACGGTCACGTACCACAGTGCTTGCTCCACGCCCAGACACCAAGTCACTCATCTGAAACCATGTGCTAAAAATGTTGTTTTTTTTTTTTGTTTTTTTTTTTTTTTGTTAGTGAAAAATAAACTAAGATAACGTTTAGAGTTAAGGGTAAGGTAACGCCAGAGTTGCGCAGCGATCGCAGCGCCTCTATATCAATATTCAAATTGTCCCACTCTAAAGATACCACGCAAGTCACGCCAGTCACACAAGTTTTTATATTCAGTTTATTTGTAAATAATGAGTTAAATTGTAATTATATGGTTGTTTTATTTATAAAACTTTTTTTTCATTACTATAAAACATTTTTGGAAAGTTTTTACTTTAGGTGAGTGGATTATAAGCGTCGCTTTGGTTCATTAGTCAGCCTGTTTCATTCGCCAGTTGTTTAATGGCCAACCAAAAAGGGGTGTGTGAGACGTGCGAGTGTCAAAAATCGTGCAGTTATTATCAATTTACGTCGCTCCCACTCTCATAATTGTCTTTTTTTTTTTTGCTGTGAAGGTTTGTCTTAATGCATTAAGTTTGTTTCTAGTTTTTTTTAAAAATCGGACGATTGGATTAGATTATAGAATTTTTCTAATGTCACTGAAATGCAGCGTATGCTTGTTCACTAAATGGGTTCAGTTTCAATACACATAACTCGGAAACTGAATTGAATATGTATTGACGATATTTTAAGAGCTAATAAACGACATAGAGGAGAACATTTTAAAATATGTTCGAAGGAAGAAATGAGAGTGGAAAATTTAACATTGGTGGCGTTACCTTACCCTTAAGACAATCTTAGGACATGCTATACACAAGTAGTGAATATTGTACAGTAAGAGACATAAAAATTAAGCCTATGATATAAGATAAATTTTACCATAAAGAGTAATTTGGCCATGCCATAATAGCTAGGTGATATGACAAAAACAGATCTCTGACAAAAACAAAACTAAATAGGGAGAAGAAGAAATGGTGAAAGCAGGCAGGAGCATATTATGTAAAATTATTAACAAATGCATAAAAGAATAACTACATATAAGCACAAAGCATGGTAAGCAGTGGGTGGGATACTAGCAATTGGTACACTTTTTCATTAGTGGCCATACTTAGAAAATGTTAAATTTTAACAATAAAGCAAATCTGTATGACATCACTGCAATGCATACTACTGATACTACTCAGTATATAAATATAAATCAAAACAAGAGCGTTTAGCATGCATTAAGAAGCAATTTAAGACGCGTTTTTCTTTGCTTGCTTGTTTTTTTAAGTAGCAATTTTATACTGTACCAGGCAAAAGTAAGAAAAATGCTTCTTAAATCACTCTTTAATGCTTGTTGAATTCCTGTCACAATTACTGTGTCTACTTGTTGCAAAACAGAGCACTACTTGCACTTTCAAGAAGGGTTGGCATTGACTTGCTTAAAAATATAAAAATGGAACTTGATTTATTAAAAATGTTTTTGAAAATTTTTGCTGTGAAAAAAACGTAGTAATAAATTAAAATGAACCTTATCAAAATGATCCTTTTCTTTCTTTTTCAATCGTTCCGTTTCTTCCTTTAAAGTTTTTGCATCCTGCAATCCTGCTTTCTTGCCATCTAACGTTTGCTTTTCTGTGCCAGGCTCTTGCTTAATTTT
Source organism: Siphlonurus alternatus (assembly GCA_949825025.1). Classification (NCBI taxonomy): domain Eukaryota; kingdom Metazoa; phylum Arthropoda; class Insecta; order Ephemeroptera; family Siphlonuridae; genus Siphlonurus; species Siphlonurus alternatus. Next base: position 33,795,793 of record OX463788.1, read on the forward strand.
AACTAGCCGAGGAGGGGAAAGATCAGAATCCACCGAACGTTGTCGGCTATTCTTTGCAGAATTTTTTTGTGGATTTTTGTCCGTCATTTGATTTGGCCTTGGTGGTGATAAATCAGAGTCTGAATTTTTGCTTTCCCAGCGACTTTGACGTGACTTTTTTGTTTTTTCTCCAGCAAGATGTTGTTGTCTTTTAGGGCTTGCATAAGCAGCTCTATGAGATCTTGGAGAAGATGTGTCGGAATCTACATCCAATTTGTTTTTTCGTTGATTTTTTCCCATGTCTGTGTGTTTATTACACGAGGATTCCTGGGAATCATGATGCTCAGGACCATGACTTGGAATGGAAGATAACGATTTACGATCGTGTTTCTCATTTTGTCTCCCATTGCTATCGTTCTTATTTTGCTTTCTTGGAGGAGACATTTCAGAGTGTGAGATGTGTCGAGAGTAGTCTTTGTGCTTAGCTTTGTGCTTTTTCTCTCTGGTTGGCGAACGATGAGAAGAACGTTGTATTCTAGGAGGCGAAAGGTCAAAATCTTGGTCCTCAACCTCTTTTTGCTTCAACGACTGTTGATGCGAGTCCTTACTAGTCCTTGGGGGTGAGAGATCAGAATCATTTTGCTGGGTTGGTGAATTTCTAGGAGGTGACACAACAGAGTCATTAACATGTTCTTCTTCTTTCCTGAAACAGTTACAAAAATATTGTCACTCAAATTTTCTTTATTTTTATTTAAGTACACAGTAATTCTATTATAGTTCAAGTTAAATTTTTGAGCCTCAGCCACATCAACAATAATTTTTTCAATCACTTTTGAACCTGGATTTGAAAAGTTAACTATACTTATCTTTCTGATCCATGTTCAAATGTGGTCTGAAAAAATTACTGTTGATGTGGCTGAGGCTCAAAAATTAAATTCCAGCTTGCCTTGGATATAGGCTGTTTTGATCCTAATGGCCTCATATATATGTGTGTGTGTATATATATATATATATATTATATATATATATATATCGTCGCCTCAGAATGCAAATCACGTAACTACAAAAAAATTTGATGCAACTTTAAACCTTATCTCACTAGAACATAAGGGTCAAAGTTCCATCAATTTTTTTTGTAGTTACGTGATTTGCATTCTGAGGCAACGATATATATATATATCTGATCCAACATGAAATAACACATAGCACCGTTCAGTAATAAAGGTCTTCATGTAACCCTCTTGTGAGCATCCACTTCCATGTTGTCTATCACCCTCCCAGCTTTTCTCGTACCTTACCATTTTTAACTTAAATTAAAATTATAGTCAAATGCAGGTCAAATAAACAAAAAAAATAAAAAAATAAAATAAAAATACTTTCTGGAAGTAGAAAAATTGGAAAAAAAAAAAAAGGATAGTACACAATTTTGTATGCTCTATCCATTTATGCAATATAAATTCCTGATGTTGATACTTTTTTATTGTTATTAGTACAAACCTGCCAATTTGCTCCACTGTGACGTCTTCATTTTCATCTGTCATGACCCGCCACTTGGAACGGTTTTGAAATGTTTCCAGTGCCTGCAGCTCGGCTGGACGTTCATCAATAATCCCAGCAATCTGAAGAGAGAAAGTGGAAATCATAAAATTGCAAAACCTTAAAAAAAATCAAAATAATTCAAAATCTCAACTATTTTTACCAAAATATACACCTGCTTTTATAATTTAAATCATATAATATTGCATGAATACAAATGAAATTAATCTTTTTCTGTCATAATTAAAATAAAATATCATATAAAATGCGTATAATATATATATATATATATTATAAAAATATATATAACCACATACATACATAATGCATAATTTTACTATTGCATTAATAGTCCGTGAGCTGAGGTACCAAAATGGCCAAAATAGGCTCCGGCGGGCGGATACTCCAAAAGTGACCAAAATGGAAAGAGGACATTCTGGTGCATCCATCGAGCCTACTTTCAATTAAAATTAGTGTCGCAAGGATTTCCGGTGACATCACAAAGATGGCGTTGGAGCATTAAAATCGACTCTAATCTACATCATTAATATCAACTCCCACGCACTTACTTTTTGTAATACAGAAAAAAATGACATATTTTATTGTTCACATTGAAATTTTCTATTTAAAATTGCATATAAGTTTATTTCAAGTTCAAAACTGTGCATTTACCACAGCCTAGAACTTAAAATTTGCCATCATTTTAACGATAAGACACCTTACGATTGTTATAGCCAAGTAATTTTTTCTTTCTGAAGGCTATAAACTTTATGAACTAATTAAGTATGTAATTGAGAGTATCTACACTAATTTTTGTTGCATTTGTTCAATTCAATACGCATCTGTATGGATAATTAGCCGAGCACCACAGGTCACGTAAAGCTCTCGCGCGCCGCGTCCGAGAGATTTCTCACTGCTGCTTGTGCCCAAATTATTGCTCTAGCACAAAAATATTAAGAAAATATGATAAATAGAATCAGTACTACTTATGCCTTACGCTTTTTGTAGTACATTTCGTGTTTTTAATTAAATGCACAACAGACCCATTATAACCAACAGAGTGGGTTACAATTCGTATAATTTCTCTTTTGTGTAATTTAATTAGCATTGAAAATTTGTCTAAGGAGCTTTAAAATGCTTTTCACCAATCATCGAGACATTTTAGCCTACTCTCCAATTTTTTAATTGCAGTGATAATTTTTTCAACCCTTCTGGAAAGTTTTGGGGGTCTCAAACAAAACAATTGCATTGTTTCTTTATTTAGCAATCGATGAAAAAAATTTTTTTTTTTAATCCCAACAAGTTTACAAACTTTCAGAGTAATAATAATAATAATAATAATAATTGTTTATTGGGTCAAAAAATTACATATTTGGGAGGAAACAAAATAACCCAATTGGTGGCTGAAAAAGGCAAATGCCCGTGAACAACCACCAGAATGTATTGATGCTAATTTAAAGTTAACAAAATCTACCCTTATTATAAAAAAATCGGACTCCAACCATCAAATTATTTTCTTCTCTGCATGTCGATACTTTCCAATCGACCAGACTTAGATTGATTTTACCCCAGAAATAAAAATGTTCCTATAATTACTCTGATAGTTTTCTATATTTGTAAAAAACATGTGATATGTGGCGATGTTAAAAGATAATTAAGTGCAGCAAAAATAATCAGTTTAATGAAAAAGATGATAGCGGGAAAAGTGCTCAAGTAATAACTCGTCAATAACTGGATTAAATAATTTTTATAGAGTTCATATTTTCATGAAGAATAGTAGCTTTAGTTAATGTTATATAATATGATATATATATACTACATAAATTTTTGTACAGTGGTTATACAGTATTGCTATTAACAAAAAACACCAAAAATTAAATTCTAACAAATCAAATCATGTTCTCTTTGACTTTACTTGCCATGCAACGAAACATATACTTTTTCCCATAGTCGAAATAAAATACAGAGCACTATGCGTTTCATTTTTGGTCATTGGATTTTGTAATAAATGTTTGTTTGTGGAGCATTAATTGAAACTTTGTACCCTGATAGCTGAGATAACTTTGTTTATGGCCCTGGTTTATTTAGTGAATTTTGATTTATATATTTTTTTCTACCTATCTGAGCATCTCAAACCCAAAAATTGCATTTCTTTTATGGGATTATTTTATGAGATTTTTCTGTATTACAAAAAGTAAGTGCGTGGGAGTTGATATTAATGATGTGGATAAGAGTAGATTTTAATGCTCCAACGCCATCTTTGTGACGTCACCGGAAGTCCCTGTGACACTAATTTTAATTGAAAGTAGGCTCGATGGATGCACCAGAATGTCCTCTTTCCATTTTGGTCACTTTTGGAGTGTCCGCCCGCCGGAGCCTATTTTGGCCATTTTGGTACCTCAGCTCACGAACTATAACAAAAATTGAAAGTTGCTGTCAAGATTTAAACTGACAATAAGTCACTACAGCAATTTTATTATTTCTTTATTATTATTATTATTTTTTGTGTTTTTAACTCCCAACCTAGTTGGGGTGGTTAAGCGCCAGCACCGGGCCCAATTGGGCCAAGATGAAGGAGCCCGCTGATCCTGTTGGTGATGTTACGATCCAGCGTCTCCTACTCAGCTGCGGGCAATGAGGGCTTCCCGGGTACACCCGCAAATAGCCCATCACACAGCCTTTCGGGCAGGTCCTCTCCTAGGCGCGGTGGGACACATTTCCGCTAGCACTCTTGGGTGCTGGATGCCTTTAACCAGGGCACTTAGAGGTGGGGATGCATCTTGGGCTTCCCAAACCAATGCCCTGGCCGCCCTGTGGTTCAAGAACCACAGGCTACGGGCCAGAGGTCACACTCGCAAGGCAACCCCCAACCCGCATGTCCTTCCTGAGTGCGGGGGGACACGTACCGCGAGCCAGAGAAGAGCCTACGCCCATCCCGTAGCTGGATGCTTACTATTATTATTATTATTTTATTTTTATTGTTTGTCTTTAAAAATAAAGTCAAGTGCGCATTACAAAAATGAATCCACAATTTTTGAGTTAGTATTTTTTAAAAAAAGTTCGAATAGTCCTCCATATGATATTAAAATCCAAAAATTTCTTTCTCACATTGCTTTCCCAGAAAAAAAAAAAAAAAAATCCAAAGTCAGAGTATGTCTTTTAACATGGGGCCTTACCTGAAAACCACCCTTTAACATCTCGAAAAAATACTGTGTTACCGGTAGGTAGTTTGAAAAAAAAAAAAAAAAAAAAAAATAGCAATGTTCTAAGTTAATAACTAACCAAAAAATATTTAAGATAATTATGTGTTTGAATTCATTTTCCCAACGCAGACTAGGAAAAAGAAAGTACAGTACTGTATTTTATTTGCATAGTCAAAAAATTAAATACACACCTGGGGAGCATTTTCAGCTAATTCATACAGTTCCAGATCTCCTGCTGACAATTCGCGGATATTATTAGGATCTATGTCATCATCTACAATACGAAGCCTGGAAAGAAAACATGTTATTGTATAAGAACATAAGCTGCAAAACTGAATACAGTAACTAAGATTTTATAATCTTAGTCATTATAATAATTGTATACAGTAATAAAACAATAAAAAGTCATTAAGGTATTGTCAAAAGGTTGCTGCTTCTCTTATTTGTTAATTTTTATCTGCGCCTTGCAGCAATCAAATAAATGAAAGTGCACACGTGAGAGATGCGTTTTAATTACAATAGCATACTGTAACAATAATTTGTAATGGAAACAAAACATTTAAATCTGTACACCACGTAGCCCGGTAACGGACCCCCTTAAAGTAGAGTGAGGGAAAAATTGACCGATGGTAAAGCTCATTCTCTTGCATGTAGAAAGTTACTTCGGAGCACCATAAATGAGGATCTGAAATTAGTTGAGACCGTCCTTCGTAAAAATTCTGAGCATTTGGGTCTAAAAGTCGATGACTTTGTCCATCTACCCCATGCTAACGCACGGAAAACGTGGCTTCTTTTTTATTCGAACTTTAATTTCTTTCGCAATCTCCCATAAAATGTGTATAAAAAATATTCTAAGATACCGTAGAACATATTATGGTGAATCAGAAAGTGTTATAACCTTTGTTAGCTCTTCATAAAAATCTTGAGAAAAGTCTGATACAATACCAAAATTCGAGGCAAATTTTCATTTCAAATGCTGCGGTCTTCTGGTTAACAGCTGACTGGATCAACGGGATCAACAACACTATATAACTTCAGCACATGCTCGTATTACGCAACTTACATAAATTTCTACTGCGCAGCTTTTGAGGAGCCGACGAAACTTTTTCATGTGCACATCATCGTGCATGACGTCATGCGCAAAAGTGTGTGCACACTCAACTCGCTGACTCCTCTTTAAGACATTTCGCACTTTTAACAATTTTTATCTGCCATATTTAGGGTTCTTAAAATTTTGAAAAAATTATTAACATGTTCAATAGAATGTAGCAATTGAGTTTATCATAATTTCAGTTCCATATCAGAGCATGTCTTTGAGTAAAAAAAAATTTGTGTGAAGGGATATGAAAAAAAAAATGTTCCGGTTTTGGTCCAGGCCTGCTTTTGGACTCCTTATAGCCAAAAGAAGTAAAAAAATAAAATTGTAACCCATTAACCAAATCAGCCTTTTCATAAAAAATAACAACTGCAATACCGTGATATTTTTTTTTACTATAAAAATAAATAAATAAATAAAAACGAATTATTTGCTAAAAAACCTGTTTTAAGTTGTTATTTTCATGGAAGGGAGGGTTAGAGGGTTTGGTTAATCAGTTACAATTTTATTTTTTTACTTTTTTTGCCTATAAGGAGTTTAAAAGCAGGTCGGAACCAAAACACGGCTAAAATACAAAACTGGGCTGTGCACTGTGTGCTGCTGCATGGGTACGGTTATAATAAAAATAAGTTACGATAATGATTAAAAAAGTTAACTTTCCAAATAGCTCTAAAAGAGCCCATTCTGAAAAAGTATATCACACCATGGCAAATTTTGACTTACCGGAGCTAATTAATTTGGAAGGTGCAATGTTTTTCTTACGCGGTCACTCAGCTGACGCGACAGACACGCGTGAAGTTTGCTTCAAGCCGATAATAAACGCAATGCGCATGCGCGCTGAAAAGCCGCCACAAACGTTAGATAAAAAGAGGTACAACGAGAGGAAAGTGAATATAAGGAATGATTTGTAAAACAATATATGATTAAATTGGAAAATACATTCTTGCGAATTTATATTGCGCTGAAATTGATAGAGCGACTTAATTTCTACTGACATTTCAAACATATATTAAAAGATATTAAATTAAACAACAACAAAAATTTGCATTCTTAATTAATTTTGATAAAATAACAGAATATTGAGGCATGATGCATGATTAATATATATATACGATTAAAATATTAAAACAATGAAAACCATTGTAATTTAATAAAGCTATAATCTTAGGGGTGAGGTGCCACTGACATATCCTAACTATACCAGTCTTTAGTTCCACCTACATATCATTTTTAAATTGAAATACTATTTTATTTTTTAAAATTCAAGTTTTTGGTTTAAAATATAAAATTAATTAAATAAAGAACTGTTGCGTATTTTAATCGACCTGTAATTAACAGGGTAAGGTGCTACTGACATTTCCTAACTATACCAATCTTAAGTTCCACCTACAAAACATTTTTAAATTGAAATTATATTTTATTTTGTGAAGTTCAAGTTGTTGGTTAAATATATAAAATTAATTAAATAAAACATATTGTTGCGTACATTAATCTACATGTAATTGTCAGGGTAAGGTGCTACTGACATGTCCTAACTATAACAGTCTTTAGTTCCACCTACAAAACATTTTTAAATTGAAATTATATTTTATTTTGTGAAATTCAAGTTGTTGGTTAAAAATATAAAATTAATTAAATAAAACATATTGTTGCGTACATTAATCTACATGTAATTGTCAGGGTAAGGTGCTACTGACATGTCCTAACTATAACAGTCTTTAGTTCCACCAACAAAACATTTTTAAATTGAAATTATATTTAATTTTGTAAAATTCAAGTTTTTGGTTGAAAATATAAATTAATTAAATAAAACATTGTTGCGTACATTAATCTACATGTAATTGTCAGGGTAAGGTGCTACTGATATTTTCTAACTATACCAGTCTTTAGTTCCACCTACAAAACATTTTGAAATTGAAATTATATTTAATTTTGTAAGATTCAAGTTTTTAGTTGAAAATATAAATTTAATTAAATAAAACATTGTTGCGTACATTAATCTACATGTAATTGTCAGGGTGAATTGTTACTGACATTTCCTAACTATACCAGTCTTTAGTTCCACCTACAAAACTTTTTAAAATTGAAATTATATTTAATTTTGTAAGATTCAAGTTTTTAGTTGAAAATATAAAATTAATTAAATAAAGAATTGTTGCGTATTTTAATCGACCTGTAATTAACAGGGTAAGGTGCTACTGACATTTCCTAACTATACCAATCTTAAGTTCCACCTACAAAACATTTTTAAATTGAAATTATATTTTATTTTGTGAAGTTCAAGTTTTTGGTTTAAAATATAAAATTAATTAAATAAAGAATTGTTGCGTATTTTAATCGACTGGTAATTAACAGGGTAAGGTGCTTCTGACATTTCCTAACTATACCAATCTTAAGTTCCACCTACAAAACATTTTTAAATTGAAATTATATTTTATTTTGTGAAGTTCAAGTTGTTGGTTAAATATATAAAATTAATTAAATAAAACATATTGTTGCGTACATTAATCTACATGTAATTGTCAGGGTAAGGTGCTACTGACATGTCCTAACTATAACAGTCTTTAGTTCCACCAACAAAACATTTTTTAATTGAAATTATTTTTAATTTTGTAAAATTCAAGTTTTTGGTTGAAAATTTAAAATTAATTAAATAAAACATTGTTGCGTACTTTAATCTACATGTAATTAACAGGGTGAATTGTTACTGACATTTCCTAACTATACCAGTCTTTAGTTCCACCTACAAAACATTTTGAAATTGAAATTATATTTAATTTTGTAAGATTCAAGTTTTTAGTTGAATATATAAAATTAATTAAATAAAACATATTGCTGCGTACATTAATCTACATGTAATTGTCAGGGTAAGGTGCTACTGACATGTCCTAACTATAACAGTCTTTAGTTCCACCAACAAAACATTTTTAAATTGAAATTATATTTAATTTTGTAAAATTCAAGTTTTTGGTTGAAAATATAAATTAATTAAATAAAACATTGTTGCGTACATTAATCTACATGTAATTGTCAGGGTAAGGTGCTACTGATATTTTCTAACTATACCAGTCTTTAGTTCCACCTACAAAACATTTTGAAATTGAAATTATATTTAATTTTGTAAGATTCAAGTTTTTAGTTAAAAATATAAATTTAATTAAATAAAACATTGTTGCGTACAATTATCTACATGTAATTGTCAGGGTGAATTGTTACTGACATTTCCTAACTATACCAGTCTTTAGTTCCACCTACAAAACTTTTTAAAATTGAAATTATATTTAATTTTGTAAGATTCAAGTTTTTAGTTGAAAATATAAAATTAATTAAATAAAGAATTGTTGCGTATTTTAATCGACCTGTAATTAACAGGGTAAGGTGCTACTGACATTTCCTAACTATACCAATCTTAAGTTCCACCTACAAAACATTTTTAAATTGAAATTATATTTTATTTTGTGAAGTTCAAGTTTTTGGTTTAAAATATAAAATTAATTAAATAAAGAATTGTTGCGTATTTTAATCGACTGGTAATTAACAGGGTAAGGTGCTTCTGACATTTCCTAACTATACCAATCTTAAGTTCCACCTACAAAACATTTTTAAATTGAAATTATATTTTATTTTGTGAAGTTCAAGTTGTTGGTTAAATATATAAAATTAATTAAATAAAACATATTGTTGCGTACATTAATCTACATGTAATTGTCAGGGTAAGGTGCTACTGACATGTCCTAACTATAACAGTCTTTAGTTCCACCAACAAAACATTTTTTAATTGAAATTATTTTTAATTTTGTAAAATTCAAGTTTTTGGTTGAAAATTTAAAATTAATTAAATAAAACATTGTTGCGTACTTTAATCTACATGTAATTAACAGGGTGAATTGTTACTGACATTTCCTAACTATACCAGTCTTTAGTTCCACCTACAAAACATTTTGAAATTGAAATTATATTTAATTTTGTAAGATTCAAGTTTTTAGTTGAAAATATAAATTTAATTAAATAAAACATTGTTGCGTACATTAATCTACATGTAATTGTCAGGGTAAGGTGCTACTGACATTTCCTAACTATACCAGTCTTTAGTTCCACCTACAAAACTTTTTAAAATTGAAATTATATTTAATTTTGTAAAATTCAAGTTTTTGGTTGAAAATTTAAAATTAATTAAATAAAACATTGTTGCGTACATTAATCTACATGTAATTGTCAGGGTAAGGTGCTACTGATATTTTCTAACTATACCAGTCTTTAGTTCCACCTACAAAACTTTTTAAAATTGAAATTATATTTAATTTTGTAAGATTCAAGTTTTTAGTTGAAAATATAAAATTAATTAAATAAAGAATTGTTGCGTATTTTAATCGACCTGTAATTAACAGGGTAAGGTGCTACTGACATTTCCTAACTATACCAATCTTAAGTTCCACCTACAAAACATTTTTAAATTGAAATTATATTTTATTTTGTGAAGTTCAAGTTGTTGGTTAAATATATAAAATTAATTAAATAAAACATATTGTTGCGTACATTAATCTACATGTAATTGTCAGGGTAAGGTGCTACTGACATGTCCTAACTATAACAGTCTTTAGTTCCACCAACAAAACATTTTTAAATTGAAATTATATTTAATTTTGTAAAATTCAAGTTTTTGGTTGAAAATATAAATTAATTAAATAAAACATTGTTGCGTACATTAATCTACATGTAATTGTCAGGGTAAGGTGCTACTGATATTTTCTAACTATACCAGTCTTTAGTTCCACCTACAAAACATTTTGAAATTGAATTTATATTTAATTTTGTAAAATTCAAGTTTTTGGTTGAAAATATAAATTAATTAAATAAAACATTGTTGCGTACATTAATCTACATGTAATTGTAAGGGTAAGGTGCTACTGATATTTTCTAACTATACCAGTCTTTAGTTCCACCTACAAAACATTTTGAAATTGAAATTATATTTAATTTTGTAAGATTCAAGTTTTTAGTTGAAAATATAAATTTAATTAAATAAAACATTGTTGCGTACATTAATCTACATGTAATTGTCAGGGTGAATTGTTACTGACATTTCCTAACTATACCAGTCTTTAGTTCCACCTACAAAACTTTTTAAAATTGAAATTATATTTAATTTTGTAAGATTCAAGTTTTTAGTTGAAAATATAAAATTAATTAAATAAAACATTGTTGCGTACTTTATTCTACCTGTAATTTTCAGGATGAGGTGCTACTGACATTTTCTAACTATACCAGTCTTTAGTTCTACCTACAAAACATTCTGAAATTGAAATAATATTTTATTTTTTAAAATTCAAGATTTTGTTTTAAAATATAAAATTAATTAAACAAAACATATTGTTGCGTACATTAATCTACATGTAATTGTCAGGGTAAGGTGCTACTGACATGTCCTAACTATAACAGTCTTTAGTTCCACCTACAAAACATTTTTAAATTGAAATTATATTTTATTTTGTGAAATTCAAGTTGTTGGTTAAATATATAAAATTAATTAAATAAAACATATTGTTGCGTACATTAATCTACATGTAATTGTCAGGGTAAGGTGCTACTGACATGTCCTAACTATAACAGTCTTTAGTTCCACCAACAAAACATTTTTAAATTGAAATTATATTTAATTTTGTAAAATTCAAGTTTTTGGTTGAAAATATAAATTAATTAAATAAAACATTGTTGCGTACATTAATCTACATGTAATTGTCAGGGTAAGGTGCTACTGATATTTTCTAACTATACCAGTCTTTAGTTCCACCTACAAAACATTTTGAAATTGAAATTATATTTAATTTTGTAAGATTCAAGTTTTTAGTTGAAAATATAAAATTGATTAAATAAAGAATTGTTGCGTATTTTAATCGACCTGTAATTAACAGGGTAAGGTGCTACTGACATTTCCTAACTATACCAATCTTAAGTTCCACCTACAAAACATTTTTAAATTGAAATTATATTTTATTTTGTGAAGTTCAAGTTTTTGGTTTAAAATATAAAATTAATTAAATAAAGAATTGTTGCGTATTTTAATCGACCTGTAATTAACAGGGTAAGGTGCTACTGACATTTCCTAACTATAACAGTCTTTAGTTCCACCTACAAAACATTTTTAAATTGAAATTATATTTTATTTTGTGAAATTCAAGTTGTTGGTTAAATATATAAAATTAATTAAATAAAACATATTGTTGCGTACATTAATCTACATGTAATTGTCAGGGTAAGGTGCTACTGACATGTCCTAACTATAACAGTCTTTAGTTCCACCAACAAAAAATTTTTAAATTGAATTTATATTTAATTTTGTAAAATTCAAGTTTTTGGTTGAAAATATAAATTAATTAAATAAAACATTGTTGCGTACATTAATCTACATGTAATTGTCAGGGTAAGGTGCTACTGATATTTTCTAACTATACCAGTCTTTAGTTCCACCTACAAAACATTTTGAAATTGAAATTATATTTAATTTTGTAAGATTCAAGTTTTTAGTTGAAAATATAAAATTAATTAAATAAAGAATTGTTGCGTATTTTAATCGACCTGTAATTAACAGGGTAAGGTGCTACTGACATTTCCTAACTATACCAATCTTAAGTTCCACCTATAAAACATTTTTAAATTGAAATTATATTTAATTTTGTAAGATTCAAGTTTTTAGTTGAAAATATAAAATTAATTAAATAAAGAATTGTTGCGTATTTTAATCGACCTGTAATTAACAGGGTAAGGTGCTACTGACATTTCCTAACTATACCAATCTTAAGTTCCACCTACATATCATTTTTAAATTGAAATACTATTTTATTTTTTAAAATTCAAGTTTTTGGTTTAAAATATAAAATTGATTAAATAAAGAATTGTTGCGTATTTTAATCGACCTGTAATTAACAGGGTAAGGTGCTACTGACATTTCCTAACTATACCAATCTTAAGTTCCACCTACAAAACATTTTTAAATTGAAATTATATTTTATTTTGTGAAGTTCAAGTTGTTGGTTAAATATATAAAATTAATTAAATAAAACATTGTTGCGTACATTAATCTACATGTAATTGTCAGGGTAAGGTGCTACTGACATGTCCTAACTATAACAGTCTTTAGTTCCACCTACAAAACATTTTTAAATTAAAATTATATTCTATTTTTTGAAATTCAAGTTGTTGGTTAAATATATAAAATTAATTAAATAAAACATTGTTGCGTACATTAATCTACATGTAATTAACAGGGTGAATTGTTACTGACATTTCCTAACTATACCAGTCTTTAGTTCCACCTACAAAACATTTTGAAATTGAAATTACATTTAATTTTTTAAAATACAAGATTTTGGTTGAAAATACAAAATTAATTAAATAAAACATTGTTGCGTACTTTAATCTACATGTAATTGTCAGGGGGAGATTTTGGTAATGTTACTAATATTTGCTAACTGTTCCAGTGTTTAGTTCCACCAAGAAAACACATTTATTTCGTAACCATATTTTTTTTTTTTTAATAATTTTGGTTCAAAATACTGTATAAAATTTATTAAAAAAGTATTGTTGCCTATTTTAATCTTACTGGAATTTTTAGGGCGAGTTGCTACTAGAATTTGCTAACTTTTCAATTCTTTAGTTCCAGTAAAAAAACGTGATTTTTTATTAATCGATTATTTTTTAAAACAATAATGTTTCTTGGCTAAAACATATCATTAATTTAAAAACAGCGTTGTTGCGTATTTTAATTAAGTCGTTATTTTTAAGGTTACATGCTACTAACATCTGCTAACTTTTCCAATCAAATCTTTCACCAACAAAACAATTTTAGATCAAGATATAAATTTTATATAAAATTTATAGAGTTGAATAGATATAAAATAAAATCAATGTTTTGTATTAAAAAAAAAAAAAGTGGGCGTGCTGCTACTGATATTTGCCAATAAAACACTCATTACTTCTATCAACAAAATCTAAAGTGTTGTTAGATATATTTTTTTTTAATAAAATAGAGTTTTTTTATTTTTTAAAAATATTTTCTTAAAAATGATCCGAAAGACATTGTTGCGTATTTTAAAGGTATTAGACAGACTTTAAGTGTTGCTCAAGTTTATAATCAACATTCGTATTATTTTTACCTGCGCGCGGTGCGTCTGTGCGAAGTCGCGCTGTAAAGAAAGTCCTTGCTGACGTCACAACTCACAGCTAGCACCGATAAGCATTGAATTGTGACGTCATCAAGGACTTCGTGACGTCATCAAGGACTAAATTTCTTACTTTGAACTGCGACTTCGCACGGATGCATCACGCGTGGAAAAAAATGATGCGAATGTTGATTATATACTCTAAACCCACTTGGTGACTGTCTAATTTGTATTTTGAGGCCTGTATGCCTTTAATCGTGGCTGTTAGGGTGTTCTACTAATAACATTTGCTAACTTTTCCAGTCATTATTTCCAATAAAAAAACACTTTATATTTGTAAGTACATTGCATTTTTTTAGGATTGGAAATTTTTCAAATTAAAATATATAATATATTAAAAAAAGCATTGTTGCGTATTTCAATCATGAAAATATTTTATGGGCAAGTTGTTGCTGAAATTTGCTAACCATGAAACTAATAAGTTCCACCAACAAAGCACTTACGTTTCGAAATTACATTTCATTTTTCAAGAGTTTTAATTTTTATGGTTCGAAACATATAATTTATTAAAAAAAGCATTATTGCGTATTGTAATCAAGCTGGAATTTTTAGGGCAACCTGCTACCAACAGTAGCCAACTATTCTAGTCATTAAGTTTACCAACAAAACAATTTACATTCAAAAGTCATTTCTTTTAACAATTCAGCTTGTTAATGGCCACAAATATAGTGAACATTATAAAGGCATTGTTGCGTACTTCAATGCAGATTATAATTTTTTGGTATGCTGACACTTACTTTTTCTAGCTAGAAAAATGTTCAGATTAACCAACAAAATACTTTGTATTAAATATGTTTTTTTTTATGAAAACTAAGTGCCTGTCTCGTTTACAGAGATATTAATAAATAATTTAAAAAAGCATTTAACGCTGCGTATTTCAATCAACGTGATATTGTATTGACAAGTTGCTGCTGACTTTTGCTACTTAAAAAAGTGAATTTCTTACCCAAGAAACCACTTTTGTTGAAAATTTATTTCTTTCTTTTTAATTAAATGTTCAAGGTATAAAACGTATTTTTAAATTAAAATGTATACAATATGTTGCTGACAATGTAAGTCAACATGTATATAATTTTTTGACAGGTTGCTGCTGACATTTGTTACTAATGAAAGTAAGTTTCTTAACAAACAATCCACTTTATTTATAAAGTTATAATATTTTTAATAAAATTAAACAATGTTAATTATTGGCAATTAACACATTACTAATTGAATAAGCATTGTTTCGTACGGAATTCAGTTACAGATAAGTTGCTACTGACAATAGCTGTAGAAGTAACCATCAAATTTTTTACTTAAATTTAATCATTTAAACAGGCTTTCTTCTTCTGATTTACAAATGAAGGTGAACTGAAGTACTTAGGTAAAAAAAAAAGCATTAAAGCTGTGTTTAGAGACATTTCCTGACAATGCTCCTTATTTTCAAAATTTAGCAGTCTTACCCATTTAATATGTTTATTATATTATAAAGAACTATTATTCTAATAAATTTAATACAATGAATGGGTAAGACTGCTAAATTTTGAAAATAAGGAGCATTGTCAGGAAATGTCTCTGAACACATCATAATGCTTTTGTTACCAAGTACTTCAGTTCAACTTCATTTGTAAATCAGAAGAAGAAAGCCTGTTAAAATGATTAAATTTAAGTTAAAAAATTTGATGGTTAATTACTTCTACAGCTATTGTCAGTAGCAACTTGTCTGTTACTAAATTCCGTACGCAACAATGCTTTTTCAATTATTAATGTGTTAATTGCCAATAATTAACAATGTTTAATTTTATTAAAAATATTATAACTTAATAAATAAAGTGGATTGTTGGTTAAGAAACTTACTTTCATTAGTAACAAATGTCAGCAGCAACCTGTCAAAAAATTAAATACATGTTGACTTACATTGTCAGCAACATATTGTATACATTTTAATTTAAAAATACGTTTTATACCTTGAACATTTAATTAAAAAGAAAGAAATAAATTTTCAACAAAAGTGGTTTCTTGGGTAAGAAATTTACTTTTTTAAGTAGCAAAAGTCAGCAGCAACTTGTCAATAAAATATCACGTTGATTGAAATACGCAGCGTTAAATGCTATTTTAAATTATTTATTAATATCTCTGTAAACGAGACAGGCACTTAGTTTTCATAAAAAAAACATATTTAATACAAAGTATTTTGTTGGTTAATCTGAACAATTTTCAAGCTAGGAAATGTAAGTGTCAGCGTACCCAAAAATTATTATCTGCATTGAAGTACGCAACAATGCCTTAATAATGACCACTATATTTGTGACCATTAACAAGCTGAATTGTTAAAAAAAAATGACATATGAATTTAAATTGTTTTGTTGGTAAAATTAATTACTAAAATAGTTGGCTACTGTTAGTAGCAGGTTGCCCTAAAAATTCCAGTTTGATTTAAATACGCAAAAATGCTTTTCTTAACAATTATATATTTCGAACCATAAAAATTAAAAGTTTTGAAAAATGAAATGTAATTTCGAAACGTAAGTGCTTTGTTGGTGGAACTTATTAGTTTCATGGTTAGCAAATTTCAGCAACAACTTGCCCATAAAATATTTTCATGATTGAAATACGCAACAATGCTTTTTTAATATATTATATATTGTAATTCGAAAATTTTCCATTACTTAAAAATGCAATGTACTTATAAATATAAAGTGTTTTGTTATTGGAAATATAAACTGGAAAAGTTAGCAAATGTTATTAGAAGAACACCCTAACAGGCACGATTAAAATACGCAACAATGTTTTTCGGAACATTTTTATGAAAATATTTTTTTGAACCTAAAAAACTCTATTTTATAAAAATAAAATATATCTAAAAACACTGAAGATGTTGTTGATAGAAGTAATGTGATTTTATTGGCAAATATCAGTAGCAGCACGCCCATATATATATATATATATATATATATATATATATATATATATATATATATATATATATATATATATATATATATTTATATTTAAATACAAAACACTGATTTTTTTTTATATATATTCAAATCTAATTTTATATGAAATTTATGTTTTGATCCAAAATTGTTTTGTTGGTGAAAGATTTTATTGGAAAAGTTAGCAGATGTTAGTAGCAGGTCACCTTAAAAATTCCGGCTAAATTAAAATAAGCATTAGCGCTTTTATTTAATTAATGATATAATGATATATTTTAGCCAAGAAACTTTATTATTTTAAAAAAAACGATTAATAAAAAATCACGTTTTGCTGCTGGAACTAAAGAATTGAAAAGTTAGCAAATTCTAGTAGCAGCTCGCCCTAAAATTTCCAGTTTGATTAAACTAGGCAACCATACTTTTCTAATAAATTTTATACAGTACGTATTTTGAACCAAAATTAAAATAAAATATAGTTACGAAATAAATGCGCTTTTTTGGTGGAACTAAACACTGGAAAAGTTAGCAAATATTACTAACATCTCTCCATAAAAATTACAGGTAGATTAGAGCATGCAGCAATGTTTTATTTAATTAATTTTATATTTTTAAACAAAATCTTGAATTTTACAAAATCAAATATCAATTTCAAAATGTTTTGTAGGTGAAACTAAAGACTGGTAGAGTTAGGAAATGTCAGTAGCACCTCACCCTGACAATTACATGTAGATTAATGTACGCAACAATGTTTTATTTAATTAAATTTATATTTTAAAACAAAATCTTGAATTTTAAAAAATAAAATATTATTTCAATTTCAGAATGTTTTGTAGGTGGAACTAAAGACTGGTATAGTTAGAAAATGTCAGTAGCACCTCACCCTGAAAATTACAGGTAGATTATAGTACGCAACAATGTTTTATTTAATTAACTTTATATTTTCAACTAAAAACTTGAATCTTACAAAATTAAATATAATTTCAATTTTAAAAAGTTTTGTAGGTGGAACTAAAGACTGGTATAGTTAGAAAATGTCAGTAGCACCTCATCCTGAAAATTACAGGTAGAATAAAGTACGCAACAATGTTTTATTTAATTAATTTTATATTTTCAACTAAAAACTTGAATCTTACAAAATTAAATATAATTTCAATTTTAAAAAGTTTTGTAGGTGGAACTAAAGACTGGTATAGTTAGGAAATGTCAGTAACAATTCACCCTGACAATTACATGTAGATTAATGTACGCAACAATGTTTTATTTAATTAAATTTATAATTTAAAACAAAATCTTGAATTTTAAAAAATAAAATATTATTTCAATTTCAGAATGTTTTGTAGGTGGAACTAAAGACTGGTATAGTTAGAAAATGTCAGTAGCACCTCACCCTGAAAATTACAGGTAGATTATAGTACGCAACAATGTTTTATTTAATTAACTTTATATTTTAAAACAAAATCTTGAATTTTAAAAAATAAAATATTATTTCAATTTCAGAATGTTTTGTAGGTAGAACTAAAGACTGGTATAGTTAGAAAATGTCAGTAGCATCTCATCCTGAAAATTACAGGTAGATTAAAGTACGCAACAATGTTTTATTTAATTAATTTTATATTTTCAACTAAAAACTTGAATCTTACAAAATTAAATATAATTTCAATTTCAAAATGTTTTGTAGGTGGAACTAAAGACTGGTATAGTTAGAAAATATCAGTAGCACCTTACCCTGACAATTACATGTAGATTAATGTACGCAACAATGTTTTATTTAATTAATTTATATTTTCAACCAAAAACTTGAATTTTACAAAATTAAATATAATTTCAATTTAAAAATGTTTTGTTGGTGGAACTAAAGACTGTTATAGTTAGGACATGTCAGTAGCACCTTACCCTGACAATTACATGTAGATTAATGTACGCAACAATATGTTTTATTTAATTAATTTTATATATTTAACCAACAACTTGAACTTCACAAAATAAAATATAATTTCAATTTAAAAATGTTTTGTAGGTGGAACTTAAGATTGGTATAGTTAGGAAATGTCAGTAGCACCTTACCCTGTTAATTACAGGTCGATTAAAATACGCAACAATTCTTTATTTAATTAATTTTATATTTTCAACTAAAAACTTGAATCTTACAAAATTAAATATAATTTCAATTTTAAAAAGTTTTGTAGGTGGAACTAAAGACTGTTATAGTTAGGACATGTCAGTAGCACCTTACCCTGACAATTACATGTAGATTAATGTACGCAACAATATGTTTTATTTAATTAATTTTATATTTTAAAACAAAATCTTGAATTTTAAAAAATAAAATATTATTTCAATTTCAGAATGTTTTGTAGGTAGAACTAAAGACTGGTATAGTTAGAAAATGTCAGTAGCACCTCATCCAGAAAATTACAGGTAGAATAAAGTACGCAA
Organism: Siphlonurus alternatus; assembly: GCA_949825025.1. NCBI lineage: Eukaryota > Metazoa > Arthropoda > Insecta > Ephemeroptera > Siphlonuridae > Siphlonurus > Siphlonurus alternatus. The sequence goes on from OX463788.1 coordinate 33,815,180, forward strand.
CAATGTTTTATTTAATTAATTTTATATTTTCAACTAAAAACTTGAATCTTACAAAATTAAATATAATTTCAATTTTAAAAAGTTTTGTAGGTGGAACTAAAGATTGGTATAGTTAGGAAATGTCAGTAGCACCTCACCCTGAAAATTACAGGTAGATTATAGTACGCAACAATGTTTTATTTAATTAACTTTATATTTTCAACTAAAAACTTGAATCTTACAAAATTAAATATAATTTCAATTTTAAAAAGTTTTGTAGGTGGAACTAAAGACTGGTATAGTTAGAAAATGTCAGTAGCACCTCATCCTGAAAATTACAGGTAGAATAAAGTACGCAACAATGTTTTATTTAATTAATTTTATATTTTCAACTAAAAACTTGAATCTTACAAAATTAAATATAATTTCAATTTTAAAAAGTTTTGTAGGTGGAACTAAAGACTGGTATAGTTAGGAAATGTCAGTAACAATTCACCCTGACAATTACATGTAGATTAATGTACGCAACAATGTTTTATTTAATTAAATTTATAATTTAAAACAAAATCTTGAATTTTAAAAAATAAAATATTATTTCAATTTCAGAATGTTTTGTAGGTGGAACTAAAGACTGGTATAGTTAGAAAATGTCAGTAGCACCTCACCCTGAAAATTACAGGTAGATTATAGTACGCAACAATGTTTTATTTAATTAACTTTATATTTTAAAACAAAATCTTGAATTTTAAAAAATAAAATATTATTTCAATTTCAGAATGTTTTGTAGGTAGAACTAAAGACTGGTATAGTTAGAAAATGTCAGTAGCATCTCATCCTGAAAATTACAGGTAGATTAAAGTACGCAACAATGTTTTATTTAATTAATTTTATATTTTCAACTAAAAACTTGAATCTTACAAAATTAAATATAATTTCAATTTCAAAATGTTTTGTAGGTGGAACTAAAGACTGGTATAGTTAGAAAATATCAGTAGCACCTTACCCTGACAATTACATGTAGATTAATGTACGCAACAATGTTTTATTTAATTAATTTATATTTTCAACCAAAAACTTGAATTTTACAAAATTAAATATAATTTCAATTTAAAAATGTTTTGTTGGTGGAACTAAAGACTGTTATAGTTAGGACATGTCAGTAGCACCTTACCCTGACAATTACATGTAGATTAATGTACGCAACAATATGTTTTATTTAATTAATTTTATATATTTAACCAACAACTTGAACTTCACAAAATAAAATATAATTTCAATTTAAAAATGTTTTGTAGGTGGAACTTAAGATTGGTATAGTTAGGAAATGTCAGTAGCACCTTACCCTGTTAATTACAGGTCGATTAAAATACGCAACAATTCTTTATTTAATTAATTTTATATTTTCAACTAAAAACTTGAATCTTACAAAATTAAATATAATTTCAATTTTAAAAAGTTTTGTAGGTGGAACTAAAGACTGTTATAGTTAGGACATGTCAGTAGCACCTTACCCTGACAATTACATGTAGATTAATGTACGCAACAATATGTTTTATTTAATTAATTTTATATTTTAAAACAAAATCTTGAATTTTAAAAAATAAAATATTATTTCAATTTCAGAATGTTTTGTAGGTAGAACTAAAGACTGGTATAGTTAGAAAATGTCAGTAGCACCTCATCCAGAAAATTACAGGTAGAATAAAGTACGCAACAATGTTTTATTTAATTAATTTTATATTTTCAACTAAAAACTTGAATCTTACAAAATTAAATATAATTTCAATTTTAAAAAGTTTTGTAGGTGGAACTAAAGATTGGTATAGTTAGGAAATGTCAGTAGCACCTTACCCTGTTAATTACAGGTCGATTAAAATACGCAACAATTCTTTATTTAATTAATTTTATATTTTCAACTAAAAACTTGAATCTTACAAAATTAAATATAATTTCAATTTCAAAATGTTTTGTAGGTGGAACTAAAGACTGGTATAGTTAGAAAATATCAGTAGCACCTTACCCTGACAATTACATGTAGATTAATGTACGCAACAATGTTTTATTTAATTAATTTATATTTTCAACCAAAAACTTGAATTTTACAAAATTAAATATAATTTCAATTTCAAAATGTTTTGTAGGTGGAACTAAAGACTGGTATAGTTAGGAAATGTCAGTAACAATTCACCCTGTTAATTACATGTAGATTAAAGTACGCAACAATGTTTTATTTAATTAATTTTAAATTTTCAACCAAAAACTTGAATTTTACAAAATTAAAAATAATTTCAATTAAAAAATGTTTTGTTGGTGGAACTAAAGACTGTTATAGTTAGGACATGTCAGTAGCACCTTACCCTGACAATTACATGTAGATTAATGTACGCAACAATATGTTTTATTTAATTAATTTTATATATTTAACCAACAACTTGAACTTCACAAAATAAAATATAATTTCAATTTAAAAATGTTTTGTAGGTGGAACTTAAGATTGGTATAGTTAGGAAATGTCAGAAGCACCTTACCCTGTTAATTACCAGTCGATTAAAATACGCAACAATTCTATATTTAATTAATTTTATATTTTAAACCAAAAACTTGAACTTCACAAAATAAAATATAATTTCAATTTAAAAATGTTTTGTAGGTGGAACTTAAGATTGGTATAGTTAGGAAATGTCAGTAGCACCTTACCCTGTTAATTACAGGTCGATTAAAATACGCAACAATTCTTTATTTAATTAATTTTATATTTTCAACTAAAAACTTGAATCTTACAAAATTAAATATAATTTCAATTTTAAAAAGTTTTGTAGGTGGAACTAAAGACTGGTATAGTTAGGAAATGTCAGTAACAATTCACCCTGACAATTACATGTAGATAATTGTACGCAACAATGTTTTATTTAATTAAATTTATATTTTTAACTAAAAACTTGAATCTTACAAAATTAAATATAATTTCAATTTCAAAATGTTTTGTAGGTGGAACTAAAGACTGGTATAGTTAGAAAATATCAGTAGCACCTTACCCTGACAATTACATGTAGATTAATGTACGCAACAATGTTTTATTTAATTAATTTATATTTTCAACCAAAAACTTGAATTTTACAAAATTAAATATAATTTCAATTTAAAAATGTTTTGTTGGTGGAACTAAAGACTGTTATAGTTAGGACATGTCAGTAGCACCTTACCCTGACAATTACATGTAGATTAATGTACGCAGCAATATGTTTTATTTAATTAATTTTATATATTCAACTAAAAACTTGAATCTTACAAAATTAAATATAATTTCAATTTCAAAATGTTTTGTAGGTGGAACTAAAGACTGGTATAGTTAGGAAATGTCAGTAACAATTCACCCTGTTAATTACATGTAGATTAAAGTACGCAACAATGTTTTATTTAATTAATTTTAAATTTTCAACCAAAAACTTGAATTTTACAAAATTAAAAATAATTTCAATTAAAAAATGTTTTGTTGGTGGAACTAAAGACTGTTATAGTTAGGACATGTCAGTAGCACCTTACCCTGACAATTACATGTAGATTAATGTACGCAACAATATGTTTTATTTAATTAATTTTATATATTTAACCAACAACTTGAACTTCACAAAATAAAATATAATTTCAATTTAAAAATGTTTTGTAGGTGGAACTTAAGATTGGTATAGTTAGGAAATGTCAGAAGCACCTTACCCTGTTAATTACCAGTCGATTAAAATACGCAACAATTCTTTATTTAATTAATTTTATATTTTAAACCAAAAACTTGAACTTCACAAAATAAAATATAATTTCAATTTAAAAATGTTTTGTAGGTGGAACTTAAGATTGGTATAGTTAGGAAATGTCAGTAGCACCTTACCCTGTTAATTACAGGTCGATTAAAATACGCAACAATTCTTTATTTAATTAATTTTATATTTTCAACTAAAAACTTGAATCTTACAAAATTAAATATAATTTCAATTTTAAAAAGTTTTGTAGGTGGAACTAAAGACTGGTATAGTTAGGAAATGTCAGTAACAATTCACCCTGACAATTACATGTAGATAATTGTACGCAACAATGTTTTATTTAATTAAATTTATATTTTTAACTAAAAACTTGAATCTTACAAAATTAAATATAATTTCAATTTCAAAATGTTTTGTAGGTGGAACTAAAGACTGGTATAGTTAGAAAATATCAGTAGCACCTTTCCCTGACAATTACATGTAGATTAATGTACGCAACAATGTTTTATTTAATTAATTTATATTTTCAACCAAAAACTTGAATTTTACAAAATTAAATATAATTTCAATTTAAAAATGTTTTGTTGGTGGAACTAAAGACTGTTATAGTTAGGACATGTCAGTAGCACCTTACCCTGACAATTACATGTAGATTAATGTACGCAGCAATATGTTTTATTTAATTAATTTTATATATTTAACCAACAACTTGAATTTCACAAAATAAAATATAATTTCAATTTAAAAATGTTTTGTAGGTGGAACTAAAGACTGTTATAGTTAGGACATGTCAGTAGCACCTTACCCTGACAATTACATGTAGATTAATGTACGCAACAATATGTTTTATTTAATTAATTTTATCAGCGCCTGCGTCGATAGATTCTTGCCTTGCACTAAGCGATTTGGTGGGATATCTTGCAGCGTAGTTCCAATTATTGACGCAAATGCTCTCAGAGCGCCACCGTACTAACAGTTGCGATCGTCTTTTTACAATTTTGCGCGGCGAATTTTGAAATTAACGTTGGTGCCAACATAAAAATGAGAACTAAAATATTTTTTGATATTGTTTAAATTGTATTTTAATTTTTTTAATAAAACTGCAAATAATATTGTGTTTTTTACACGTAATATACTTGGGCAAATAAAAATTATTATGGCCTTTAAATGTGAGTTCACAATTTTAGGAATATTTTGTGTAATTGGCACCTCTACTTTTTTGATTAGTACTGCAGCGCTCTCCGTTGAAGTGTACATATTTTGAACTATTTTGACCGTCCATGAATTAACACAGGCCTGACTCAGGACTACTAGGCAAGGAAGAGATCGACGCAGGCGCTGAATTTTATATATTTAACCAACAACTTGAACTTCACAAAATAAAATATAATTTCAATTTAAAAATGTTTTGTAGGTGGAACTTAAGATTGGTATAGTTAGGAAATGTCAGTAGCACCTTACCCTGTTAATTACAGGTCGATTAAAATACGCAACAATTCTTTATTTAATTAATTTTATATTTTAAACCAAAAACTTGAATTTTAAAAAATAAAATAGTATTTCAATTTAAAAATGATATGTAGGTGGAACTAAAGACTGGTATAGTTAGGATATGTCAGTGGCACCTCACCCCTAAGATTATAGCTTTATTAAATTACAATGGTTTTCATTGTTTTAATATTTTAATCGTATATATATATTAGTCATGCATCATGCCTCAATATTCTGTTATTTTATCAAAATTAATTAAGAATGCAAATTTTTGTTGTTGTTTAATTTAATATCTTTTAATATATGTTGAAATGTCAGTAGAAATTAAGTCGCTCTATCAATTTCAGCGCAATATAAATTCGCAAGAATGTATTTTCCAATTTAATCATATATTGTTTTACAAATCATTCCTTATATTCACTTTCCTCTCGTTGTACCTCTTTTTATCTAACGTTTGTGGCGGCTTTTCAGCGCGCATGCGCATTGCGTTTATTATCGGCTTGAAGCAAACTTCACGCGTGTCTGTCGCGTCAGCTGAGTGACCGCGTAAGAAAAACATTGCACCTTCCAAATTAATTAGCTCCGGTAAGTCAAAATTTGCCATGGTGTGATATACTTTTTTAGAATGGGCTCTTTTAGAGCTATTTGGAAAGTTAACTTTTTTAATCATTATCGTAACTTATTTTTATTATAACCGTACCGCTGCATGAATATGCATACAGTATTTACATCATGCAGTATTTACGTATAAGCAAATTAGGTGGTAAACATATAATACATATAATATGTATTGCTAGAATTTTAACTAAACAATATATAATTTTATTATATTCCAGTGAATAATGAAGCAACAGAAGCACTTCAGCAAAAAACCCACACAATTGACACAATGCTGCACACCTTTGAACACTCGAAATTTTCTTTTTCTTCTTCTTCTTCTTGTCACCTTTACTTCCTGCTAAGTACCACTTTAAATACTCTTTTTGAGATTGTTCTTTGCCTGCCATAGCAGTTATAAATCCGTTGAAACAGAGAGACAAAAATATAAAATCTCCGCGGCTTGGAAAAGTAAAATCTTACTAATTATATATATATCTCATGAAAAAGTGAAAATGGTATTCTGAAATATGTAAACAATTACAACGTTGCCATACGTTTCAATTTGGTTTTTTATTTACAATGCAAGCTAATTGATATAATAAATTTTAAAAACTAATAATAACACAAAAACATTTTAATGCTTAAATCTTAAATGTTACAGCATTTTAGTAGATTATTCTAAATTAAAACCTCCACATCTGACAACATGTGCCAAAACTGCTGCAACGAAATTTTTTTGAAACTCGAAGGCTGTGTCCCAATACTCATTTACTACCCTTCCCTACCCTTCCCTACACTACCCTACCCTACACTTTCTTCAAGAAGGGCCCTTTTGTGTTTTTTTGGTATTGGGAACGACACTTTTCGTTCCCTTTATTCCTACAAATTCGCCACCTGGTGGTAGTTTTTTTAAATTAAAAAAAGGTGAAAAACACTTTTCAAATAAAAGAGGGAAACATAGAAGTAAATTTTAATTTTAATTTAATTGTATTAATTACTTTCAAAATATTAATAACAATAATAAAAAATAATTATTTTAATTTATTGTAATTATTTTATACTATTTTATACTTACAGTTAGTACTTTAAACTAAAATTATTATTTTTTTAATTAAATATAATTATAATTAATATTTACTCAATTTATAAAAATTTGCGGTAATATTTATTATAGGCACTTGCATATTAAATTGTTTAAATTCTGATCAGTTTCCATATAGCTTTCATAAAATGTCTTCTAGATTCGAGCTATCAATAATTATTATAAAGTACGTATGAAAAAATAATAAAGTTATATAATATACGCGTTGCAACGACACGTCCGCATCCATGCACTTCTGAATCCTGATGGTAATATTGCCGCATGGTATATAATTAATAATATTACTGCATGATCACTCTACTACATGGGACTAAACTAAAAATATACTTTTAAATTATATATATATATATCATCGATCGAACTATATTTTACAAAATTGCCCTTGTCATAATCATAATTGTTCGTGGAACCATATATCATATGATCCCACGAACAATTATGATTACAGAGATTATACCAAAAAAAAAAAAAAAATTTATTGAGAATTTATTTTTCTTCATACAATATCTATATTATCAGGCGCGGATCCAAGGGGAGGGGGGGGGGCGATGGGGGCAATCGCCCCCTCCCCAAATGTCCCAAAATACATTGAATGTGTTATATACTAATTAAAACCCCCAAAGATCGCCCCCCGCGGCCTACTCCAAATTTTAACAATGCGGGATATATATGGCCCCTTCCAGAACCGCAAGCTGCATGGATTCCCGCCCCTATAGCTGTCGATCCATGATCGAGAGCCTGCATGACAATCAAACGGGTTTAAAGCCCTCTATCTATAAAGATTATAATATTCACTATACTTAATCGTTATATATAATGGTCCGCGCCGCGCGACTCATGTGGCTTTTAAAGCTTATTTATTTTATTTTATTTCACCCATGTCAATTTATACATAAATACATATTTATATTATACAGCATGATAATTAAAAGAATAATAAAACAACAAACAAAAGAAAGTAAAAATAAAAATTGACGACATTGATAACATTGAGCTCTACAAAAGGCCTTAATGAGATATTAGAATGTGAAAATTTTAGTGGCTTAATCGAAAGAAGGGGTAAAAATATGGTACTGTGAATTTTTTCAGATTTTTCTGAGACCGGGAACTATTTTTTAAAAAAAACATTGAAAGTCTATTTTATGACGTCACGGGCGGCACTGCCCTATCCTTTTTCTTAGGGAGTGCCGCAGTGCCGCCCGTGACGTCATCAAAATAAACTTTCAATCATTTTTTAAAAATAGTTCCCAGATAGTCTCAGAAAAATCTGAAAAAATTCACAGTACCATATATTATATTTATCCCCCTTAATTAAATTCTTTTGATTAAGTCACTAAAATTTTAACATTCTAATATCTCATTGTTAGAGCTCAATGGCTTATATAATTATAAAAATAGAACAAATGGCCGCTATCCTTCTATATACTTAACTATATAGCTCTATATATATTAATTATATTATAATTAATATATAGCTATATAATATTTGGATAAACCTATAACATACTTTTTAGTAATATAGTCAAAAAACTCCGAACACCTTCCGAATTAAACCCAAAAACTTGAACGTTTCACCATGGCTCTCATTGAGAACGAGCTAGGTTATTATATTCTTGCAGCCACGGCCTTAACTGCAATAATTCTCATCACGGCATTTGCCTAGCTGTGACTGAGGGAAACGTGACATCCTGACATCCTCTGATTATCAGCCAGCAAGCGCGGATCCAGTAAAAATTTCGGGGGGGGGGGGGGGGCTCCTGTTGTTAAAAAAATGGAGTGGGGAAAACGCCTCTAGACTCTATATTGCCCATGTTAAATCCAAAATTCAAGGGGGTGGGGTTGGGGGACTGCAGCCGCCCCCCTGGATATATCCGCCTGTCAGCCACAAATTTGAAGATTCATGATGCTATAATACATTTTAGTTTAAATTGTCATGACGTTCGCCACGTGCTGTTGTGTTTGGTGATCTGACATGACCCGGTCGGTCAAACCCAATTAATATAAACCATGACTCACATGACTGCGCCATAAGTGACACGTACGTACCTCCTCAAGTTCCTCACCGGCTTTTTCAAATAATTGAGTAAAATAATTTTATTTGAAAAATAAAAACATAATGCAGGAAGAAAATATATATAATAAAATAATTTAGAAAAAAAATATTACTATTAATTAATTTAAGCCCGTACGTGTTATATTCAATATATTGACTTATTAAACGATATACATGCATTAATTTTTACATGCAAACAGGCGCGGATCCAGGGGGGGGGGGTCTGCAGCCCCCCCCCCCCCCCCCATCCCGAAATTTTGGATTTAACATGGGCAATACAGGCATTTCCCCCCCACTCCAATTTTTTTTAACATTGGCCTTATAAAGGCAGCCCCCCCCCCCCCCCCGAAATTTTTTTCTGGATCCGCGCCTGCATGCAAATGTCATTAACTTAAGTTAATAACAATGATTGAAAGATGCAATGTTGCTTATAATGTAATTAATTAAACAATTTAAACAAATATTATTATGGAGTTCAAATTTTCTTATTGTAAGGAGATTCCATGAAAAATCGTTTTCAATAGAAAAATGATGTCATTCATGCATGCAATATACCGAAACTTTAGAGCATCATGCAGTTACAAATACTTTAAAAATATTATTATATTGTATAAATTTTCCAAATACAGATAATACATATATAAATATATAGGCCCCGGGTCATTATTATTTTTTCTAATTTATATTTATTCCAATTTTATATTTTTATAATATATATATTATTATAACATATTACATATATGTATATACATATATATATATATATTATATTCATAAAGCCTTTATATATTTTCAAATTTTTTACAAAAGAAATTTCAATATATTTACATAATTTCTTTAAATATTTATAAAAAATTGTTATTAATTGATTTTAATTGTTAATTAAAATTAATTAATTATAATTGTTAATTATAATCAATTAATTAATTAATTATAATTTAAATTAATTTAATATTTAATGTCAATATTAAATTATATATATTTATTAAATTAATAATTTAATTATAAGTATTTATTGTCAATATATTTTTTCTAATAATTAATTAATCAACAAATTTTAAATTAATTTTATTATATTTAAGTAATTAAATTATTTAGATTTAAAGATTCCCAGGGTAGGGAACGACGCCATCTTGCTCGTCAATTTAGGGTCCATCGTATGCGCCCTACAAAAATGGCGTCGGTAGGGGACGAAAAAGGGAGTGAAGTAGGGAACGAAAAGTATTGGGAAGCAAATTCAATATGGCGGAAGGTGATTTTTAGGGAAGGGTAGTAGACATAGTAGACGAGATTAGAGAATTGGGACAGCTCCGAATTTTTCTTTGCATGTGCTGCTGTCTGGTGGCCACTATGGGCATCCCTGCATGGTCTCGAAACGTCGAAATGTTTAAAATGTTACTATTTAGGAACGTGTGTACCAAATTTCAGCTTTTACCTAATTTTGCCTCCCTGAGCTATTATTGTATTTAATTTTCCTGGACTAGCTATACTGATTTAAGTTATACAGCTAGCTATAAATATAAAAATAAGAGCATCAATTAATTTCTTAATTATTGATAAGTTTAATATATATTATTATATAATCTCCATTATAATATATATATATATATATATATATATATATATATATATATATATATATATATATATATATATATATATATATATATATATATATATATACATATGTTAATGTGTGACTATCAAGTTAGGTGTGTGGCGCGCAGTGCGCTTGAACGGGTCTCGTCAGATCACCACAAAGTCAAGCAACGCCGAGCGTGGTTGGTATATTATAGTTGGATGGGTGACCATTATTTTAATTTATTTTCAACAAAAAAACACGTTTCCCACCCAGGGGTAAATCGTTGCGCTTTTCCACTATATATGTGGTGGCAGGGCTGGCTTGGACAATGCACGTCCGGTTATTCATTGACAAAAGCTGTAGCGTCCATCCTGGCTGAGGTTTCCACGTTTCTCTCAGTCGCGCAGGCAAATGCCGGGATGGATTGCAAGGCCGCGCGTGGCCGCTCCCGTTCCGGAAGAGCCCATATGCACGAAACGCTAAGTTAGGCCGGGTTTCGGAAGGTTCGGGGTGTTAATACTTAATTAGTGAGTATTAATTAGTAAAAGTAATTAGTCATAAAATTAAGTGGATGAAAAACCCGCAGTTATAGGTTTTAATAAAAAAAAATAATAAATAAAATACGTGCATGAATAAATGTTAAATGTGTTCAATATATTGTAATTTTATAATGATCTGATTTACCTCAAATTATGTTTATTTATATAATGCTATATAAAATATATATATTAAGCAAACGAATTGTCAATACCATTTTTTTTTTTTTTTTTTTTTTCAACATGTGAAAACCTGAAGTTTGTGTCCATATATAGTCACAATTTGCTAATATTCTAGCTAATATAATAACTAATGATCTTTTAAGAACAAATTTTTGTCATCTTTGCCATCTTGCCTTAATTGTCATCTTTGCCATCTTGCCTTAATTGTCATCTTTGCCATCTTGCCTTGTCATCTTTTTGCCATCTTGCCTAATTAAAATTGTATCTAAAAACTGACGTTCCCAGCAGCTTACGAGTTTTCCAAACTCTTGGGGTACGTGTATTTTAATATAGTCTATGTAAAGATTGCATGTAAAGTGTCATATATATGTTTTTCTGAATAAATATTATACATTTAAAAAGAAAAAAAATAATGTAATTGTCAAAGACTGCAAAGTGGATAACTTTATTAAAAAATAAACAATTATGGTTTCTGATTATTATATATATGTGTATATATAATATCTTGGCAACCAGGCTTAACACCCGTTAATAATTAAGGAACAAAATTAATTAAAAATTGATGAGGGCTTAAATAAAAATTTCCCTCACATAAAAGTTGACCAATTATTACCCTTAGGATGGCATAGTTGATTTTCCGGAAAAAAATTTAGCAAGGAGGAGATCGATTTCTTAGTCTTTAATTAATTCATTAAAAATTAAGTAAATAATTTATTAAAATTAAACTTCCATCATTGCATTTAATACAATTTGGCCGGTTTATTTTAAAATGTTCGCTGTTTTCACTTAACTTTTCTTAATTTTCTGTGATTTTTAAACCCGAGGTACTTGGAAAAATGGTTGATTTTACCCAACGTTGCGTTAAAAAAAAATTCACCAAAATTTAATTTTTGCTCTACGAGCATAAAATTAATTTTTCTGTGCAAAGAATAAGATTTTACGTGTGCCATTATTTTTTTAAATCTTCTACATGGAGCTTTGACGAGTTACAACATTCCAAATTCGGAGCGCACCGACTTAATTTTCTGACGGCAACAGTTTGACGACTTATAGTAAGTTTTAATGTTTTTATAGATTCCAAGCAATACACGTACAATGCATCGATCAATCATACGATATGTACTAGCTATGATATGCATATATGTATTGTATAATATTCTAAAAATGCCATGAATTAAATTCTTCCGACTCGATCATCTTCGTCTTCTAGCTACACAATTATATATATAATATATATTAAATTATAATAATATTATAATTTATTATATAAGAAAGTAGCAATATCAACATTTAAAGTCGAAGTCACATTGATGCGGGGGAGTGGGGGAAAGTGCAAGTGCCATACCAAATACGGCCATCTCTGTGCCTGCACAGTCAGCTTACATTGACCACATTTAGTATTGACCTACATTCAGGAAATCAGCTTATAGAATAAAGAACTTGAAAGAAGCTCGTTTGCTGCCGTCCGTCCGCTATGCTATATGCCGTATGATTCACCAGATTTAAATCTAGAGAAAAAAAATTAACAATCGCTGAAGTTATTGATAAATATACATGCAGTATTAAAATATTTGCTTTTCAAAACACAATGTGTGTGTGTGTGTGTGTGTGTGTGTGTATATATATATATATATATATATATATATATATATATATATATATATATATATATATATATATATATTATATATATATATATATATATATATTATATATATATATATATATATATATATATATATATATATATATATATATAATATCGTCGATATATGCATGCAGTGTGATAAAAAGTCCATACAAACAGCATGAGCTGTCCTGTCCTGAGAGGTGTACAGTCGCGCGTCGTCGCCTCGGAAAATTTCACTTTCCCTATGTTATTCTTATGGGGCATATATATAGCGTTTGCTTGGCTTTGTTGTTGTTTACATTCAGCAGTAGGTATACTGAGAGGGAACTGGAATCACTTGATTTATTCCTCCTAATTTAACATATTTTTATTATTTTTTAACAATAATATATACGTAAGAAATAAATATACATAACTTGAACATATACATTTTTTTTTATTTTACCTAGCTTCTTTATCATTATTTTTTGTTGTGCCGTTTCCCCCTCGTATTCAAAAGTCCGCGGGGAAAGCAATGGTCGGTGATTGGCTGATTTTTTTGAAGCATCTTAGGGTCAATATCAGTGCATAAGTGTCCTAAAATGATCATTATTGACGTGAAATTTGGAGTCGATTTACATTTTATTTAATGATTTATTGTATTTTTCACAGATATCATTGGCAAATATTGTATTTTTTTCCATTTACTTGACATTTCAATCTATCACATAAAATAATTGTCAAAAGTACCACGATTGTCATATCGCAGAAAATAAATAGTTTTTGGTATGCTACTACCATGTTAAATAGGTGCTTTTTGCCTACATTCACGTGACGTCATGTTTTTGTGACGTATGGTGAAAGACCTCTTGTGGTGACTAACAATTAAGGCTGCAAGTGGGAAATTCCAAGGCGACGAGTGTACATAACATGAAAAACAATAATTATATTTATATTAAACTAGCTGTAATATTTAAATGTATTATATATGCATTATTATGCATGTTATAAAATACAATGTTATTAATGGCCCCAGAGAATCCGTCCGAAAAGGAATTTGTCCGAAAGCGGAATCTGTCCGAAAGAGAGGCGGTGCCAACGAGGAGTGGGGGGTTCTTAAAAACATGTCGGAAATAAGTGGCAACGCTGTAAACGATTCGGACGTATTCCGCTTTCGGACAAATTCCTCTATTTATGAAAAATTAAAATATATTCGGACGTATTCCGCTTTCGGACAAATTCCTCTATTTATGAAAAATTAAAATATTAAAATTAAATTAAAATAGTCCGAAAGTGGAAACTGTTCGAAAGAGGAAACCGTTCGAAAGCACCAGTTTATCAATAAAGAGGAGAATTCGTCCGAAAATTTTATTTAATATTATAGAAGAGAGGAAACGGTCCGAAAGAGGAAACCGTACGAAAGCACCATGGCAGTTTATCAATAAAGAGGAGAATTCGTCCGAAAATTTTATTTAATATTATAGAAGAGAGGAAACTGTCCGAAAGAGGAAACCGTACGAAAGCATCAGGTTATCAATAAAGAGGAGAATTTGTCCGAAAATTTTTTAAGAGAGGAAACGGTCCGAAAGAGGAAACCGTACGAAAGCACCAGTTTATCAATAAAGAGGAGAATTCGACCGAAAATTTTATTTAATATTATAGAAGAGAGGAAACTGTCCGAAAGAGGAAACCGTACGAAATTATCAGGTTATCAATAAAGAGGAGAATTTGTCCGAAATTTGTATTTAATATTATAGCAGAGAGGAAATTGTCCGAAAGAGGAAACCATACGAAAGCACCAGTTTATCACAATAGAGAGGAGAATTCATCCGAAAATTTTATTTAATATTATAGAAGAGAGGAAACTGTCCGAAAGAGGAAACCGTTTCGTCTTTTCTATAATAATAAATAAAATTTTCGGACGAACTCTCCTCTTTATTGATAAACTGGTGCTTTCGTACGGTTTCCTCTTTCGGACCGTTTCCCCTCATTAAAAATTTTCGGACAAATTCTCCTCTTTATTGATAAACTGGTGCTTTCGTACGGTTTCCTCTTTCGGACCGTTTCCTCTCTGCTATAATATTAAATACAAATTTCGGACAAATTCTCCTTTTTATTGATAAACTGGTGCTTTCGGTCGGTTTCCTCTTTCGGACCGTTTCCTCTCTGCTATAATATTAAATACAATTTTCGAACAAATTCTCCTTTTTATTGATAAACTGGTGCTTTCGTACGGTTTCCTCTTTCGGACCGTTTCCTCTCTTAAAAAATTTTCGGACAAATTCTCCTCTTTATTGATAACCTGATGCTTTCGTACGGTTTCCTCTTTCGGACAGTTTCCTCTCTTCTATAATATTAAATACAAATTTCGGACGAACTCTCCTCTTTATTGATAAACTGGTGCGCTCGTACGGTTTCCTCTTTCGGACAGTTTCCTCCCTTAAAAAAATTTCGGACAAATTCTCCTCTTTATTGATAAACTGGTGCTTTCGTACGGTTTCCTCTTTCGGACAGTTTCCTCTCTGCTATAATATTAAATATAAATTTCGGACAAATTCTCTTCTTTATTGATAACCTGATGCTTTCGTACGGTTTCCTCTTTCGGACAGTTTCCTCTCTGCTATAATATTAAATACAAATTTCGGACAAATTCTCCTCTTTATTGATAACCTGATGCTTTCGTACGGTTTCCTCTTTCGGACAGTTTCCTCTCTTCTATAATATTAAATACAAATTTCGGACGAACTCTCCTCTTTATTGATAAACTGGTGCTTTCGTACGGTTTCCTCTTTCGGACCGTTTCCTCTCTTCTATAATATTAAATATAAATTTCGGACAAATTCTCCTCTTTATTGATAACCTGATGCTTTCGTACGGTTTCCTCTTTCGGACAGTTTCCTCTCTTCTATAATATTAAATACAAATTTCGGACAAATTCTCCTCTTTATTGATAAACTGGTGCTTTCGTACGGTTTCCTCTTTCGGACCGTTTCCTCTCTTAAAAAATTTTCGGACGAACTCTCCTCTTTATTGATAAACTGGTGCTTTCGTACGGTTTCCTCTTTCGGACAGTTTCCTCTCTTCTATAATATTAAATACAAATTTCGGACAAATTCTCCTCTTTATTGACAAACTGGTGCTTTCGTACGGTTTCCTCTTTCGGACAGTTTCCTCTCTTCTATAATATTAAATACAAATTTCGGACAAAATCTCTTATTTATTGATAACCTGATGCTTTCGTACGGTTTCCTCTTTCGGACAGTTTCCTCTCTTCTATAATAATAAATAAAATTTTCGGGCGAATTCTCCTCTTTATTGATAAACTGGTGCTTTCGTACGGTTTCCTCTTTCGGACCGTTTCCTCTCTTAAAATATTTTCGGACAAATTCTCCTTTTTATTGATAAACTGGTGCTTTCGTACGGTTTCCTCTTTCGGACCGTTTCCTCTCTTCTATAATATTAAATACAAATTTCGGAGAAATTCTCCTTTTTATTGATAAACTGATGCTTTCGTACGGTTTCCTCTTTCGGACCGTTTCCTCTCTTAAAAAATTTTCGGACAAATTCTCCTCTTTATTGATAACCTGATGCTTTCGTACGGTTTCCTCTTTCGGACAGTTTCCTCTCTTCTATAATATTAAATAAAATTTTCGGACGAATTCTCCTCTTTATTGATAAACTGGTGCTTTCGTACAGTTTCCTCTTTCGGACAGTTTCCACTTTCGGACTATTTCCTCACTCATTTTTTTAATATAGTTGGTCTCTGCAATTTGGTAATTAATGCACTTTAAGTAATTAAATGCATTTTTAAGATCAATATTGTTACATTGTTTAATTTTAGCAATATTTTAATTTTTCATAAATAGAGGAATTTGTCCGAAAGCGGAATACGTCCGAATCGTTTACAGCGTTGCCATTTATTTCCGACATGTTTTTAAGAACCCCCCACTCCTCGTTGGCACCGCTTCTCTTTCGGACAGATTCCGCTTTCGGACAAATTCCTTTTCGGACGGATTCCTAGGAGCCGTTATTAATGTAGTACATCCAACATATCTATAAGATCCATGCCACATATATCATATCCTCAGAATAGAGTGTTCTATTTTTTTAAAACAAAATAGTACAAAAAGAAGTTAAAATTATTATACACACAAAAAAAGAAGTTTAGCTAGGATTGCTGACAATAGTTCTAAAATAAACAAAATGCTGGTAATAAAATTAAAGCTATACTGAGAAATAATAAAAAATTATTGTAATATGTCAAAGCTAAAAAAGGCAAGTTGTATTTCGGAAATTATTATTGATGGGACTATAACTACCTCCCCAGTGGATACAGGTAATTTATTTAATAATTCTTTTGTTAAAACAGCTGAAAACTTAATAAAAGAAAATTTCCTATACTTAGAAAAGTTACAATAATGTTGAACAAGTAGAATTTAAATTTGACTTAATAAAATAAATTGATTATTTATAATTAATCAAACATATTAACAATCTTCCAAATAAAAACGCTGCTGATACTGATGAGGTTCCATGCACTGTCGTTAAATATTGTAAAAAAAAAGTACTTGCAGCACGTCGATATACCACTAGTTAACATATCACTTTTTACTAATGAAATTGTCCCTTGCCCTGTCCTCCCCTTTTTAAAAGAGAGGGTCATAAATTATTGATTGGTAATTATAGGGACATATCCAACTCTTCTGTTTTCAAAATTGTTCGAAGGCGTGTACTGGATGAACATGCAATTAACCAACTACAGAGTGGAAAATAATATGATATTTGTATCCGAACACTGTTTCATTAAAAATATATCCTTAAAACAGCAGCCTTTGCATGATCTTTAAAATTCTGTATAATTATTCTGCCTTAGATCATAAAAAATATTTTATTTTCATCTACTTTGACCTATCTAAAAAGACATTTACGTATTAAATAAAAATATTGTTACTAGCAATCTTAAAAGCCTTGGTTGTAATGATAATTATAACCATTATCATTATCATTAATTATTACATTATTTATAATTATAAATAATGATAAATTATTTGAAATAAAAGTTGTGAGGGATGTAAGGCTTAATTCTATATATTTATTTAATAATAATATTATCCATAAAATATAGAAAATTATATATTCAACTGTTTAATACAGCTGTCAATTAGACATGAATTGGGAATATTTTAAATTTTGTTGTTTGCTATTGGAGCCTATAATTAGCTTTACTAAATTGTAGGTTAAAATCAATTTACTTTTGCATTTCTGCACTATTTTAGTCTGCTAGTACAGTTAATTATATAATTTAGCGGTCTAACTTGTCACATGACCTACTCCATCATCCAAACTGGTAATAAGCGTGACTGAAGAGGAGAATGAATTATGTGAGACACGATGTCTCACTGAAGAGTTAAGATGATGTCTACAGATAAATTTTGAGAATGTTGTTAAAAAAAAATGCAGTTGGTGATGAATTATCGCTCCAGTGGTTATGTAGTTTTGAAAATTAATTATACCTATCAGTTCCACTTCAGAAATTAGAACATCGCAGAAATTCTTCAAGTTTCATAAAGAATTGAATAGAAAAAGAAATATTATTTGTATTTATTGCAGAATTATGAAAAATAATATTATAGTAGCATACAAAAATTAGTTAATTCTATAAATTTACTTCAAAGACTGGAGTTTTTAAGTTTCAACATTTATAAAATGAAAAATATGAGCAGAAGAATACATTGGTATCCGGCATTTTCGGTGTAAGACATTTCGGTGTAAGGAATGTTCGGTGTAAGCGTTCGGTGTACGGAACTTTCGGTGTAAAGAGATCTTGGTGAAAGGAAGATTCGGTGCAAGGAAATTTCGGTGTAAGGAAAATTTGGTGCAACGTTAATAAAACTGTTAAATATAAAAAAATGTAATTGTTCTTCAATTTATTAATCCTTTTTTCTATTTGAGGTCAGAATTAGAAGAACTTATGCTATATATATCAAAAGTCAGTACATGTTGTCAATATACAAGTCCTATGAATCACGCAATATTATCATTATTATCAACGAAACATTGTACGGTATACAATGCAAAATGTGCCAAGTTCTCTCCCTGGAGGACGGAAAGCTGTTCACAAGAATTTTACTTACGCGAAAGAAAGGATTTATAAAGGCATGGTAAGATATCTATTAGAAAAAGAAACACGATATTAAATTAAAGGCTAAATCATTTTGAATCACATTACTGCACGCAGCCTGTAAAATTGTAAATACTGTAATTCAATAATTGGGTTCACAGCTTCAGTAGTTAATATAATATCAATTAAATTTTTATTTTGGTTGATTTTCATTTTATTAATGATTTAATGATATATATTATTTTTACTCATTGATAATAACTCTGACTTATGCTGTATAAATATTATTTAAATGTATTTAATATGAAGTTATTATTAGGGCTGTAAATAACCGAGAAAAATGTTTAACCGGTGACCGTCAACTTTTAACCGGTTTTTAATCAAACCGAAGTTCGATTAAAAACCGCTCAGAATTCTGAAAATGTTTGATCGATTAAAAAACCCGTCTAATCGTTATCGGTTAATTTTATTCGATCGGTTAATTATTTGAATTTATTTGATCGGTTAATTTAACCGAAACGGCTTACTCTGCGCCATCGGTTAGTTTTTGACAATTATCACGTTAAATTAAGATAGATTTAATACAATTGCATACTTAACTGAATATAGTTCAATATTCTTTTTCCTTCAAGGTTCAATATAACGATAAAAAAATAAAGATATAAAAAAAGTTTTGAAAAGTTAATTTTTTACGATCTTATCTGATACGGTATGCAAAAACGTTCACCTAATGTATTAATTTTTTTAAAAAGTACAAAAAGAAAAATATATTCATGCCGAAATAGTTATATATATTATAAATTATTTTCTGCAAACAGACTGAATAAACTTATAATAGTTATAATTTAAAAACAAATTGTACGTGCTTTATTAGCAATTAGTGCCATCAGTGCAATTATATTTTAACCTAACTGAAAATTTACTCACATGCAGTTCACGATGTGTCAATTAATTTTTTTGCATTTTAAAAAATTATTAAAAAAAATTAACCGCGGTTTAAAGTGCTTAAAATTATGACACGGCTAGAAACGGTTAAAATTGACTATCGGTTAATTTTTAATTTTAATCGAAGTTCGGTTAAATGGTTAAATTAACCGTATCCTCGAGTAACAGTGTTTTATGAAAACGATTAACCGTGGGGTTTTAACCGGACGGTTAATCAACCGGTTAAAATTTACAGCCCTAGTTATTATGCGTGATACGTAGTTGTTGCATGTAGAAAATTTGCCACATTTTAAATTAAAAAATAATTCAAAATAAATTGTGTCAGTTTGTAAAGAACTATCATTATTATTATCAGGGAAATGTAAGATTTTTGAAAAAATAAAATTTATAACTCTCTTTAACAACATGTTATGTACTGTATTAATATTATTATTAATATTATTTATTTTTTTTTGAAACACGAAAGCTGATGTAAAAAAAAAAAAAAAAAGAAAACAATCGACCCCTTGAAAACTCACCTAAAAGCAGTATTATATTATTATATGACGAAAAAAATTGGCATTTCATAAAAAAAAAATACTATTTGCACCGAATTTTCCTTACACCGAGATTTCCTTGCACCGAATCTTCCTTTCACCAAGATTTCTTTACACCGAAAGTTCCGTACACCGAACGCTTACACCGAACATTCCTTACACCGAAATGTCTTACACCGAAAATTCCTAGAATCGAATACATTAAAATAAATGTAAGATATATATTATTATGAATGTATGATTGTAATTTTATTATGAACTCAATACATGTACGCATAATTATGTTCGTGAAAACAAAATAACATCTGATGATGGCAACGACGGTTTAAAGGCGCCGAAAGCTTTAATGTGATTTTATATATTTTAACTGTGCACGTGTTTCTGTGTGTGCAAGTGTTTTAATTGTATCGTGTTAAAGTGTAAACTATCAGCGAGGGTGACAGCCCAGCTTTTCAAGGTAATATATTTCATTATTAATTACTTAAATATATATAACATATATTATACCAGCAATGTAAAAAATCGAGAAATTGAGTAATGAAAAGGACATGCAGGGAACAGACTAATAATAACAATAAAATTAAATTGCACTCGCGGAGTACTGTAGTACCAAGAATTGATAATAATTGAAGTTTCCGATGAGTATAAAAAATTTACCACTTATCACATGGTTAATCATGTGTTCCTTTTTCCTGCAATGCGCAGCCGCATGTTGTAGTGGGTGCGTGTACAATTAATTATGGATAGTGTATAATCGTGTCATACACATACACCATACATATATATCAGAGAAATTACAAACAATTTTCATACATATATGCTCTGTATGCTCATTAGGTAAGATTTCTTTTCTACTGTACTAGCTGTACTGCATTTTTTTTTTCTTAATTTTCATATTATAGATAATATTTTGATGTAAATAAATTTGCTTTCAGGTTCTTGAGATTAATATTACATTTATATAAACGAAGTTATATGAACATATACAGTAGCTAGTGTACAATGATTATATTCAATCACAATTAACCATATAATGATATATTTTCCAAGAAATCCGAGCAGGCGCGTATTATAGAGTGTATGAACTTAAGAAACTTAAGCTAATTAAGCCAAAATATATAATTATGCATCAGTGCATGTCGAAACACATACGTAAACACTATAGCTGTTCAAATACCTAAAAAGAGGAAGGTCACTATAGCCTATAGCTTCATTTACTTAATTAGGAGTGAATTATTTTTTTTATTATATGGTTTAAATATGTGTTGTTTGTTTTGTTTCTTGTTTTTTTTTTGTTTTTTTTTACCAGTTGTACCAATAAATAAATAAAAAAATAATTAGTACACCTTGTGCACAAAAAGTTGTTCACACAAGTGAAATTTTGATCAGTATGCTGAGATGGGACACTTAGCCCTAGCTGTAGCAGAAATGTAATTTTAAAATTAAATTTTTAATTTCATATAGAATTGTAGATATTGATATAGTTCTAATAAAAAAATTATAAACTTATAAGGCAGGCAAACTTTCTGTGTGTTGCATAAAATCACTTTTGTTGTTTCAATTAAGAAAATACAGAGCTTTATAAATAATTCATTGCCTAAAATTGAACTACTATATACTTTAACATAGGCTGGGCTAAGTAAAAGAGTAAATTAAGATGATAAACATCAACTCAGTAAGAGAGAGGAGAGAGAGAGAGAGAGAGAGAGAGAGAGAGAGAGAGAGAGACTGTGACGTCACTAGCATGGTCCCTGTATATGGTCACACTGGCAGGTTACTTAGGCTGCAGCATGGCCCACTTACAATTAATGATATATCACGGCTGCAGCGAACATTCGCTATAGAGCGGTGACGGTGGGCCGCGAGAAACAGGTGCCTATTTTTTTTTATTGCTTAATTAAATATTAAATATATTATCAAGTGAACATTGATTCGTTCTACATAAAAAAGGGAAATAAAAAATAATAATTCAGAAAGCGTTTTCCGTCCAATTTTTGTCTTGTGCTCATACAGATGATATTATTGTACTTTGGAGATTTAGTATTAACACGTCACATTAGAACATATATAAGACCATCAGAAGGAAAACCGATTATTTATTTATTTATTTATTTATTTATTTATTTATTTATTTATTTATTTATTTATTTATTTATTTATTTATTTATTTATTTATATGATATATTTCGTTCAGAGCATAGCTAAATTTCATGCTGGTACTATAATGCTTTTCCGTCAATCGTCAATAAAATTAAATACGTTCACTTTTGTATTCCTTAATATAACCTTAAACCTTAAAGGCCTTATGAACCTTTTCACAGTATTATCCAAAGTACATGGTTAGCTTTGCTTCAGTGTGATTCGGCTGCATATGTTTTTTTCGTTTCAGTAGCACAAATATCAGAGATAATAGCCGATGAAAAAGCACCTGTGACGTCACTCACGCTCATTCAGCGGCGACAATATAGGGAAATCCCTGCAAAAGATAGGTTCACTCCCGCTGCAACCAGGGCCACAATTTTACTTCTGGAATTTTGAAACTTTACCAGGGCAGTCTTGATAGTATTTTTCAAATAGACTGAAAGAATTTTTTTGGTGGCGTGTGTACAGATTAAGTTATTGCGGTAGCAAGATAAGCCAAAAATTTAACATTGTTTTCCTATACAACATTTTCGCTCCTCTTTCTACTGCAATAACTCAGATTGTTTTGAATCAGGCTATTTGAAAAATACTATTACACAAAATACACAGGTTCCTTTTCATCGGCTATTATCTCTGATATTTGTGCTGCTGAAACAAAAAATTTTATGCAGCCGAATCATACTGAAGCAAAGCTTACCGTGTACTTAATATTGTGCAAAGGTTCATAAGGCCTTTAAAGTATGATAGCTGCATGTATAACAGAGACAACATACGATCTAATTCAAATTCTTTATTCAATCATTTTGGTTGTACAATGACAAACTTGGATCACGTCAGGATAAAAAATAATAATAAAACAAAAACAAAGAAACAACACACACAAAATCCTGCTGATATCTGTTATACTGACCACATTATAGTGATTCACTGCAGTCACAAAGTTTCCCTACAGCGCCTTACACTATCACATGCATGACATTTGAGTTTTTAGCAATCGCTTGATGAAGTAGCAAACTGAGAGATTCGTTAAAATTAAGCCAATCTAATATTTATGACGTAAAAAATAGGAATTAGTATTCCTATATTATGTGAATAATAATTTTATGTACTTCTGTACTGTATACAGACTTCAAGTAGAAGGGGGAACGGAGAGCTTATTAATTTAAAATACGTTCCAATATCCACAATATTGCAATTTCTTGGAATTGAAGTCTCCAGAATCTCCAGATCTGCAGAAAACATGATTTTCAATTATTTATTTAATAGTTTTTAGAATATAATCAGACAATTAATATTTTAGAGATTTCTCTTGATTTCCCTACCAGTAAATAACATGAGTAAATGCATAATACATGCATGATGATGCATGAGATGCAAAGTCAAACGCGGCTGGTTTTTAATACGAATTGACCGCGCGCGTGCGTTTGCCCAAAAGACATTATTAACATAAGCCAGCAAATTAATCATAATTATACTAAAATTATCAAATGTTCAATTTTTTAAAACATATTATGTTAAAAAGTAATTTAATTTAATATTGATTTTCTAGAAACACAATTGTGTGACCGAAACTGCTATTTAGGTTTACCAAAATATTTTTACCTCAACGTTGCATAAAAAAAATATAACAAACAAATAAATAAATAATACAAGTTATTTATTACATTTTAGATAATATAATATATACGGCTTTAACTATTAAGGGTGAATGATGTCAGTGTTCATAGAGTTGGTGAGTTTCTGAAAATATTTTTATTGGGCAAAAAATAAAGCAACTCACATATAATAATTCACAAATAAGCGTGTTTGTGCTGCAGCTGTGTATCTTCGGCTTTAGAGCATTTTCATTTGACCAGAACTAGATTGGAGCATCCCGCGAATTCGTTTTTCGGCTTTGGGTCAGATCGGCTTTGGAGCATTTCGATTTGACCAGAACTAGATTGGAGCATCGTGGTTTGACCCAAAGTCGAAATGAGATTTTATTTCGGGTTTGGAGCATCCCGCGATGCTCCAATCTAGTTCTGCGCATTTTTTTCGGCCCTGGGCCGAATTCGGCTTTGGGTGCCAACATATATTATATATATATGATGTGAGAGGGAGGCATGATGTACATCATGGAGGGAGGTAACACGCTTATTTGCGTGTAGAGTTAGAGCTGCAGCATGCTCTTATAACATACAATATATAATATATGCATTTCATTTTAAATACGGAAGAAAAACATTGAATGCACAGGGGCTGCGGCAGCATGGCCATAAGTCAGATCAATCTCGATCTTTTACACTAAAAAATCAATAACTTAAGGGTAAGGTAACGCCACCAATGTTAAAAAAAATCCCTCTCACAAAAATTCTGAAAAAAATTTAAAATGTTCTCCTCTATACCCCCTATCAGTACCTAAAATATCAGGTATACAAATACGATCTAGTTTTTGAGTTATAAATTTTTAAAGTTGACTACTTTAACATGGAGAAATGAAACTGCCATGTTAAATTGGTCAACTTTAAAAATTCATAACTCAAAAACTAGATCGTATTTGTATACCTGATATTTTAGCTACTGATAGGGGGTGTAGAGGAGAACATTTTAAATTTTTTTCATAATTTTTGTGAGAGGGATTTTTTTTAACATTGGTGGCGTTACCTTACCCTTAAAAACTAGACTGATTTTTATATTTTTCTCTTCAGCCAGGTTTATAGTCAAGTTGTTCTTTATTTCTAGTTGAAAAATATTTTAGATTTACCGTTGGAAAGAAAATGAACCACTGATCTTTAATGAATGAGTCACATTTAAGTTGTATAAGGAAAGTATTAAAAGTAAATAAATATGTGAACATACAAAGCAAATGCGTGGTGGCTAATAAAAAACAGTGGTACTTTGCACTGGTTGGCCGCGGCTGGGTCACTTTGTCTTGTGTTTGCCTATAGATAGAGTGAACCACACCACAACAGCGTTGGATTGGGGCGAGGCGCATTGCAGAACGAACCATCGGAAAACGAGAGAGAGAGACTCGCTTTGCTGCTGAAAGTAGAGTGGGAGTGGTATAAATGGAAAAGTTGGTCTCACATCTGCACATATTGTAGGCAGCAAGCTTCAGCTTAAGCACCACCTCTCACTAAAATCTAAACGTAAGTTACATGACATTATTATATTTTATATTTATTCAGTAATTTGTTATAGCCTAAATGCTACTGCAAGAATCATATTTCGTTTTTAAATTGCGTTACACTTAATAAGAGTATATCAGAGATTAATTATATTCATTATATTACATAAAAATACATTATAATTATGTTGAATTTGATACTGGCCATGTAACATTATTGAATATATACATAGATGTTATAAAGTAGAGTTAGATTGCGTGAATGATTTTGTAAGCAATCAAACAATCATAAGTTACAAACATAATAGTTTTTATTAGTGTTCGTGACATAATTGGTGCATTCTCTTGAACTTTTAAATTATGCGCGCGTAAGTTATATAGATTTTTAAGAATATTGTAGAAGGTAGACTAGTATACACTACAGCACGTTCATATCACTTTTGTTAACTAGTTCATCAACTTATATACAAAAATTTATGGAATAATTTGTTATTCGTGTGTAATGTTACTGATCTTGACAAAATGTCTTGAAACCTTTCACAGCTTTTCACTATGGGGGTTATATTGATTATATAAATATAATGGTAGCAAAAATTGTTTATATTTTTACAGTTCTAGTCAAGTTGGGGAGTTTTCGTATATAATATTATATTGTTCAATATAAAGTTGGGCGTCTGGTCTCTTGGTTATTTATTTTTTTCACCTTAAAAGGAAGAGCTGAGGGGCGAGATAAGGGTCGTTCCTGCTTCACCCCAGAATATAAATATATTTGATCATATTTAATCATAGATTTAATATACATTGATAATTATTATGTGTGCTGGGTAAAATACCATACATTAATATTGTTGTTTTTATAAAAGGAGATATGTACGGAATATTCGATTAGATGATTATATAATTAATAAAAAGTTCAATTTTTGTTATGCTATATCGCGTGATTAATATTAATTTTAATTGTTTCATTACATACATTTGAATAATTAATGTAATAAATAAATTTGAACATTAAATGTAGTCTTGTAGATAGTTTCAAAATTGATGTTTTTTTTAGCATATTTAACGTGCACTGCAGGGTAACGATGGAAGAGTTTTTTTTTCTGTTGCTTTAATTATTATTTCTGATTGTTTGATGTACTTTGGCATGCAATGCACAGTAAATAAATATCGAAATTCGAGAATTATATAGAAGAAGCTTTATATAGTTTTTAACTTTGTCTTTTTAATATCCAAGTACAATACTGTTACCAGTGTTTAAGTTTCATTACATTCTTGAGTTTTTTCACCATCGTGTGTCCATAAGCTCCTATGGTACGATTTCCGCGCGTCATTTCCTTATACACTCCTCACAGTATACAATTAATTTTTTATCCCCATATATAGCGCAACACCTTTTTTATTTTGTCTTATGTACAGTATATGTATAATATTTTATTCAAATAAATAAATGTACGTGGACATGAAGTCAATCAAGTGCATGAAGTGAATAGGTGAATACATCAGGCAGCGATTAAAATATATTGTATAATCGTATATCACCGTATTTGAGAATGACCTGCGTATTATATAATAAATAAGATATAACCCGTATACCTATATACATGTATGGTCAAAATATCTCTGTTATGTATACTGTATAGTTCAGCATTTGAATAATTTTAATTGTAATTAATACACTTATAGCTGCATTTGTAATTCTTCTTTATTCGTTATAATGGAGTATCGACCCAAAAAAAAATTACATAATTGATTAGAGGGTGCAAAGTTATTGTAAACAGCTTTTTTTTTAAGATTTTTTAGAGCCTGGGAATTATTTTAAAAAAATTAAAGGTGGAGAGATTCGTCACATCTTAATAATACGAATAGAACTAAAATGATCGTGGGTTCAAACCTGAACATTGAATAACTCTTTAGCAATACTTCACCCTCTAAAAAATATGAAAAAAAAATCAGAGTGGAATAACTTTGCACCCTTTATTCATTTCTGTACTCATTTTTGGAAGGTAATATAAATGAGAAAACAAACGGACAAAACCTATATTTAAAACTTCAATATAGATTATTATCCTCGTGAAACATAACTTTATAACTAATAATGGAAGAAGTATTACAGTGTGAAATTCTCAAAACCATATTAACAGACTCTAGCTGTTTTATTGAGAAAAGGGAGATGAAAGAATTTCAAGGTTTTTTAACTACACCATATATATATATATATATATTTACTAAGCTTTGCGTTGCTCAAAAAAGTAATCGGCAGTCGTCGAAAAAAATAATAATATAAAAATGAATAATTTATTTATTTTATTCATTTGAACTTTTAGGTTGTACAAGACAAATATATTAGGTTCACGTCATAATCAATTAAATCCTGAAATAAAAAATAGACGGACAAAACAAACATCAACATAACACACAATATCAATGAAAGAGGAACCAAAAATAGCCCTAAATTTTAACATGCAATTTATACAAATTAATTAAAGTGTATAAATTTAAGTAAAATCGGAAATGCTTAAACAATTTTTTTTCAATATATATAATTAATTACAAAAGGTAACACTTCCTACCCTTCCACTTAGGGAGTTTTCTGATTTCGGATCAAGAACTTATTTTTCTGTAAAGCCTTGCTTTAATGCTAAAACAGCTACCGCAACTGACTTGAAACCTCCAATACTATTTTTTCTCCCTTTTTTTAAGTTTTTGGGTCGTTGAACTCGGTTCTTTTCCCGCCTGGTAGTTAATTTGCACTCCATTGCTTTTTCCATGGCTGGCTTAGCACGTTATAGCATAATAACATATAACCACATAACATAGTATTACAAAATTAATAACTGCTGTCTCCAGCGTTATAAAAATACGGCAATAACAGCAGCAGTAACAACAGAAGGCACATACAGTGTGGCCCAAACTTGACGCTATCTGCTCGTATGCGCACACAAGGTTCATATACCTTGATAATTAACGCAGCTACGCTCAGTCAATGGAACTTGCAATACAGGACGTACTTTACGATACGATACACCTAACCTTATAATGTGCGTGTTTTTTCTTCACATTAAATTGTAGACATGGTAGTATTATTTATAAAAAAAAATTAAATTAAATTTATAAAATTATGAAAATCATGCTCAATGTAAAATTTCAAACACAAATGGTCAAATTGCTTTCTACAAATTAGCATTGTATTTACAATAATTGCACTTATATAATTATTAGCTATGTTCCAACTCTTTTTTGAGTATGTTTATAGAAACCATTTACAGTACATATTGGAATACAAAGACTATTATCTTTTTGGTTATTATAAGTTTGGTTTTAAATTTTAATGTTATTTTAAGTAAGTAGGTTTGCCAATTTTAATTAGTTATAAGGGTATTGATAGATACTATGATGAATGATGTCTATATGATCGAATAAAGTTTTAATTTTTAGTAGGGAATAATTAATTATATTTTTATATCTATCAGTTTATGATGGATATAATATTCCTCTATGATATATCTATATATACAGTATATCTATGATTTTTAAAGGGACTTAGAATGAGGGCATTGCACGAGCTATAAATTATTGGTTGAATAAAATTCAGTTCCATTTCATCGAACTAGTCGCATTTCTTAGGCATATATTTACATTATACATTATAACCAATTAATAATGTGTTAACTCCCTATATATTATACTTCATACTTTTTAACTTAATTCAATAAAACTAAATGTAAGCATAAGCAATTCTTACATCATAAGCGCAACCAATCGTTTTAACCGGATCATCATTCTCCGTATCCTTAGATGTATATATAATTATACATTACCAGAACTTTTAACACTCCGTCTTAATGTATATAATAGCATGAAACACAGTCTATTCTTTATGCCTATATACTTCTATCTTTACATAATATATGAATTTATTCAAAATAACAATGATCTTCTGATGAAATATGACAGAAATTTAACACTAATCAGGTCATATTAATTGTGTAGAGTGATCTGTGGTTAACTGGTGGTAATTAAAGAGCTATTTTTTTTTTTTTTTTTTTTTTAAAGACGTCGTGTTTTTCTAGATCTGAGCAATTCCAAGGAGCTCCAGCAATCTGCAAATATGTGTGACGAGGATGTGGCTGCGCTAGTGGTGGACAATGGTTCCGGTATGTGCAAGGCTGGCTTCGCAGGCGACGATGCACCACGCGCCGTCTTCCCGTCCATCGTCGGCCGGCCGCGTTATCAGGTACTCTCCATGTCCATTTACCTGCAAGTGCAAATACAAAGATTTTCAAAAAAAACTCCTCATTTTACTTACAAGGCACAAAAGATCTGTCCATATACAGGCGCGGATTCAAGTGGGGGGGGGGGGGGAGGCCGCGGCTCTTTGAAAATTTCGATTTAACATGGACAATATAGGCATTTCCCCCACTCAAATTTTTTTAACATTGGCATTATGAAGAGGGCTCCCCTCCCCCCCGATTTTTTTTTTCTGGATCCTTGTCTGTTCATATGTATAGTGATGTAGATGTACTGTATTGAACAATTTTGCACGCAATCAACCTAACATCCAGGTACATTTTGGGAACAAACTTTACCCTTGCTCTGTTTGTGAGCATTGTAATATATGTAGTTTATGGAGGAGTGATGAACTTGATTTGGGGTGAGGGGTGGCTAGACTGGGTGCTCCTCTTAACTTATCCAAGATTAAAAACAGCAACAATACAAGTCTTCATATATATTTTTTTCTACTTAAATTGAACAGCAGAGCGTTCCCACGGTGTACTTAATAAAATCAGACCTAATTATTTGACATATATATATATATATATATATATATATATATATATATATATATATATATATATATATATATATATATATATGAATATATCTTATAATATAATTTTATTCTCATAACGTATACGTGTCACATTTTTTATTAAAACCTTTCGTTTTTGTCCATAATTTAGAAATGATACTACAAAACTTTGTTAAATTGACTCGTGCATTTACTATATAGTTTGACAAGAATCTATAATAATTGAACAAAATATAAAATGATTTAAAATCACACACTGGTATGCCGGAAATTGATCAATTTCTTGCCCTGGTAACTTTGTGTGGCACCGTTATGTATATTAACTTTAAAAATGTATGGATGTAATATATATCATATTTTACTATAAATTAATCTATAATTCCTTTAATCAACAAAAGTCGTTGAACAATTTTTTATTACGAATATTTTTGGGCAGTTGAAACTATTTTAAACATTAATTATGCTGACAGTTGAAAGAGATTTATTAAAAAACAAGTTGAAACTTTTATGGCACGTTCACTAAATATTTGTATATTACTGATTTGCAGGGCATTATGGTGGGCATGGGCCAGAAGGACTCGTACGTGGGCGACGAAGCGCAGTCTAAGCGAGGTATACTGACTGTCAAGTACCCCATCGAGCACGGTATCGTTACCAACTGGGATGACATGGAGAAGATCTGGCACCACACCTTCTACAACGAGTTACGTGTTGCTCCAGAGGAGCACCCCGTGCTGCTCACCGAGGCGCCTCTAAACCCCAAGGCCAATCGTGAGAAGATGACCCAGGTACTTAATTAACAGTTGATCATAGGTTTAAAATTCATTTCTCTTTGCTTTATGAAGCTGAAGCTATTTATATGCAGTAAATCAGGCAGGAGGCACTTTGAGTTTTCACAAAGTGTGCATGTGACTGATGTGACTCAATGGTGTCATATTTCGCAGATCATGTTCGAGACCTTCAACACGCCTGCGATGTACGTTGCCATTCAGGCAGTGCTCTCCCTGTACGCGTCTGGACGTACCACTGGCATCGTCCTCGACTCGGGCGATGGCGTCTCGCACACCGTGCCCATCTACGAAGGTACTGTACGGCACATATATACTACAATGACGTATCTACACCCAGTCCCTCCGTAACATAATAGATAAATTTTGTATATATATATTGCATATTTGGATAGTCGGCTTCGAGTTTTGTATGTACCATATATATATATATTGAACCATAAAATCATTCTGCAAAAATCTGTGACGTCATAGTCATGTAAATATTTAACATGCAAGCATAGGAAAAGACGTTGCTTGAATCAAAGTCACATTGTATTTCTGCTCGATGTTGAGGGCGTCAGAGGGTTAGCAAAAATCTAAAAATAAAAAAAAAATATAATATAATATAATATACAATACACAACTCAATGTACGTACGTATTATATATAATTTCTATCCCATTAAAAATGCCATGCAAGTTAATATGGTCCATGAAGCTGCATGCTCATGCATGCAGTTTCATTTTATCTTTATTTAACATTTACTTTTCAAAAAAACTTACAAGTTCAAGTTTTTTTAAAAAAATAAAAATATATATATTCCTAAATTAAAGACTAATTTAGGAAAAAAATATGTTGAAAATTAATTTATTAGCAGTAAATGAATATAATTTATAATATAACTGAAGAATTTGCGTTTTAACGGGGAGTTAATAATAATGTGACAAATTACTCAAATTAGTATGCCAGTAGTTACAATATGAATAATTAATGTGTGATCATGCCCACAGGTTATGCTCTGCCGCACGCAATCCTGCGACTGGACCTCGCAGGTCGCGACCTCACGGACTACCTAATGAAAATCCTGACCGAGCGTGGATACAGCTTCACAACAACAGGTGACTTACCTGCTTACATAACCTATTATTCTCTTTTTTTTATAAATGCATCACTTTCTTCCACATGTTCTAAAATTATATATATATATATATATATATATATATATATATATATATATAAGTAATCAATAACACAATTTAACACTCTAGTCAAAAGTTTCGTGACTGGTTGATAAAAACATAAATCCAAAATTCAATCAATCATTAACCTGAAGTTAAGCGCATATTGTTAAGCACTAACTATGCTTTTGTTTCATTTTTCTGAAGAAAAATAAGTAACGAATTTTATTTTATATAATGATACAAACCAAGAGCACGTGTTTCTTGTATGATATTATTTCTTACAATTTTATTTTAAGCAATATCACATCGTGTAAAAATGCTTATCAGCTTTCATTTCTATGGTATTATTATCAAACTCATCAACCAACCGCGCAATTGTTACAGAGAACCCCTCTACTAATTTCTTGATACTACATTGATTACTGGCGATTCCGAGATGTTCGTTCTTGATCAAAACAACTCTTAACCACCTCCCTCTAGCATGTATGTGAAAATAAAGAAATATACATGTATGATTGCAAAATTCATAATAATTTTATTGATTTTAGATGTAGATAACAACATAAGCACGTCAAATCAGGTATCAACAAATAATGTTTATCATAAAAACAAACAAACAAAAACTTAACAATTAAGACTCGTACTATATATATAATACGTACAAACTATACTATATAGATTATTAAATTTATTATGGAAAATGTGAATTAAATTGCTCAGTTATAAATTCAACGTCATTTATCTATTGTATTTGAATATATGCAATATTAAGCACTTGCAGCTTGGATATATTATAAAATAATTACATTCAAAAATAAAATATTCGTACCTTTGTATATCATATCATATATTATAAGGAGTTGGAAGTGCAAGATATGCGACTTTTCAAGAATTATTGCGTAACATTAAAATCAACATTATCTCAGCAAGAATTTGAAAATAAAAATGAAAGAAAGCCTATAATAGCGATTGATTGTAACAACGAATTTTTTCGTTTACTTGGTACTCGAGGAACTTGTTGCATTAAATTTGTTGCAGCAATGAGGAGGTTAATTATTATACTGTATTATGTATAGACAAAAGCTACATTTACACGTTGCTAAATCTTTAACTAACTGCCAATAATAATTATTGCTTACAGCTGAGCGAGAAATTGTTCGTGACATTAAGGAAAAGTTATGCTACGTTGCTTTGGACTTCGAACAAGAAATGGCTACTGCAGCTTCCAGCAGCTCCTTAGAGAAATCTTATGAGCTTCCTGATGGCCAAGTTATCACCATTGGCAATGAGCGCTTCCGTTGTCCAGAGGCTATGTTCCAGCCTTCGTTCCTGGGTATGGAGTCATGTGGAATCCATGAAACTACGTACAATTCAATCATGAAGTGCGATGTAGATATTCGTAAAGATCTGTATGCAAACACTGTACTATCTGGAGGAACCACTATGTACCCTGGAATAGCCGACCGTATGCAAAAGGAAATTACCGCTCTTGCTCCTAGTACAATGAAAATCAAAATTATTGCGCCACCCGAAAGGAAATATTCTGTTTGGATCGGTGGGTCAATTTTGGCATCACTTTCTACTTTCCAGCAAATGTGGATTTCAAAACAAGAATATGATGAATCAGGCCCTTCCATTGTTCACCGTAAATGCTTTTAAACAATTCGAACAGAAAATAAGTAAACATAAAATTGAAAGTTTATTTTATATCTTACTCTTGGTATTTTATGCTATATGGCCCTAATAAATAAATAATGCGCCCTCTTAAGAACAACAACCTTATTGTTTTGAAGATAATTTTTGGAATATAAGATCATTAATGATTTTTAATATTTACAATTTATTAACTTGGCGGTGATTTTTATTTGCTTCGGTTAGAACAGGGCTATCATTAAATGAATATAATTTAAAATTATTTTTACATTGATGCAGGTGAACATTGAAATCAAAACTAATGTTACTCGATCATGACTTGCAATGAGTGCGGTGCTATATGATTTAACCTTATAATAAATAAGTTGTTTATGATATGCATGATAAAATTTATTCTTATTTTTGCGTATGTAAATTGCTATGTGTTCAAGAAAAGTTTTCCGTTTTAAACCATACGCTTAGTCTATGACCATTTAAAAAATTGAATTTTCTTTGTTAAAATTGTAAAAAATTGTTTTATCATTTTAAAATTTTGTAACCAAATAAAGCCAATTAATAATTTCCTTATTTTTACTCATAAGAAGGCTTACTATTTATATATAGGTGATGTTAAAATGTTAATTATATATATATAAATTATCTTGTACAATATCGCTCATATAATTATGAAATAAAAATTTATTTATTGACATATCTTTGCATTTAAATTTCTATCAATTATCTTCTTCCCCGCTATTTTATTTTGTTCAAAACTGTGAGTAGTGTGAGTCATCAACGATTTAAATGTATATTTTTAAAAGCACCTCCACCCAGAAGACTTTGAGTATAATATAGGCAGTAACTTATCAGCATTTTATGCTATCAGTTAGTGAAATTCCATAATGATAACGTCTATTTGATATTTCATACCGCCTATTATACATATTATATACATAGTGTCTATTATAATTATCATGACGTGTATTAAAAATTATACACATTTACAAATTGTTATTAATGGATAACTATAATATTTTTTTTTACATGATATTGCTCCAATATCAAATATTGCTAGTCTTTAGTTTACTAACTGTAAGTAATCGTCCTTGTTTAGAGTCAATTATCTGCACGATTACACATTTTAATTACTTTATTTGATATTTGGTGATGCATAACAAAATCATTCAGTGTGGAACCAGAAATTTTATAACGTACGTTATTTAAAGTAAAAAAATATTGAATTAAAATTACTAAATTTTATATAAAAGCATGAAATTGATTAGTAGTGATTATAACTGTACTTTTATATATTTGTGAATGCTAATAAATTTATGTTAATTATTATATAGAGACATTTAAGCACCACACAAAATAGAATGTGTCATACGAAGGTTTCTTTTAACATCATGTGATAATATAATTAATTGAAATCGTAACTTGTAGTGTAAATCAATAAAGGTTCAGCATTATCAAGTATATATCAAAGGAACCGACATTAATTAAAAGTAATTTCATTTTAATATTAATTGATACCACTCACTGTTAATTTGATACTACTTGATGCAATACCTGCTAAGATGTCATTATAAATAGAAAAATAAACAGGAATTTATAAAAATCACTTTTACACTATGTCACCATATTTATTATAAGGATAAGGTATCACATTTGATGCACTTCTATCAAATGCAAGAAATAATTATATTGATAAATAATATAAATATTTTAACCATTTTAATTGCAATTTTTAATCAGAATTATTAAATGTAGCAAAAAGAGCTTGTTTGAATCGGGGCGATTCGCGAGTTATCCAGAAAGTTATCCATAACGTTTCTCACGCACTATAACCGAAGTTAGAGCCAAATTTTACTGTTAATGACACTAAACGTGCAGGTTAGGGAGAAACCTGGTATAATAACTCTGTTCGTGAATCGCGCTAATTAATATATTTTATACGCAGTATAAATAAACACAAAAACTGTTGTCAAGTTTGTATTATTATTTTAATTGAATGGAGTATCGACCTCAATTTTTTTATTGTAGAAATGGATAGAGGGTGCAAAGTTATGCTACCCTGATTTTTTTCAGATTTTTTACAGCCCTGGAAGTATTTTTAAAAACTTATTGAAAGTCCTTTTTGTGACGTCACGTAGCGGCAAGTCCTATCCTTTTCTTAAGGAGAGACGCCTCGTGACGTCACAAAAAGGACTTTTCAATATTTGTTTAAAAATACTTCCAGAGCTGTAAAAAATCTGAAAAAAATCAGGGCAGCATAACTTTGCACCATTTCCATTTCTGCAATAAAAAAATGCGGTCGATACTCCATTGTATAGCAATTACAAATCTTGAAACTATAACAGCCGAATCATATCAGTCAATTGAATCAATGATGATAGAAATGGTTGAACATTTTAGTTCAGTGTTATTTTCACTTTCAGTTTCACGTTGTAAAAAAAATATACATATATACTGTATAAATTATGAATGCAGTACATAATTACGAAGGAGTTATTCAAAATTTATCCAGCCTTTTTACTAACCGCGGTTAGGGCCAGTTAAATAATAGACTGGTTCTAAACGTGTTTAGTAAGAAAGGTGCTGGGTAACTTCCTTCGTAAATCGCGATCCTTTTTTAATACAAGAAAAAAATCAATTCAATGTATAATTAATTTTTACTGCAAATTGTTGTACAATAATAAATTATAACTAACAACAAGATAAAATTATCACATTATGCAATTAATTGAATTAATGCATTATTTAATTATGCTTAAATAATATTTCTGTATAGAGTTGTCACTGAGGATTAAACAAGCTTATGTCCACTTTTCATTTAAGATCAGTTTCTCATATTGATTTTTTATTTATTTTTTACAAAATGACCTTATTCCAGAACTCTTTTTTTTTTTCCTCAGCTTTAATTAACGAGCTTTTAAAATGTAACACTTCATGAGTCACATTATTACTAATATTATTAATATATTATAAAGCTCTCAAAATATACACGATGTAATATGTGAGTTATGATTTTGAGATAAGATTGTCATTTCTATTTTATCGTCAATGTTGCGATAACAAGGCGGCTGAACGGACAGACAAGTGGAGTGGTTCTCTTTCCCTCTCGTTAGTAACTTACAAACTTCAGTTCGTGATCAACGTCTTTCTAGCAAACGCAGGTGAGTACTGTGTGCCACCTCTATCCATCTATATGGCACTATATTGTCAAATTACGAAGATGTATCTTGGACCAGTGAGCCAACATCATTGCCTTTTATTACAATCTTTACTACATAAATTAAACATGCTTTTTGGTGCTGACGAGGAGCTATATACAAACTGCACGTGATCGAGTATTAATTAAGTTAATGACGTTTCACATTGCTATATTTTATAATTTTTTTAAATTTGCAATCCTTGTCGCACTCGGTTTCATATATAGAGAATACGTGGTGAAACTTCGTAGAGAAAAGGAAAGCCAGAGTTTCTGCGAAATTTTAACATGTGTTATCATCACATGTTGATAACAACGAAAATAAAATTATTCTTTCTTCGGAGCAAAACCATGCAGATACCTCTAATTAAAACTTTCTTTCGTTGACCATCAAGCTCATCAATCATTGCAAAAGGTGAACTAGCAGTTCTGTTGAAACAAAGTTGACTTAATGTACGTTTTATTTCTACAATGATAGTCATGCAACATTTATTTCACATGCATGAATTAATATTATAAAATATATGTAAAAAATGCAGACTGATGGTGCATTGAAAGCAAGTTGAAAAGTCACAGTGAATAGCAGTCAATTTTTTGTTTGAATTACTAAAGCCATTGCTGATAACTTGATAAGATCAGAAAATATATGTACTGTCAAAGTTATTTAATATGATACAGCACTAGATATTCAATCTGATTTATATAATATAAAGTATAAAATTATTATATTTATAAATTTAATATTAATTGAAGTGCCTTAATTATATACAGTATATTGTTTTTATTATTATAATGTCAACTAATGGAAAAAAAACTCAATTTTATTGAAATGGGTAGTATAATTACTAATAATAATTATAATTATATTACATATTAATTATATGACGCCATATATCCTTTACGGGGTAAGCCAGCAGCATTATTACCTCGGCCGTTTACTAATAGATAATAGACCTCAATAGCACTCGATTCTTACATGTAACTCCACTTGCTTCAGATAAAAACATTGTTATTGTTTAAAATGTTGCAAAAATCATTATTTTATAATTTTAATTGTAAATAAGGTGGATTCACATGGCGATTTTTACCATGCGACGCGACGCGAATAATGCGCACTTGCTGTAACATCCATTGGCGGCCATATTGGGCGATTAAAAGAAAATGAGCATCGTAATTAACGCGATTACAGGTGAATTCGCCGCCGCATAGGATTTCACAGCTTGTGTGACAAAATCGCGTCGCATCGCCGCTGTCGCCATCTGAATCCGCCTTTTAACGAATTTTTGTTTATGATTGTTTTGTATGCTTGTGCATATAGCTGATTTGCGATGAATTCTGCCGTGGTGATGGAGGTGGGTGCCGAGCGCTGTCGTCTAGGTTTCGCCACCGAGCGCGCCCCTCGTGCTTCCATGCTAACCCTGGTTGGTCGACCCAACGGAAAGGTGAGAATATCAATCCGATGAATAATTATCACATATGACATAACATGTAACATGTTCTATACAAAATAGTAATTAATGATGCGAAATCGATTAACATTAAAATTCTTATCTCTGCATTGCATGGATTATATACGTATGTGGGTGTATAATTTTCTACGAATACAGTACGAACTTCATTTAGCTCACGTAGATTGATTACGTAAATGTAAGTATGGAGTTTGTTTCAATATAAAAAGATTAATTTGAAGTCGATACAAAATTTTGCACATATTTAATCATGAATCTTTAAACTGTACAGAAAAAAGAAGAAGTAAACAATAAATGTGAATTATTCTGACAACCTATTTGTATATTAAAAGTTAAAAGTTTCGACTTTTCAGCATTTATTTATACAGCTACATAATTTTTAATTTATAATATATATACATATATGCATACAGAAAGCTCAAATAGTGATCAAATTTTTCAAGTGAAGTTAGTATTCACAAAAAATATATTATAGTTAGGTGTGCCCCTCTCATGAAAAAAAAAAAAAATCTATAAGTTAATAGCATAATAGTTACACAAAAAGAAATCTTGAAAATGCTGACACAGCGTGGCATTTAACATTGAGTTTACGAAAACAACACCCCTGATTTACTCAACATTTTTACTATAGTGATGTGCCAATACAAATATACAATGCCACAAGCCGTGAGTTTTTTAGTATAATTTTTTTAATCCTTTTGTTTTGTAGGAAATTAGCAGAGATGCAATCTCGTGTCAATTTAGAAAAGGAAATTCACGCTTTTCTGGCAAAAAAAAAAAAAAAAAAAGGGGGGGATGAAAACTACCAAAAACTCATTGGTTAAAAATTACAGCACAAATATTTATGTTTGATAGATTTTTTTTAGTCTTCCTTGAGTAATTAAAGAGGAACACAACTAGTTTTTCCTCAAATAAAAACCTTGATCACTCTACTTTAACGGCTATATTTATTCTTAATGAGTTCATGTTTACTGAACAACGGCACCATCAAGATCTTCACAATGATATATTGACCATCAGGTGGCACAGCGAATCCCAGATCTGCGAGACTATTACGTCGGTAACGAAGCGGAGCTGAAGGCAAGCATTCTGAACGTCCGACACCCGCTGCGCTACGGTATGGTTGACAGTTGGGACGACATGGTACTACTTTGGCGCCACGGCTTTCGTGAGCTGCTCAGGGTTGCACCAGAGGACCACCCCGTTCTTCTCTCCGAACCTCCACTCGTACCTCCAGTTAACAGGGAGAAAATGACGCAGGTAACAAATCTAAGCGCCCTAAAAGAAAATTATTGGATTTTTATTACATTACAATAATTCGCAGGTTGTGTTTTCATTCAAATGCGGTTCTAGGGAACTACTAAAATTTTGTTTTGAGTATGGGCTGTAATATACCCAGCTTATATATTAACTATGACAATGAACATAATTGAAATGGAATGATAATCCCAGGTGCTGTTTGAAACATTCCGAGTGCCGGCTATGTTTGTGGCCCTCCAGCAGCTTCTGACCCTGCTCTCCGTCGGACAAGTGCATGGGCTCGTGTTGGATACGGGCTTTGACGCAACGTACATCGTCCCAGTGTATGACGGTAAGTTAAATTTGTATAACTTACCGTTATAAATGTACAATCCTATTTTTTTTATGAATTTTGATATATATATATATATATATATATATATATATATATATATATATATATATATATATAGTGAAGGGTACCTCGATTTATTATTCTAACAATTTGTATCGAAATATGTTAAAAAATAAAGCTGTGGCAATTGTAGCATGAAAATTTGTATAATATTATATTGCTATTATTATATATTATACAAAATCAAAGAAGAAATTGATGTATCTATGCTAATATACTGACAAATAAAAAACTAGCAAATTGCTCAAATTATCGAGTATATTCCCAAAGGATGTGGCACTGAATAATAATTTAACAATTTAATAATATTATATATATATATATATATCACATATATATTATTCTGATTTAATATATAAATCTATTTATAATAATTTATAATTGAAATTTTCTTAATTGCATGCATAACCATGGTTAAAGGTTATAGTGCTATTGCAATATATACTAATATATCGGCCCCATTTAAATATAAATATATTTTATTCACCATTTTGTATCCACTATGTTAATAGTTGGAGGTTGGATGGAAGAGTGCATGGTATTTAGGGAAGAGTGGGCCATTTGGCCTAAATCCCGCCTCTATAATAAAGACGATTTTATTAGTATTATTATGTATTTCTTACCATTTCATCATTATTTGATTATTATTATTTTTTTTTTTTTTCATTTACTTATATACAGGGTGTTTACTTTGATTTGAACGTTTTAAAGTGATAATTAAGGATTGAAGTTCGATGGTAATATAGACATGTCATACATCAAATTAAAGCATACATTTTAAAGTTTTCAAAACTTGTATCATAAATTACATGTGCAGACTTGTCTGTTTTTGAGACGAAAAAGAAACAAAAATGAGCCGTTTTTTTGTTCAAATATCGGTGGTAACATGAAATTAAATGGCATTTTAATGTGACTGATCGCAACGTGGAAACTTGTCAGGATGAACGCCACATGCATCTTCAAATTTTGTCAATGAACCAGAAACAGAAATGGAATGGTTAAAATTCGTAGAGAAACCACATTGTGGTAAAAAGCGTTATCCCTGGATGGGAGAAGTGCAATTTTTTTTAAATGGTCACCCATCCAATCACAAAACAGTCTTGTGTTGCTTTACTTTGGTGATCTAAGGAAAATTGACCAAACGCATTACATATCACTCCCACACCAACCTTGCAATCCAGTGAAGGATTCAACAGTTAATTTCATGTTACCACCGATATTTGAACAAAAAAACGGCTCATTTTTTTTTCTTTTTCGTCTCAAAAAAAGACAAGTCCGCACATGTAATTTATGATACAAGTTTTGAAAATGTTAAAATGTAAGCTTTAATTTGATGTATGACATGTCTATATTACCATCGAACTTCATTCCTTAATTATCACTTTAAAACGTTCAAATCAAATTAAACACCCTGTATATATAGTTATATACTAGCTTGTATAGGAAATTACAGGCATGATAGCATTAATTGTGATGGCATCTTGCAGGATATGCCGCACAGGGTGCAGTGGCTCGCGTGGACTTGGGAGGAAGAGACCTCACTGACTACATGGCGAGACTGCTAAAGACGCGAGGCTTCCCTGGCTCGGTG
Source organism: Siphlonurus alternatus (assembly GCA_949825025.1). Classification (NCBI taxonomy): domain Eukaryota; kingdom Metazoa; phylum Arthropoda; class Insecta; order Ephemeroptera; family Siphlonuridae; genus Siphlonurus; species Siphlonurus alternatus. Next base: position 33,857,238 of record OX463788.1, read on the forward strand.
ACACAGCGAGCAAGCCATGTCAAAGCGGAGCTATGCTACGTGGCCAGAGATTACGAGGCAGAGCTGCAGCGCCTGCACCATGCTGGGGATATTTCTCGGTCGTATCAACTGCCTGATGGACAGGTACGTATATATATAATTTAGTAAAACAATCATCTAAAAAACACTAAAAATTTAATTAAAAATTTTAAAAATTAAAATAAAACACATAAACTTGACTATTAATTTTTTATTTGACTGGGTTAATAGTTAATTTGTCCTTTATCTTTGGGTGTAAAATTATTTCAGGTCAATCGGAAAATAATGCTGAACAATGGCCGCCAATGGTGCCATTAGTTCTTTGAATGAATTATCGTGATCATGTCCAGCATGTAAAAAAATTCAAAATTCAAAGAGCGCTTTGACATGATCACGATAATTCATTCAAAGAACTAATGGCACCATTGGCGGCCATTGTTCAGCATTATTTTCCGATGTTAAACCTGAAATAATTTTACACCCAAAGATAAAGGACAAATTAACTATTAACCCAGCCAAATAAAAAATTAATAGTCAAGTTTTTGTGTTATTTTAATTTTTTAAAATTTTAATTAAATTTTTAGTGTTTTTTAGATGATTGTTTTACTAAATTTTGACAATATAGTCGCTGCAGTTCCCAAGTTTCCAATGGTGAGTATCCATCTTGACGTCACCAACCTTTAATTGTCCTGCTCTTTTACCATTTACTACTAAGAAATGATTTTGCGCACGTAAAATTCCATACAGGAGAATTTTTCCATCGCAAATTATTAACTCCCTAAATAAGTGATCCTGTTTGCAGGTTTAAAATTACGTATTGGTATACTAACCTAAAGCTTTTACGTTTGCTGCATGCCATGAAATTTTTATTATTAGCCTCAGTTCAGTTATTAAAGAGAGTCTAAAGAATTTTGCGGTAGTATTAGTGTTCTGACTTCGGATTGAGAAAACGTGCGCAGAATGGTGGTTGTATAGCAGAAGTCAAAAACAGCAAAACGAAAATCATTCACTTAGAATATGACGACCAAATTAACTGCATGGTGGATGCTTACCATATTTATATCCTCTATGTATTTCCAAAACTTGATCGTGTTTTGATTTTTTTTTCTCAAAAATTGCCTTATTTTTTTACGAGTTACGTTTTACTAGAAAGATGGAATCTGCTAAGGGATGATATCATTATTTAAATAATGACTTGATTTCTGTTAAGCCTGTTATCGATATTATATTAAATCAAAATAATATCAAAGAATTACTGATTCTTTGATAATATACAGGCTGTCCTATTATAGCTATACATGCTATTGCTATTTCCTGTCACGATCATACTGATATTATAAAATTATGTGCAGTATATTAATTTTATTTTAAATGCAAATAATTGAAATTTAATAATAATTAAATTCTTTATCGTTTGATTTATCGTTCCTTTGCGCTCTTTCGTACAGCATGTATAACAAGGCATAATATCGAACCTATAATATTTATGTTTAATATCAATATATAATAACTAAAAAAAAAAAAAAAAAAACACATGATCGAGTTTTTTACTGATTTGTTTTCTTGGCGTTCGTTTTAAATTTATAACTAATTAAGCCTTGATCTAAATGCCATGCAGTCATATATCTTTGTTTGAAAACTGAAAAACTATATATTAGTCCTTACAACTCTTTATCTTTATTATATAATAGTCTTCCATCAAATTTGCAGTCCATTGATAACTTCAATTAAGTTATTAAAAAAAAAATGTTTACAAATTTCTTGTCGACAACGCATATTATAAAATTATAAAATAGATGAATTTACTAAATCAATAACAAAAATGTTGAAATATATATAAGGACTTTGCCAGTAAATAAATGGATGTTGTCCATGTCATACAAATACTAGTTGTTAGTTTTGTATATAATTGTTATTAACAAAATTATACTAAAGCTTGGAGAAATTATTAGGTGTCTGATATATATTATGTATTTATAAGATTTTAATATAATGTAAGTATAATATGTATGTTAAATAGATAATTGTGTATACATTTTGAACTTAATTTTAATTATATATGACATTGAGAGAGAAGATAAGAAGATATTATTATGGTGTCTAAATTTGAATATTGTATGTATCTATATTTTTTTACTGACTTATTCTACACATATATATGTATTATATATGTCAAAGAATAAAAATATATTCGATTCTATATTGATATTTTTTTACATTTTTTTTTTTTTTTTTTTTTTACAGGTGATCACAGTTGCCGAAGAACGATTCAGCTGCCCTGAAGCTTTATTCCGACCATATCTTCTTGATTCCGAGAGCAGTGGTCTTCACACAGCTGCTTTCTCATCTGTCAAAGGGTGTATTCCAGAACACCAGCATGCTCTGTACAGTAACATCGTCTTGGCTGGTGGGAGTGCTCGCTTTCCTGGACTCGCTAATCGTCTCAAGAATGAAATGAATACATTGGTGGCAGATCCCAAATTTGAATTAAATGTTCGAGATCCAATAAATAACTCTGAAAATTTAGAACCATCTGCATGGCTAGGTGGTGCTATATTAGCTTCATTACCAACTTTTCAATCCATGTGGATAACAAGACAAGAATATGACGAAGAGGGTCCTTCTATTGTACATAGAAAATGTGATCATTTATAAACATATTCGTGAGCTAGTTCTGTAATTTACAAGAAAGTGAATTCTTTTATTATATTTTTAACTGTACCTTTTTTGTATGTATGCATGATGCAGCATGCATATTTGTCAATTTGTATTGTGTAATATTTATGTACACTATATACTTATATACAACATTATACAGTTCATTTTTTATGTGGCAATGTAAAATATTATTATACTGTATTATTAGAAAAATATGCTTTAGGTCACAACTTCAATTATTTTGAAGAAGAAAGTAATTTCTTTTAACAATCTTGACTTGATGAATTAACTGTACAGTCCTCTTTACTGATGAAGCGGCCTGACGACCAAAAGCAGATGGCAATTGAAATTAATCAAGTCATCCGAGGAGACTCATTTTCACGGCAATTAAGCGCATATGGTCGTCTCGCTCAACGGTGGGTTTGTTGACGAGTGAAGGCGAGATTGACGTTTGTTCTCTTGTGGTGACGGAGTTGACGTTGGGCTTCCCAGAGCTGATGTTACATCTGTGGATTTACAAAAGATATCAGTAAAAATTGATTATTTTTTGTCCAGTAATTTGGGGGAAAAAAGTCACTGTTATTTATTATTTAATGACAGTTTTGATGATATGTTTTGAATGTTTTGATGGGTTTTGTTTAATTTTATGTATTTAAATTTATATAATAAATTCTTATAAATACATACTCCATAAATGGGGTATGATCAGCTTTTAAGCATGCATTAGCCTTCTGTTTGTTTAATTATATACAACAGTATGTCCAACGTTTAATTCAATACTGTAATTTTAACATGTTGATTAATATAGAAAATAAAGAATGAGCAATAAATAATGCCAATAAAATAATACAACACAACTTATTATAAAAATAATAAATATTAAAAACAGAAAAAAAAACATTATAATAACTACTGTATAATTACTCTTATGCTCATGGCAGTTAAGATTAATATTCCTGTACATTTTTTGTGTAACACTGCAGTTATCTGACTTGCATTCTGAGGCCGTGTCTTATAAAATTTATAATTTTAGCAAAAACTAAACTTAAAGTAGAGTGAACGATTTCATTTTTTTTTTTAAATATTTTATTTTCTAAAAATAGTTAAACTTGCCCTCTATTGAGAAATGAAAACCAAAAAATTCCATCTCAAATAGCTTCACCACAAAAAATTCCCAAAGTTGGTGTTTCGGAGGCCTTTAACATGCATCCTTATGGAACAGAAAACAACTTTATACTCCAACTTTGTTTGAACTATGGTACCAATTAAAAAAAAACGTACATAATCTATGATGAATTCTTTAATGGATTTTCAAATAATAAAAAAAATATGGACAAAAAATATTGAAAATCCTTATGGCAATTAACCCGCAAAAATTTCATTATTTTTTTTCGCCAAAACGGCTCCGTAAAAAAAATATATATATATTTGAAAATCCATTAAAGAATTCATCATAGATTATGTACGTCATGGTACCATAGTTCAGACAAAATTGGAGTAAAAAGCTGTTTTCTGTTCCATAAGTATTATGCATGTTAAAGGCCTCCAAAACACCAACTTTGGGAATTTCTTGTGGTGAAGCTATTTGAGATGGAATTTTTTGGTTTTCATTTCTCAATAGAGGGCAAGTTCAACTATTTTAAGAAAAAAAAATCAAGAAATGAAATCGCTCACTCTACTTTAAACCACTATTTATTATAATTTATGAATGACCTGGTTCATATTAATTTTCATGAAAGACGGCTGTCTATAATAAAGATTAATATTTTTAAAAATGAATAAAGAGCATCAAAATTATACAAACATATTACCCTGATTTTTTTATTATTATTAATTTTTTTTTTTTTTTCAGAATTTTTAGAGCCGGAAAAGTATTGCTAAAAAGTTTTGCAGAATTTGGGTTTGAACCCACACCTCGATCTTTTAGGTCCTATCCCTGTAATTTCAAAAATTTCTTAAAAATAATTCCCAGGCTAAAAAAAAAAAAAAAAAATCAACGTTGCATCAACCTCTCTATTCACTTCTGCAATTAAAAAGTTTCATATATCATGCTTGTTCATTAATTATATAATCAATACAATATAATATATAAATCTTTACCTGTCTCGGGAGATAACTTGACGTTCTTCTGTGATTGATATAGTCGTTGATATGTGGACCATAAAATGTCAAAATGTTATAGCTACAATCATACTAAATTTCATCAAAATAAGACTGTCGAGGAAATTAAGGCTTATAGTTGTATCCACTTCTCTGTTCTCTCTGGTTGTATCTAGTGTTGTAAAAACGCACGCGCACTTTACTTTAGCGCATTTTCTAGAAAATGCGTGCGCGCACATTAGAAAGTGCGGAAAGTGCGCGCATTTTCTTATTTGCGGGAAAATTTGAATTGCATTATAAGAACCCTAAATTTCGATATTCTGCAAGCAGTAAAGCAAAATGAAGTCGTTAAACAAGTTTTTACTTATGAAAAGTGCATTAAAAATTAAATTCACTAATATTATTTAACTGCACAACAAATATATTATAAAAATTTATTGGAAAATACTTTAAAACTGGAACTATTTAATCTTGGAATCTTGGGAACAATTTTAATTGCATATAAAGTGATTAAATTAGTTTTAATAGTTATATTTAACATTTTTAATTATTTTTAAGAGAGTACACAGCTATGACCAATCAGCAAGCAGAGTGAACGCACCAATTTTTAAAAAAATGCACTTTCTATTGCGCGACCGCACATTCTAACCATGCAGGGCTAATCCTCTATTGAACCGGGTATATATAAAGTCACTCAAGACCGTTACAAAAAAAATTGGATTGTTGAAATTTGTAAACAACACGCAAATAACCCCTTTTTAACCAATAGGAAGGCGTTTCAGCAAAACGGGTTATTTCTAAGCCAATCAGAATTCAGAATTGGGCCTCCATAAGCCGGAAGGGAGTGACTATATACACCCCCTACAATAGAGAATTAGCCCTGATTCTAACGCGTATTTTCTAAAATGCGCTGCGAACGTTCGCTTTTTTACAACACTAGTTAATTGTATCATGGAGCAGGGCAGTCTCCTGCGTAGGAGACTGCCCTGCATGGAGGAATTGGAGGAGTTTTACTCCAACTTTTTCTGAACTATGCATTTGGTACCATTTAAAAAATACTTACGTAATCTATGATGAATTCTTGAATGAATTTTCAAAAAAAAAAAAACAAAAAAAAATTACGGGTTCGTTTTCTTGGAAAAAAATCATGAAAATCCTTAAAACCCGCAAAAACGATTTTTTTCCGAAAAAACGGCTCCGTAATTTTTTTTTTTTTTTTATTTAAAAATCCATTAAGGGTAAGGTAACGCCACCAATGTTAAAAAAAATCCCTCTCATAAAAATTCTGAAAAAAATTTAAAATGTTCTCCTCTATACCCCCTATCAGTACCTAAAATATCAGGTATACAAATACAATCTAGTTTTTGAGTTATAAATTTTTAAAGTTGACTACTTTAACATGGAGAAATGAAACTCCCATGTTAAATTGGTCAACTTTAAAAATTCATAACTCAAAAACTAGATCGTATTTGTATACCTGATAAGCTACTGATAGGGGGTGTAGAGGAGAACATTTTAAATTTTTTTCGGAATTTTTGTGAGGGATTTTTTTTAACATTGGTGGCGTTACCTTACCCTTAAAGAATTCATCATAGATTACGTATATAGGTATTTTTTAAATGGTAGCATAGTTCAGAAAATGTTGGAGTAAAACGCGGTTTTATGTTCCATAAGGCTGCACGTCAAAGGCCTGCTCCGAAACACCAACTTTGGGAATTTTTTGTGGTGAAACTATTTGAGATGGAATTTTTTGGTTTTCATTTCTCAATAGAGGGCAGCTTAAACTATTTTTAGAAAATAAAATATTAAAAAAATGCAATCTCTCACTCTACTTTAAATAAACAAATAATATAAAAAAATCTCTTATAATTATAAAAAAAAATAAGCCTAAATTACTTTATAACATGGAGAAATTTCTATAATTTATCCATATGCTTTATAATATATGGTTAAAAATGCCCTTTATTATTGTATAATTAATCTATGCATGTATTTTTTTAAAATTAATTATATATATGCATGTAATAGCTAGCATGTATATATATAAAGCTTAATTTCCTTAAAATATTTATTTAAGAAACAAAATGTATGCGGAGTTTGATATACACGGAGCACGTGCAATATAATATAAATTTATTTTTAATAATATATTTAGTAATATTATATTATCAGGCATGTGTGTGTGAAAATCGTGAATTTCCCATAAGGTCCAATGTATAATATAAGCAAAATTTATACACATAATCAACATCAATGAACTGGACATATATGTGTTTGTTTAATTAAATTTACTTTTTGCCAAAATAGGGTTTTGAAAGTCATCTATTAAAAGCTGAAATTTTGATTATTTCAGGTTTTACTCATTCCGCGATGCGCAATTAAAACTATATTATGATCATATATATAATAATTATATAATAGTTAATTTTTTACTCATTTTTTCGGCTTTTTATATATCAGCTAAACACTTTCTTCTTCGACGATCTAATATATGTGAAACAATTTTATACCTTAAAAAAAATGGTAGAAGTCGCAACATCTCTCTCCTCCCCCTCCCGTTGTCCTCACGATCCCATCTCAAATTGACATATATATATTACACCCCATCCAAAAAACTAAAATAGAAAAAAGCACAACTAGAAATAAACAAATTAATGTGTTTATTGTAATAACAATTAATTTAATTCTTTTGTTTCACATTTTAAAAGAAACTTGCAGTAAATAAAATGGAACATATAAAAGAAACAAATTTATACAATCAAAAGTTATTGCATGAATAGAAATAGTTATAGTTTTAAAAATCATGATTAAAATTGTATACCACTTACTTTTTAATAGAACCATCAGATCGAGAGAATATAATTTTAATAGTATATGATATAATATATCCCTTGTAAAAAGGAATTATACTTATTACAAATTAATAAAAAGTATAATTCCTATGCTTAATTCGCCTAATTTAGTGTAATTTCTGAATGATTAATATACTAAATTACATGATTAATTATACTAGTTTAATTTTATTATACTAAATTATAGAAATAGTATACCTCTTTAAATCATTTTGAGGCAATCACATATATATAGGGTTCAATATGTCACTTATTTTTTTTACTTTGGAAAAATGCTATTTTTGGAAAAATGCTTTTCTATAATTTAGTATAATAAAATAAAAACTAGTATAATTAATCTGTAATTTAGTATATTAATCATTCAGAAATTATTATAAATTAGGCGAATTAAGCATAGAAATTATACTTTATTAATTTGTAATAAGTATAATTCCTTTTTACAAGGGATATAGACGATGATTTTCTTCAAATAATATATATATATATATATATATATATATATATATATATATATATATATATATATATATATTAACACACAATAATGATACTGCTGTAGACTCAAGTGTAAATTTTAATGTAATATTGGCATTATTTTCCGAAGAGATAATATTGTATATATTTATGTAATTATCTTATAATATACTTGACTTCACAGATAAAAAGAAGCTATATAGGTTCAAAGAAGTAGATAAAATCCCTTTTAGCTTGAAATGAAAATTAATTTAATTATATAAAAGTATGTTATAGTTTTACTATTACTTATTATATGAAAACAAAATAAAAACAAAATATAAAAATGAACATCATATTTATATTTACACACATTTCGTTATAGCTCTGAATATTTTTATACAGCTATTTGAAAATTTGATTACATGTCGGTATTTTACATGAAAATATATATTTAAAAAAAAAGCTAGTGAACCTAACCATAACCACATTATAATTTGAGCTGCCAAAATATATATTTGACAGAAATAACAGTGCTGATATATGAAGGTTTCTTCTTCGAAAAAAAAAAAAAAAAAAAGCAAGGTAAGGTAAGGTTTATAAACATTTAAAATTTTACATCTACATTATACTTTTTATAAGAGCTCTGAAGTTATAAAATTCAAAACTGAATTGACCGTTAATAGGGCCAACAACCTTGTACAGTGTTTCATATAAGAAGTTATAATCTTTATTTTTACATTATTACATTAAAAACTTCAAACAACACATTTTCTATTGGTTCACACAGAATCTTTTCAATTGATACTAACTTATGAGGTTACAAAAATATATAATATTATAAATATATATATTTTTAGCATAGACTTCTAGTCTTTAATTAAGTAAATTATTCTTAGTTGAAAAAAAAGCATACAATCAAATATCAAACTTAAAGGTATCATAATTATTAAGAAAAGGACAGACAAAAAAACAGCAATTACTTAAGGGTATAAGGTAACATGCCCAATGTTAAAAAAATTCCCACACAAGAATATTATGATTATTATCTGCGCTTAAAATGTTCTCCTTTCATCGCTCCTATTAGTAGCTAAAATATCAGGTATACAAATTTGATTTAGTGTTTGAGTTTTTAATTTATAAAGTTGACTAATTTAACATGGAGGAATGGAACTTCTATGGTAAATTAATTTTAGTCAACTTTAAAAATTAATAACAAAAAAACTAGATTGAATTTATGTACCTGATATTTTAGCTACTGATATATAGGGGATGCAGAGGAGAACATTTTAAGATACTGTAGTTTCATAATTTTCATTTGAAAGGTTATTCACAAAATTTTTAATACATGATCTTGCCGCTGGTCCCAAGAAAGCACACAATAAATAAATCAAACAATAATTGCTAAAAAAAAAAAAAAAAAAAAAAAAAAAAAAAAAAAAAAAAAACTATTTTGACCTTAATAAAAAGTAAAGTATATTTGTTCTTCAAGATCTACGCTACACTGCAGTGTTGCTTTGGGGACAAAGCAGCCATGCCCTTTCCTAGGAATTGCCACACTACCATTGCAGCAGCAGAGATTTAAATTAAAAGGAAAAATTAACAAGTCACAAGTTGTGTCTCTTCTCTTCTTAAATAATTAATCAGATCAGGTAAATTATAATCATAATTAGCATGGAATTAGTGTGTGATATAAAATATTCAAATATTCATCATTACTTTCAATTTTTAGTGGGTTGTGAGATCTGAGGTGTTTTTCTGTCTTTACAATTACAAAAAAAAAAAAAAAAAAAAAAAAAAAGAAGAAGAAGAAGAAGATAATACCGAGTTGTTGACATATTTGTTCAATGTAAATACTGGCAGTCAACAACAACAGACCGTGTGACTCTATATAATATCCCCCTCCCCCCACAAAAAAATCAATTAACTATAATAAACAATAAAATATCTAAAGTGATGTTTACCTACTTTCTTTATATTTTGCAAGATTAAGAAATATCCGAAATATGTTGTAAATTATGAGAAAAATTGCACATATTAAATATAACAGCTAAAAATTTAAGGTTTAATTATTTAACTTGCACAGATTTTACCTTAATTTCATGAAAATAAAGTAACTTCACAACACTTGATTGACTATTAGAAAAAACAGAAACAATTATTTTGTTCTTAAGGGTAAGGTAACGCCACCAATGTTAAAAAAAATCCCTCTCACAAAAATTCTGAAAAAAATTTAAAATGTTCTCCTTTATACCCCCTATCAGTACCTAAAATATCAGGTATACAAATACGATCTAGTTTTTGAGTTATAAATTTTTAAAGTTGACTACTTTAACATGGAGAAATGAAACTCCCATGTTAAATTGGTCAACTTTAAAAATTCATAACTCAAAAACTAGATCGTATTTGTATACCTGATATTTTGGCTACTGATAGGGGGTGTAGAGGAGAACATTTTAAATTTTTTTCAGAATTTTTGTGAGAGGGATTTTTTTTAACATTGGTGGCGTTACCTTACCCTTAATTTATTTGTAACAAAAGAAACTATAATGATCAAGGCTATTTGATACCTTGCATCTATAAATAAAGCCCATTAAGTCATACAGCCTTTATTGCATGTTGACATGCCGTGAATATCTTTTATGCATAGATTCTTGCTTGACACCCAACCACGAGGTGCTATCTGTCTGCCACCTTGGCAAGTCGATTCTGCCGGTCTGCATGTGTGGCCCGGTTGTATAACAGCACACCTGCCATTACTGTGCATGTGCCCAAACCACTGAGCACGGTCACTGGGTTGCCAAACAAAATCACAGACAGCCAGATGAGAAAAGCTCGCTTGGCTGTGTTGGCAACACTGAAACAAACCATTTTGAAATTTAGTATACTTTTTGCAACACTGAAACAAAACCTCATAGTAATCAACAGTATCATATTTATTTCTTATATTAAACAGTGTTAAGTAAAATATATAAAAATAATTTCCTCATCAAAACATGTCAATGGTCAACAACAATAAAATGCAAACTATGGCCAAGGCATGAATTTTATATCTGTCTGAAACTCATATCTCAACACAATTATTATGTGTCTAGCAGTATCATAAGCCCAATATTAATAAAAAAAAATGGAGGGGAGGAAATGCCTATATTTTCCATGTTAAATCCCGAATTTCGGAGGGGGCCGTGGCTTCCCCAGCCAACCCCTGGATCCGCGTCTGGCAGTAACATGCGGATGTAGGCAACTTAAAATGCTCGTCTTTCAAATAAATACAAACTCGGCCACAGCCCAAGGCACTGCAAATTGCCTATTTCAACACAAGCTACTGGTTTCTAGGAGGTAAGATATTGCACCTGTGAGTCACGGGGCTGATGTAGTCCATGAGAACATAAGCTGTGATGCTCTGAAAGTGGAAGAAGAGACCGTTGAGCAGAAATGCTGAGAGAAGGGTGTGGTCTGTCTCGTTTGAAACTTGCTGAAGGTCCACTAACAGCAGAGAGGCTGGGATTTGGACTACCACAGATGCCATGCTTGTATAAAATTGAAGCTCAGCAGGCCTGTAATGCAAGATGGTAATTAGCTGTCACATTTATACCTATACTTTTTTTGTGCTGCATTAAAAACATAGTTGAAAAAATATACTTACGTATACTTGAATTTATCTCCACTAATCAGCATTTTAGAGTACACATTTTGTAAGCTAAAACAAAATAAGTAAATTATTATTATACTTCAGAAATAAATTGTAAAAAGTGATAAATTTTACTTGATTACTTATAGTACAGTTACCATTCAGTAAGATTTGTTGCCATAGCTGCAAGAAATCCTTTTGTGTTGAAACTAAGTTCATTAGCAGAACACAAAGCAAGGCCGGTCATCACAGGAATCAATGACAGGTTGACATACAGTCCTGTTTGCTCTCCTAAAAGCATCAAAACCAAATTAATTACTAGAAAAATTAGAAAAAAAAAAAGAAAAAAAAAACTTTTTACAGTCCTCGAGGTTTAAGTCAAGTTAAATATTCAGAAGGAAAGTCTTAATAATAAATACAATATCAATCATTTCATAGTTACTGTACGAATTGTAAATACTGAGTGTAAACAATTTTTGTTTATCCTGTGCTTTCAAATCTTTATATTTTTTTTTTTTTTTTTTTTTTTTTTCACCTAAAATACAAGCAAACAAACATCTGAGCTGTTACAATATTGACTAGTTGATAGAAATTGCAGAGGATGTAACTGACCTAGAAGAAGCCACGAAATGATGACTGTGAACATGGGCGCCGAGCTCTTGATTGTCTCTGTGAAGCTGACAGCTACGTAGTTCAGTGCAATCAGGCCAAGAATCACAGTCATGAACCTGCAAGTAAAAATTGACATTGCAGTTAAGTTAATAATAGTATGCAAGCAAAAAAATATTTATCAAATTAATTGTCAGATTCTAGCAAAGCAATCTCTTTTACAGTGATTGGAAAACAAATGTAAAATTTATTCACATTTAAATAAAATGAAATTTTTCATGTGTATATATTAAGAAATGCTTACGAACAGAATTTTTTTTATTCCTAAGCCAAATATAATTTATAAATGCTCCTCCCACTACTCAACAGGCAATGAATACCAGATAGATCTTCCAATAGCTGTGCCTGTGCAGAGATGCTAAAATGGAATATTATTTGGAGGGGAAGTAATAGGATGATATTTGGCTTATGAATAAAAAAATAATAATAATAAATAGCACACATAAGCTCATGAAAATCTCAACTTATTTACTGTAAAGTATAATATATATTAAAACAATATGCTCAATTTCATTACAATGTTCATTGCAAGAATTGTCATTGATCTAATTGTAAGTAAATAAATGTCAAAAAATATTTAGTGACATTATGGTTGTGCACTGTGTGAAGCTTAAAATTTCAATATTATTAAGGGTACAGTATTACAGTTAATAATAAATTCCTGTCAGAAAAGTCAGATACTGTAATAAATATCCTGCATAACTTAACTATTCTATTCTATGTTATTCTCTTGCAAATACTACAGTATATTGTAAACTACATTGACGTCATAAAGTTAGTAGTGCCCCTCGCGGAAACTGACGGGAAACAGCTGAACTATGTGCGTCTAGCAAGGCCTATTGTAAATGTTTAACATTGTAAAATCATGTAAATGCTTTCTCAGCAGCCACAGCATAATTTTACAGAAGTGACAATACCATAATTAGTTGTCAAATACGTTCGGACAAATATAAAAAAATATTTCATTTTCGTAAAAGATGTATCTCATATAAAATTGGTTGTTTTTGTGATTCTCCCAATGCTATAGGTATTGCTGTATCCTCGCCAAAATTTCAGCGCTCAGCGCCATCTCTTGGTCCTTTATGTACTCAATATTACCTTGTGCAACCCACTAGTAGCATGTGCTTGAAAAAGCCAGGTGGTCTAGATAATCGTTGAATGGGTTTGTACATGCCACAGGGAACATACATCTGTACAAATCCACAAGCTGTTGTCATCAGCATTTGGAATGTTCCTGTTAAAAAATATATTATATGTCAGTTACAGAACATCTATTACAATTCAGTTAGTTAGTTGTACAGCCTTTTAATATGTGGACCCCTTCACAAGCTGCTAGTGATATAAAAATATAATAAGCATAATTATATTACAGTATATCAATAGTGTGTACAGCACAAGAATTATCGGAAAAGGTGATTACAGTACAGTATAGAATTATGAAGCTTAAATATAGACAAAAAAAATGTACTGGTACATATAAAATCCCAGTAAACACAACTATGTCAGTCCAGTGTTGGTCTAGTACTTTGACTGTTGGGCCAGTACTGTGCCAACACTCGAAAGTACCGGTCCAACACATTTTTGAAACCCTGTGTTTACTGGGATGGACAGACCCAACTATCAACCCAACTATATACAGTACATCATTGGGAGAAAGTAAGAGGGAACTAATAAAACTATATAATTATCATTACAGTGAATTAAACATAGAGCTTATGCCTGCATGTCCACTGCATGGTCCACTAAATATATTATACTGTAGTCTAAATCATACAAAAAAAAAGTATATGTACTGTAATATATAATTCTCAATTTAACAACTACTGTATGTACAGTATTTTTCTTTGTCTATCTACTGTATTCATAGAGTATACATATACAGGATGCATACAGTATTCATTGCAACAGCTACCGGTAGTACCAGTACTGTACAGATCAAAGCTGTACCCATGAGTGTGCATTGAACCAGATGGAAACTGGGACTCTGGGACTCGGACCATGGGCTGCATGGGAGCTGGCTTGAAGGACATATTGAAGTTTCCTACAAATCTCATTTTACAAGCAGTATTGTGAGTTAATTATTGCATATTATAGATACACACCCCTAAGAGCTTAAAGCTCGAGGTGGGGTAATGAGTAAGGGAAAGGATGGTGGCCTGGTGGCCGAACCATGGCCTTTTACGTGTCCCAGCATTCAATGAGGTGAGACTGAGATGACTGAGAGAACTGCGGAAAACTTGTCAGGACAGACACCCCTAGCTACGTTTGTCAATGAACCAAAGTGATGTCCAAAACCTGGGAAACCACACTCAAATGCATCACTGCACCATAAAGAAAACCTGTTGAATTTACCCCAGGGAGTGAGCAGCGTAATTTTTACTTGAAACGGTCACCCATCCTAGTATGTATTATAAAACCACGCTTGATGTATCATAATTACTCTGGTGATCCAACGAGAACCAGACAATCCAACTGTCATGAACGATTATATTACTCTCCGGTCATGAATGTAACGCTATAATATTGAGCCAACAAAAATTACATATACAGTATACAGTAGAAACATAATCTTACCTAGCAACGTGGGATCACCTTTCATGTAAGTTAATATATATTTATTCAAAAACAAAGTACATCCACTAAAAAAGTACCACAATATTAGAAAAAATATAGCTCTTATATTAAAAAGACCCTCTCGACTACTTGTGTCATCTTCAGAGAGTCTATGAGCAACTATTTTAGTGGGCTTTTTAAGCCGTTCTTCCAGTAATGTCACATTCTCTGGCCACTCGACCGGGGTGGAACCCTCCACTGTAATACCCGGCATGATAAGTGTAACTAATATTTAGTGTCTCTGCATTGAGTACATATGCTTAAAAATCACTTATTTCATTACACCGCCATAAAAATTAAACATCTGACACATTTTCACAGCATTGTCAGCAATGTATAATGAGTATAATGACACGTCGAAAGTTGACGCTCACATTTCAAAACAAAACCTTGTAACAAATTTGCAATGAACTTCACACCTTTGACGTATTGTAATCAGCTGTTGTGGGGCTGTGGGGGATGGGGGAATAATCCAAGAAAAAGTTCTCGGTAACGCCGCAACTACGCACGCTGCGGCCCCCACTTCCGGCTCCGGTTTATCGGCGTACAAAAATTTAAAAAAGTTTTCAAGCACATACCACGGATAAAACGTAAAGCTGTCCGTCCTGACTGAGGACACAGAGGGTTTCCACGGTTCCCTCAGTCTCACCTCGGCGAATGCTGGGAGACGCGCAACAGGCCGTGGTCATCTGCATCCTTTCCCTTACACTTTTTACATTCCTTCATTACTAGATCCGATATAAAATTATATGCATATATCCTTTTTATTTATTTATTTATTTATTTATTTATTTATTTATTTATTTATTTATTTATTTATTTATTTATTTATTTATTTATTTATTTATTTATTTATTTATTTATTTATTTATTTACTTATTTTGAAACCTCTTTTCGGCTTTGGCTCAAACCGCAATGCGCAGAACTTATAGTTTTGCCTAAAATGAAATGCGCAAAAGCCGGAAAAAAAAATATATTATATATAATATATATATATATATTATATATATATAATTATACTATATAGCCCAGTTTTTTAAGGTAAATATTGCATTCATATAATATTAATACACAGTATATGCTCTCCAGTGGGGTAGGCAGGATTTAACCAAGGGGGGGGGAATGACATTAAAAATTATTAATTAAAAAAAAAAAACTATAATATACCTATACACAAGATCCCTTTTTTTATCACTTTTTTTTTAATTGATCAGTTTTTAATCGATCGTCATCGTCAATTTACCCTTTGTTTTAAAAATAGTGGATTTTATATGATATCAATGATATGATATGCCTTTATTATATTATCTGAGTTGGAATAAAAGACATGGCAACAGAGTGCAACAGTGTCGTGCATGGCACTTACAGAAACTCTTTTATTTAATTGTTGCCTCGCCTGTTTAAGCCTCGGTACATTAATTTACATTAATTACATTTACATTTATTATTAATTTACAGTAATTTATTTAATTCCTTCTAACAGGCATAATTTTAATATTTGTTTCCTGACGCAATTAACCTGCATGCAATGATTGCATATCGGATCTAATCAGGCACGGCTATACATCCGAAATAAAACTGGGCAATTAATTTAAGGCCCGCCCCATATTGTCAATAATATATCTTATAGTAATATAGTAATAAAAATTAGCGCCCCTATTCCTTAAATTCTTATTGCGCTCATTTTGTGGCTATAAATGTAATTGAAATTAATCGATTAATTGAAAATACAGCACGCTATCAATTCCTCTGAGCCTCCTCATAAGTCTCATACCCAAGACAAGGTAAATCTTGTCTCATACCCTTAATACTTATACAATAACATGGATAATATTAATACTTTTAAAATGTTTAAAATGTTTAAAAAGGTCAAATAAATAGTAAATACTATACGTTGATAGAAACAGAATAAAAAATTATTTTATATTCAATCGAAGTTTTTATTATAATGTAATTATTAATTATATTAATTGATATCATATAAATAATGAAATTTATACAATATGTGTGTTTAATTTTATTAAAAAATGGCCAAAAAATGGAATGATTTAATTTATGTTTTACCCATGCAGTTATGCTAATTAATTGTTCAGCTAGCAGACTAGCACAAAATGCTGTGACATTAACATGATGGGTTGCTCATAATAAGCTAAAGTTTAAAGAGAAGATTAAAATTAATGATGTATTGGGTTAAATATTGATAAACTTTGGTTGAGTTGTTGAAAAACTTTCTTGAGTCGGAATCGTGTGAACTATATAATATAATGATTGCGGCGTGAGTTTGGAGATGTTACTAAAGACAGCCTGTGTATTTGTATGTATATAACCTTAGAGAACTGAAGTTAGAAAGAGACGCCCGTCGCTCTCTCGCACGCAGACTCAGCTCAGCTGTTGGCATTATACTACAGAACGTGTCAACTGCTTCCGCTCCTCGTTCTGTTGCTGTGAGTGCATGCGCGGGCTGCTCGCGACACAGAGCGGAGCCTACTGCGGATCATCCTACTACTCACCGTTGATGGTTGCCTGCTCTTGCAGCCCTTTGGTACCTGTCGTACCCGGTACATACTGCTCAGTCTCTTCTCTTTGGCTGCTGTATGGTCAACTTCAGCTCCGAAGGCACACAGCCACCACTAAAAGCTAATCTGTGTCTCCCGCTTTCATTACTATCCCCTCACAACCCTCCTCCGTCCATCTCCTCTTAATGTATCAAGTAGCTATACTATGCTTGAAAAATTACTAAACTTTTAGCGCTTTATATAATTATATGTTATATGCTTATAATTATACTGCATATATTAATAATCGTATGTCGCATATATATAACGGTAACTTACTGTTTTTATTATTTTTTTCTAGTTCATTCGTGTATTATAAATTGCTAATTAATTAGTTTGATCAGCAAATATATAATGAGACATAACAAATATTCAAGTTAATACAGAAGATTAAAGAAATTATAGAATTAGATAATTTTATATCTTACGTCATATTATATTCTTGGGAATTCTTCTTATAAAACTCATCACAGCTTACCTCCCTTATTTACACTTCACACATCCATTTTCCTCCGCCTAACCTTTTAGCAGTTTCATTTTTTGTTCTTTTTATTTTTTATTTTAATATTATTTTTTTTTTACCAAGCAGCTGTGTTACATGGCATTATTAATTGTTACCATTTCAAGAGTCTCTTAGAATCGGGTGCATTCCTCTAAATAACTTTAGAAATAAATCAAATAAATTTAAAAGTGATACTACGTTGTGTATATATAAATATAAATTATATATAAGAACTTAATTTATACTGATTTAATATTCATAAAAGTTAAATTTCTTGTAACGTGTATTTCATTTTAAAATTCAGAAAATAAAGCTCCGATGGCATGTTTCTCACAATTTACTACAATAATCCTTGTTGATATTTTGATCGCTCTAACTGTACTACCGTACAGTCGTCATGTAAACATAAATTTAAAAATATAATGAAGCTCGTAATTTATAAATATTGATGTAACTGAATACTTATAAAATAAATCTTATAAAATCAATTTACATTGTTTTTAAAGTTACTGCGATATATTTTTTTAAATGAAATGGGGTTTGTAATAATATGTATTATTAAAATTTTATCTTAAAGAGTAAATTATATATTGATATATAGCTTAATTCATAAGTAAAAATATGTTGAAAATCTTTCGAGGACTATTGTGTCTGATGCTGTCTTGTAACTCTTGTACATACATATTCAGTGTGCATATTGCTCCTAAATAAACTTGTATGAAAAGAAATCTGTATATAGCCTCAAGCCTAGCTGTAAGGAAATAATAGGGCTCGAAGTTTTGTGATATATATTGCATATTATAAATAAATAATAATATAAATATGCGTTGTTCGATCGCCCAACCCCTATAATATTGACATTAGTCTAAAATATGGTACAGGTCAAATTCATTTCATTTCTCAGATTCCCATTTTTTTTTTTAAATTTTTTTTTTTTTTTTTGTAACATTTGCAATAAGCAGTACAATGCCAAGTAATGGTATAGTAGTAAGTAGTATAATTTATTCTAGCGAGTGCTTGCGTTTCACATTTAACCAGTTTGTTCTATATCTACGACAGCTAGCTTCTGCTGTAGTCATTATATCTATAATATTATACTTAATTATAATGTTTTTCCTTGAATTTAACCATGCATGTATATTTAATTACGCAGGAAATCAAAGGAATTGTTGCATTGTTTTATTTAATCTAGTGGAGCCAAAATATTTAGCATTAATTATATAAGTGTATTTCAAAAATGTAGATTAAATTAATTAAACATATTTAATATATATATATAATTAAAACGACAAAAATGACAAAATTAAAACAACTATATTATAATTTTATGCTTTATTGACGCTTTCAGTATATTGAATTGCTTTGAGTATAATTAGAGTGTACTGCACGCACGCCGCTATAAGATGTGATATTGATAGAATAGATTGATATACTGTTGTTAATATTTTACTCCATTTATAGAATGAAATATATTGCGTTGACGTGATGTCAACGTCAGTTGTGTTTTGAGCTAATCCCTACGTGCACATGTTGCTCTCGAGAGATTGTTGGCTACTCCTCCTGCATGCTTATACGAGTAGCTCGCCTGCCGTAATTCCCATGCGCGGCCTCTCCAAACTATAATATTTTATGCCACTTTGCTAGGGTCGCGCTCTTAAACTTGTAACGAAAAGTTATTTTGAAAGTTAACGTTCAACAAGCAAATAAAGCATTCATTTAACAACTACACAGAGTAGTAGTGTGAAATACTATAGTCAAACTCTTGAGATGTCAACTAGCACGCACGCTCTCACTTTTTTAGCTACGTCTTCAAAGCTATGCAATAATATTATTATACAGCCATCACAGTAATGAAAACAAGGTAGAGTAGCTAATCAAACTTGATGACAACATGATAATAAAAACAAAATATTTCATGCCACTTACAAGACCACAATTAATTTGCTATTATAGCTCTAACGTGATACAAACCGTCTTGATTCATGATGAAACTGTCACAAGTGTTACTTAATAATTATCTTTTCATTGGTGGCATTAATTTTTTTCGTTTCTTTGTTCAGTAAAATTTTATACGCTTATAACATTTATATCTGTGATATATAATTAATATGACATTTCTCTTTTTTTAAATTTTTATTTACTTTATAAAATATACTTCTGTATATATATTTTCATTCATGCATAAATAAAAGGATAACAATTTGGAGTGTAACAGTTTTGTATATTTAATGCATGAATATTTTATATAAAATTAAAAGAACAGTTAAATAACTTTCAATTAACAATTTTATTTAAACAATAAAAATTAAAAAAATTATTTGATAATAGCAAAATATACTGCATGTAATTCATGACTTCAACAAATATAAAATTGTAATTAGAAATAGAGTATTCAATCGAATTATTGACTATATATTATATGTATTGTCTATGGTATGACGAATATAAAAATGCATTAGCATACATTGTATACATGTAAAAATATTTTACTAGTGCTATTAACTATCGTAATAACTTTTTTTATTACAACATAAATACTTTAACAGCATACTTCAAACAGCTCTCACGCTTAACTATTTTTGGCTGAAGAATATCAGTGAATTCTCGATGCTTATAAATTATAATAAATTGACATCTTGTTAAATACTTTTCAGGTGTTTCATTATCAACTTTCAGTATTTTGAGTAGTTAAGTGTATTTTCAACGTCGAACAAAGTTATATATCAAACGATTAAAATTAATGTCAATTAACAGCCACTAATAAATTATACTGATGAAAAAAAAATATTAATATTTTCAGAACCTATTATAGAGAAAAATAGAGAAAAATGGCCTTTTGGTTGCTGAATTTATAAATTTCTTTTCAATACATTAATTTTGTCAGCGCCATGTATCAAGAAACCTAGACACGATAATATATATTCAACTATTAATTCAAGTGTTAACACAGAATTTTCCTGGCAATTACTGGAATTCAATCAGTGGAATAAAATATACTAAAAATAAATTCAGCAAAAATAATCAAGCGTCGCAACACTCGCAGCTGTGTTTAACCTTTACCCTCTATATATACGTTATAGGTTTAACTGCTCCTGTCGTAAGTCGTCATGCATTAGTGTAATGCTGCAATGACTGCACACGCAGAGGAAAATGACCTACGTAACTACTAGTAAGGGATTTATATAGGGGTTGATTCTAAGCTCACTCCGCTCCATAATCAGGTATATATTATTATAATAATATGACTAAATATTTCTTAACTTGCTATACGTAATGTTTATCATAGATATACCTAGAAACCATTTGTCTTGTAAACGATTTTTTTATTTAATACTAAACTATTTTAAGTTGCTATCAAGCCAGAGAAAAGGTATAATATTTAATGGTAAACTTAATCTAGTAAATGACTTGTGAAGGCAAAATTCTTAAAAATTGATATATTTTTTGGTTGGTTGGAAAAGTGACCTCATATAATGGCATAAATCCCGCTTTCAATAATAGACGATTTCAGTTACTTATCTTTATTTGACACATAAATTTATGAACAATACATAATATAACATCGATAAACATTAATTGATATTCACAGAACAAAATTACATAAATTAACAAGTCTTTATACAACGGAGGTCAGAGTACGTAAGTTTTAAAATTTTATTTTATTAATTTAAATTATATAATTTAATATGCCAATTATGATAAAAAAAAATTGAAATGAATTTACGTATTAAAGAATCTCACAAGATGTAGCCGTATTAGAGAAGGTCAATTTAGTCTTTCGTGCAGCCATATTTTGTCTTGTGTAATGATAAGTGATGAATCTTTTTATAATTATAAATAACAAAACTTTTATTTATTAAGAGCTGCATTTTTCTTGTTTATTTCTTCATCTATATAATTATGTTATCCTGTTTTTCTCATTTCATCGAAATTAAATGCTCGAAAAAGAACCCCCTTATTTAGTAAAATTTAATTGGATTAAATGAATTAATTATGTTGTATATTTACAATAAAAAAAATAATAAAATATAAGATGAACACAATGAATGTTACATTAACTTCCTAATAGCATTAAATTACAAACAAAAACAAATAATAACATTTATTTATGAGATGACTATTACATAAAAATATTATATATTATTTTTCATAGAGTGTGTGGATATACTATGAATGAATAGCCTACAGCCTGACATGTACAGTATATTCAGAAAGATGTTTGTGTACAACAAATACAGTTTATTACAACAATTAACTTACGTTATAATTCATTAAAAAAATTACAATAACTTTCACGAACACATTGCATTGTGCTAATCTAAGTAACCATATTTTACATAATCATATATATATATATATATATATATTATATATATATATATATATATAAGGATTATGTGATATAAAGAAAACACTGCTAAAGATAAACACATAATTAGTAGTATAATATTTAAAGCAGTCGTAACAAAAGACTCTTTTTGTCAGAATTTTAAGTCTATACCAAAAATATTACATTTTAACCGCAAGGTGGTCAAGTGTGGACTTTCACACATAACGCTGATTAATAATACTGCTTCAGCTATAATTTAAGGAAACATTTTTTCGTATAGTTTTATTCTGTTATGCATTGTAGAAAGCAGTATAAATAGCCAATTTTAACAATTTAAAACAATAAACATCCATTTGTGCAATAACCATCTTCTTTTTTATAATACAATTTATGCAAATAAATTAATTATATACAGAATTTTTTTAGTAATATATTATTGTTTATATGTTTTTTTATATGTTTTTTCTTTTTTTTTTTTTTTTTTTTTTTATGGCGTTGGATTTCTAAGTTCTATATACTTAAACTAATAATTATTTTTACTTTTAACTTGCAATTGATTGATTTTTTGCGTTTCTGTTTAAGTGACTCACTCCACTCTACACTATTATATATATATATATATATATATATATATATATATATATATATATATATATATATATATATATATATATATTATTATATGGTATCGTTATGCCAATGATCATAATTGAAAATTAAATAATAAAAACACATTATATAAACACAGATATACAACACACATACGCTAGTTCACAAAATGTACACTGACAACAATATAACTTCTGATTAATTGATTGATTGGTTGATATTTTGGGGCAATTGACACATTATGATGACAATATAATTTTTTTCTTAATCATTTTGAGAAGAAACTACCATTTAGAGGAAACGAGGCTTCAAACTATATCTTGTTTTAAAATTAAGAATTGGAGTAATTTTGGATCAAATATCACAGCTGGTTAAAATAAATTAACTCAAAGTCATAAAATATAATTGAATTGCAGTTTGAACTTAATTATATGAAATACTATGTAAATGAAGTAATTATTCCAATTAATTGCAACAAATAATTTTTTATATAATAAATAGTATAAAAATACCAAGATTGATATAAATATTGACGTGTACATGTTACAAATTTTAAAAATATACGAATTTCTTAAATAAAATGCTGTAATTGATATGACAATTTATCAAGATCATGGGTTTAGTGTAAGAAGTGAAGCCACTGCAATATATTTAAAAGTATAAGAATAGTCTTACTTTAGATGAGTTTAAAAAATCGGGAAGAGGAGTTGGAGGAGGTCGTGAAAAGGAAGAGAGAGAGAGAGAGAGAAAAAAAAAAATCTTGGTGATGGTTAGGGGGAGAGGGAGGGGAATAGATTTGGGATGTGTTTAGCAAATGGGGCAGTAAATTGTGGGAGGAGCGACGAGCGACAGCAGCGACAGTGACAGTGTTCTGGCTGCCTCGCCTCTCGCACACCTGCTACCATCAATTCTACAGTAACACACGCCTCGACTCTGGCACGAAGATATGTCACCAGCAGTTAAGCGACATATATATAAAAGATAACTCTTGCAGTTCGTAGTTGCACCAAGGATGGATAAAATTTAATTTTTATGATTTTTATAAAGGGATCTCAAATTAGAAATTATTCATGTTACGGTTACTATTAAAATTGTAGTTAATTGATGTTTCATTATACTCTGATGCCACAAAATCAAATAATTTTACTATATTAGAAAAATATAGAATTATTGCATTAATGAATCGAATTAAAATATACACATTTTATTATATATATACAGGATGTCCACAGGAATTCGCACGAATTGACAGGCAAATTAAAGTATAAAGCAGGATGGTAACATGAACATGTTATACATCAAATTAAAGCTCAACAATCAAAATTTTCAAAATTGTATGCAAAAAAGCATTGTGTGGACTTGTTTTCTTTTGAAACGAAAAAGGAACAAAAATGGCCGTTTCTGAGCTCCAAACTCTGCAGAATCAGTTGTCATCTCAAAGAGAGTGTCCTCATTTAATTATTCACTTAAAAAAAAAATTACCCAAACATATTACCACAAGGCTTCTCCACATGAGCATCGTTGGTACCCCGGCACACGTCCGGACGGGCCTCCAGGTCTCATCACCACAACAATCAGATTAATCATGCAGGCAATTCTGGCAACGTGTGGCGAGAACTGGAGGCCCGTCCGGGCGTGTGCCGGGTTTACCAACGGTACGGTGCTCATGCAGAGAAGCCTTGTGGTAAATTGTGTGGGTTAATTGTTATTGAAGCGAATGATTAAATAGGGACAACCTCTTTGAGATGACAGCTAATTCTGCGGAGTTTGGAGCTCAGAAACGGCCATTTTTGTTCCTTTTTAGTTTCAAAAGAAAACAAGTTCACACAACGCTTTTTTGCTTACAAGTTTGAAAATGTTGATTGTTAAGTTTTAATTTGATGTATAACATGTTCATGTTACCATCCTGCTTCATACTTTAATTTGCCTGTCAATTCGTGAATTCGTGCGAATTCCTGTGGACACCCTGTATATATAATATATAAATATATATGTGTGTGTATGTATATATATATATATATATATATATATATATATATATATATATATAATATGTGTATAATATGTGTATATTTCAATTGCACACACACAAGGATACACCCCTATATATGAGCTTGGAGCTCGAGGCTGGGTAATGGGTAGGGATAAAGGATTAAGGAAGGGAAAGGATGGTCGCCACTGCCTGTTAATTAGTAATATAATATCTTATTTACATATTGATATAGGTAATCCAATTTGGTATAATACTCAAATTTGATAATTTGATTTAATTTTGAACTCCAATATCAAAGTATGATATAGGCAATAAAAGTTATATTTAATATTACATTTAGTTCAGATAAAATTACAGCAACCGCCTGATCTGCTACACAGCAGAAAGTAGTATAACTCTGATGTTAATTTGAGTAAAAACGTTTTGCAGTTATATAAGCAACTGTCCACTCTTTCTGATTGACTGCAATGTAAAAGTCAGCGTAAATTTCATGCAACAACTCTACGAAGGACATTTCTTTTTATTATTATTATTATATTTTTTATTATTTTATCATTTTTTTTTACAATATTATTCATGAAACAAGTTGAAACAACAGACTTAAACAACTGCCAAAAAATTATTTACAATAAATTTAATAAATAATTTAAACAGCAAGTAGCGGTCGGTGAGTAGGCAGCCCGCAATGTTCACCATGTGTTATCAGTGCTATCACACTTATTTTATCAGTCATCACACAGGTAAATAAAGGTGAATATTGCGAGCTGCCTATAATACTCACCGACTGCTACCGTAATTAGAATTAGATTAAATACAGGTTGATAAAAGTCATAGACAAAATTCAACGCAAATAAAACCTATAAAATTTAGATCAATTTACTGTACTTACATACACTTTCTATAAAAACATAAATTAAATTCAAAATTTTGAATTTTAAACTTAATTATTTATTTATTTTAAGAAATTGGAAATTCCCCCCTCCCGTTCCCCCGTTTTGTGAGAGCAGCTCCGTCATTGTCTAGACGAGGTCAGGCCAGGTTACCTGACTGCTGGATGGGATGCGACGATCCAGGCCCACCTAGGTCCCGTGACCTCCATCTGACTTTTTGTAGGGCCGGTGCGCAAGCAGAGCATCACAGCTGCCATCCAGCAGCAGTCAACCACGCTCACAATGCTACTCAACGTTTGGTGAAGGATCGAGGTGCAGTGACCTGTGTGCCGTGCCACTAATGTCCATGTGAAGAACCCTTAAATTTCAACAAACAGAAAATTTGGTGCAATAAACTTCACTTTAAGAAGTAAGAAGAAGCGCTATAAACCTTGTTTCAACCAGTATAGGGAAAAATCCACTTTGACCGAAAATTTTTAATTCCGTTTTAAAAATATCAAAACAGAAGAGCATAAGTCGATTTATAGAAAATAAACATTGTTCAATATAATTATTTTGTTGAGATAAATCTAATAGGTTCAATTTGCATTGATATTTGTCAAGTTGGCTTTGTGTCCATGCACCCTGTATCCTGTATATACCGACATCAAAATTGTTACTGTTACTAAATACTATAATATTGCATATGAAAATAGTGATGAAAAGTAAGTTATACAAGTGAATAATTAAACATATTGGGCGCGATTCACGATTCGTGAATCGCGCCCAATATGAACATGGACTAATATTTATAATTAGATTAATTAAGTACATACTGAATGAATATTTTATACAGTACAATATATTATATTTATACAATATTCTTTGTTTTAAGCAGATAAATGTGAATGCGATGCTCAGTACGTATTTGGATGTGAATGAGATATCGCACAGCTGCGACCGTGGCGTGTTACATGTAACATTTCGAGCGGGAGGCAGAAGTTGGGTAACCGGGAAACGCACTCGTCCCGGGCTCTTCTTTCACCATGACTGTACAAGGAAACCTCTGGTTACTGTTGTAGAAGGAGCCACAAGATATTATCGTGGTTGCATTGTTATAGAAAGGGTTGACAACTCCGGCAAACATTACGTATTTACAAGAACATAAAAAATTATGCTATTGTATATTATATGTATAACACATGCACATTTTTTCCCCATGATGTGATGATGTGTGGGCCACTAATATATAATAAAGCTAAGTAAGTTAAATTATAATATGTCTTTCCTTTAGATATAATTTTTAGCATTATATTCTTCCCCTCCCCCCCCAAAAAAAGGAAGAAACATCATAAAAATAATTTACATCAGCTGCATACATTTTTATGTTCTTCAGGGAGAGATAAAGTTAAGCATTGAGGTTAAATACCTGAAACGGGACTGTAATAATATAATTTACATATAATTTATCTATAACACAAATCAATCTTAAAATTAGGATATATTGTTATTAATTCTGTGCATATTTTTTTATGTGCATGCAACATATATACTATACAATGTATAGTATACACATACAACATGCATTGTAAAATTATGTAATTTGCAGCACACAAACAAATTTAGACACTTAAGTTTATATGATATTAAATTTATCAGTAGAAATCGTAGTGATATTAGTGTATTTTTAAAGCAAGGAATTAATTTTGGCTGGAAATGCAGCTGCTGCCATTTGCAAGGTGCTATACGTTGTTATACATGCAAGCATTAAAATTCCTCACGTTAATTAATTGTGATCAATAGCGTTGAAACTGTGGAAATTAATACATAATTTAATGCATTGCTTATTTGCTCACTATATCATTAAAATATAGCTTGCCGCTCTCGTTTGAAGAAAAAAAAATAAAAACAATGTTAAGTGTAAATACTGTAAATGACTAAATGTGCATAGGTAATATTAATTCTGTCAACTGAAAAAAAAAAAAAAAAAAAATGTATGAAGAACTAACTATATATTTTTGTAGATTTAAGTGCTCTGCTCACAATCAATTACATCATGTTCTTTATTCTTGTAGTGAATGTAGTCAATAGCAAGAGAAAGACATGGGTCATTGTTCTGTTTGACTGCATTGTTGAACAAATTCAACTGAAATAATGTGAAGAAAAAGTAAATATCCGATCGAGTCCTGATATATTATAATACTTGAGTATAAAATAATTCACAAGCATAATATTGATATCATTATTTTGAACGTCCAAATCGTTAAGAATTTTATAAAGTCAATCACTGCAATAATAAATGTCAATGAGATTAATTTGTGAGCATGGATAAAATAACAAACAAAAACAAATGACTACTTTTTTCCCTTCTTCAATTTCAATGCTTGCTTTTTCTTCAAGTTGCTTTGACCTTTTAATTTTCTTATTGCTACTTAAAAAAGTACAACATGGCACCCACTTTGCTTAAGTCAAGTATAAATGTTTGACTGTAGAAGGGTGTTTATTTTGGTATTGGTGATAATGTTTTGTAACCGAGGTGACGTTTATTGTGTTACAACATTTTGAAAGTTTGTTTGTTTGTTTTATTTTAATGATACTTTTAACCTAAAGTAAAAGAGTGAGAGAGGAGAGAGAGAGAGAGAGAGAGAGAGAGAGAGAGAGAGAGAGAGAGAGAGAGAGAGAGAGAGAGAGAGAGAGAGAGAGAGAGAGAGAGAGAGAGAGAGAGAGAGAGAGAGAGAGAAGCTAGCAGAAGTTTTAAAAATCGTTTGAAGGCGAGAGGGTCGGAGCGGAGTCCACACAAGTTGGCTGCTGGGGTATTTGTAGTTCCTAGCGACGAGGGGCACGCGGGTGTAGGGTGGGCGGGCGGGAATGTTAAGCCTCAGGCAGGCAGGGAAGAAAGCAGACAACTCTATAAACTTGGGACTCGGTAGGGCAAGCGGGCGAACTTGAGTCAGGACTGGCTGCCTCTGCGCGGGCCCCTTTCTTTTTACATACACATTAATTAATACTACACTCGATAGTCTAAATTACACACAGGTTATTTCTAAACTAATACTCCCACACTGGCATCAACACAAACTCAAAAACAATGAGAAAAATCTAGCATTGTTTAAATAAAATTTCTCATTTTCTATATGATTTATTTTTACGCTCAGCATTGATGCTGAGTTATAAGTATATTAGTATTATTAATATATATTATTTTGCATTTATTAAGAGATAATCTCTTTTCTCTCCGTATCTCCGTACATTGTTAAATCGTCATTTTTTTTTTTTTTTTACTTATAACTAGTAAATTCTTTAAATTTTTTTAATAAAAACTGTATGAACAGCGTTTCTAAAAAATTAAATGTATTAGAAAATTATAATAGCTTACGACAGCTCATTAGGAGGTATTATGTGTAATCTGGAAAGAAACAAATATATTTTCTTATTTCAGTGTGATTATTTCTAAAATTGCTTGAATCGGAAATAAAGCCCTTTTATTTATTTATTTATTATATTTTCCTCATGAATACATAAACAACAAGTCAGAGGCAGAAGACACCAAACAGTCTATGATTGAACTTAACACAAAAATTACATAGCATCTTTGCGAAACATTATAACAGTATTATATAATATATAATAATATATATTATGTAACATGAGTAAATAATTAAAGACCGTTAATTAATTAGCCCGTTGAGAACATTTATTTTGGACTTTGCTAAAGTAAATTGGATGATTTCTAGTTTTGCGTAATTCACGAAAGGCAAAGCGCGAAATAAGTTGAAATAACTTATAATAAGTTCGTGACTTCGTGTTGTAAACGTTCTGAGGTTCACATTAGTACACATATATATAAATATATTAAATATATATATATTAATATAGTTATGTATATGTAGATACAGTATAAATATAAATTTAAAAAAAAATGTAGGAGCAACAATTTCTTTGTTAAAAAAAATAGATAGATAAATAAATAAAAAAAAATTGCCGAAAAGGGTTACCGAACATTTGATGTGGCAAGCTCTTGTGTAAACTAACATATGCAACCCGCGTTACCATGGAGATGAAGAAGTTGCCTACGAGGAAGGAAATGTTTTAAAACAAACTTTCAGCAGAATTTTAAACAAAAACAAATCAAATAAAAAATAAAAACAAAAGAATTAGAGAGCACTATTTAAAGCAATTAATCAGATTGTTGACAGTATTATGCTGAGAAAAATACTTTTTTTTTTTTTTTTTTTTCAGGTTCCCTCGATCTTTTTTGTTGTGTTTTTATTTTTTAACTCTCTTTAAATTCATGCTCTAACCTACAACCTATTCATTCGATGAAGCTATGGGGGAGGTGGAGGGGATTTAATCATGACATAACCATTTAATGTCAAATTATGATAAAATATTTATTTAGGCATGGCAAAATTATTAATAATAGTAGATCGGCATTATTATATTGGATCGAGTGTATGTATAAACTATACAGTACAGCACAGGAATACAAAATAAAATAAATTGTTAGAATAGGATAGCAGAATGCGTGTCTTACGGTTAGGCCATGCAGTAGCTTTACTACGTTCGTGCAGCAGCGTGCAGGTTACTTCACATATGGACGGCAAGGCTGGCGCCCAGTTGCTCACCCTCGGCGCTTGGCCAATACGAGTAACGTGCCGCTACGGCTGCTGCCGCCGCTGCCTCTGCATCGTGGCGGCGTGCGCAAGCGGATGGGAAAGAAGGTGGCCCAAAGCCTGAACTGCCATTTGTTGAGCCTGTAAATCATTCAATATAATCAAATTAAAAATTATCACTAAACAAATTAACTATTATTATGAAATAAAAATTGTGCTTAATTATAATTGTTTCTCATTTAAACAAGACAAATGTTTTATCAAGAGATGCGCTGTTAATATCACGGACGTAACGCACCCCTAATACACGTGCGTGATAGCAGTGCTTACGGTCCCCATGTAGTCAGAGTAAATGAGTGGAGTACACTATATATATTATAATATGATAACAAATACTGTCTTTCTTTAATTTATGCGTGATATTATATATCTTCTACTGCGTCATCACTCTCGGTGACAAATTATCTGATTGTTTTATCATTTAAAGTCGGTATTACACGATACAATTTTTCTGACTATCGAATACAATTTTTTCTTCCAAGAAAACTTGAACTCCATTTTTTTGTATGAAGATGAAATTTTCTTGTAAGAAAAAACTGTATTCAATAGTTAAAAAAATTGTATCATGTAATACCGCGGCTTTACTCCTCAGAATTAAAAACTAATTGCATCCAAGAACGGTTTTAGATTTATCGGTTGTTTAATTTACAAGTTGTTACTTTATACAGAGAGACTAACAGCAATTGTAAGTTCAAATGATTATATGTTTTTGAACCTGATTTTTAAGCCCATTACTGTACCAAAGTGCTTTTAATGCTTTTGTTTCTATTCCCACTCCTCCCTCGCAATTGTCTTCTTGGCAACAGAACAAAATAAATAATTATTCCAAGAAGCATGAAATCCCACAGCAAATCTTGTGAAACAAAAAGTAAGAATTTACTACATACGTCATTCTACAATTTAATTGCATTTGAAAAGCAGCAAGATTTTTTTTTTAATATTCTCACGTTTTTAAAAATAGATCAAGCAACTTACCAAGACCAGGGGACAGTTGGTGAGAGTAGCCACCCATCGTTGGTAACTGCATTGACTGTACGCTACTTAACTGTGACTGCAACTGTAACAAGCGGTTGTGCATATAATAAATCACTGCTGGGGGGTAGGGGGGGGATTAAAATAGTGTTACTCATGAAAGTTATGAAATAATAGTCAAACCTTCTTTTTTTATTGTTTTACATTATTATTAGCTAACTAAACGGTTGAGAAAAAAAATAATAATTAAAAAAATAATAATAATAAGGAAATACACTTCAAAATTGTACTTGCAAAAGTTGGAAGCGCTGAATACTTAAAATAAAAAGTAATAAAATAGGCTAGATTCCCTAGATACATTAATTATTACTAAAAAGTTATTCAAAGTTCAGCTAGGTTTGAACCCATGCACTCCCCTTAGCCTTATCCTTTTTACTCAGAAGTGACGCCTATTGACGCCTCCCTCTATACCCTCAATAATTTTTAAAAGTAGTTCCCGGGTTCTAAAAATCTGAAAAATAAATTCAGAGTAGCATGATTTGGTATTTACTAATTATTTCTGCAATAAAAAATTTCATGTAACTTGTCCATTGTATATTATTTTAGTTGTGCATAATAATATACGATTAGCTCAAAGCATTTTATACATCATGAATTTGTTTTGTGTATTACTAGCAAGGCAATTGAGTTGGCTGACCTGAGACGTGGATAGCGGCTGGTAGGGTGCGAGAGCTGTCTGATGGGAGGACGTACCCCCCGAGCCCGGACCCTGCCGCGGAGACGCCTGGTGGCACGACGAGTATGCTGCAGCTGCGGCGGCGGCCGCGGCGCTCTGGTGCACGCTGGGCAGTGACCACGCGGGACTGAAGCACCCAGTTCTAAACACAATCAGACATAACATTCATAAAACACCTTCAATCTACCCTTTTCGTTGTTTCAAATCTGCACATCTATATAATATAAAGCAAATTATGATAAATTTAAATCCGAGATAGTGAAATCTTTTCTAGGTGACAATACTATTTATTAATCTTATATAATGTGTTAAAAAATGTATATTCACAAAACGAAAAAAATAATGGAGCAAATATATTTTTTTTTGTTTTTAGAAGTTTTCGAGGTAGAAAAAAAAATGAAAAAAAAATAGCGAAAAGATTCTCTATTGCATGGAATTTACATGATGGATTGATTTTCAGCACACGAGTGAATAATGTGCAGTTGCTGTAACGAGGTCAAGCGTGACGCAGTGCATTGAACGGTTCTCGTTAGATCACCGAAGTCAGGCTACGTCGAGCGTGGTTAGTACTTGGATGGGTGACTGTTTCAAGTAAAAAATACGCTGTTCCCTCCCTGGGGTAAATTCATCTCGCTTTCCACCCAGTGCAGTGATGCACTTGTGTGTGGTTCCCCAGGCTTTGGACATCGCTTTGATCCATTGAGAAAAAGTAGAGGTGTCCGTCCTGACTGAGGTTTTCCACGGTTCCCTCAGTCTTACCTCAGCGAATGCTGGGACGCGTAACAGGCCGTGGCATCCGTTCCCTACCTTATCCTTACCCAGTACCCCGCCGCGAGCTGTAAGCTCTTAGGGGTGTATCCTTGTAATATATATTATATATATATGTATATATATATATATATATATATATATATATATATATATATATATATATATATATATATATATATATATATTAATTTATGAGAGGGATTTCAAGTGTTTTTTTTATGATATTCAGTTTACAACTATCGCACAACACAATACATCGATACTTATTACACTTATTAGTAAGCCAAGACTTTGTTAGTGAAAGAAACTTTGTGAGAGGGGGGGGGGGGGGAGACTTTACCTTGTATTGTACAGTAAATACACATAAAAGTTAAAGTTCGAGAAAACATTAGTAACACCTTCGTATATGGGCATGACAACGTCGTATTGTTTAACATTACTAAGATTAAATCACCCATATATATAAGTAATGTTCCCTTAAATTGTTTTTTTCAAAAGAGCGTATGGGAACTACAAGTGGCCTTGGAATACACGGGTTGCGTATTGAACACTTGCGATCTACGTGACGTAGAACCGACTCGGTGTGCAAACACAGACCTTATTTTCTCTTCTAGTATAGTAATGTACTGTATATTGTAACTGCATGCATGAATTGTATAACTGCATGTATAATTTCATACTTGCAGTTTAGTCTACTTGGCTTCAAAGCAATACTTATTAGCAAACAAAATACATTCGTTGTTGTGAAAATGAACTCTACCTCTTCACACCTCTTTTAGCTGTACTATTATAATGTGTGTAGCAAGTGTAATGTATTAAGAAGCGAGTTCTGTCTGACTTCAATTTAAACATCCATGTTATATTAAAATGTACAAGTGTATATGCATAAAATGTATATATACGGTCGCATCAAATTAGTCATTTAGTGAGACAGCGCGTGTGCACGCCCTATTACACAGAGTGTAATACGCCCTGCACACAAAGACTTTATATTGGGAAATAGTTCTTGCCCTTCACAGAGCAGTCCCACCTTTCATAACAAACTGTGCCTGTAAACAGTCTCGATGTACATAAAAACCACCCTCTCATCAATCGCATCAAAGATACACATATATTTAATAATTATACCGGATGTCATGTTTTCAACAATTGAACTTGCCTTGTAGGTATAATGATCATGAATAACAAATTAAATATATATAACAGTTTTAATATTAAAACAATTATTTCATACGTTTTCATTATAAAAGAATTATTTTGATGCAAAATATAGTAGTAAACCAATATATTATAATAAATTTGATTCACAGAAGCTATAAAATTGTGTACAAAATACACATTTTTTGTTTTTCTTGGTTTAAAAAGTGTAAAATTATATGCAAACTTTGAATGTTTTATAAGAATTTTCTTGGACTTTGTTGCTGTTGTGCCTGTTGTTAAGTCGACTCTATGGGCGAA
This sequence comes from Siphlonurus alternatus, assembly GCA_949825025.1. Lineage (NCBI taxonomy): Eukaryota > Metazoa > Arthropoda > Insecta > Ephemeroptera > Siphlonuridae > Siphlonurus > Siphlonurus alternatus. The sequence continues at coordinate 33,891,700 of OX463788.1, forward strand.
ACTCTAAAATTTAATATGAATTATATATATATATATATATATATTATACTAGAACAAGGCGTTGACAACGTTAACCAAAAAGTAATCTTTCGTTCAAAATTACAAACTATAAAGTAAACTTCTTTTTTTTTCCGCAACATAAGTACATGCTCAAACTTAATTCTATAACATGATATAGATTTCATTCATATTATTCTTTTAAACACAAATGGATTTTAAAATTGAGGGGTTACGGCACCATTATACCATACTGACAATGAGTGCAATGTAATTGAAATAAGCAATTATAATAGCTAATTTTGGTTACTGTATTAACTACATAAAATTAAAAAAAAAATACTGTTCATAAAGTATTCGAGAAGCAATTGATCATTAATACACAATATTGGAAGGAAGGTCATGGCTGGTTGAATACAAATTGCAAATAGTTATTAACATATAATGGGTGCGATTCACGAAGCAGTTAGCCAGGTTTCTAACCACGTTTAGCTTAACCACGTTTAACTAGGTGGTTCAACACGTAAAACAGGTATAGTTAAACGTGGTTAATCTAAAGATGGTTAGAATTCTGACTAACTGCTTCGTGAATCGCGCCCATTACATTAATTACCAAATTTCGCATAAGAATAAGGTATACTTTCTGATTTCATCTCAATACATCACACTACAATATTTAATATGTTATTATAGTGTATAATCATTATTCTCTATGTATATAAGTCTACAAACATGTTTGTCTTACCTGGAATACGGGTTATGTGGATAGGCTGGAGGGCTGAAAAGGTTGCGACCAGCCAGGGGCAGCGAGTGCGGGAACGTGTCAGCAAACAAGGCTTTTGCTGTAAACCCTCCGGCGGAGCGGTAGGGGCGCTTCATGCGGCGACGTCGTCGGTAATTGCCGTTCTCGAACATGTCCTCGTACTGGGGGTCTGCAAACATACGAAACAACACTAACCGATGTGTAAACAAATTTTAAACAAGGAAAAATTACGTTACTTTTGATCTAAACAAGTGGTGCAGTTCTATAATATTAAGTCCTAAAAATATGCACACAACTATTATAATAGATGTGCCTGTACAACATGCTCTCTCGATTTGAGCAAACCCCGAAATTAACAAATATTTTGGGCTTTGCTCATTTAATTAAATTTTATCGTTTATATAGAAGTGATCAAACCAGAAAAAGCAAAGCCCGATGAGAAGTTTTATTTCGGGCTTTGCTCATATAAATTTGATCATTTCTAGAAGTGATCAAATCGGAAAAAGCAAAGCCCGGCGAGGCATTTTATTTTGGGATTTGAGTGAATAAAATTAACAATTCTCGGGTGGCGCACCTTACGAAAGGCAAAAACCGAAAGACACAGTGTGAACTATTTTTGAACATACCTATTAGTATATCGATCTCAAAAATTTTTTATTGCAAAAATTGATAGAGGGTGCAAAGTTATGCCACTCCGATTTTTTCAGATATTTTAGTGCCCGGGAAGTATTGCCAACATGTTTTGCGAGGTCGGGTTCAAACGTACGCCCCTTATAGGTCCTATCCTTTATTTATTAAAGAGAGGCGTCCAGAGGCGTCACTTCATCTATTTCTGCAATAAAAAAATTTGAGGTCAATAAGTAACTCCACTGGAACGTAATGTAAACCATGTAGGATATTGTTTTATTGTTAATTATTTTCTCTCAGATAATGGCAGTAGCGGCATCGTCAAACTTAAACCAATGGGGAATTCTCTTACGACTCAGATTTTAATTTAACTACTATATCATGATAGGGTACATATTAACAATAAGTTTGATTTAAGTTTCAACTTTTTTAACTCAAATTTGGGGACTCTGAAGGGATTATTAGAATAGGGGCAAAGTATGCAACCCGCGCGCAAACCTGAAAATTGTGACGTAGAAACTCCCTAGTTAACACACAACAACTGCCTGATATCATAGTTTGAGCGTCAAGTAGTGATTGGCTATACATTTTAGTAACACGATCGAAATCAGCGGGTTTTTCTACCCTAGTATCAATAGTTTTGTCCCTAATATCAGTTTAATTTAAGAGTGATAATCGAAAATATAAATTTATTGCATAATAGAAAGGTTCGAGTTTTGCATTATTCCCTAAAAAGGATTGCAAATCTAAGGCATGTTTTTGCCATGGTAAAAATAAAATAATATAATAAAATTCATAGATCATGATAGTAAATCTTGAAAACACAGGAGGCGATAAACGAAACAGTGCAGGTGTGAAACTCCTAAAAATTTAATACATTAATTGTATTGCACTTTCACTTAATTGCCACAGGTTTTATTTTATGAAATAAAAAAATTGTACCGTATAGTTTACAGAGTTCGCACAATTAATAAGAAGGCGTCTTTCGGTTTTTGCCTTTCGTAAGGTGCGCCACCCGAGAATTGTTCATTTTACTCACTCAAAGCCCAAAATAAAATGCCTCGTCGGACTTTGCTTTTTCCGATTTGATCACTTCTAGAAATGATCAAATTTAAATGAGAAAAACCCGAAATAAAACTTCTCGTCAGGCTTTGCTTTTTCTGGTTTGATCACTTCTGGAAATGATCAAATTTAAATGAGCAAAGCCCGAAATATTTGTTAATTTCGGGCTTTGCTCAAATCGCGAGGGGCACATCTAGGTGTGCGCATTTTTTTCGGGCTTTGCCCGAATTCGGGCTTTGATGCCAACATATATTATATACTGAAACAACTAATCATATTATACTAATGTAAATTTTATTTCTCTATTACAATAATTCATAAATATAATTTTTAATATAGTAAAGTTAGCTTGAAAATACAAAACTGGGCATTAAAACAAATCACGTCTCGTTAATTCATGTAGTTAAAAACCATGGGGAAAAATGGTAAACTTTTATATAAAAAAATGTGACCATATATTACAATTATGAGTATTATGTATATTTATTACCGCGAGCTATAATAAAGAATATAATATTGAACTAAAAAAAGAAGTCATATAAAAGAATTAATTCAATAAAATCGCACCTGTGGCGAACTATTGGGGGTGAAACCCTCCAGACCTCCCAGTGTTGCGTGGGGGTCTGTGATTGTGCATGTTCCGTGTCTCGAAAAGATGAGAAGCCCTGAACTTTAATGCATGTAATATAATAACAATAAATAATATATACAATATAATTTAATACACAGTCAGCACTCTTCAATGAGATTGTTTACTCAAACCCTCATATTCTATGTTCTGTATCGTTCTGTATCATAATTAGTTAATTACACAACAGAAATTTATGTGTATACATTATCATTAAATTTACAAATTGCGATTGGTGTTTATATAAAAAAAAATCATTATAAATTATAACATACTTGGGATTTCCAAAAGAACTAAACTCCAATGTAAGGAATGGAAATCTCTTCTGTGAAATTTGACACTAATATATTTCTTAGTATAAGGAGAATTATTATTAGAACACCCAGTGCTTTAACATTTCTCAATGTTACACACATAGAAATAAATTATTGCCGGAACATTAGCAACAGAAAGAGAGCAGGCAGTTGTGCGACCCAAGTTGCACGGGCGGACGTGTCCCGGCCGAGTGCATATGACGCTTGTAGCTTGCAGCATGCGCTAGCTAAGGGACGCAGGCGAACGCATGCAGTGTCTCACGCCCCACAGTTCACTGGCCTCAGTCTCAATAGGCACCGGGCGTGCTTCTGGGCAAATTAGCTCCCTTGACTTGCTCAGTTTTTCATATATCTGGCGCTCGACCTTCCTTGACTGCTCGCTATTATAGTTGCACGCGATCTTGCTTGCCTACTAGCTCTCCGCCTGTTTGCTTTAGAACGTGTCAGCTCCACAATCGAGGAAAAGCACGTCTCGCAGGCTTGCATTCGCTCGGGTGCAGCTTACGGTGTGCGTGATTCGTGCGTCACAAGCACGCTGCACTGAGCTCGATCGCTTGGTTCCACGCGTGCATACGATTGCACGTGCATGTACTGCAGTACATACATACGGACTATTGCTACAAAAAATATCTCTATAATATATTTAAATATAATAATATGTTTAACCTCTTTATAATGTTGAAACAGCACAACTTTGGAACCTTCGCAACTACAAGTGATTTCTCTATTACTCTGCGAGCCAATGCATTTATTTAAAAAATAATCCTTCTAATTATGACTTGGATTTAACACAGCACTATGTAATATAATTAGCATATATAATACACAATATAAAACACAATCAGTTAAAAAACAAAACAAACCCTTACCCAGCGTCCAATAATTTCCTTTTCTCTCTCCACCGCCCTCTCGTGGTACCTTGACGAAGCACTCATTTAGGCTAAGGTTATGCCGGATCGAATTTTGCCATCCTTTTTTATTGCGTTCGAAGTAGGGAAATTTATTAGTAATGAACGAGTAGATTTCAGATAGTGTTGCGCGTTTCAGTCCTGAGCTCTGGATGGCCATCGCAATGAGCGCCACGTAACTGAAAGGTGGCTTCGTGTTGGGGTCAGAGTGGTCCTCGGCGTCTGGTGAGCCGCTGGCACTGCTGCCTCCCCCGACTGACGCATTGCTGCCCCTGCTGCTACCACTGCTGCTCGTGTTAACTGACGTTTGTCTGCAAACATTAACCGTATGGAGTAGCATTAATTACTGCTTATAGCAAGTAGGTTTACATTTAGATAAAAAAAAAATAGGAACTGTGTAACAATTGCCATTGCAAGTATTATTTGATAACGTGAATAAACTTAATGTTCTAATGATGTAATAATTATACAAAATGTTGATTTTTTACATTAGTTATTATTGCTTACCCGTGTACAGAATCGACGTTATTTCTAGAGTTTGTGTCTAAGGTCTTATCCTGCTGCATGTGCAGGTGGTGCGGTGGGGTGTTACTTGACATGGGAACTGCTACCTTGGCGTGAGGAGACGGTGACTGCACCAATGAGAGTGCTGTCACGTGCTGGCTATCGCCCATCAACATGTTCTCGTGTTGTTGTTGCTGCTGCTGCATCAAGCACGAGGCACCGGCACTCGGATGTTGAAGCATGTGGTGCTGGTGATGCGGCAGGTGCGGAGGAGACATAGGGTGAAGGTGTGCTAAATGAGGAGGGGTTTGATGCATTAGGTGATCATCAGGTGTTTCTAAATCAGTTTCTACATCGTCCCCTTGTACCATCTGCAGACTGGTAGCACGCTTTGGAGACTCGAGCATTGTCATGGAACGTCCTCCTGACGCGTCTGTATGGTAGCCTGCAACATACACGTGCAATCCCATCACCGCGAGAAAAGCCTTTTGCGCCATCAGCTAACGCCATGCATTTTATTATATGCCGCACTTGCAATATATATGAAAAAATAACCCTCTCTCCTTCCTGTTACGTTATTTCTGTACGTGCACCTCTCACAGTATCCTAGTCCCCCGGTTCCCCCTCCTCCAGCCCCCTCGCCCCTCGAGTCTGTAAATCCTCTATTTATTTTTATCTTTGAATTTAAATAGCATTTTGTTCCCACAATCACACAATGCATCAAAATTATTAGCAAATTGTTTTAAGTTGCAACCAAGAGATACCATATAATTTGTGCTGCAAGCTCTCAAACTTTCATACAGTTCGTTGCAAAGCACAAGCATAATTATAAGCAATGAATGATCAATAATATTATTATGTAAACATGCAGGTATTATTATAAACATAATTTTGCATCCCTTAAAACATGATATGTACTTTTTATTTTTCATATATATAATAAAATTACAATATAATATAAATTTAATAATTTGAAAGGCAATATACTAATTTATATTAATTTAATATTATATCAATATAATATATGGTTAGTTCTTTTAAATGGGGACGTAAAGAATATCATCCGAGAGAATTGAATGCTTGTTGTCATGTAGTTTGAATCAAGCCATCTTAAAAGGAATTCAAGGCATGCATGCCATGTTTTTTCTTTTTTTTTTTTTTTTTATTATTATACGTTATAGGTACTTTTTCCTTCTTAACTCTCGCCACCATTGTGTTTAATTAATAAATAATAAATTATTTTGAATTGTTACGCTTGTACTTTAAATAGAAAAAAGGTAGTCTCTTAATTATTAAAACATATCAATATCATAAATACAATCATATTACTTGCAATACATGCAATCGGAAAAATTAATTCAGTTTCTTCAAAATATAAAAAAAACAGGACGAGTATGAATGTTTTATCGTTTATATTGATAAAAAGCTTACCACCGCAAACATAATAAAATAATTCTACTTCTGTATGTTAAATACATATTGCAATAAAGTTGCAATATCTCATGTAGTAATCACAAATAGGTGGCTGCCATGAAACCTTAATATATGTGTGTGCATGAACCCATGTATGTTAATATGTAAATTATATTATATATATATTTAAAATGTGTTTTTGTGCCATGAATAAACTCTGTACAGTAATTAGGTTGTTCTTCTATTTAGCTCTCATGTGTTTTTCTACTACTGTAATTTCAGCCAATGAAAAATTTAATAAAATAAAAATAATTTATGTGCCATCATTATTAAGAAATGCATATAAATATATTTTTATATATTTTATTTTTTGCTCAATTAACATAATTTATATTATTATGTACGTTGCCATCTAAGCTTGAACATTGTGCGCATCGTGAAGTTAACAAAGCAAAGCAGTGTTTGTAACTGCTTGTTAACTTATTAGTAATATAATATATATTATATAAAATGACAATTTATTAAAGGATAGCTGCCACTTTCTTGTGTTTTGGTTTGGTCCTCAGGTGAGGAAGAGAGCGGTTGGCTCTCGAAACGTAGTGGTATGTATAGTATATGCAAGTGTTAGTGACGTGCACGAACACTAAGTGACCATCGCAACATACTACACACAGAAGGATTACATCGAACACCGGCAAAGGTAAAAGTCCAAAAAGTGAAATTAAAATTCAATTATATGATTATATATTAATTGTTAGAAAGGAAGTTAAAAGTCAGGCGCAGATGACCTCACGCAATGAATTCAATAATGTATCCGTTGAATCTCTCAGTAAGCATTTCATGTTTTTTTTATTTCCATTTTTTCCTATTAAGTCTCTCCAACCAGCCAGCAGGAAAATAAAATGTTTATGCTAATGCACACGTTCAGCGAGTCCACTTTTGAACAATGTATAACAACTTTCAATGTTATGAGTACTGTAATTTAATTTTGCTACAGTTTAGCAAGTTTTAGATGTCTCCGCTAACTTGTGAGACCTTCGTCACATATCGATGCATCTATAACAAGTTTTTCTACTCACAAGTATTCATAAGTGTCAAAAGTGTCACAAATCTCGAGTCACACCCAATAAAGCGTTGATGTTATATATTTTATTACTATAAAAATTTAATAGATCAATTCAATTTTTAATTAATTTCATTTAACAGTCCACCTAATGATGATACGTATTATTAATTAATATGTTCCGGGCTTTTGACACAAAATTTAGCTAGTGTATCCGACTCGTGATAGAAATCGGATGGTTATTAATATTATAGTTCAATCCCAGGCACCATTACATTTTGTGCAAAGGCGGTTTCAAAAGGAAATCCACTGGTGCGTCCTGGAGATGATTTATGGCATCCTCCATTAATTAACAACCTTGCAGCCTGTCCATGGTTTCCATGGTTTCCTTGATCAAAACTAGGCAAACTAGTCAAATGTAAGCCCATGCATGGTGCATGGTCACCCTGGTTTGGAAGGATTCTACAACATTCTGGGCAAATGGCCATAAAGAATCAGGAAGTTCAAATTTTATGTAGCTATAATAGGGAACACTTTCTAACTGGGGTTCGGTTAATAAATATAATCACGTATTTGTTCCAAGCTACCCATAAGGGTACTGCCACGGCCCCCTGGAATACCCGGCCTCAGTCTCGAGAATTTTATACCTGCGCTAGGAGGTATACTTTTCATTTTCGGATTGGATGTTAGCTGTGTAAAATTAAGTACTTTTGTGAATTAATTACCAAGAAACTAATAAAGATAAAAATATTAAAATAACTCGATAATTTTCTCCCACTTTTCCTCAAGACTGTCATATTTTTTTAAATTTTATGCAATTATTTTTAAGTTCAAATAAAACATGAAACTTAAGTGCCTCTTGGTGAAAAGATAGAATGCCTCTTAGGTACTCGAGGTTGAATATTTACTGCTTCCTACTCGATGCCGGTAAATAATAATTAATGATCATATTTAAGTATAACAAAAACGAGATAAAAGTTCTTGAGACAAACCATATTGTGATATCAATAAAATTAATGTCGTGCATCTCAATTACTCATGAAAAATCATTACATTTACGTGGTACTGCCAATAGATAATTTTAATGGATATTTTCAATTGACACACTTGGTATTTCACGAAGATTCATATATCATGTCTCATATACTATATGTCATATTCACATGCTTAGCTAGTGTATAGCTACTAAAGAAGTTTGAAATTTTAAAATATACTAGAATGAAAAAAATCTTATTGTAAAAAAAAATTGTATGTATTTATTTATTTCGATTCACTTTCGAGTATAAAATAATAATGTATTGAAGTTAATATGACATTTCAATTTGAAGTATAGGTAGGGGCGATGTAATTTACATGTCTTTTTACTTGTTCTCATCAATAGCAATATCAACATGATCATGCCTTGATAATAGGAGTTGACTATTTTGTTGGTAAGGGAGGGCGTATTAAGTAGGGGTCCATTATCTCGAGCTTGAAAGGTAAGAGTAAGCGCGCGCGGTAACTTGATATCGCGAGCCGCGTACAGCAGCCAGCGGGATTGTGCATACCCGACCTCTCTCCCTCATCGGCATCAACAAGCAACGCGCACTATATCACGTTGAGTAAGCTCCTAATGGCCCTCTCGCTCCATTTTGCTTGCTCTGCTTGCTCTCTCTCTGTCTCTACATCCCTCTCTTTCTCTCTCGCCTCTTTGTCTCCACCTACTTTGTTACTCCTCTCTCTTACCTATACAACTTCATACGTACCATATTACACGCTAAAAAGATCAAGTGAAGAAACAGCCTAAAGGTATTTTAAGGATTATATTACCTAATTTAAAAGCAATTTCAATACAACATGCGTATATTATAAAGATATGGAACGCATATTATATATAATAATTTTATTTGGATGGGAGAGGGATGGAGAAGAGCGTAAAAGGTGCGCAGGGAATCCACCCATAGCCCACGTATTTGTATTTTCCTCTACACAAGGGCAGTAACCAATACGAGGGTTCCTTTAACCCCTTAACAAACAATGCATTGACCCCAAGCGTTCGTATATATAATATTAATATACGTTCTCAAATATACTGCAATATACACTAACACAATAGTCGAAGAGTTGAGAAACCATATTAATTTGCTAAGTATAGACAGTACATATTATTTACTGAACTTTTTTTATTTGGGGGGCAAAAAGGGGGAAAAATAACATTCATTTAACCTATTGAGTCGGTTTTCTTCTGAGGTCTGTAAAGTCAAACGTCATCTTATTATAATTAAATACTATGCAATTTGACGTGAATCCCCCTACCTCTTCTGAACTGTAACAATGAACAAAAATTGAAATTGTGTTTGAAAATAACAGAATAACGTTTTTTATATTATATTTAAAATTAGAAATTTTGGAACCTTGTGTAAAACAAAGACTTCAAAATTAAAATTAATGATAATCATTTATTACTGTGTACAATTATATACGTGCTATACTGGAATCAAATCAAGGGCAGAACTAAATTATTCAGCAGATTTTTTTAAACAAATTAAAAAAAAAATTTAGTATATAGAGGGTGTATAAAAAGATGTTAATTATTATAATTTAACGATTAATCTCACAATCAGTTACTTGGGAGGCATAGAATATTTCTATAAGAAGGAATTTGAATAAAATAAATTCTAAAAATTTGAGTCTGAAATTTATATAATCGCTTATGGTTCGAGAAAATTCAAGAGGACGGTTTTCTCAGTCCCATTTTCGGTGTCCGTCCATAAGGCTCCATGGCTCTTTGTTAAATTTCTACTACAATTTTCTCAAAAATGGTTGAACAAATCCACTTCAAAATTTGTATGCCACTTATCCACCTATTGCTAGCGTTTAAAATCCCCGGCCCTGCAAGTCTTATTAAAATCAAGACTGAAATCTCAATCAATTGAGATTATAATCATTACAGAAAATGTATTCAAAATTATATATATAAAAAATAATAACTATTTTCAGTTAATACCTGGAAATTAAAAGCAATTAATATTAGCTATAATAAAATGAAAATATTTTATTTTATTTAAAGTTACCAGAAGATTAAAAAATATATACTTTAATAATATTAATACTAATTTATATAACTAACTAATAAATAATAAATGTAATATTATTGGAAAGTGCCCATGAAAGAGATAACAAAATAAAAATAAAATGAATGCATCTACGCAGTTATAGACATTGGAATTCTCAATGTAGACTTTTACGACTTTAAAGACACAAATAATATATATCTCATAAGTGGAACTAATAGTAATAAAAGAAGCTTCAAAGTTTGAAGAACTGAATTATTATTTATCGTTGTGATAAACGTTTTAATTTACGCAGAGCTATCTCCGAGTAAAGGGCGGGACAGAAACCGAAGACGAAGAATGTGACCCCTGGCGAGACCCTGAATGATGTCAGACATGTGGCATAGGAAAAAAAAAATCATAAAAGTTCTTTGTCAGTAATAGGGGAAGGGGTTTGCCATAAAAAGTGTCTGTGGAAAAGTGGACATTATCACCGTGATATTTTGTGCCTTATTAGACTGACTGATCAGACAGATCTCAATTTCATTTAAGAATTTAAGGAGGAATTATCCCCCCCCCCCCATCTCTTTCTAGCCCTACGCCCCACTGTTGCAAGCTATTGCGATACAGCACTTCAGTGAGGTCATGACATGTATCCGCACGCTACGTGCATATATGTCATATGTAACGAACGTGTGTCTTGAAACTTGAAACACAAACATGCTGCCTTTGCTCTATGTTGACTCGAAGTGTAATGGAAGACACTCACCTCTTAATTAATGCTACATCTTCTTTCTGTCGTATTTTTTTATATTAATATATAATATATGAGTCCTCGATGATCAAATCACCTTATTATAAAACATTAAATAACAGTGCTAAATGCAAATTTTATATTCTAACCAGTGCTTTTACCAGTGCTTTATGTCATCTTTCCTATACCTGATGTGTTAAATTTCATTTCTTTATCACTGCACTGGAGCACACTAACCTGCCTGCTGGCTTGCTGCTACCACTGTCATTGCAAGTAATGATTTTTTTTTTATCTCGCTTTAGAAGCAATTATCATCATTGTGATTTTTTTCAATCCCGGGTGTACAGTTGTTTGACTTGGCTGCATGGCATTCTCTTTAACGAAGTAATTTGCCACAGTAGAGCCAAACAAATTCCACATACTGTTCTCAGTCTTCTCTTTTTAGTTTTTACTATTAAGACTAATAGCTATAGCAAAGTTTAATTAAACTGTGCTATGGTAAACTTTTATTGCAATTAAGTAACCAAATTTTTTTATAATAAACAGAATTGACCAGAGGAATGTGTACGTGTTTGGGTGTAGCAAAACAACAACAATCAAGGATAGCGACGGATAGGCCCATCCTCCATCTACCTACGGATATCGGTCAAGCATGGCGCAGTGCAATGATCGGTTCTCGTTAGATCACCGAAGTCAGGCTACGTCGAGCGTGATTAGTACTTGGATGAGTGACCGTTTCAAGTAAAAATTACGCTGCTCCCTCTCCCTGGGGTAAATTAGTCTCGCTTTCCACCCAGTGCAGTGCAGTGTGTGGTTCCCCAGGCTTTGGACATTGCTTTGGTCCACTGAGAAAAAGTAGAGGTGTCCGTCCTGACTGAGATTTTCACGGTTCCCTCAGTCTCACTTCAGCGAATGCTGGGACGTGTAACAGGCCGTGGTCACCATCCTTTCCCTACTACCCATTACCCCGCCGCGAGTTGTAAGCTCTTAGGAGTGTATCCTTGAGAAAAAAAAAAAAAAAATGAAAAATGTGAGGTGGACAAAATGTTAAGTTTTAAATTTTCAAAATTTTGCTCATCTCATAATTTTGAATTTCTTTTTTTATATATTTTTTTAAATATTTTTTATAATGTTTTGTCCTATAATATGCCATATGCCATATAAGACATACATGGCATTAGCACCACGAACAAGGATGTCGTTAGCCTTTGAAAGTGTTGAAACTCGGTATTTAACGTTTAACGTCACATCGTCAAATGCAAAGGCCTTATAGTCTGAAGGCAAAATTTAACACAAAAATACATCAAATATTTAATCAGAGTCCGCAGATCAAACGGGGATAAAAGCATTAAAAGCCATTTAGCCATTGTCGGCCATTGCAGTTAAAGGCTAGTTTTTTTTTATCGCGTTTCACTGATAACGATCTGTAGTGAAAATGGTCCTTATCCCGTTTGATCTGCGGGCTCTAAAGTCATCCTTCATTGTCAGTTGCAAAACCAACAAAATAAAATTGCATGCGCATTGGATTCACATGATATAGGTCGTCTAGTGTATTAAATAAGAAAAAATATCAATTGAAAATTATCTTGAAGCGAGTGGACTTGGTAAATTAAAACATGTTTATTACTGTAATGGAGCCTGCTTATGAGTAGATTATAATATATATTATGTAAGCTTACACATGTATATTTTCGCTTTTTCGCTGCAATCTATCAATACATTTTGAATAATTAAATTACCAAAGTGCAATATGACGAGACTTTTAACAAACGGCTATAATTATGAGATAAACTTATTTACATGCAATTTACACAGATCCGAACGCAACACTCACTGTAGTAAAAAGATCAAAAAAGCTCATATTATGTAATAATAAAATTTCTCACAAATCTAAAAATATAAAACAGAACACAATTATTATTAACTTCTTTGTCGTTAAAATCATGAAAATAATTAGTGATATTTAGTATGCTGATGCCAATGTATGTAATTGTAAAGTCATTCGTGCAAAACTATTTTCATGCTTTGTTTTTGTCGTTATTTTATTTCACGGTAACATAAATATAATATATAATTGTATGATTTAAGGGTTCGTATTCAAGGATTTTAATTTTTTATAAAAAATAAATAAATAAATAAAATTTGAAAGTAAAAAATAAAAAATAGTGGATTTAGCGCTTATATAATAACAATAGCAAAAGGTGGCAAAAGGTTTCGCGATTATTATATCAATGATATTAACGTAATACATATTGTACCTATTATTTGTATTTAAATTCACTAAATACTTTGCAGTGATAAAAAGTACTTTATTGATAAATCACGCCATGCATCATGCGAGCAATAATTATATGCATACGCATGCAGTACAATATAACATACTGCTAAAACAGATAAATAATGTAAATGAGTCACTTAATAACTAATATACATAAAATAATAATAATATATTATACAGTTTATTTTATTTATATTACATAAGCTGCACAACGCCGTTCAGCAGCAAACGTGAGTGGAAAGAAAAAAGAAGGAAAGGATTTATGACGCATCATAAACTTAACTTTATGGCTGACATAAACGAGCAGAGCAATTTGTAAAACAAGTAGGTATTAATTATCCAATTATCCTTAATTATTTTGTCTTGTACACTTATCGTTAGCTCTGATTTGATTAGCTGATGACGAACTACCTCACTGATTTGCTTTATGAAGCATAAAGTATAATATATAATAATGTGAGTTGTTTCATTTATTCTTTGTGATTATAAATTTGATACTGCATTTTATAATTTATATTTAATTTATTTTATATTTTATAATTTATGATTATAATTTTGATTTACAGCTATTTGGAATGATGATCTCTTCTTTCTTCTTCATTCAAATAATTGAACATTTATTTGTTAAAATATGAACAAGGTAATTATGTTTTTATGTACTGTACAATATTAAATATAAATAAATGCCGCACGCAGTTATATCCTTGTATTGAATTTTATAATTAATTGTGTCATTCGAAGCAAAAACTAGAATAAGAATGCTTGGTATGTTTGAGTTGCATTATATACATATATATATATTATCATATATTATATGTCAACTGTTTGCCAAGTATCAGATTCATCTGCATATTATGTGAGTAATTTATCTCGCTTGTTCATTATTAGGCATTCCGTAGTTTACTTTAAAATTTATGAATATTATAAAAGTGTAAAATTATTTTATTTTTATATAATTGAAATAAAATAATATATATTTATGTATTATATAATATATTATATACTATTTTGCTTGTTTATATAAACATTATACTAGTATCATAATATTATGACGCATACCAGTGATCAATGCATAATATTTATTTTTCTATTTTGTTTGAAGATGTTATGTTGTCGAGTTTATTTCATTCCCACGCTGGACTTTCATTCTAAATTTCGGCATATAGAAATTTATACATATAGATAAGGAGGCTATATTATTACTTGTTAGTCTTGTTGCACCATTTCGTGGTGGCCAAGTTGTTTGTATATTTATTTAAGTTTAAAAAAATGTTTTGAAATACGATGCAGTAAACGACGATAAAAAAGTAAAAAGCAAGCCAACAACAAACATGTCATAAAAATGTTGATGACTTAATTTTAAGTTCATTGTTTTGAGAGAATGGAATAACATTTTTTTTTTTTTTTTTTAGTTTCGCTGTAATTTCTGTAAATTACCATAAACAAGTTTTTCTTTCACACTCAAAATAATGTTTTGTTATTTTGTACGTTACCCATATATATGCGTTTTTATTATTTTATCACACATTTTATAAAATATGATAAATTGCATGTTCACTACAAGTAATTGTCAGGTATACGGAATATTATATTAAATAGTCATTATTGTACATGGTTCTCAAAGCTAAATAAATAATCAACACCCTCAAACAATGGATAAAAAGCTAGTTTAAAAATAAAGATCACATTGAAGTTAATAAATAATTATTATGTGATTCTGAAATCAAGAGACCTGTATATTATTATATACAAATATTATAATAGACAATCTAAAAATCTAATGTTTTGAAGGCAAAATCATGTTACTGAAAAATGGAAGTTTAATTAATAAATTATGATTTTTTTCTATATTTAACAAATTGTAGTTATATTTATGTTTTTGAAGATATATAACATTTAGCAGAGGTAGCAATATAATGTGATGACATTACATTAAATTCAGTGGTGGGTGCGATATTAGTAGGTCGAGATGCCATCAGAAGTGTTGCTGCTATAATTAACCGTAGATTAAGTTGGCTCCTATTTATACTGGGGACTAGGCAGTAGCAACAGCAGCAGCTTGCCTCTCGCCTGCTTAAATTGAGAGAGAGAGAGAGAGAGAGAGAGAGAGAGAGAGAGAGAGAGAGAGAGAGAGAGAGAGAGAGAGAGAGAGAGAGAGAGAGAGAGAGAGAGAAAGAGAGAGAGAGAGAGAGAGAGAGAGAATTGAGATTGAGTGAGAACGATATTCAGGGAGCTAAAATGTAGTGAGGTGCAAAGATTATGGTATATGCATAATATAATACCAAATACCATGAGGCGTGGACTCTTAGGTGCACAACTGAGCATACAGATTTCGAGTCTTGGACATTGCAATTTCATGAGCGTATAAAGTTAGAACACAATTATTAGTAAGATGGCAGTCAAGCAGGTAACGCTGCATGAGTTTGTTTATGGAAGCAATCTCCTTATATAATTTACAGTTAAATATTCAGTATTTTATACAAATTCTACTATTATAAAACGGTGTTTCTCGCACTGTTTTTTATAAATAATTTATTATCTGTTTAACAATGGAGTATCGACCTTAATTTTTAACATTATACATAATAAAATTAAGAAGTGTTTAAAAATCACAGGATGTCAAGATGGACACACAGTAAGTTTTATTTTTTTATTTTGAAAGTCATGATGGATGAAAATGAATAATACGATTATAAAAAATTGCATAATTTATAATTTTGCACCATTTAATCTGATAATTATCATGAAAGAGGAAAAAAAAAATGCTTCAGTTTCTCTGTTCGATAATTATACAAAAATTACCTGAGTACTGTCATGCATGTATGAATGTAATCAGGAAATAATGTACTGTCATGTAATATTTATACATACATGGTATAACATTTACATTTACGCTGAAGCTAAAAATTCACTATAAATACTATAATTATATTTATAATTTTTAATTAAGGTGTCCGGTGTTTCAATACGCTTTAATTTTCAAATTATTCTGCTTTAAACTTTACAAATAAGCATAAAAAATTTGAAGAATGGACTCTTACATGAAAAATAATTAATTTACTGGTTATGGGGATTAAAATGCATGATGGGAATCGGAAAATAGAGTTATTATAAAATATAATCGTCCGTGGTTCTTAACCATGCAAACTGTATTTGCATTGATCAGGGGTTTGAAAACACGCTGAATCTATGATCAAGTGTGGTTTAAAAAATAGGAAAAATGTGAAATAGGGTTTCACAGTTTTTACACCTAAAATAAAACATTGCAATATATTATCCGATATCAAAAATTCAAAAGCTGTTTCTATTTGAGGGTAAAAAAAAAAAAAAGCTTGTTGAGTGATAATGTTGAAATTAAGATAAAATCATATTTTACGTGAAACGGAGGGTGTCATCAGGTCATCACGTTTTTAATCACGTCGTTCGATTCAGCGTGGTTTCAAGCACCAACAAATTGGTCAAACAGAAATTTATTTTTCTTCATTTTAAACTATAATTGGATTTCCGTGTCAATTCCCTTAAAGCCGGTATTACACGATACAATTTTTCTAACTATTGAATACAATTTTTCCTTACAAGAATACTAACTTGAACTCCATTTGTTTGTATGGAGATGAAATTTTCTTGTAAGGAAAAATTGTATGCATTAATCAGAAAAATTGTATGCAAAATTGTATTGTGTAATACCGGCATAATACAGGCTTAAGGGTAAGGTAACTCGCGCCCAATGTTAAAAAAAGTCCCACACATGAATATTATGAAAAAAAAAAAAAAAAATAAAATATTCTCCTCTACATCCCCTATCAGTAGCTAAAATATCAAGGATACGAATTCCAGCTAGTTTTTAAGTTATGAATTTTTAAAGTTGACTAATTTAACATTGAGGTTCCATTTCTCCATGTTAAAGTAGTCAACATAATTTTCATGTGTGGGATATTTTTTTTAACATAAGGTGCGTTACCTTATACCCTTAAGCCATGTAAATATTGAAGGGAAAGAAAATATGGACCGTAATTAGCAGCCAGTTTTCATGCATGAATATTTTGAAAAATGTTAATGATTTTTCACAAAACAGAACATATGTTTCATATTTTCATAAGTTTATTTGTTATTTGTTAAATTGCAGAGGAGAGATCGAGCCCTCAAGAATGTAAAAAAATATTAAAATTTAGCCTGCATATATATATTTATATAATTATATATTACCATGTCGATCATAGTTCAAACTTAAATTAATCGTAATAACCTACATTACATCCAAGTAAACATCAGAGCTAAACTTTATATAAATTTACGTCAATTGACATATTACACATGATAATGTCAAAATGGTTAATTTCTCGTGTATATCCATCATGAATAAAATGCGTAAAAATTTCAGGCATTGTACACGGATCAGTGCAAGGCAAGGGATGATCGTCAAGTATTGGGGCTCAAAATACTTGAGGGAGGTGGGTGAGCAGCCTGGCGCGGCACGGCAGCTGCCGAGTGCTGTCTGTCAGCAAGGACTTGCTGCTTCGCTCCTCACCGCGCGCCACGGAGCCGCGAGCGGCGAGCTGCGTGTGCCGGGCGGCCGAGCATCTATTGCGCTCACAGCTTCTGAACCAGCGCGGGACGCAACGTACGCAACCAATTGGCGCGTTAATGGCGCCGATAATCGGTGGCATGTCGTCGCTCCATCGCTCTTCGTGTCTTCGCCTATAGACTAGACGAAGATGTTGCCTCTGCTTGCTAGGAATAACGCACGCTGCTGCCACATATTACCTCAGTTATAGCTCAAGTCGCCTAGCTGCCTGCCTGCAGAGCTTAGCGCTAATAGCCGCACGTGCCCGTCAACACGGGTAATTCCTCTACGATGGTTCACTTTGTCAGCAGACAAGTCAGACTAGGATAGGGCGCTCATTTGATATTATACTGTATTATTAGTAGTATTACTGTATAATATGTTACATCATGATAATAATTTATTCACAAAGCGTAATTGTTACAATAAATAATTTTATTAATATTAACAGGACAGTATATAAAGTTGTACACTTTCTATTTTCGTTATTATCTCTCTATAAGTTTTAATAAAAGAAGTTCCCGTCATCACAAAAGTTTACTAACCTAATATATAGCATATTCATATTAAATAATGTTTATGCTGGCATAATCATTATCATCATGTTCAATTGGGTTGACTCATTTTATTCTGTGATTTTTGATGTGACCATGTGACTATTTACAAAATAGATGTTACCACATTTGATCTTGTATACATGCATCAAAATTTACTTTAACTTGACATAACGGTGAGCTATGTCAGAAGACTGTATGTAATTAATTTCACACAATTTCATTGCAAACATTTCACTACGTGGAGTATATTAAAAGAAATAAAAAATGTTTGTATAGAGAATGCACAGGCAAGTCTTTAGCCAATTTAATATTAATAAATACTTGTGTACTTGCATTTCATGTAATATCCATCCATTTCTTATTATAACTTATTAACTATTAATATAATTTTTTCCCTATAATATATATATTATATTATGTTGGCATCCGGAAGCGAATAATTCGCTTCGGACGCGATTTTTTTTTATCCCATCGCGTTGGAATCATACGAAAATTTCGCATTTCGAATTCGCTTCCGGATGCCAACAAATATACACATAAATCACTTTCTCATAAGCGTTGAAAGTAAAACTTTCAATATTTTGCTTATAGTAGAAATTTTGGATTTTTCTATCTGAAATATGGGCCAAAGGAATTTTCAGTTAAGGGTGTGCCTATTAATTAATTTATACTAGATACAGCTTATCTTTCGTGTATTAATCATTGATGTCTTCTCAGAATGCAATTAAAATTAACTTTTCATATCTGCACCTCCAACACATTATCTCGAGTGATGAGGGATGAAGTTTATTCTGATTTACGTACAATCTATATAGCAGGCGCGGATCTAGAAAAAAATTTCGAGGGGGGGGGGGGGGATGGGGGGGGGGGGCTGCCTCCATAAGGCCAATGTTAAAAAAAATTGGAGGGTGGACATGCCTATATTGCCCATGTTAAATCCAAAATTTCGGGGAGGCTGCAGCCCCCCCCCCCTGGATCCGCGCCTGATCTATAGTATATATATAATAATAATTCTAAACAGTTGACAAGGTTTGGGTCGTTTAGTTTGCTGTACAATACAAAATACGTATTTCACCTTATTGCTGACAAAATTATTTATGAAAAACACGCAATTTTTTACTTCAGAATTGTAAATTTAATTAAATGTGAAATTAAAAATAAGAAATTTGATATTTTGATAACTCACATTAAGTCTCTTCACAAAAATTTGTTGCTGCACAAATTTTCAGCGCAATTTAGCACATGCAGCAGACCCGTACACTATTTATTAAGAACAGAATGTTCGTTTACTTGTGCTGTGATCGACTGTCGAATACTTAAGAGCTCACAGTTTACGTTCAATGTTCAATAATTTGTTCATGGCAGCAAAGTCTTGTAATGTGCACCTACATGACGTACACAGCCTGCATGCAGCGTCAGGCCAATCTGATAATTCATGCAAACATGCCCGATCAGGCCTAATCAGCACAAATTAAGACATGAGCGTCAATGCCTATTAACTACACTTTTCTTACTAACAGAAGAGTATTAGAATAAAAAAAGTTTGCAACACAATTAGTATTTGCAAGCCGTTTTATTTGCAATATTGTACTACATGTGTAATACCTATTAACAAACGCGTCACGCTATAGTTTATATTATATAATATAGGATCTCGTAACGTACAGTACATTACGTGTATTATATGCTTATTTTATAGTGCTAAAAAAAACGCAGTTTTCTTTCTAGCGCAAATATAAAGAAATTGTGCAACACAATAGTTTTTGCGATATAAGTTTCATTTGCATTGCAATATTATATATATTACTTACTTAGTAATTATTACTAAGTATAATATGTACAATATCTATCAAACGTGTTTCATACAGTATACCTCATACTGCAGTAGTATATGCGTGCATACTGTGCTAAAAAAAATAACTATTTGAATAAATTAATAAGACTGATTAAAATTGTGACTGTGAGAGGGACGGGAGTTACTTATTAGCACCATATAAAATACATTAGGGGAGGTGCTTATAAGCAGGGAGTGGCTTTATAGTTGATTGACTGATGAACCTTTTTTGTGTGGGGGATTCAGTGCGAGGAAGAGCGGAGGCTTGCATTGATAATGAAACCAAATAAGTCTCATATACCATGTACGTAAATTTTTAAGTATGAAATTTATGGAAATTGTGAGGCACGTCCAACTTTAATACAATGATGTTTTGCAAAACAATAATTGTTTTGTGTAATTATGTTATAATGTACATAAAAATATAATGTATGTACGTATACATAAAAATTAAATTCAATGACTAGCTTCAATGAGGATAAAACAAACTAGCATAAAAGCATTAAAAGTTAAAAGGTTGTTATCTAACAAGATAGGAAAACGACCTTTACTGAAAACTGGATATAAGCTAGTTTGATCTTAAGGGCCTCTATATTATATATAACATGCAAAGCATATACTACAGTATATATTAATTATATACAACAAATTTTAAAGTTTAGTTTTAAGTTTACGTAATAATTAAGATTCAAAACGTGGTCATTACCACATTCTTCATAATTTCAGAAAATGGTTCCCAGTGGAGTATTATACTCCACTGGGAACCATTTTCTGAAATTATGAAGAATGTGGTAATGACCCTCGAGTATTGTCCTCAAATTTTTTTATTGCAGAAATGGATAGAGCGTGCAAAGTTATGCTACCCTGATTTTTTTCAGATTTTTTAGAGCCCGGGAAGTATTTTTAAAAAATTATTGAAAGTCCTTTTTGTGACGTCACGCGGTGGCAAGTCCTATCTTTTTCTTAAGAAGCGGCGTCTCGTGACGTCACAAAAATGACTTTCAATAATTTTTTAAAAATAGTTCCCGGGCTCTAAAAAATCTGAAAAAAATCAGGGTAGCATAACTTTGCACCCTCTATCCATTTCTGCATTAAAAAAAATTGAGGTCAATACTCCGTTCTTGATACTTTGTTCTTTGCTAATTTTTTATTTTTGTTTGTTTTTTTTTGTTTTTTATTATTGTTAACTATTATTTTTGTAAGTGTTAACTGAAAGTTCAGATCGGAGATTCAGATCATATTTATGTTAGAATCCCTCTCAAGCTCTCAAGTATTCTAGCTGATGAGTGATGTTAATTAAGTTAATTTATGTGTTGTTGTTTTAAACACGTGCATGGTATTGTATATATTTTAATTCAAATAGTATGTAAATTGAGAATCATATTTAAAAAGCTTCTGGAGGAACATTTAAATTGTTCAATGACATTGATATTTTGCAATTGCTAGCGTACCAATTTATATATAATATTATAATTATAATAACCATTTGAAATTACATAACACTGGTTGTTATCGCTGCAGAACTATCAACTCGATCCAATGTTTCGCAAATTTAAACACAAAAAAGGAAATCCACTCGTTTTACTTATAAGGCATATTCTGATACGAGCTTTTTGCAACGAGCTCTATCGAAATATACTGCTTACTCAGTGCAGTGGCTGAAGTCGAAGCAACTTACCATGCAGGTGGAGGTGCGATGATGTCGGGCTACCCAGCGCTGACATCTGTAGCTCTCCGTGACCTCCGTGCCCCCCGTGAGTTGAAAGCGTGGGTGGCGGCTGCGGGCCGTACTCTGGCTCTTGCTTGATCTTAAGACCCACAGGTTCCATGTCCTGCAACCAACGGCAAACACCAGCAGTAGCTTATTTCTGTAAATTAGACAATTCAGGGGGAAAATGTAGATTAAAATTTAATTAATTTTTGTGGTCCGTATTATGACCGCGTATATTTATATAATTATTTAATCAATTTCTTTTTAACTAGAAGGATGATAGTGTTGAGATGCAGCAAACGTTAATTGTGTTAAAATTATTTCCTACACACCTAAGTTTTCAGTTGTCTTGTCACTTGCCAGTGATAAGATATTAGGCAAATTTAAATGAACTCTGCATGGGATTGGTTGAGAAAGAACAGTTGCCTGATAGCCTGCATGATTATTGAATGCTACAATTCACCTACATAATATATATCTCAACGTCCCTCCGACTTATTTATGCACTTTAAGCAAGTAAGCAGGGTTAACAAAAGATTAGCAAAAACTCCGTCACCAATCAATGAATGAAAGTAGAATTCCATGGCCAAGAAGCTATAGAATCAAAATTGCAAGGTGATTCAGCAAGGTGATTTCAACAAGTCGTTTTGCTCCATGATATTCCAAATTTTTTCTAAAAAAAATAGGTCAGGTTGCGAATAAAAAGTAAGAAACAAATTTCATTTGCATTTACAGATATAGTTACAGATATATTACAGATATAGAGATAGCATTTACAGATATATTATGTTACTTATTAATTGTTTATTTCCTAATTTTTGTGTTTACAGGGATTCACTGCACAACCTTCGGGATGTGGTTTGTTCTTATTGGACTGTTTGTGAATTTCCTGCCTCTGACTTGTTATTTATGTACTCATGAGGGAAATATAATAAAATAAAATAAAATAGTTTAGATTTTAGAATGATGCTGTGCAAGATTAAAAATATATTTTTAATAAATAGAAAAATTGGAATACTTGGTCTTTATATTGTGATTTTTATTACAATTACAGTCCACCTTGAACTTTATGATACAACTTACTTGTTAATAATAATGTGAAGATATTTTAAAGTTTAAAAATAAAACTATCTAGAATTTTAGACTGATTTCTAAAATTTCTATAATAATTTTTAATAGTTTGAATGAAAAATATATTAAGACACTTTTAGGAATTAATACAATTATAATACAATCTTAATAGAAATGGAAACAATTTTAAAATTTTAGTGATTCAAACTTGATATATATTTAATAGAACTGATCCCACAATATGTTTAAAATTATGACAGAAGACTTAAAACATATAGTTGACACAAATTATTAACTTTTTAAGCCAAGCCCAACTATCAAAAATTAATTTTAATCTTAATTATTTTTATAATTTTTGAGTTTTATTTTAAGACTGCTATCCAATTTTCATATTTTAATTAGTAATACGGTATGCACTTTAACTGAGATCAACCTCGTTAACTCATCTCACCGTGAGGTTACACAACTTGTTTAGGATCTGTAAATGTAATTGTAGCCGAAGTAGCTATTACCCCTGCTGCATATGTAACCCACTCTATTTTGGTGCTGAACAAATTGCCTAACAGGTAAAAGATGTTACGCGTAAATCCTTCCTTTTTTTCTATCTTTTTTTTTGCGTTACGTAATAAAATAAAATATATTTCTTTTTAAAATATTATTACGAGGTCATTCGAATAACGTGTGTTTTAACGACACCAAGATATTTTTATATAATGAACTTCTGAACGGCTCTGTTAAATCAATCTGCAAAAAAATATGACCAGCAAGTCATTTTAGTAATATTAAATAATAATAAGAAGCAGTGTTTAGGCAAAAATGAAAACTGCAGCACCGATAAAAAAATTTAATCCATGAACTTGTTTTTTGCTAATAAATTTTCAGACTATTGTCTTAAAAGAAATACAGTTTATTTGTTCTGCATGATAAAATAGCGTTATACGAGAAAATAATTATTATATAAAGTATAAATAATGGTGTGTGATGTAAAATTAACTTGTATTCTTTGAAATCGTTAATAGGGCTTATTAAAATTATGATGGAATCCATGAAAGCTTAATTACACGACCAGTTTATCAACATAAATTATTACTAAATATTATTATTTATTAGTTTATCGTTAATCTTTTTTTTTAATCCTTGAAAAATGTTATGTATTTTTTTCTAAAAAATAATATTTAATACACGTGTCGTTAAATTAATGTGGTCAATAATCTTTCAAACGGATTTGAAGTAATATAGAATGACATTTGGCACATTAACTTGGAGTAAATTATGGCCTGAAGGTGATGTGGTGTGGATGTTTAATGTTTTGTACTCGTGTATTGGTTTGTTGTATAAACTGAGTGAGCTGAGATTGTCTCTGCGCTGACAGATAGTGCTTGCTTGCTTTGCTTTCTTACCCGAAGCTCGGGCGCCTGTTGCCTGACTGCTTGCCACCCCAATATACTGACTACGTCAAAGCTACGACCACCCCATTTTGTGTTACAAAACAAACAAGCTCAACAATAATATAAACCATTTTTTTTTACCTTAAGTTTGTATAACATGACCTACCAGAACGTTTAATAGGGGTGATTAAATTACAGTTGTCATAGCAAAATTTATTTATAATGTGTGTAAGAATATCACTTCAAAACAATTAAGCTGGCAATAAGAAAGTAAATAAATATTATATATTATACATATAGTTTTTGATCTCTGTTCTCAAAGCACATGGCATATGTAGTGCAACTTTGCAATTTGATTCAAAATAACCAATAATTTAGAACATAATAGAATAGAAAATTGCTTGTAAAACTTTGACCTGAAAATTGTTTGTAATGAAACTTCAGAATGCAAACATTAAAAAAGACGAATATATTACACAGAATGAAAAAAAAAAAAATAAAAAAAAAAATAACTCGACAAGACATGACACATCACATCATGGTCGATTATGAATTTTGCCCTGCTCTGTGCCCTTATCACCCAGTCTATGTGAACTTTTTTGGGATAGCTAGACCGAATTTCCGAATATTTCACTTGTGTATATTATTGACATGACTTATATCCCACTCGATGGTGAAAAGCGTATTGTGTCAGTATTGTGACTAAAATGTCAACAGGTATTTTGCAATAACTTTCAACAGGGTGCACTATGGGTCACTCGTGCCACTGGTTTCAAATTTTAAGAAATATTTGTACTGTGCAGTGCCTTTTAAAATGGTCCAAAAACAATAACTATAATATATAATTTCTGCTTCCATTACCATTTCAGTAAGCATGCATAACGTACCTGAAGAACCCATCAAAGTTCTTATTTTGCACAATCTGTAGAAAGAGAATCACCATGATGACTTCCAAGAACATGCACTAATTAATTTACTAATATAAGTATAATAATTATTTGATATTGATAAACTTTTTTTAATCTTCTGCAAAAATTAGTGTAGATTATAAAATAAAATCGAATTAATTAATTAATTTGATAATATATTATAAATTATGAGGTATTTAATATGTAATAATGAATATATTAAATGAATAAATATATTATAATAATTAGTATTTACAAATAAAAATGCTATATTTTTCATTTATTCGATATCGGCTATAATATAATTATTATAAACTTTATAAATTCATAAATTTGTAAATTGAATTTGTTATTTGTTATATATGAATTTATTTGTTATTTAACTTCTTAAATCTCACACGACTCAAAAACCTTAGGAATATCATAATTAATATGAGACTATTCATTATAGTTAGGTATAATATAAATATAGACTATAACATAAATATATTATTATATTTCAAGTGACTAAATAATTTACCTGTATGTAATTAGAAGTTTATCCGTTTCGATAACGTATTATATTTTCTCCAATTAAGGACAATGCATGAGCAATGTTATGTAATTGTTTAGTTTATATAAGACTATTACATTAATTCTTGCATAATAAGCAAACATGTTATGACACATATTTTATGTTGTGTACGCACATCGACGACATCGCGATTTAGTTGTATACGAATGCATTTATAACACAAATCTGACATATGGGCAGGCGCATAATCACGTGACTCGATATTATATGTCAACGCTGCAGGACGCGTGCCGACTGCCTTTCTCCTTGACCTGATGAGAGGAAAATTCTTTCGAACTCAGCAAAATAATGTGCATATACAATTTTTTGCTTACTTTATATATGCGACAAGTGTCATGAATGCATTTATATTTATTTTCAATGTGTTAGTCACTTTTTATATAGACACTACAAAATATACTAAAGAATTAATCAACGAATAATTATTTATAAAATTAATTAGAGTTAAATAATATTCAACGAGTGCTATTATAATAATCAATGATGGATTGTATTATAGTTATTGATCTTATTGCAGTCACATACAATAATTATATATTACATAAATGACAATAATCGTATTAGAGATAAAATTGTGAGTAAAACACGTAATTATGAATATTACAACAATAAAAAATATGAAATCTATTACACCAAAACCTTATCACAGGGGAAAACACATAATATATATATATATATATATATATATATATATATATATATATATATATATAATAATATATATATATAAGAGTGACATAAAATTCATAACAAATGAATTTGATGACTTGTGACGTCTACCACGTATCATAGGTACACTATTAAGTATATTAAATTAAATCATCAAATAGCCAAAGCTTATAAGTTTTAACATTAAAACAAATTACATCAGTTTCTTATGATCCTTTATTTTTATTCCTCTGCATTGGAACGAAATTTAATTTTTATATCCACTTAATTTTCAAGTAACTTAATATACAACAAAGTACACTCGTATATTATTGCGCAGATCCGGTGGGAAGGGGTGGGGGAGGGCTAGAACAATTCCTTCCGCAAATTAAGATCTAACGAACACGGACTATAATATACGAGCTTTCTCCACTACATTTTATGAACATTGCCTCCTCCCCACCCACAACACGTTTAAAAAAATAGAGATTTTTAGAACTTGTTTTTTGCTGCAAGACTGCGCGCAGAGAGAAAAAGTGACCTCTTCAGAGAATGGATAAAATACATCAAAATTTGCTTGAAATATTTATAATTGAGACAGACAGATATACATGAAAATTGCAGTGAAGGCTATTTTTCAGGCACACACAGACTGTATATATGTATTATATAATTATATATGTGCAGTGTATGTATATATAAATATATATATATTACAATTATTTATTATAGATAACATAATGCTAGCTATATACTGTAGGAAAACAGCAAACATGCAAATTGTCTGAATTTGCATCTGGCAATATCAATTGATGCATATATAGCAATTAAGTGGTAAGAGAGATAAGTCATTATTTTTTTTTTACTACTATGTAGTAAAAAGTAAATAAATAAATTATTTTCAATTGAGGGGGAGGGGCATCAGGGGCAAATGCCATAAGAAGTGAGTGGGGAAAAAGGTGGAATCACCGAACTGCAGACTGCAGTCTATGATTTTTCCCTATACCATGATGATCAATTCGGGGGGAAGGGGGGAGGGATTCATGAAGATGAGTCATGTCATGACTCACCTATGTCATGTACTATGCCCTGGTTAAGTTATGTACTGATTTCAACTGATGAAATAATCTTTATTTTAGCTTTCGCTATTTAAATTCATAATAGTTGGTTACATATTAATTAATTGATTTTACAATATCACATAAAAATTTGTTTCATAATTTTTTATGCCTACAGAACGAACCAATATATTAAAACAGAAATAGCAAGATACCAATTAACATATAAGATAGTTTTACAAATAATTACTTACACAATGAATGTATAATTAACTGCTATAGGGAAATCTTTCCTTCACATATATAATACATAGCCTTTTGATCAAAATAATTCCTACATCAAAAGTGCAAGGCTTCATTTTGGTAACAACATGAATGACATTATTATCGGATCGGAATCATCCCACTACCTAATAGGGAAAACGAAATGTACATAAGTTTCCATTCTCTCCTTTGCGATTCCACATAATGTATATTATATATGTAATGTCATATAGCAAGCAATTCAGATACTGCAACGTAATAAGGATGATCTCATATTGCCAGATTGAGTTGTATTACATATTTATCAAACCCACGATGACGTCAGTGATATTTTTTCAATTGCATTAAATTTGTTTTTTATGAAAACATCAGCATGCACTGAAATTAAGTTAATTGCATGATTTGCTGGCCTTATTACTTTCTTGAATCTTACAGCGCGCTACTCCTCAAGAATTTTTTTATACATATTTTACGTATATTATTGTGTATTTTGAAATTCATGATTAATAGCCACATAATTATAAAATTGATATAATCTTAATAATTAAAAAATGTGAGATGTTGCTATAATTCTAAAGAATTAGCACAAATGAAAATAAATTTAAAAAGTAAAAAAATATTGTACGATATATACAGGCTATCAAAATATATTCTTTCTATCATATTATGCAGATTTTACATGCAGCATAGCTCGAAATCGAATTCATTTTTCTTATTTTTATTTCCAAATGTTTTAGTAAAAATCTCGAGCTTTGTAATGCAAACTATATACCGCAATAGAGCCAACCGTGTATTATTATTTGCAAATTAGCTTTAATGACTCTTTAATCATTGGCATGCAGAACAAGTAACCCATGCTAATAAATGTAAACATGTTTTTTTATATAATTATTTTTATTTATTGTTATTATCTCTTTCATGGGCAGAAACACAAATATACAATGTACCTATGTCAAAATAATAAAAAGAGTACATGGGGCAAATGAAAAAGATTGCTGAACAGTCCATTCATGAATATAATGTAATATAATTATACTCTATAGTCTATAATATGTAAAATAATTATACATGGCACGCACACAGTACAAAGCCTCGAGAAGTTACTGGATGCATGCTGTGAGTTTTTTTTTTTTAACTATTTTATGTAAATCTTTTATTGAACACAAATAGTGTACATAATATATATTAAATATATATAAAAGTAAAATTAAATATAACCATTTTAAGGAATTAATAATGCCAGCAAGTTTTACAAATCAGCTACATAGATTTTTATAGTCTTATAATTTTGGTGGTGTATGGTGTTCTGGAAAAACATTTAAATTGTTGGCACAACGATTTATTTTCACTATTAAATTTGAGTGAGCTCTTCCTGGCCCCTATTAATTTTTGGTTAAGTAAAAATAATAATCCATATTTAATCAATAGTCATACTACGTAAACATTACTAAAAAATTACGCAAGTTTTTATTTTATTAAGTTTTCAGGTTCATTTTTGTATTTATTTATTTTTTTTTAATTAAAATTATGATTTAACAAAAATCACTTACCGTGATATGCATGGCACAGTCGGTGTCCGAGGCTGATGTGTCCATGCTGTCCAGAGCAGAGATGGAAAATTTGAATCAATGAGACACAATTACGGCACCTTGGATTGCCAATTAACTATTGTGGATGTCGTAGAAAGGAAGATACCGCCGCGTTCGTGCCGCGACACTTGCGCGCTGTCTGTCAGGCGAGACGAGTTGGTCTGGTAACGCCTCATGACACGCGTTTAGCCCCTCTCGTATACGCTAGACACTCCTCCTCATCGCATTCATTGGCTCAGTTAATAACGTTCCACCTCCCTATTAGTTTAGTCTCTATTGGGTCTTTTAAGGGTGGATTCAAAGCTCAACTCGGGGGGGGGGGGTAGGGGATATTGTGCATAGGGGAAGCTGGGGGGGGGGGAGTGGGGAAGAACGACGGGCGTGGGGTCGTAACACCTCCTATGTATTTTTGGAAATTCTAGGGTTTGGGGTTTGAGCGGGGGGGGGGGGGGAAGGGGGGGCAATCGGTTCCCTAGAACCGCTTATTCTACTCCAGGGGGATTAATAGTCTTCATCTTGGACGTAGTACCTCTAAAATTCCCCCCCCCCTCTCTCCTTCGATCCCGGTCTCCCTTTGAAAAACATAAATAAATAATTATAAATAAATAAAAAACTTAATAATATAAACAGTAAACACTATATAGTTATGTGTTATGCTTATGCCCTTTTTCTGTTTGGTCTGATATGCTGTCATTAACATATCATTAATAAATAATAATAATAATAATAATAATAATAAAAAAAAAACTGCTCACGCTTCACGCGATTATGAAAATTCGAAATTCCCATATTTATGCCATGCAACAAAATTCACAAAATAATAGTGTTGTGGTCGTTGTAGACCGTATCACTGTAGAGAATAATTATTATAATTCAATAATTACTATAGAACAATTTTAGCTCGATCAGAATTCCCGATGAAGATTGTATCGATTTTTTTAATGAATCGGATCATGAACCTAATAAATTTTCAGCAGTAGCGTGGCTAACATGAGTTTGGTCATAAGTCATAATAGCGCAACTCGTGGACGTTTTATTAAAGGATGTTATACATATTTATTGTCCATGGTTTTATGATTTTTTAATTTTTATAGTCTGCTATTTCCTGAGTATTTCCGTAAATTTATTACTGTTGAGAATACTTTCCACAATATTGTAGGTATTGCTATTATAGGTATACATATACGTATTGTGGACTGACTATATTATCTATAGATAATACTATATTATGTATGATTGTAATTGTAATAATAATATAAAACTGATGATAATATGTTTTAATTTTTATGTTTCTTTTACAGGTATTGCAATACTAAAATATTGTAAACATGCATTTTGTACCTTACGGTTCTATATGTGCAATAAATAAATACAAATACAAATATTTTCATTATCATTATACGCATGTAATGTATTGTATAAATAAATATTATATACAGTATGAATATAAATTGTAATTTCTAAATCACGATATAGGTGCAGGTAATGTTTTATATATAATACTTTTCTCACTATTTATTTTATTGTGAAATTTATCATTAAAAGAAATATATATATAATAATATATAGTATATGATGTATATATTACAAAAAGCACTAAACAATCATTAATAATATATGCATGAATTTTTATTTCAAAAAAAAAAAATGTATGAACTATATTCATGCAGGTATATATTTTTTTTTTTAATTTTACAGCCAAGTTAAAAAAAAATAAAATTTTATATTTTTTTAATGTTTGTGTTTACTCTATAATTTGGAATCGTATAAGACTAATCCAATCAATAATGAAGCTTCTTTTTACAGTGTTTGGGAATTAAAATAAAATAATATACAATCAACACCATCTATAAACGTCTCGTGAAAATGAAATATATATTTGAACTTCGTAATTAACTTTGTGCCAAATTTTGTTCCAGGCTTTGCTGATGTGGTTTGAAAAATTTTTAAATCTAATTTTCAGTATATAATATCAAAATATATATTTTTTTAAGCAGTACTTATTAATAATTTTACTCCCGGGACTGATCTGCTCGAGTGAGGCGTTTAACAGACAACTGCATGAGCAAAGTTTTGTAGCGACCCCAACAGAAGGCACCACTCGCGTGATAGGGGTTAAGGGGTTGGCGGGGGAACTCGCGAGGGGGCGTAGCCCTTAGCTTGGAAGAAGGCGTGGTCTACGTTCAGTAAAGACAACCAACTTAATTGGCACAGCCAGCAGCGAAAGCAGAGCAAATCGTCGGATAAAAAGCAATGGTGATGAATTTTGATCAATCGAATGCCATGATGGAAGACAGACAATATTTCATATTTTACTATCAACATTCATCCTAATATATAAAAACTTGATGCAGGGTTGGATTGGTCATGTCATAAGAGGAGGTCGGGCATATATACCCGACTGCGTTCCTCTGGTTTGGTGCCCTGAGGATCCAAATCTCCTACTGGTAATGTTTGAGCTATAATATGATCCCCGACTGCGCCCCTATAGACCATTCAATCCGATCCTGCTTAATAGCATTCTAAAAATATTATTACCATTTTCATCGTCATCGAATCCATATAGCATATTTTTAATTAATTATTGACTTTATGCCCCGTGGCAAAATTCTCTACTGCTGCTGAATTAGTTCTGCAAAGAGGGCGAGCTATATACCAGCTAACCACAAACTGCAGCAGCTAATATATATATTAGCGCTAATGGTCTGTAATAATAGAAGGAACATCTGGGATGTCAGCTAACTTTAGAACTTAGAACTGTTGGCCAGCTGCATGCTTAAAGATTTTTTTTTTCTTTTTTACGTTCAACCGTTTGTTTCTATTTATTTCCCAAAAAAATTCCATAACTAAAATGCTAAAAAGCACGGAAAACTGCAAGTATAGCATTTGTGACGTACAGCTAGGTCTTACAGCTGTACAGTACCAGCTGTCCGTCTCATTTTACACTTTCACACTCAATACTATTTCATCACTTTTCAGTTTCGTGAGAACCAATATTCTTTCAAGAGGAATGACAAAATCTTAAAAAACTGACTTTGTTCATAAGGTACTGGGTTAAAGAAGCAATCTGGATATATTTTACATTGTTAAATTTCTTTAACCCTCAATTCAATTAAATATCAAGATCACTTCGCCGTGTAGTTAGGCAACTTGGCTAGCACCACTACGGAGCAAATTGCATACATGGTAGGGGCAGGGCCATTTCGGAAGCTGAAAAAGTTGCCTAACCTAAAGGCGGGATGATTTATCCAAGAGGATGATTGTAAGGATACATCGTATATACAGAAGTTTTGAACAATCTATAATATCCAAATTAAGAATTTATCCGTTCTTGGTTTATCTTACTCCTGCGTAGTATTATGCATTAATTACTACATCAGCAAAATATGAACTCATTGATATAATATGTATAGTATTATTTTTGTTAATTTAAATAATGGATGACTTACACAAAGTAAAGAAGGATGCAATCATTTTCATGAGATAATTCTTTTTTTTAAAGAAATCATTTCCAATGTGCAGTGAATAACTATTTCTACATTTGCACTCTCTGCGTCATCGCTGGTCTTGTAAATGTAACAAAAAAATTACACTTGTGCTGAAGATTGATCGTTACGGTAAGTATATTATTGAATAAGACCAGGCGCGGATCCAGGGGTGGGGGATGGGGGGGGGCTGTAGTACCCCCAGAAATTTTGGATTTAACATGGGCAATATAGGCATTTCCCCCACTCCAAATTTTTTTTAACATTGGCCTTATGGAGGCAGCCCCTCCTGATTTTTTTTTAATTAAAGACATACTACTCTCCATTTATTATGCATATGTCTTCTCATTTGGCATATATGGTATTATTTTTTGGGGTATATATAGTTTCTCAAATCATTTGAACAGGCTCTTTGCAATACAAAAGCGAGTAATTAGAACCATTTTGCGTTTTAAAAAGGATGATTCGTATATATGTTGGTCTGTCTTGGTCACTTTAAGAAACTTAATTAAAATATCAACAATGCCAAGCATATATTGTATATATTTTAAATTGTGCCATGTTCAAGAAGAAATATCCAGAGTTATATACATAAAATGGCGAATTTCACTCTTATAATTTAATATTATATATATATATATATATATATATATATATATATATATATATGTGTGTGTGTATGTGTATATACATATATACCAGAAATAGAGATAAAATGGCTTTTGAAATGCTTAACTCAAGTATATTAGAAAAAATTCTGCTTATCAAACAGCTAAAATTTATGACTTTTCACCATTATGTCTTAGAGAGGTGGAGAATGAAAAACTATTTAAGGTAAAAAATATTTTAATCCATAAAGAAATGTATTCTGTAAAGATGAACTTTAGTACTAAGTCTTACCAGAAGATATATTGTCTAATGTTGTTTTTTTATTACTTGTTTATAATTAGATACTTGAATTTTATAATTATAGGAATTATTTTTGATCTTGTTGATGTTTTAAATTGTGTTATATATATATATATATATATATATATATATATATATATATATATATATATATATGTGTGTTTTAGTATGTTTTATTTTTATTATGCATGAATAACGTGATCATGGCATGTATGCTTGCAGTCAGTGATTATATAAACGAATTGAATTGGAAATGGAATTCATTTTTTGACAAAAGACTTGCTCTAGCTTGGCTAGTCAATGAATAATATATAATAATTGGTTAATTGCTAAGCGGGTTCATGACTCTTGTTTTCTCCCGTTTATCCAATATTCGAGATTTTAATTTTTGCTCCTCCGTCAAGTCACTACATTGCATGTTCGCACTGTTACACCGTTCGACAATCATATTTAGAAACTCACATGAATATTTACTGTATGGTAATTTAAAACGTTTCAAATCTTTTTTTTTTCTTTTAATTTCTTCTTCTTTTTTCTTTCGGATTCTGCTTAAAATAATTTGTGTCAGGATAAATTTATATAAATAAGTAGATGCTATAGCAATTTTATGCATCGCTAAACTGCTATATATACTTTGGTTGATGAAAATACATTTTTAAACTTTCGTTAATATATTACAGTTTAATTTAAATTACATCAACCTATAGTCATTTAATACACTTCAGTGTATTTAAAAGAAGAAATTTGTTTTAGAGTCTTTATTTAGAGGTATACAGTAGTACAGTATGTCGTCAATTTTAACATGCAAGAAAATTTGTTGACCTTCAGTTCTCGCATATATTGCACTGTTTTGGAGCATTTGAATTTATAAAACAACTGTAATTTATATTTAAAAGTATTAGTTAATTATAGAGAATCTGTATCAATTAATTAACAATTACAAAAAAAAACTTGAAATATAGCTTTTTCTGTGTTAAAGCTCACAATCCGTTTTGATGCTGAGCAAGTTATCCAGCCTCACACAATTTACACAATTATCACCAGGTCCTGTCTATTCGCAAACTCTGATTAGTGTAGCTAAGTGACTTCACTATTTATATCAACTGTAAATGATAACATATGAGAAAATCAAGTGCAGGAAGTCATACACAACAATATTCATTTCAGAGTTTACGTATACGAGCTACAGTGCAGTGATTGTTTGAGTGATGAATATCATGCGAATGAAATGCATCATATACATCCTGAAAATTTATTTATTATAATAATTATGTAGGCGAGATCCGTATTGATGCATTTTGGATTTTCTTCTAATTTTGCATGATTATAAATGTAAATACAAAATTAAGATACAGATAGAAAAGTGAAAATCACTATAATTATACTCTAGAAAAACGTAGTGATAAAACAGGCCAAACATATATTTTCCGCACTGTTGGTCCACTAGCTTTTCCACACACGCTGTTTTTTAATGGAGTAAGATAAAAATAATATAAATTAAACGTCATATCCACAGCATATTAATTATGTCGAAAACGTACAGTTAATAATGACTTTGAAAAGTTCAAACGTGACGTAATAAAGATTTAAAATTTCCTAAAAGTGTATTTTTGGGACTTTTTAAAATGTGGCTCATAAAAATCTTATAAACTTATAACCGCTTAATATAACAGGTCTAACATACCACCAAAGTTTTAAAACGCAGTGTTAAAACTGAATGCACATGCAGTTTCACCGCATGACAATACATAAGTTCCCCAGGCTTTGGACATCGCTTTGGTCCATTGAGGAAAGAGGAAAAGTAGAGGTGTCCGTCCTGACTGAG
This sequence comes from Siphlonurus alternatus, assembly GCA_949825025.1. Lineage (NCBI taxonomy): Eukaryota > Metazoa > Arthropoda > Insecta > Ephemeroptera > Siphlonuridae > Siphlonurus > Siphlonurus alternatus. The sequence continues at coordinate 33,927,428 of OX463788.1, forward strand.
GTTTTCCACGGTTCCCTCAGTCTCACCTCAGCGAATGCTGGGACGCGTATATAAGCATGCAGGCCGTGGCCACTATCCGTTCCCTACCTTATCCCTACATTCCCTACCCAGTACCCCGCCGCGAGCTGTAAGCTCTTAGGGGTGTATCCTTGAAAAAAAAAATATATAATATGTAATGCATATAATAATATATCCTTGCCGAACGAGGTTATATAATTGCAGTGCGCTCGGCAGTTGATAAATAATATACATAATTTCCTATTTTCAGGCTTTAATATTCATATTGCACAATGTGTTTAATTACATTACACATAAAGTAGTTCAGTACATGTAATATTAAGTACATTACCCAAATTTGTCGGGTCTCTTCTCTCCTCTTTTGGAATCTCGGAATTAAACATGTTATAAATTATTTTTTACTGACATATATACTATGATATATAAATATTATATTATGATCAACTCTAAACATGCAAGCAAGCTATAGGCCGCCGCTATAGCTGCATGTCACTAATTTATAGCATATATATTAATTTTTTTTTTTCTTGTAGCTTTTTGTTGTTGTTTTTTGTGTCAGTCTTTGTTTTTTGTTTGTTCTTTTATCTTGAGGTAATCCAAGTTTGTCATTGTACAACCAAAATGATTGAATAAAGATTTGAATTTGAATGTATATATTAATATATAAGTTGAAAAACTTAATTATATACAATCATAATATATACTCTTATATATATATATATATATATATATGTGTATATATATAGAACCATTTCACGTCATAGTGGCCACCTACACCACCAAATATTAAAGATCTTTGATTTTGATAAAAATCACAGGGCATGTTTGTATAATAAACCTACAACAATGGTTTTTGTATTTTTCAAAAATATTCAAAATTGAGGGACTTTGGGCAAATACGAAATGGCGTCAGAATGCAAATGTAGCAAACGGCGGCTCTAGTAACTCGGAAAATATTATGCATCTAGATTAAATTTGATTTTTTCTATGGATGCACAATCATATGTGTCTACAACATCCTGCTTTCAGATTTTCTCTATGGGTTTTAGTTTTTTTGTTATACTGGTTCCCGTAAGCCAAGTATGACGTTTTTGAAGCATTTGCTTTCCGCAGCCCAAATAAAGGCTAAATTTTTTTAAAATAAAAAATTGATTCTGTATAGCTCCTAAACATCTCTTCTAACCATAAAACTCCTTAAAATAAAAATATTTGTTTTTCTCAACTGATGGCACAGTAAACGAAAAAGGGTACAATTCGTTAAGGTACCTACTTTGCGAGCCAAAAAAGTCGATGTCATTCAAACTTTAGGAGAATTTTAATGACACCACTGGAATCCTCGTACCTCGTATCTTAATTAGTAAGAATAAAAAATAATCTCGATGTTCCTCTCGAGTATTTTCTCGCAAAAGCTACTGGGGTAACTACCTTTATACGCACCGCGTGCGCACCTCGTCAGACCCGTGATAGCACGCCGCGGCCGAGTGCTGTTGTGTTTATTGACATGAAACTTACGCAAAAATAATATTTTATTGCATCTATGGAATAAACTTGCAACTTGCTACTAAATTACGTCACTGAGATAATTTTCCTTCTATTTGCTACCATTTTTACGCAAAATTTAATCCCACCTATCTTAATTATAATAGCAAATGGAAGGAAAATTATTTCAGTGACGTAATTTAGTAGCAAGTTGCAAGTTTATTCCATAGATGCAATAAAATATTATTTTTGCGTAAGTTTCATGTCAATAAACACAACAGCACTCGGCCGCGGCGTGCTATCACGGGTCTGACGAGGTGCGCACGCGGTGCGTGTTAGAGGTAGTTACCCCAGTAGCTTTTGCGAGGAAATACTCTAGAGGTACATCGAGATTATTTTTGATTCTTACTAATTAAGATACGAGGATTCCAGTGGTGTCATTAAAATTCTCCTAAAGTTTGAATGACATCGACTTTTTTGGCCCGCAAAGAGGTACCTTAACGAATCAGGATCTTATATTATAAGAAGAGGAAGATTAACTCCATCTATGTAAGATTTGTCAAAAAATATGGGTTAAATGTCTAGAATATTAAAATAAATTAGATTTCCAGCTTGGCAGGTTTGGTAAAATACCACTGATATCCGTTCTATGGCGCAGTGCATTGACCGGTTCTCGTTAGATCACCGAAGCCAGGATACGTAGAGCGTGGTTAGTACTTGGATGGGTGACCGTTTCAAGTAAAAAATACGCTGCTCCCTCCCTGGGGTAAATTCGTCTCGCTTTCCACCCAGTGCAGTGACGCACTTGTGTGTGGTTCCCCAGGCTTTGGACATCGCTTTGGTCCATTGAGAAAAAGTAGAGGTGTCCGTCCTGACTGAGGTTTTCCACGGTTCCCTCAGTCTCACCTCAGCGAATGCTGGGACGCGTAAGCATGCAGGCCGTGGCCACTATCCGTTCCCTACCTTACCCCTAACCAGTACCCCGCCGCGAGCTGTAAGCTCTTAGGGGTGTATCCTTGTAAAAAAAAAAAAAAAATAAAAAAATAACATGAGCTGATAAGAAAATATTTTAAAATTTCCAAAATCAATTTAAACAGCTTTTAGACTGTAAAATTCTAAAAATGTTATAATTTTTAATAAATTGACAGAAAAATATTACTTTTAAATACGTTATGAAAGCTTCAAAAATACAGAGTTACCGCAGTTACTGAATTTTTATTTTTTTATTTTCTTTATTCGAACTTTTTCGATTGTACAAGACAACATATGTTCATGTCAAAAAAACTTAGTATTAACAAACATACATAACATCAAAACGCAACACTTTATAAATATAACAAAGGAAAAAAATAAGTATAAAAAAATGAACCACAATATTAACAAAAAATATGAACCAGGTTTTAAATCATAAGGATACAATACTCTCAGGCAATTTATTGCTCTCAAAAGCTTTAACTGAATAGAACTCTTTACTTATAAGTACCTTTTTTAGCTTCTTTCGGAACAATTTACAATCATTTATATCTTTTAGGCATTTTGGCAGAAATTCATATATTTTGGCCGTTTTGATACATTGCACAAGATTTGTATAAATTAGAGTTCAACTTGTCTGTAACAACATTGGATTTATTCCTGGTATTGTAATTATGAACATTATCATTCTGCAAATAAAGATTAGGGTGGGAATAGACCACTTGCAGAACTATATTAATTAAAGCAAAAAGTAAACAAACTCACATACCTAGTGTATTGTTGGTTGTTGATTATGTGTATATTTTTTCTAATACATTGGACCTCATGGGGAATTTACGATTTTCACATACAGATTTCAATACAATACATACGTATAATTTTAAAAATAAATATATTTTCAATATTATAAATGGTCAAGAACTGCAGATTCCGGTGATATATTTTTTATTTTTAAAATTATACTTTTGTAACGTATTGAAAACTGTGTGTGAAAATCATGAATTTCCCATAAGGTCCAATGTATAAAAAAAATTATACACATAATCAACAACCAACAATACACTGGGTGGACAGATTGTTTACGTTTTACTATAACATAGTTTTGCAAGTGGTTAAAAAAAAAAATAAATAAAAGCTTGCGGATATTCGAAGACATACAATATAATAATATATTAATTAATATTAACTTTAAATAAAAAATTGCATCAGTTGATCGTTGGTGAGATTTTCAATTTTAAAATCTCTGCTAGACAATGTATGTTTGTAAACTTTTATAATAATTAATTATTATTATAACTATTATATATAAACAAGTATAATAGCAATTTGTACAATTAATGTACAGCTATATAGCTAGTGTATGTTAATTTTTTACTTACATTGTTAGAAGACGTGTAGGGAAATTTTTATATATGAACAAAAATGCCATATGATAACTTACTAATAATTATTATGAGTAAAAAGTAAATTAAAGTGTAAACAATATCAAAATAATTATATTCTAGTGACTTAAGAAGTATATATAATATATATACATGTATATTAATAAACTGGAGTCAGTGAAAGCAATGTGTTTTTAGAAAGACTTTTTCTAATTTCACCAAGACCAGATTATACACCTTATTATATAAACTTATGGAATGTATATATAACTATTTTGTTTCTGAGATCAGAAATATATGTTTAGCTCCCTATATAGCTTAATTAGCTGCAACAGATCAATATATATATATATATATATATATATATATACAGTATATATAGTATATATATATACAGTATATATAGTATATATATATATATACAGAATTTTTAACTGTCACAAACAATAAAGCCAGAGATACTGATTCTGACTTCTATATAGCACTGCTGCTATATATTTGACAGACAGACAAGCAATGACGGTGTTTACCTCAACTGGACAAATCTAACCTGAGACATGTAACAAATGTAAGCTCTTTGTCAGGCAGTACAGTACATGTCTTTCACCATTTAATCATTTAATATGTAAATCTTCTGAATTTCACACAGCTGAACCAACCTGTAATTGCAAATTATGTAATCAGACTTGGGAATATAATCAATTGAAGATTTGTCCTGCTAGAATAAAGTCAATTAATGAATATGCCAAGAGAGATTTTACTTAACCCCTAGCTTACTTTATATGTATAATTTAATTTGTGAAACTCTTAAATTTCATCATGTTGACTCAACTTTTTTTTATATAAAATTAAACTAAAATATGTTCTCAAGTTTGCATTTAATATACCATCTAAATGTCTGTATAGCTATAAGAAGTTCTAAATCTATTATTGATTATGACAAAGGAAATGCTAATTATTTGACTTCCACAGTTTCTATTACAGTACTACGTTTACATGACGGTGTTTAATCCGTATTCGTTGACGACGCCTCATAAGAATAACATTATCCGTCGTCAACGAATACGCATTAAACACCGTCATGTAAACGTAGTGAATAATATGTATTTTTTTTTAATCATTTTATAATATTTATCAATTTGATTAGTTTTGATCTATAACTCTTTTTGTGTCTATGTTCTATGTCCGTGTTTCTATAATTTTTTTATGTTGAATTGTATCTGTATACACTATTTGTGTTTAATAAAATCTATTAAAAATGCTTCCAAGAACGAAAATAATTTGATTGTTAAATTTATATAGTTACAATTTAAGAATAGCATACTTTTTGCAGAAACAAAAAGATATCAAACAAGGCAGAGCATGCAATATGGATATCTACAGCTTATAGACATTAAAAGTATCATGATGCAATCAAAACAAATTTTTAAGCAATATATTTTTATTTGTATCAATTTATTATTTACTGCAATGCCTTACAATGTCACTGTTTCATCACAGTTCATAATGGCATTTTAAATTAACATAGTAGGTTAAAATTTGAAAATATTCCCTTCTTAATTAAAGATAAAGGTAATACAGTAAATGGCATTTAGTCTATATACCATGGATTATAACAAAATAATTAAATAAGTACAAAAACAAAAGTTTGAAATTAAAATATAGAGTAAAATAATTATATTTTGCAATTCCTCGTTTTAGTCATGGAGAGGCTAAATAATTAATTACAAAAAAAATATTGCTAAGTACAATGAATTAGCTAATTCAATTTAGCAAGACTTCAGGTGGGTTAATTGACCTAGAATTCAATACTTATCAATAGCATAAGTCTCATTGTGTGACTATTTTTTTCCCCCTCTTCCTGTCCAGAATTTTATTTTAACAAATCACCACTACATTGTCCCTTCAAAACAAGCCGCTATCCCAACTAAAATCCCAACAAACTAGTAACCTTGAATTTATTTTAAGTACTTTCAGGCCAGGTGCGGATCCAGGGGGGTGGCTGGGGGAAGGGGGATACAGCTCTTTCTGAAATGTTGGATTTAACATGGGCAATATAGAAATTTCCCCCTCTACAATTTATTTTTGTAAATGGCCTTATAGTGACAGCCCCTCCCGAAATTTGGTTCTGGATCTGCACCTGTTTCAGGCTGCAAAAGAAAAACAATATTGCACAAACAATAGAGAGTTAAACCTGAACTAAAAAATATACACAATAAAATATAATGAAATAATCACATTTTTTTATGAAATAAGTATCCAACAATTAATCAAGTGTTGCATGAAGAAAATTTAGCAGGAGGAGTAGGTTAAGTATCTCCCAAAAAACACATTTATATTTAAGAATAACATAGAGTATTGATACATTTATAACCAATTAAGCCTTTTCATATTATAATTTGGAAATAAATTTGACTGGTTATCAGGCAACATAATTTCATGTAAGTAAACAAATTAAAATATTCCAAAACTGTTGTAAATTTATGATTAAATACAATAGAAAATATGCATTGGAAAAAAAAAAAAAAAAAAAAAAAAAAAAAAAACATTATCTCTTCTTCTTACGATGGATATGCATTGTAATTAATATTCACTACCACAAAATAACTAAACTGTTGAAATTTAATAATAATAATTTTATAGCATAAATCAATTTAGTATTAAATATATGAAATTTTAATATTTTGATGCATGAATGTGGCTTATTGTTATAACCTAAATTTAATTTCATGCATTTATGTAAAGGAAAAATATATATGTAATTGTTATGCTCACTTCAGCAATTTGAAGACTTAAATTTAAGTGGGTATATTATCATCATTTCTTTGTTATCCACGGGGTGGATCAGGAAGGGGGATCCCAATTAGCTTGGCTAGTATTGCCATTTTCCCCTCTATTTTATATCATAAACCAACCTTACGGGTCCGACCCTCCAGCATTATTATTCTGTGAATACAAGTCTGATACAGATTTTCAAGTGAGAAAATAAGAGGTCGTTCATAAATATGTTTTGCCACAAGCACAGAGACACTTCCTTTTAATTGAGGTAATTTTATTTATGCTACAGTGTGTTCAAATAAATTTGATAAGACAAAGTTACTTTACAGTCAGCTAAGAACAACAACAAAGTTCACTAAAAAAATCTAAATAACAACAAAACATCCAAGGAAGGAGATGACTTGGATAAGATTTCTTCTCAATTCAAACTAAAACTGTTATGTTTAATCAATTCATAAATATCATGCTTCATGGAATTTGTTCACTATCATAGAGATAAAAGGGTCAACTCTCGGCATCTCGGGTTGAGTTGAAAGCTCTTTGGATTAATTGAATAATTAGGAATGGTAAGTAAACATTGTTTCTTGTTGAGCAATTTTGCTTTTGTACAGGACAGTAATTAAAATTGCCAGCATCTACTTTACATGGCAAATGAAAAAGGAGATGTTAAGAAAATAAATTAGAGAAGCAACTTGCATCCCAATCCAAAAATATAATTATTAAATTGATTCATTACTATTTACTTACTTTAGTGACTTCTTAAGGAAAATGTGACTATTGTCACAGATAAAAAGACAATTTTTGTAACTGATAATAACAAAAATGACATATTGCTAATCCTGTTACCTGGTTTTTGAAATAGTAAAACACAAATTGTTACTATAAATGTCTGAATTTGTTTATGAGAGAGGAAGGACCATAAGTTCCGTGCTGATTGACATTGACTGTAAAATTCAATGATTATTTAATGACATCAATACACGAGGACATAAGATGCTCATGAAACTCCCATCACCTGCTGACTGAATGCTGAAGCTCGTGGGTTTCTTGTTGTTACTAGAAACGCCCTCTCAGGTGGTGGTTGGCCAGAGCAAGGATTGGAGCTCCTGTCGGCTCATGAGGCAAGTCACCAGCTGATGCAGCAATGTCCAGGTGAGAGTATTTCAAAGGCAACTTTGAATCCAGTCCATTCTAAAAACAGAAAAAAAAAAAAAAAAAAAATGCTATGACAATTTCTCATATCAACTAAGCTGTCTCTGTGTGTATAAATCAACAGTATAACTTGAGGGAAACTTGGATATAGATTGCAATTAAATTATTAAAAAGGTGCGAGGATTCTGTTAATAGGATAACCCACAGTACAGTAGCTTTCCAAGTATCACCTGTCTATTTTCATTGTCCTTTGAACTCTGCGGTTTTTAATTGTGTCTGGTTCACCATCAAAACATAGTCTTAACAAACTAAATTAATATGGATGAACTTGAAACCCAAACCAAGTATTGCAAATAAGGTTCCTGGATGTCATTTTTTTAATAGCTCAATCGAAAGAAGATGTAAAAAAAATACACCTATGAATTTTATATGATTTTTTAGCACTGCATCATAACTAAAATAAAAATTAAAAAAGGTTTTGTGACCTGGAGGCTTCATCCACAACGCCTATGACATCATTACATTCTTTGGTTCAACTGTATAATGCTTGTAAACAACCACGTTTCTATGGAAACAAATAATAATTTTTAAAAAACACGCAACAATGCAATAATTGTTTACAAGTGTTATATAGATAAACCAAAGAATGTAATGATGTCATAGGCATTGCGGAAGGCGCCTCCAGGTCACGTGACCTCTTTTAATCTCCAGTTTAGGTATGATGCAATACTAAAAAAAATTGTATAAAATTCACAGGTGTATATTTCAACCCCCTCTTTCGACTGAGCTAGTAAAAAAATAACATGCAGGAACCTAATTTCCAGTTGATGCCAATAGTGAATTGTAATAGCATATTGAACTCATATTTTCCCTAGCTAGGAAACCAACTTTGCCAAACTGTGCCATGAGACCAAGGATATTTAATAAATATTTATGCCATCAATAAAATAAATATAGAGCAAGTGCCATATCTTCAACTAGGAATGTAAGTGACCTAAACACAAGTTTTGTTGAATACAGATCTTATGCAAATTGTCTATAATGCTATCAAATCAAAACCTGCATGGCGATATAATTTTTTAATATTACATTTTTTTTTTTTTTTTTTTTTCAAATTGAGAAACACTATACAGTATTATAAAATAAAAAAATGCTGTGTGACCTTAAAGGCCACAGAACTCTTGATCATTTGACCAAGTTTAGTTATTTTTTGTTTGAAAAACTCGTAATCATTGCGGAAAACTGTGAGGCATAGTTAAGACTCACCAGGTCTAGTCCAGAAGCTAGGATGAGAAATGCTGCCGGGCCTTGATGGCCTCTTGGTGTGCGTGATGATGGAAGGTTGTTGCACTGGAGTACATCATCACCTTCACCTTTACCTGCAGGTACAACAATAAAGAACTTAGTTAAACATCAGAACATGCACCTATTGATGGATACCACTACTACTTAAACCTACTATTAATTTTAGTAACTTGAAGGAACATTAAATTCTATTATTTGTGACATTTTTAAATTCATTTGCTAAAGAAATATAATTCATAAACTTGGTTTAGTAAGTGATTTAATATTTAATTTAAGATGAATCTGTTGATTGGGAACTTTGAATTGGGCCCCTTGATTTTAAGACCTGTAGGGGACTTCAAAGTTGTCATCTATAGACGGCAACTTTGAAGTAGATGATTGTGTCTAACCAATTGAAAAGATTTGAGGTAGAAGTTTAACATGGAACTTTATGGTAGGAAATTGGAAATGGAGCAGTTGTGAGAAATCTGCTATCCTGAATTTGCTCAGACCGTAAGCGATTAAGTTTTAGAACATTCTTGATTTTTTAAATTTATTTTATTTTATTCCGCTTGACATCCTGCATATTTATATATATAGTAATCAATATAACTTGTATGAATCTAGATGTAACTGGGGAAAATCTTCAAATTTCCAAGAAAATATTAGATAAGTATGCATTGAAACAAGAGCTCTGTTTGTAAACCTTGCCAAGTGTACACTTTCTGCGATCAATCAACCTTATTATGTCTAAGTGTCCATAAGGGAATTGAGTGAAGAAAACCTATACAGTGTAGGTTTTACGAATATACGTATTAAGTTTGCAATGTAATAGAGAATAATGTACAGTAAAAAATATACCCTGAAGTACATGTTAAAAACTTAATTAATATTTTACTGAAAAAAGGGCCTTACATTTCTAAATCATAATTTGACTTTAATCAAAATTTGTAGGGCAGGAACCCCTGTATGAAAGCAGGAGCTGGCAGCACATTCAGTCAGTCTGCTAGATACTGGCCTCCGGGTCACTAGAAAGACTGGCTTCTCTCTCCACACCCCTCTGATGAGACCCAGTAAGGTCGAAACAGCTGTCCAAGATTAGAGATCATTGCCTGTTATTTATAATAACGTACTCAAATTCCCATACTTCCTAATATGGCCTGAGATAACTTTGTGCGAAACTTGTTTTTTGCTTATTTAGGCTCTGAGCACCGCACAATCCTTCCCTATACCTATCGATTTCTTTACCCAAACATCCAAACTGCAATGGTTCTTTTCCTTAAAATATACACTTAATATTCTTAATTTCTAATATCAGAACATAAATGCTGCTCCACATCCTTAAAATAAAGAGCTGTGAACTTATTTTTTTCTGTATATGACAGAAATATCAAGGTAAAGAAAAAATATCCAACAGTCAGTGTCATGGTTTAGACAATTTTACCTTTATGGAAGCTAAGATCCTCCCGTCGAATTGTGCTGATCTCGAACGGATCACCAATTGCTAGTGATGACAAATGCAACTTCTGAGCATGCTCAGCCTTTCTTGCGACTGAGTTGTCTAGAACAATCTGGAACCAAGAGTAAAGTATAAACCATAAAAGTAGTAAAAAAACAGGAATACTATGATATAGTAATAAGAAAAAGATGAATAGAAATGAAATAAACTGTATATTGAATTTAATTGTCTAGCTAAATATTTTTACAGCTTACCACTAAATCTTAGATCTCTAAATGGGTCTTTGTTTTATTCTAAGTTAAATGCTTATTTGGTTAGTCAAGTAATGTAAATGTATAAAATTTTAACTGCACTGTATTTTACAAGTGATATTTTATTTACATTTATTGTTAGAGTCATTGTTATGTTTTCCTTCTTTAGTATTATTTGTTAAAAGGGATGCTTTGCGTAACTCCACGTTGTGTTTTGTTCTGTATATAGGACTGTGTTAGTATCACCTGCCAACTGTTATAATATTATATTATGTAACATGAGGAAAATATAATAAATAATAAATAAATTAAACATTTTATTATTCATACTGTAGCTATTTTTAAGAAAAGTTAAATGGCTTAATATGATTAATTTTCAGCATTAAAACTGGCCATAAAATAAAAAAAAAAAAAAAAAAAAAAAATTAAAGTGTCCCACAATCCCATACTCAAATATGTATATTTTTTGTTTTGTTTTGGCTTCAACATTTATATTGCTACTAATTTATAATAAGTAAGTAAATAAATAAATAAATAAATAAATAAATAAATAAATAAATAAATAAATAAATAAATAATAAGAGTTTCAACAAGTCCCAAAGGTTAACATTCAATAAAAGCGTCACAGAAGAAGCTCACGACAACCGTCGAGACTTGTTGGAACTCTAGAAGACTTTATTTTATTTATATTTTTTAGGGGGGGGGGAGAGAGGGGATATAATGGTAAGTTTGACAGTATTTATAAATGGGTAAAAAATATAAAAGTTAAAGCCGTTCCCGTCCTTTAAACTCGGACAGTTCAACTAGATGTTTCATTTTATATTTTCACTTCAAAAATACGCTCAAAGTAATGCCACGTAATTTAATTGCAGATTATTGAAAAAGAACTGATCATTAAATTTAGAAGCCAATTATGCAGTGACTATAATAATTAAAGTTGAGACTTACCAAATGTTTTGTTTTCTCTATCAAAACTTCAAATGAGTACGTGTTCTGATTACAGTATAGTCTTAATTCATTTACAAAATATTTCTCCATTAAAAAAAAAAAAAAAAAAAAAAAACTAATATTTCGGCTACACCTACCTTTTAATATTTAGATCCTTTAATAATTTCAAATAAGTAGGCCGGAGCATACAATTTAAAGGAAATTATTCTGATGCTGAAGATAGAAAGCAATTTAATTTAGCTTCTGCATTGGGACAACAAACAACTTATGCTACATGGCAGTTGCACTAAACAAAATATACAACAAAAAAGTTAAAAAAAGGTAAAACCTCACCGAATAACCAAGTCCAACAGTCAGTACAGCATGACCAGTCAAAGTTGCAATGGTCATCAAGTGAGGGTTTGGCAAGCTACCTGCTTGTTCTTTCATCTGTTCAAGACATAAATAACAACAATGAGTACAAAAATATGAAATTGTATGTTAGCAGAAGTGTTTTACAAAACTCGGATCAGCATTATTTTTTCATATTAAAAAGCTATCAGTAATCTAATAAAGATTACAGTCCTGCAGATTAGTCAATAAATAAACATGGTAGTGTTAAAAAGCATCAAGTTGATTGGTCAGCCTAAGTCCATTTACTTTCTTATGATCTTTTTAAATTAAAAAAAATAATAATAATAATAATAAATAAATAAATAAATAAATAAATAAATAAATAAATAAAGATAGAGACATTGTTATAACACAGTCATGAAAAATATTAAAAATGTCTTTAGGTCATGAAAATATTGGAAACCAGCAGCCAAGGCAATAAAATAAATTTTTAATGTGTTTCTAGCTATGTTAACAGTAAAATTTAATAATAATAAATTTTTTTGGTGCATCTCTTCTGATCATTCACATTATCAATCACAATATTCCTTTTTTTAAGCAAATAAAACATATATAAACAATCACACATGTCAGTCTCTTACCTCACAAAGAAGATCAGCCATGACCATTCTTCCCTCAGCATCAGTATTACCAACCCGTACTCGAGCACCATGTCGAGATGTAATAACTTCATCGGCAACATAGCAGTTTTCTCCAACACTGTTACGGACCAATCCTAGGGCAGCTTTTACCAGAATTCCACGTGGTCGTAGTTGTGCAAGTGTCTAGACAAAGACAATATGAAATGGAAACAAGTAAATAAATAGTAAGGCTAGGTAGCAATTATAGATAAAATAACAATGTTTAAATTTTCTAAATTATGAAATAATTTGAAAAAGATTTATTGGGAAGGGAGATAGTTCGAGCTTTTAGCCATCATTGACCCAGCAAAAAGAGAAAAATTAATTAAAACAACGCAATGTCTGTATTTTAGGTGTGAATCGCCGCTCGTTTTTAGAGAGAGAGAGTGAGGGATTATTGGCTTGATCAGCTAGTTTTTGCTAGCAAAATTGTCACACAAATATCACATTTGGTGCGCCACTCTCTAGCCATGGACAGCTGTTTCGGCCTACTGGGCCTCATCAGCATGGCGAGGAGAGAGAGGCAGTAGTTCCCAGCCAGGTTTACAGGAGAGCAAGGCTATTGAGCTACTGCCAAAGTAGCAGAGTTCGCACGGCCTTTTATACCGGCGATCCGAGTCTCACAATTATAGCCCGACTCTTCATTGGCTGCTACTTTGTGGATGCCAAATGTTTAAATATGCAACGCTATCGCTGCAAAAACCATTGATAAGCCAGAGATTTGAAATAAAAGGTAGAGATAGTGGGATTTAATAGAGGGTAAAAGATGGACAACACAGAAGAAGGAAAAGGAAGAGATCGAACTAGCGATATTAATTAATTATTTGAAAAAATCGAACTAAGCGATATTTATTTATCTATCTCTACCTTTTATTTCGAATCCCTCGCTTGTCAATGATTTTTGCAGCGATAGCGTTGCATATTTAAACATTTTATTTGTAGTGTGGGCATAAAATTTAATGAACTATTTTATGAACCAGCTGTTTTATATTGTTTAATTAAAACAATATATAAACTATATTTGTATTGAATAGCGAAAGCTAAATAAAGGATATTGGATTTCCTTTTTATTTCTCCCTTCCCAACAAATCTTTTTCTATCGTATGTGTTTCTATCTCATTCTTTAAATAAATAAATATCGCTTACTTCGATTATTTCAAATTTTTTTAAAAATAATTTGAAAGGAAAGCAAAAATAAATACACATTTTTTTCTACCAAAATATAGTGGTTACTATCCTTTTTCAATAAAAATTTTATAGCATAATTTGGATATTAACCATAAATGTGAAACGAAAGAGATGTAAAAAAAAAAGTTAAAGACCTGAAAAAATCCAGCAACAGCAGCAGCTCCACACTTGTCACGTGACATGCCAGCCATAACTCCTCCAGCCTTGATGTCTGCACCGCCAGTATCATAAGTGACACCCTTTCCCACCAACAGCAGTGATGTGTCCAGCTGGCCCTCCCCTTTGTACTCCAACCAAACCACACATCCTTGGTGTCGCTCAATCACTGCAAAAATAAATTACTCTGAAAAAAAAAATACCTTACAAAACGGAAATAAAACATACATGTGTCTTGTGTTAAAAAAAAAATATATTGTCAGATTTGTCTTATATCAATACAGTATAGAACTAGATAATAAGCATAAGAACAAAACCCCATAAAACATTAATATATTGACCTATATAATTAGCTAACAAATCTAGCTGATTTGGCAATATACAAAACAGAGACAGATTCTTCCAGTATTTTCTATTTTCATATTAATGGAAATACAATAAAACAATAAACTTGATTGACCTACAAAATTGCCAGGTACCACTTTGCAATTTTAAATTTTTCATTCCTTAAAATGGACGAAGCATACCAATAATCGCAAAGAGAAACATAGAGCATAATTTTAAATATTTATGACAGAGTATGATCTGAAGACATTTGCAACCTAAGTTTAAGGATAAATTACATAATTGGCAGCCAAAGTTAATTATTTACTGACGGTAAAATAAATATTTTTACTTTAAAGTAAAGTGCGCGCTAGAAAAAAAAGTTGAGTTAGTAATTTCTAAAAATAGTTCAAGTAGTCCTCCATATCAAACCAAAATTCAAAAAATTCTATCTCAAATAGGTTTGCCAGAAAAAAATTCCAAAGTCAGAGTGAACGCGTCGCTTAACATGGGGCCTTACCTGACAAAAACCCTCGAATATCTCGAAAAAATACACCGTTAAGTGGTATGAAAAAAATATAGTGATGTTCTATGACCCAAGCTTTAACCAAAAACCGATTAAAAAAAAATTCTCTCGAATCCATTTTTCCGTAAAAAAATAATAAAAAATCTTATGGGAATTAACATGGTAGATTTTCTTGATTTTTTTACGGAAAAATGGATTCGAGAGAAATTTTTTTTAATCGGTTTTTGGTTAAAGCTTGGGTCATAGAACATCACTATATTTTTTTCATACCACCTAACGGTATATTTTTTCGAGATATTCGAGGGTTTTTGTCAGGTAAGGCCCCATGTTAAGCGACGCGTTCACTCTGACTTTGGAATTTTTATCTGGCAAACCTATTTGAGATAGAATTTTTTGAATTTTGGTTTGATATGGAGGACTACTTGAACTATTTTTAGAAATTACTAACTCAACTTTTTTTTCTAGCGCGCACTTTACTTTAAAGATGAACAAATTGATTATTAACCCAATCAAATAAAAAAATAATAGGATCAAGTTATTGAGTTATTGGAAGAAGAAATCATCGAGTTCTCAATTTTTTAGATGCTAAGTTGACTAATTTTTTGACTAAAGTCTAAAGATGACTAAATTCACTGCAGTCCCAATGATATTCTTTCAATTTATATTCTATACATCTCGGAAACTTGATTTAAATTTTCCTTTTTGTATTTTCTCGATAATTATCTTATTTTCTTATGAAGCTGAAGGCCCATTTATATAAAAAGTAATGTTAATATATTCAGTTGACTCAGTAACACTTTACTTTATATTTGCATAAATGTTTCAGTAGAAATGTGTATTTACCCTTGTTACAATAATATTTTTAATTCTAATACTATGTTTCACAGGGATAATATGCACTTCTTGTGTTAGGCTCATCATGGACTGCTTGGTATCTCTCGCCTCTAACTTAGTTTTTTTTTATGTATTCATGAAGGAAATATAAAAATAATGATAATTAAAAAAAAAGGTTGACTGAAAAGATGGGAACGATGTACCATCTACTAAAGAGGGTGTCATTAATCCTTTTTCAGTAGGAGTTGTGCTAATCAATTGTACAGAAATACTCCTAGTAAATTACTGCAATCAACAAGTACATAATTACCTATTTAATGATATTGAAAATCGGTTAAATGAAGGCATAAAAATAGTGTTACTCTGATTGATTGATTGATTTTTTTTTTTTTTAGAATTTTCAGATTTTTTTAATTATTTGTAAATAATTATTGACATTTAATACAATAGAGTATTGATCTCAATTTTTTTTATTGCAGAAATGGATAGAGGGTGCAAAGTTATGCTACCCTGATTTTTTTCAGATTTTTTAGAGCCCGGGAAGTATTTTTAAAAAATTATTTAAAGTTCTTTTTGTGACGTCACGAGACGCCGCTCCTTAAGAAAAAGATAGGACTTGCCGCCGCGTGACGTCACAAAAAGGACTTTCAATAATTTTTTAAAAATACTTCCCGGGCTCTAAAAAATCTGAAAAAAATCAGGGTAGCATAACTTTGCACCCTCTATCCATTTCTGCAATAAAAAAAAATTGAGGTCAATACTCCATTACAATTAAATACTCTAGATTTTTATTGAGAAATAATGGCTAATGCCATAGCTAAAACTTCACTGATTTTTTAACAAAAACTATTATTAGGAATACTTAGAAAAAATACATCAATAATCACTAAATGTTGGTCAAAATGTCTGAATAATGCATTTTTAAATATTTGCGTTATTTATGTAGACAGTATCGATTCACCTGCTACTCATTGTGGTTACAGGAAACTGGTAAAGTTTGTTATTATTTTTTTTTCCTTATAATAACATATTTAACTGGATTGTTAATTCGTATCTACGTACCACTAGCTGCACGGTTCACTGCTCCAAATAAAGGATACTTTTTTTCTAAATCAACCTGATCCCTCATAACACGCACTGACACAGGAGAGTCCTTGAAGAGTGTTTCAATATAATCTGCAACTCGTGGGGGTGCCATGCGTTCAGGGTCACCGCCTCCAATGTCCCTTGCTACAAATCTGTAAAAGTAAAAGAGAAACAAAATAATTCTTCATAAAAAATATATTTTTTTTTATAAAAATATGTGCAAATTAAAACTAGTAAAGCTGTTTAACAATTAGTTTAGATGATGCCACATTATTTATGCAATGGAGACAATGAAGGGAAAAATTCAAAAAGGCCATCAGCAATACATAAGTAACCAAAAATTTATATTTCTTTTATATATCCCCCCCCCTCCCCTAAAGTTATAAGGTTTTAAATATTATTAAGGTTCTAGGAGGTTTGAACCCAAGGAGGAGACAAGAAAAAGGGAGAGCTCATGACACAAGCTATTCCAACACTTACTAGAGAAGTGGGGCTCAAGATAATGTTTAACTCAAGATAGGGAAAAAAAAGAAGGGAAAAAAAATCTTCCCTGCTCGTTAGAGAAAGAACTTCAATAAATATTTAAGCAGAAGCATGACAGATATTCCATCAGAAAAACATTCAATCTTCTACTCAGAAATCAGAACATCAATAGGATTATTTAAGCACCTTGCCAGTTATTTACATATTTTTGCTTATATGAAGCTATTAAGCAAAAGTTGCCACACCACAATTAATGCTCTTACTTAGTCATCTACACAGCATGAAACAATGATGAATGATGATGCAGAAGATTTATTTTTACTTTTTCCCACAGTATTGATATTTTTTTTTTGTTGGAGGGGAGGGGGGGAAGGGGGCTGTTGATGATTTTGAATTTTAAGGAACAAGGAACAATTTTCATTTTAAAGATTTTACTATTAGAGACAGGAATTAAATCATCTGTATTTCAATTACAACACGAAATTATATTATTACATCCATAATATAAATGTCACTGTACAACCAAAATGATTGAATAAAAAATTTGAATTTGAAATAGTTAAGTATAGTACGTACCGTCCTTCTTCCACAGCTATTCCAAAGCGAATTATTTCCTTCACATGCTGAGCATCTAGTCCCCAAACGAGAAGCGTTTGAATCTTATGTTTTCGATCAGGTGCATCTTCTCGAACTTGTATTGGCTAGTAACAAATAATTAAATTAAACTTTTTATTGAAAAATAGTATGCTCATTTAAACATACCACATATAATGCTTCTAGGGCTCCCAACAATGATGATATATCACAGTTTTCATAAGCCTTGTAGCTTGGTAAGACAAGTAGTGGATTTTTTATACCTGCCTTCAATGCTCTATAAACAGACGGATTCATTACTTTGGAAGCCATTTAATATTTATTTGATATGTGTGCAAATGCATCTATAATGTTATGTTTAGTTAGCAACATTTATTTTTTACAGCTAGGTCTTAAGTATAGCAGCAACAGATATAATTTGAATTTATATTAAACGAAGAATTTTAACATGAATTTCATAGATGTTAATTTTATTCAGGTTGTAGCTCGATCGTGATTGTTCTCTGCGCTTCCCACCTTTTCAAATTTATTTCACTCAATGATCTATTTAGTTCACATAAAAATATTGACTTAATATTACCGGCGCATTCCATTTCCAGCTGACTCTGCAAAGCTGCGAACATCATCAAAGTCCTTGCTAAGAGGGCCTGTTGGTGAGTACACAAGTCTTTGGCACTGTAAATTGATGGCCAAGACTGCTCCTTCAGAATGAATAGCATCATCAATCTGGAGAAAGAGAAATGATTATAGAATATTGATTGTAAAAATATATTAAACAAACAAAAACTATAAATTTAAGTGCATTCTTTAGACATAGTAATCAAGCCTCTTTAAGTGATGATTTTGGAGGAAAAATAAATGAAAGCGAAATCTGCACAACTTTTTTTATTCAGTATAGTGATGGTGTAGCATCAAAACCAACTAAAACAAATTATCATATTTTTCAAAACAGATTAATAAAACAAAAAATCACAGCTTTTCAAAGTGGACTCGCACATATGTGCAATATACAATAGCAATTAGTCCAGTTTCAGAAGTCGTGATACTTTTGAGTTATAGTCCCTTGTGAGAAATTTGTCAATTTCTGTTAGTCAGTTTTGACATTACGCCATCAATATACATATATAAAAAATAGCTACGAGCGTTTGGTAACGTAGGCTGCAATGTTTTTCTTACACTACTTGGAAAAGAAATGGTGGATCTCCTGAACCTATATTATGACTCGATTACTCTCCTGGATTATATCTCAAAAGCTGCCACTGCTCAGTCTCAAGGGGCATGGCAAACTATATGTTTGATTGGCAAAATTGGTATGATCTGCTGCGGTCTCATTTAACTTTTAAAAAGCATGCAAAATTTGCATTTCTTTGTTTATTGGGACTGCAACACCAAGCAGAACTAGAATTTGGGGAGGGAGGCTGTCTTTATATGGCAAATGTAAAAACAAAACAAAAAATTGGAGTGGGAGAAATGTCTACATTGCTCATGATAAATAAAAAAAAAAAAAAAAAAATTGGGGGGGGGGAGGAGGGGGGTGCTGATTGATTGATTGATTGATTGATTGATATTTTCCCATATTATTTTATTATTTGACCCTAAAGTTGGCACTGGGCTAACACTTCACTGATAGAGTTGTGTTCACTGGGATATAATTTTATTATATACAATGTGTATATATTTTATTATATTGTCGTGGTAGTGCCTAGTTCGCCAATCTCAAC
This sequence comes from Siphlonurus alternatus, assembly GCA_949825025.1. Classification (NCBI taxonomy): domain Eukaryota; kingdom Metazoa; phylum Arthropoda; class Insecta; order Ephemeroptera; family Siphlonuridae; genus Siphlonurus; species Siphlonurus alternatus. The sequence goes on from OX463788.1 coordinate 33,947,076, forward strand.
TTGGTAGAATTTGCATAGATTGCTAATGTCATTTTTATATATGTTACCAGAAAATGGATTGACATTGGCAAACTATGCAAATACTATCAAGTTGAGATTGGCAATATATGTAAATTCTAGCGAGTTGAGATAAGCAAACTAGACGCTATCACAATAATAATATATAATATATATATATATAATATAATATATATTATTATATATATATTGTTGTCAAGGAGGACGACGGAGCCAAACAACGGCCGGTTCTCCACTGACTGACGACTTGGCAAGGACTTGGCATCTCGCTACTTGGAATGTGGGTGGTTAGTTGATAAAGAATGTGATGTGTTAAAAGTAATGAAAGAATGTGATTTGGATGTGCTGAGTGTATCTGAAACTAAAAGAAAGGGTAAAGAGAAGGTTGATTTGGATGATGGCTACCTTGCACTGTGGTCAGGCGTTGACTCCGCTGCACATGGGAGTCAGGGAGTCGGGCTTCTCCTCAGTGACAGGGCAAAAAAACATGTAAGGATGTATGAATTTGTGTCTCCTAGGATTTTGTGGGTAAGAATGAAAGTTGGTGTGATAAGAATGGTGATAGTAGCATGCTATGCACCAGTGAATGGTAAGGATGAATGTAAGGAGTTTTGGGAACAGTTAAATACAGTGCTAAATGGTTTTGATAAAGGTGAGAGAGTGATTGTGATGGGTGATTTAAATGGGTGGGTGGGTGTGCAGCGTAAAGGTGTAGAAGATGTGTTAGGAAGGTTTGGAGATCCAAGGGTAAATGGAAACGGAGAGAGTATCGTTAGTCTGTGTCTGGAGCGCATGAAATGTTTGTCTCGAATACATGGTTTAAACATAAGAAAGTACATATGTATACTTGGAGCAGGGGTGAACAAAGAAGTATGATTGACTTAATCCTGTATGACAGGAGGCTGAAAGGCAAGGTGGAAGATACAAGAGTATACCGTGGATATCATTAAATATCATTATTTAGTGGTATCAAGTGTGAGGCTAGGGAAAAAATGGATTGTGAAAAAGAAACAAAGTGTAAAACAGATGAGAATACGTGTTGAGAAATTTCAGGATGTTGAAGTGAGAGGTAATTATGCAAAGATGGTGAATGAGAGAATGTTTGAATCTCAGAAAGAATGGGAGGAAAAAGTGAATAAAGGAAATGATGTTGAATGAGGATGGAAGTTACTGAAAGAAGTGTGCGTTAGTTGTGCAACAGAAGTGTGTGGATCAGTTGCAGTTGGTCGTAAAGGTGGTAATGCGTTATGGACTGAGAGAGTGAAGAAGGCGGTAGGGGAGAAAAAATGTGCGTATTTGAGATGGATCGCAGCTAAGAGTGAGAGTGAAAGGAAAGAATTATATCGTCGTTGTAGCGCTCTTTTGGCCAATCTCACTTCGTAATACTTCGGATTTAAATTTTTTGCGCTATAACGTCATCCAATACGCAAATCAAATTTAGTACTAAATTTACTCAACAGATGGCGCAATCGACTAAAAATACTAAATTTAATCCACATATGGTCTCCATGGCGCAAAAAATTTAAATCCGCAGTATTACGAAGTGAGATTGGCCAAAAGAGCGCTACAACGACGATATGCTGTATACAAGGAAAAGAGAGCAATTGCAAAGTTGGAGGTTAAAAAGAGCAGAGAAGATGTTAAAAGAACAACTGAGGAGAAAATGCAGAAGGATTTTGAGAGCAATAAAAAATTATATTGGAAGATGGTGAATGAAGTAAGGAAAGGAAGTGTTCAAAAAGTTAGTGGTGTGAAAAACTCAGAGGGTGAGATTGTTTGGGACGAATGCGAGAGCAGAGAATGTTGGCGGAAGTATTTTATGGAGTTGTTTCAGGAGGAGGATGATGAAGTGAATGAAGATATGGACGGGTTAGAGGGTATGAATGAGGTGGACGCATCAGAGGAGAATGGAATCGAGGAAGGAATGAGTATGAAAGAATTACAAGGAATTGTGTGCAAGTTGAAAAATGGAAAATCTGCGGGAGTGGACGGTGTAACGAGTGAAATGCTGAAGTATGGAAGCCCGTGGTTGATGAAGCGTTTTCTTGAGTTATGTCAAGTGTGTTACAAATGTGGGAGAGTACCAGAAGATTGGAAGTGTGCTGTAATTGTTCCATTTTACAAGGGAAAGGGAGATAAGTATGAATGTAAAAATCATAGAGGAATCAGTTTACTAAGTATACCAGGAAAAGTGTATGGTAGGTGGGTGATTGGGAGAGTGCAAAGAGTTACACAGGAAAAGATCTGGGAGGTGCAGTGTGGTTTAATGCTGGGCAGAGGCTGCACAGACCAGCTCTTTACTGTGCAACAGTTGATTGAAAAACATTTGGCTGTTGATAAAAAGTTGTTTGTCGCATTTGTAGATTTAGAAAAGGCGTATGATAAGGTGAATAGAAGTATGCTGTGGAAAGTGTTGTCCGAGTATGGTGTAAATGATGAATTGCTGAATGCAGTAAAATCTATGTATGAAGGTAGTAGAGCGTGTGTGAGGGTGAATGGCGGTTTGAGCGAATGGTTTGAAGTGAAGCGAGGAGTGAGACAGGGTTGTATGATGTCGCCATGGCTGTTTAATGTGTTTATGGATAAGTGTGTAAGATTGGCTGGTATAGGTGAAAATGGAATTAGTGTGGGTACGATAATGTTATGGTTGCTGTTGTATGCGGATGATGCATTGGTGTTAGCTGATAGCGAAGATGACTTGCAAAGAAGGTTAAACCGTTTGGAAGTGAGTACTAGTCGTATGGATTTGAAAATCAATGTGAGCAAGACAAAAGTAATGGTGTTTGGTAGTACAGATAGCAACGAGGCAAAAGGAATTGACCTAAAATTAAGGAGAACAGCTGGAACGTGTGAAAGAATTTGTATACTTGGGAAGATTCTTTCGAGAGGACGGAAGTGTAGATGGAGAGATTGATAGGAGAGTAAGTGCTGGCAGGAGGATTGTGGGTAGTATGGCAGGGTTGTGTCGCACTGAGCTGTTGTCTAATACGGCTAAGCTAGCTGTGTATAACTCTGTCCTAATACCAACTTTGATGTATGGATCTGTCCTAATACCAACTTTGATGTATGGATCTGAAGTATGGGTGTGTCAAACAAAGCATAGAAGTAAGTTGAATGCTGTTGGTATGAGTTTTTTAAGGAATATGTGTGGTAAAACTAGGATGGATAGAGTGAGAAACACATGGGTGATGAATGAGTGTGGAGTGAAAGAAAGCGTAATTGACAAGTATGAACGAAGTACACTACGTTGGTTTGGACATGTTGAGAGAATGGGTGATGAACGAATTGCAAAACAGGTGTTTAAAGGTAGTGTACAAGGCATGAAAGGATTAGGTAGACCTAAAAAGGTTTGGTTGGATGTGATTGCAGAATGTTTGAATAACAGAAGTGTTAAAAGTACACAGTGTAATAGAGAGTGCAGAAGGCAAAAGAGTGTTATGAGTATTTCTGAAGCAAGTGGAGTATGCAAGAATCGAGTGCTTTGGAGGGCAATTTGTAGACGGCCGAGGTGATAATGCTGCTGGCTTACCCCGTAAAGGGATATGGCGTCATGTTATGTATGTATATGTATATATATATATAATTCAAATGCTGCAGGCCTCACAGATCTGGTAGTCAAGCCCAGAAGAGTACAGGAAAGGGTTCTGGGAGCCTGGTAAGCCCCAGCTTGGTCGCAAGATAACTCTTACACACAAGGTTAAATACCTGGCCACACCCGAAGGGGTAAAAATGGCGTCAAGGATATTAACTTTTTTTTTTTTTATTATATATTATATATACATATTATTGTTGTGATATATATTATTATATATATCGATATACGTATATATCGCGGATCAGGGATCAAAAGGGGTTATATCCAAGCCCAACTGGGATTGAATTTTTTTTATATATTTATATAATTTTACAAGTTTTATTACCAAAAAAATGTATTGAAAAATGAGCAAATAAAAACTTACTAGAGCAGCTGTTTGTATAGAAGCTGTAAGAAAAGAGGGAAATTCCTTCTTGGCATTTTCAAAGTCGTGACAAACAAAAATAATACCATCACATTCAGTAGACTTTAAGTCTTCAGCTTGCCTCACTTCACATGGTAACCTGAAATTAATAATTTTTGTTAAAACTTTAACATAATTAATAAAAATAAAAAGTTATATATGAAAAAAAATCAGCCAGAGCCAGTGTATACATGTTGATAGAGCAAAGAACAGACGAAGGATTTTTGGGTCCGTTTCTTCCCTTAACAGTACGGCAACACTGTGTTCCCTTTTATTATTAGTGTCCAGTGCATCATCGCAGAAGGCAGCACTGGTTGCTCCTATCTTTTAACATATCCCCTCCACCGATACCCCTCTCAAGGCAATCCAGCTAGACGTAAACACGTCTTAGATAATTGGACCTAAATATCCTGCATGATGCTTCATCTGTTTGTCTGTGGATAGAGTAAATATACTAAATATGGTAAACAATAAACATACATACTGTAATTATAATAATATGTACACCTCTGGACACCACAAACTTTACTTCTGATACTGTAATGATAGACGACTGGTTCTATCATCAAACTGGGTACTCTTCTTACCTCCCCCAAAGTTGCAAATCTGCATATCTTTATTTCTTGGAGCTGCACCTCTAGCAATTAAGTGAGGCAGAGGATGGTGTCCTGAGGTGTATACCCACTGCTTATAGCATGTACCAGCAAGGGACTCTAAAGTGTCTATACACAGGCCTTATGGGTGACATCATAAACAATGTTTTGCAACAAGGTAATATTGATAAGAAACGCAGCGACTGACATTCACTCCACAAATTCAAATACACATTGTTGCCGATCGTTGCCGTTGTTGATTTAGGGCCGTAAGCTCCACCGTTATTTGAACCTGGTTCAAACTCGGATCAACTAAACCAGGTTCAGGATTTGATCCAGGTTCAAAATCTTGACCGTAAGCTCCACCCATAAGTGATCCAGGTTTAGTTGAACCACCGAGTTGAACCAGGTTCAAAGTTTGTTGATTTTTTTGAGCGCTCTGATTGGTCGAGAGTTTTGGTGGGAAATTCAAAACTCTCACTTCAAATTTTAATTTCTTAATAAAATAAAAAATTTTAAACATAATTTAATTTTTATGTTGGATTATTGTTTCTGGGACTTGCAAGAACCTACATAAATATTTTCACATAAATATCTGCTTTTAATCAGGAATTACGTTCAATGTGGTAATTCCTTATGGGGCCACAATGTTATATTTTTAAATTTTTAACTTTTAACAGAACCAAAACAAATAAAAATTATTATAGAGGCTTATGGGTATGTGTACTGGTAATGTCAATGATTTTAATTAAATTACATGAAATATTACCCTAATTTTTATTAAGAATGATATTTTTCACACTTCTAGCACTATAATACACACACTACTAGTATAATGAACTACAGATTGAGTCACAATTGGTGTTTCATTTTCGGTCATGGATTTTGCAATGAAGTGTTATTTGTGGAGCTTTGTAACTTTGTAACCTAATTGCTGAGACACAACCTTTGTTTATGACCTTGGTAAAGAATTTTCAATTATTTTTTTTTCAACCCTTCTGGGGGTCTCAAACCTAAAAATCGCATCAAAATTCTCGTATGGGATTTCCATGTTAAATAAAAGTGATACAAAAATTTATTCAATGTGCACCAATTTTTTATTTTAAGGGTAAATTGCCCTTATAAATCCATTGATGCCACCTTAAAATTAATGAAAACAACCCTTCAATAAAAAATTAGCTCCAACACATTAAATAATCAATTTAGCTTCTATCTGACATTGTAATTCAATCAGGCTTTATTTTTTACCTCAGGAAGAGCTTTTGAATTTTTTTAAATCGGTTCATATTAAGAATTTTAAAATTAAGGGTAGAAAATTCCACCCCTTAAATTCAAATCCTTGATGTGAACCGATTTTAATAATTCAAAGGCTGTTCCTGAGGTAAAAAAATAAGCCTGATTGAATGAAAATGTCAAAAAGAAGCTAAATAAATTATTTGATGATTTAAAGCTAATTTTTTATTAAAGTGTTGTTTTTAATAATTTTAAAATGGCACCATTGGATTCAAAAGGTCATTTTACCCGTTAAAAAATTGGTGCACATCGAATAACATTTTTGTATCAATTCTATTTAAGTTGGAAATTTCATAAAAGAAATACAATTTTTAGGTTTGAGACCCCCAAGAAGGGTTGAAAAAAAAATCATCAAAAATTAACTACCAAGGTCATAAAAAAATGTGTCTCAGCGATCAGGGTACAAAGTTACAAAGCTCCACAAATAACCCTTCATTGCAAAATCCATGACCGAAAATGAAACACCAATTGTGACTCACAAACATTGTATGTTGCACAAGAAAAAAAAAGCATGTATTTATGGGTAAAAATTGCAGTTCAAGGTGACATTTTAAAAGTGCTAAAATATCATCCACTTTTTGGAAGATTTTGTATAACACATTGAATGTAGGAAGATGAGGCCTTATATTTTTTTAAAAATTTGAAACAATGGGCAACATGCATATTATATGAAAAAAATTTATTGCAGAAATTAATAGAGGGCACCAAATTATGCTACTCTGAATTTTTTCAGATTTTTTTGAGACCCGGAATTATTTTTAAATAATTATTGAAAGTTCTGTAAGTTAAGTTGGCACCCCTGATGCCTTAATAAAAGGGATAGAGACTGGACGCCTATTGACGCCTCCAGGGGGCGTGGGCGCATTTTCAGTAATTATTTAAAAATAGTTCTGGGTTTCAAAAAAAAAAAAAAAGCTGAAAAATTCACAGTAGAATAATTTGGTACCCTGTATTCATTTCTGCAATAAAAAATTTCATGTATGTTGTCCATTCTAATTTTTCTTTTATGAAGCCCCTGCTAATTCTGACCAGAAACCTTTTTTCCAATTTTAATGTAGGTATCACTCAGGCAAAATTTTAAAGTAAAAAAGTCATACACAGTGTTCCATATTATTCAAGTGTCGCGGGAGATTTTTCATTACAAATTTAATTTTCCTGCTGGAGACTTGAAAATTGATTCGTATTCCTTTGAATACCTTTGAGATTTTAATTTTAATTCTTTAAGGGGGTCCAAAGTGAAAAGTGTGGTTCTCCTTATTGCGTTTCAATGTCTCAAACAAAAATACTTTCTTTTATTTTTTTTATATTGATGTAATCCATGTTGTACTTGTATAACCAGTGGTTGAATAAAAATGAAATGAAATGAAAATATAAGAAAAAAATATATTTGTTTCTAGAAATTTTTATGGTGTAAATTAAATTTTACAGAAAACAACTTTTTAATAAGATAGTGGCCCTTACCATGTTAAAAAATCATTTTATCTACATTTTGACAGCGCCATTGAAACAAGCTCATTTTTCTACCCTAGAATAAACCTTTGAATTTTTTTAATCGGACATTTTTTAGAATTGAAAAAATAGGGGTTAACAAAGCAACCCCTATTTTTTAATTCTTAACATCTTTTTATTAAAAAAAAATCGAAGGTTGCTTCTCGGGTGGAAAAATGAGCTTGTTTCAATGGTGCTGTCAAAATTAAGATAAAATGATTTTTAACATAATACAGGCCAATATCTCGTTAAGGGTTGTTTTCTGTAAATTTTAATTTGCACTATTAGATTCAGCATGTGTTTTAACCTCCGGAAATAAATTTTTGTATCTGACAGAATTTTTGTTCGAGACCACTTTTAACATTGAAACCCCATAAATCAAACTTTTTTGGTTTGGACCCCCTTTAAGGGTTGAAATATAAAATAGAATTAAATTTTTAATAAAAAATCTCTCATGACACTTAAATAATGGAACATGACAATCTCAATACAATTTTTTATTTCAATATTTTTGCTCAATTCAACTGCATTTTAAAAAAAATATTAAATTAAAAGACTACTGTATATAATTTAAATGTTCTAAAATTAATTGAACTAACTTAAAATATTTAAATTAACTAAAAAAAAACATTCTTTAGTAAATTATTATTTATATTTTATTAAATTATCAATTTTAATTATATTTCCTACTTTATTTATAATGTTATTTTAAAAAAATCTGTAAAGAAAACATTTTAAACACAAAAATATAATCCCGGATCAAAAGTTAATCCACCAACGTCGGTGGTTTAAGTTTAACCCCAAAATCAACAACTTTGAACCTGGTTCAGCAAATTTTTGCGGTGGAGCTTACGGAAAACTGCGCTGAACCGAGTTTGAACCAGGTTCAAACCAACAATGCGTTGAACCTGGTTTAACTTCGGTGGAGCTTACGAAAATTTTATTTGATCTCGGTTCAACTTTGAACCTGGTTCAAGTAACTTTAAACCAGGTTCAAGTAGGGTGGAGCTTACGGCCCTTTAAACAACAAGATAATTTAAGTCCCCGCGTCGGTACAATATACTGCAGGGAGAATATTATAGCAGTAGAACAGAATTAAATTCCAGGAGTTTTCTAGGAGTGATAGGCATATTTTTTGCAAGGTGGAATGAAACCATTACTAGGCATCCTGTAAGCTAGCTTTTGTATTTAAAACCAAGTCTAGTTACCAGCTTTAAAAAAAAAAAAAAAAAACCAAACCTTTTTACTGCAAAAAAAAAAAAATAGTTTTATTAAAATATTTAAATTCCAAGTGTTTAAATTTTTTCATGTTCAAATTCAATGATTTTTTGAGTACGTAAAAAAAAAAAAAAAATCCAGGAGTATTGTATCATATATGCATATTTCTGGTTTTAAATGGTTTCTAAAAGGGGAGGTACAGTACTAAAAGGGAGGATGCCAAATACAAGTATCTGGGAGTACTGTACGTAGTGCTCCAGCAGAAAGGATTAAATTGGAATGAGCATATTAAATATTTAACATCAAGGGGAAGGAGAAACAGAGTTTGTGAGTTTGTCATGAGAAATCTAAGAGGGGCAACTATATATATGCATATTATTTGTTAACCAAACTATTTACAAACTCAATTTTTTCACCTTCGCAGTATGTACAGTACATATTACATCACTTTTACAAAGTGGGCCTCCTTTCCTGAACTAAACAATTTTTGTCATACTACAGTTGTACAGTACATAGCGTTAATAGTTAAGCCGTTTATAGTTTAGAACAGTCGACTACTATATACAATAATTGTATGTACAGTATCATTCAGTATTATGCATATATGCTCACAGAGTATGCATACTGATGTGTGTGTGTGTATATATATATATATATATATATATATATATATATATATGCATGGCATGCATAATGATATGAAAAACATATATATTACTTACGTTTTAGGTGTCATTGTACTGTAGATTACTTTCTGTATGCATATACAGTAATTATTCTGTAAAGTCAAGTATGAAGTATAATATATATGTAATTTATTGTGCAATACGTACTTTTGAAAATAAGAACCTATTGATAGACACCGGTATTGTATGTGTAGTATGCGGACGATATCGTATGCATAGATATACGCGCACTGTGTTCTGACAGTTTTATATTGGACAGTCACGAAAATCAAGGTGAAAAAGACATTCAATAGATAAGGAAAAGAATAGGAGGTACAAAGTGTTAACAAAGTCCTCTGCTTAGGTTGCTTAGAAGTATCCTCGTGACACTCAACTAACACACTAACACTACAGTAGAATTAAATTAAAATCGAAGCCCGTGGAAGCTGACAGAGTGACAGCTGAATTTGCTCATTTGCTGAAAGAGATAATAGTGACGTCATTACTCTTGTCGACCAGCTGACAATCAACATTTTTGCATTTGGCAAGGACGTTCCTCCCAAGGATTTTGTATGTATGGATAGGTTATCTCTATACCAATAGCATTAGAGCTACTGAGGCAAATCTCCAACATAAGGTGGCGACCGAGCGCAACCATCTGCATTGTAAACTATATGGAAGTTCCCCAACGTAAGATGGTGGTCATCCCATTGGTTACTGTTGTAACCACCACCCACTTCCTCCTCACGACTGTGCCTCACCGACGGCAGTACCATCACCTATCCATACATACAAAATCCTTGGTTCCTCCAAAATTGGAACGAATCGGAAGTTAATAATCGAACGTCACCTTGGGCGCGAAAATTTAAAAATAACATTGCGTTGCGGGTTTCCAGAGTGATGTTCGATTATTAACTTCCGATTTCCGGTTTGTCTTAACACCGCTGCGGTGGTGAAAAAACTCATTACACTTTGCCTATTGCCTAGTTGAAATTTTGTACAGAAACAACTCGGATCTGCATAGCTTCTATAGCTGTAGATAGTATAGATATATAGGAAGCTTTTTTGACTCTGGCCAAGGTTCTCTCTGGCACGACTGGCATCTGGATTCTGGACCTGTTCTGATCGAACAAAAAAGTCAACACTCAACAAGACAACAAAGCTTTCCCGGCATTCTCTTCTCATAAAAGGCATTCTGCTTTCCGAACCTTCGTAAATGATCGTATGTATACAGTAATATGTTGATGTTATTTGTCTGTGATCGTTCATTATTAAATTTACTTCCATGTTATTTAAAATTAGTCAACTTTAAAAATTAATAACTCAAAAACTAGCTCGTTTTTGTATGCCTGATATTTTACCTATATTATTATACTGATGGGGGATGTAGAGGAAAACAATTTAATTTAAATTTTTTTCATAATTTTTATGAATGGGATTTTTTTAGCATTGGGCCAGCTGATCCGATTTAATCGCGCGGGAAAGCGATTTTTCCACGCCAACATGGCCGTCATATGACTTTGAAGCAAGTGCGCCTTTCTCGCAGCGTCAAGCCTCTCGCTTTCCACGCTCCATGGAAATGCCCCTATATGTGTGTGTGTGTATAAAGGCGCATTTTCATGGAGCGTGGAAAGCGAGGCTTGGCGCGTCGAGAAAGGCCGTGGAAAGGTGCGCTTGCTTCAGTGTCATATGGCGGCCATCAGGCGCGGATCCAAGGGGGGGGGGGCGATGGGGGCCATCGCCCCCCCCCCCCAAAATACATTGAAGGTATTATCACCCCCCACTCATCGCCCCCCCCTCCTACTCCAAAATTTAATATTGCGGGATGGGGCACCCCCCCCCCCCCCCCAAAGCCGCGGGCTGGATTCGCCCCTGGCGGCCATGTTGGCGTGGGAAAATCGCGGCGCGATTTAAAGGTGGAGTCACATGGCGATTTTTACCATGCGACGCGACGCGAATAATGCGCACTTGCTGTAACATCCATTGGCGGCCATATTGGGCGATTAAAAGAAAAAGAGCATCGTAATTAACGCGATTACCTGCGAATTCGCCGCCGCATAGGATTTCACAGCTTTTAAGTTAAAATCGCGCCGCGTCGCCGTTGCCGCCCATGAAAATCCACCTTAAGGCGGATTTCCATGGAGCGTGGAAAGCGAGAAAATCGCGTGCCATAGCCAATCAAAGGCTCGGAATTTCCTCGCCTTGCGGGGGGCGTTTTTTTGCCAACATGGCCGCCATACGAGATTGAAGCAAGTGCGCTTTTCTCGCCCCGCCAAGCCTCGCTCGACATCGCTCCATGGAAATGAGCCTTTAATCGCTGCGGGAAAGCGATTTTTCCATAACAAAATTGCCGCCATATGACATTGAAGCAAGTGCGCCTTTCTCACTGCGTCAAGCCTCTCACTTTCCACGCTCCATGGAAATGCACCTTGGGCCAGGGTCCGTTACCTGGTTGTGATGGTTGTGAATGGCTGTCAATGGGTCCGTAACCTGTTTGTGATGTTTGCCAGCCACGGCCAATTGAAACTCGCACGCTCCCAAAGTGGAGTAGAGGGGGAGTACTTCCGGTTGCGAGTGGCTGGGAAAAATTCTCCCAACTCATCACAGCCAAGTTGCGTTTGGAGGGAAACTTCAAAAGCAATGTTGGTTGTTTCGTTTGTTGCCATCCAATTTTTTTGGTTGTCGGTCGGTCCGTATCCTCACAAATTCACATCCATCATAACCAAGTAACGGACCCTAGCCTATATATATATAATTTATATAATATCACTTTCCTTCCTCTAGCGGACCGCCACTGGGCATGAATGTAGATATATCAACCAGGGTTATTCTCCTATTGTTATTATTATTTTTATTTTTTTTTGCCCCCAGCATGCCAAAGTTGAAAGTACAGGCTCCATGTAAAACAGAGTATTCCTCTTCTAACAACTTTAACAGCTAGAGAAACTCGACCCTGGCGCTCCGCACTCTCGTGCAGTAAACTCCAGGGCTGCCTTTTTTTATTATTATTATTATTATTATTATAGGAGAATAGCCCTGATATCAACATATATAGTAGTGTCTGGTGTAGCCGACCTCAACTTGTTAAAATTTACTTAAGGGTAATCAAAATACGTCCAATATTAAAAAAATTCCCACACATGCTCCCACACATTAAAATTATGAAATATATCTGTTTTCCTCTATATCCCTCATCAGTATAGCTAATTAAAATATCAGTATAAATTAGATCTAGTTTTTGAGGTATGAATTTTTAAAGTTGGCTTCTTTTGCATGGAGAAATGGAACTTCCATGTTAAATTAGTTGACATTAAAAATTAAAAACCCATAAACTAGATTAAATTTGTGCACCTGATATTTTAGCTACTGATAAGGTATGTAGAGGAAAACATTTTAAGATGTTTCATAATTTTCATGTGTGATAATTTTTATTAAAGGTATACAGGCCTCAAATTACAAATTAGACAGACATTAAGTGTTGCTCAAGTTTATAATCAACATTCATATTATTTTTACCTGCGCGTGGTGCGTCTGTGCGAAGTCGCGCTGTAAAGAAAGTCCTTGCTGATGTCACAACTCACAGCTAGCACCGATTAGCATTGAGTTGTGACGTCATCAAGGACTTCGTGACGTCATCAAGGACTAAATTTCTTACTTTGAACTGTGACTTCGCACGGATGCATCACGCATGGAAAAAAATGATGCGAATGTTGATTATATACTCTAAAGCCACTTGGTGCCTGTCTAATTTGTATTTTGAGGCCTGTATGCCTTTAACATTGTGCATATTATCTTACCCTTAAAAGTGAAAAAAAGTTTTTTTTTTTTTTTTTTTTTTTTTTATCATTTTTGTGAACATTACAGCAGTTATTTTGGTATTCATGTGCCTTGATATTTTCATATTTTTCCTAGAAGCTGCTCTAGTACAATTAATTTTAAAGATGAAGACAGTGGTGGTTATTCTAGTTAAATTAACTGGCCCAGGCATTAGCAGCCTACCACTATAAAAAAGCCTCGCTTCTTTGTCAGTAGCACTTGGTCAGCGGACAGTTCCACTCCTTTCCACCATCTCGCCGACAGTGGTGGGCTGCTGTCATGCAGGCCAGTTTAACTGCCTTCACTTTTCAAATTAATTGTCCTATTGTCCTAGAGCACCTTCACTAGGAAAAATATGAAAATATTGAAGCACAGGTACCGATACCGAAATAACTCTAAGAGGGTCACGAATTTAATATTTATAAAAAAACATTCCCTTTTGTTCATATTCATATAAATTGGTGATGTCGATTTTATACGTTAGTGTAAATAGGATTGAGATTGCCATCAAGGACTAAATTTCTTACTTTGAACTGTGACTTCGCACGGATGCATCACGCATGGAAAAAAATGATGCGAATGTTGATTATATACTCTAAAGCCACTTGGTGCCTGTCTAATTTGTATTTTGAGGCCTGTATGCCTTTAACATTGTGCATATTATCTTACCCTTAAAAGTGAAAAAAAGTTTTTTTTTTTTTTTTTTTTTTTTTTTATCATTTTTGTGAACATTACAGCAGTTATTTTGGTATTCATGTGCCTTGATATTTTCATATTTTTCCTAGAAGCTGCTCTAGTACAATTAATTTTAAAGATGAAGACAGTGGTGGTTATTCTAGTTAAATTAACTGGCCCAGGCATTAGCAGCCTACCACTATAAAAAAGCCTCGCTTCTTTGTCAGTAGCACTTGGTCAGCGGACAGTTCCACTCCTTTCCACCATCTCGCCGACAGTGGTGGGCTGCTGTCATGCAGGCCAGTTTAACTGCCTTCACTTTTCAAATTAATTGTCCTATTGTCCTAGAGCACCTTCACTAGGAAAAATATGAAAATATTGAAGCACAGGTACCGATACCGAAATAACTCTAAGAGGGTCACGAATTTAATATTTATAAAAAAACATTCCCTTTTGTTCATATTCATATAAATTGGTGATGTCGATTTTATACGTTAGTGTAAATAGGATTGAGATTGCCAATTTATGTAAGTTCTAACAAATTGAGATCTGCGAACTAGGCACTACCATAATGATATGCATAATTATGTACTGTACTAAAATGTATTATTACAGTAACTTGCAGTATTTCTTTATAGGTTTTGTCACGCACATATATATTTGTACTGTAAAGTAGTACATACCAGTCAGTACAAATACTGCAGAGCAATGGAGGGCAACGAAAATGATGACTCTTCAGGGCACGACGTCTTTAATGTTGCTAAAACGCTCGCAGGTATGTACTGTGATGCATCTTGTATTAGTTAACACATTTGTGATATTACCATTCACCAGTTTATTATTATTATAATCACATATTTTTTACATTAGACATGAGCACAAAAATCGGAATTGTTGTACTCTCTTTAACGAAAACAAGTATGCATTTGCATATCACAGAACATTGCACTGATATTAGTAACGGATTACACTAACTTTAAATAATGCTGCGCCACCACTTCTCAAGGGAAATGAATAACCAGGTGCGTTCTTTGACTGTTTTTTGAACGCCCGATTGATAATTTTATGATCACGATAGAGGACCATAAGAAAAACATTGAATTCTCTTCTATCATGACTTCATGGAAATGATTGTGTGACTCCAGATGCACGTATTAGGTCTCAAAATACATGGAACGTATAACCCCCCTAAAATTGCAAAGGAACAATATAGTAAGGGCATATAACTGGGACCAGGGAACTGTGGCTGGAGTACGGGGGAAACAATAACACGGGAAGTTTTCAATTAGACACTGTATTATAAAAGAATTGTGGGAAAAAGAAATTTGGTGATAAACTGTGTTGCCAAATTCAAGAAGAAGATGAACAGGGTTGGCTTTGAAATGCAAGCTATGACCACAAATCAGGGGCGTAGACAAGGGGGGGGGGGTTGGTTGTTATACCCCTCCCCCCCTTGAGAGCTGAACCTTAGTAAATTTTGAGAGAAAAATAACAAAAAATGGTACTCGACGGATACGATTTAGATAAAAAAAATTGAAATTTTTTCTTAAAAAAAAATAAACATTTATATCCCCGAAACACATCGTTAATACACCTTAAATTTATTTAAAATGCGTCCAGTATTATGATTATTACTGTATACTATAATAATTAGGTAATTACATTATGTAGTATTCATTATGTATTAAGTTATTTATATTTTTGTATATGAAGATAACAATTTAAAATACAAAAAATGTTGTAAACATTCCCGCATGATGTTCAGCGTAAAAATTAAAATTATATATGATATTTTATTATTTTTTAATTAATTATATAGGTGTATTACATCTTACAATTCCTAGTTTTATTGTCTAATGTATATAATACTGTACATGACATATCTTTAATTTTATTCTTGAAGTTAAAAAAATCCAATTTTTTAAATTAACTGTACAGTATGCAATGTAATAAATTGATTTTTCTGTTTTGAAAATTTAAATATAAATATTTTTTCTTGCTCGCACACCAGTACATCGTCTTAAAATGTGGTCTATTTTTTTATAAGAAAAATTAATTAGTGACAAAAATATTGAATCTCCCTAATTTACGATGTACAAATAATTAATATAAGAAATTTGCTGCGACTTCTCTTTGGAAAAATAATAGTCCACACTCCCCTTTTTCAAAAAAATCGCGCACCATGAAAGTAATGAAAATAATGTAAAAGTGGTTTTTAGATGAATTACTTGCATGATTTAACTAAAATTATTTACTCAAAGCTTTATTTATTACTTTATTGCACGTATAATATTGAAAAAAAAATTTAAAAAAATGGGTTGCAAAAAATATGAATTAAAAAAAAATGCATCAAGCCCACCCTGCATCAGCTAGGCCATACATTCTCTATTATAGTATTTTTTCATAATTTTAACCTAAAAAAGGGGGCGTGTCCTTAAAAAAATCGCACCTGCGGCGGGCTATTGGAGGGCTACGCCCCTCAAACCCCCCAGTGGGCTGTTCTCAGTCTTCATCTTGAAGAAAATCCCCCTTGGACAAATCCTGGCTACGCCACAGCCACAAATTATGGCTAAATTTAATGGTAAAGTAAAAGTTGTTCCGGAAAAAGGTCATCTGCTGCTCTGGGAAATTTCAAAACTTTTTCAGGTGTTGTGCTGTTAGTGCACACTTATGGACGAATCCACAGAGAGGAAAGGGGGAGATGGATGTTACAATTTTTTTCTCCTGTAGCCCTTGCTATTTGTAGTAATAAGTTTGTACTACACATTGTAGGGTATAAAATGTAACACAAGTATATAAAAATCAAGAATCAGATTTTCCTTATGTTCACTGTACAGATGATTCATCTGATCAAACCCTATGTATGGAAAGTTTAGGGGTCCATGCAATTTTTGGCATTCATTTAAATGTATAGAAAAATGTAATCTTGATTTACATTAGATGTTACATTCTAACATTTTTACATGTGGATTGTTTTAGATTATTTCTTGGGACATTTAGAAAAATGCAATTACACTAAGTGCTGTACATAATTATTACATGGTCTAGAAATTAGTTAACTTTAGTACACAATGATTAGAAACCATTATGTATTTACTTTAATTTCGACTAAAATAAATTTTTATTATTCTTAATTTATATGATTATCATTATTAATTTATTCTAAAAATGTAGTCAATTTAGGGTATTTATTATTATTTTTATTAAAATTTTATCGTTATCCATAAAAATATTCTATAAAAAATGTATTATAGTACATAATACATACAACATACATAACGTGACGCCATTTCGTCGCTTCAGGATGTTCGTAAAACACATTTTTGAAAATTTTGAGTTAGCGGTGGTGAAATTAAGGTGGACACTTCCTAAACTCAGAATCATTTTCAAAAACGTTACTCTAAAGTTTTTCATAATTGTTTTTGGGCACGAAAAATTCAATTTCATGGAAATTACATTTTCGTCAAAATTTCAAAATTGTTTGATTTTTTTTTAACTTAATACATAGACACAAATTTATATCTTAGATTAAAAAAAAAAAATATTAAAAAAATTCCAGGGTTCTTTTTGGACCCTTCATTTACCCTGAAGTTCGCAAATACAATGTTTACGTTTACATTAAAATTGATGCAACTATTGCATTCAGCGTCCCCAAAAACCTATAAAAACATAATATGCTGCTTGTCCTATTCGATTATTTGTCTGTTGAATTATTAAGGGTCCTAAAAAAGACCCCTACCCTGATTCTGCATTTTTCTTTATTCTTCCGAATAGGTCGACCAAGGTATGCTTTACTATGTTTCTGGGGGCGTAGAATCCAATTATGCGGTTACATTTTATGTACCATGTATATTTTAGAAATTCAGGGTCTAATCAGGGTCAAAAATTGACTTTGGAATATTTTTAATATTTTTGTTTGAAAGAAGGTTAAATTGCATTAGTTATTTTTTTAATAATAGTTTTTTAAAAATACTTCCCGAGCTCTCAAAAATCTGAAAAAAATCAGAGTAACATAACTTTTCACTTTCTATCCAATTTCTGCAATAAAAACAAAATGAGGTTGATACTCCATTACAAAAAATAATTTTTTCTAGAGCATTTTTTTTTTTTTTTTTTTTTTTTTTTAAAATTTATATTCTCCTATTAACAGTATTCCCAAAATACTATGTGTCAAAAAAAAAAAAAAAAAAAAAACTTTTTGAACATCAAAACAAAAGCTAAAGCGCCTTCTTAAAGGAGTCCTTCGGGGGTTCAATGACCTATTTTTGTTAAACACTAATCAAGAAATTCAATAAAAACAGCAAAATTTGCATATTCGCAAGTTCTACGCTACCGAGAAAAAAAATAGTAATTTTGTTAACTTGTACGTAGAACTTAACAGAGCGCATTTCGTGCTTTTGCCAGACTAAAGTGGTGGTTAGAGCAGCCTCTGTAAACAGCTATGTCACAGGTCAAAGCCAACTGTGACGTCACACCCGGTATAGTGTGTGGCGCTTATTGCAATAATGAAAACATTTTTTTAAAAAAATTTCATGATGGCTTACTGAAAAAATGCAGTGGTATAAGACAGAATAAATACATATAGTAAACATGTATTAAGAATGGTATGAATGACTTCCGGCTAGTTCCTTTAACAGCCAGGAGTCACCAGGACCATCACAATGATGAGTTATCTGCCATTTATGACGAGGGTTGACAGCGCAGAGACCTCGGATGTCATTCATGAGTTACCTTAATGCTTTTTCTGGACTTTTTGGGAAACAATGTGACAAATAAATATGCAATTAAGGTATAACCTGAAAATTTGTCTGTCAAGGTCACACCATAAAAAAGACGTGGCAACACTGTTGCACTAGTAATGCGAATCTAGGAGGAGTGGGTGGTGACTACAGTCCCTGTAGAGCGTTGCCAAATTTCTTATCGCTTACTAGCCTTATTAATAAGTTTTAATAACAATAAACGCCACAGTTCGAAAAATATGAAAACATTCATAAAAATGGTCCAAAAAATTAGCTAATCTATATAAAATTTAAAAAAATATCTCGAGTCGTTTTCATGTAATGTTGAATGAAAAATTTAATATTGAAACGATACAAAATTCACATTTGAATAAATTAATTATAATTAAATCAACGGTTAAAATCTGAAAAAAAAAATAGTATTTGGACAATGGACAACATACATGAACAAATTTTATTGAAGAAATGAATAGTGGGTACCAAATTATGCTACTCTGAATTTTTTCCGATTTTTTTGAGACCCGGAACTATTTTTAAATAATTATTGAAAGTCCTGTGATTTCAGTTGGCACCCCTGCAGCCTTAATAAAAAGGATAGAAACTGGACGCCTATTGACGCCTCCAGGGAGCGTGGCCGCACTTTCAATGATTATTTAAAATTAGTTCTGGGTTTCAAAAAAATCTGAAAAAATTCAGAGTAGCATAATTTGGTACCCTCTATTCATTTCTGCAATAAAAAATTTTCATGTATGTTGTCCATTGTTGTAGGTCTACCAAATTAATTTCGAGAACATCTGTCGATACGACTTTTTTCGTCCAAATTTCTTAGGTTAAGCCTTAACATACTATCAGTAACAAAAGTCGCTATGCCGTGCAAGCATAGGGTTGCTTCCCCGAGATTTTCGCATTAGATTTAGCATTGGGTGTACATTCTTATAGCAGTTACATTAAAAAAAAAAAGTGCTTTTTTGTGTCTTGTTTTTGCTTACTTGTAAGTTACTTACTGCATTGTGATTCAACAATATCTTACTACACTTCTGATAAACTTATACTGTATTATATTAACTCTGTTCCAGAATTCAAGAAATCAAAGCGCACTAGGAAGGTAGAAACAGAAATGCTAGATCTGGATTTACTTCTAGGATCACCCCCAAAGAAGAAACCTTCAAAACCATCGAAAGAAGAAAAAAATAACAAAAATGCTGATGGGAAACTTAAAAAGCCAGTTTATTCTTCCAAGTAAGATTATAAAGATATTTAATAAGTTTATATTGTTGAAATATCGCTCTGTGTTCTACCTGCTATATACATATACCTAATAATAGCAATACCCCTGATAAGTGTAAGGTTCAAGTATAAACTGATAAAATGTGATGAAAGTTGTTAATGATAAAAGGGAGATCAATTGATAAGCAGAATGGAATTTTGATTTTTTTTTCAATATATTTTTAAGCTTTAGCAACAACTGATTTCCTTTTGCTCCAAAGTAAAAGTGGTTCTTGATTGGCAGCTCACATCCTTGAACTTTTTTCGCTAGTAATTAATTTTAATAGGAGTGAGGAAAAGCAGAATATTGCTTGAACGCAAAACTAAAATAAAATGCAGCTATAGTTAGTCATTATATTGCCAAAATGCACATTAATTGCTACCCAAAGATTACAATTTTTTATCTCTTGGTATGCTTTTAAACAAATACAGTATGTTACACTAGAAAAAGGCCATAGACAATGTTAGCGCTGCATTTATGCGTGCAGACATTGCAGAAGTGAAAGCTGTGCAGCCCTAATACTTTAAATGTTTAAGATGAAATAAACTAAAAATTTGACCGAATGACTAACTAAATAATTTTAAAATTAAGTTCAGAAAATCTTTTATCCGACCCTATGTACTGCGCATAATTTGAGACAGTAGATATTTTTCAAATAATTCCTAAATATTTTCTATTTATGCTGCCTGCCCCTATCTCTCATTACTGGTTACTGCGAGCAGTGAACATGGATATGGCGGAGTGGAGGGAAGATAGGTACATTGTGTAAAGAAAAAAACCTTTACTTTGTAATTTTTCTTTATTATATTTTATACATTTTACTTTTCGAGGATAATATATTTCATTGACTTAAATTTCTAAATTGATTACATTTCATCTCAATAGATCTCAGTAATTTCAATAATCTCAGGTACCTCAGAGTCATAGCATATTTATTTTCTGTAATACAGAATAAATTTGATGCTCAAATTTAATTGCATGTGGTTTAAGCAAGTGGGCAACTTTTTCTCTTCCCCTTGTATAGTATGTGTATTTATATTATATATATTCCCACGTTCACAGTGCCTAAAAAAAAAAAAAAAAAAAAAAAAAAAATGCATTTTAAAGGTTTTAATTGTGCCTTTAGGATCATGCTAGAGATATTATACTGGAAGTATCAGTTCCAAAATGGATTGAATGTAAAAAGAGTCTCATGTGAATAGAAAGTTTGCGAGGTTTAATATTTTTGAATATTCTTTTGTGCAGTGATGAGGAAGAAGAAGATGACGAGGAAGAGCAAGCAAGGACTGAGGCTGCGTGCCAAAAAGCATTGGAAGACCAGAGGAATCGTAACCGCTTTAATCGGTTAATGGCTACCACTTCTACACATAATGCTGTAAGAGATGAAATTGCATTTCTACATTTAGAAGAGGAAAAAAGTTATTGCATTTCAATTCATAAAAATTAATTATTAAATTACCAAATTGCAAGAAAAGTGATTGTGTAAAAAAAAAATACATAAATGTATAATTTTAATTCTTAATCACTATAGTTGTGTCTTTGATAGAACACAATTAAAGAAAAAAATAATATATATTATATATATATATAATAATATATATGTATATATTTATATATAATACTGTATATACAGACAGGGCCAGAAATGATGTTCCGATCGTACGCTAAATTTTCGGCGGGAGGATTTTTAGCTAGAAAGTTGAAATTTGGCATACATAAAGCCAAGGGTTGTAAATTTTTTTGGCATGTGTTAGAAATTTTTTAAAATCACTCTTTCATGCCTTTTTAGGGGTGGATTCACGATTTGCATTACTTCCTTATGAGATTTCCATGTTAAATTAAGTTGATAGAAAAATTTTGTCCGATCAGCACCAAAATTTATTTCTAAGGGGTTAAAAACACGCTAAATCTAACAGTGTAATTTAAAATGTGATAAAAACAACCCTTAATAAGATATTGACCATTATTACATTAAAAAATGGATGCATCCTAATTTTGACATCACCATTGAAACGAGCTAATTCTTTTAACCTAGAAAACACCTCTGAATTTTTTAAATCGGAGTTAGTTAAGGATTTCAACATTAGGGGTAAAAATACCAACCCCTAAAAATTAAATCCTTAAGTAACTCCGATTTAAAAAATTCAAAGGTGTTTTCTGGGGTAAAAAAATCAGCTCGTTTCAACGGTAATGTAAAAATTAGGATGCAATCATTTTTTAATGCAATAAAGGTCGATATCTCGTTAGGGGTTGTTTTTATCACATTTTAAATCACACCATTAGATTCAACGTGTAAAAACCCCTAGAAATAAAATTTGGTGCTGATCAGACAAAATTTTTCTATCGACTTAATTTAACATGGAAATCCCATAAGGAAGTAATGCAAATCGTAAATCCACCCCTAAAAAGGTATGAAAGAGTGATTTTAAAAAAATTCTAACACATGTCAAAAAAACTTACAACCCTTGGCTTTATGTATGCCAAATTTTAACTTTCTAGCTGAAAGTCCTCCCGCCGAAAATTTAGCGTACGATCGGAACACCATTTCTGGCCCAGTCTGTGTGTGTGTATATATATATATATATATATATATATATATATATATATATATATATATATATATATATATATATATATATGTATATGTATATGTATATGTATGTATATATATATATATATATATATATATATATATATATATATATATATATATTTGTATATATATTTATATATATATTTATATATTATATATA
This sequence comes from Siphlonurus alternatus, assembly GCA_949825025.1. NCBI lineage: Eukaryota > Metazoa > Arthropoda > Insecta > Ephemeroptera > Siphlonuridae > Siphlonurus > Siphlonurus alternatus. The sequence continues at coordinate 33,969,599 of OX463788.1, forward strand.
TACTATACTGTTGTGTGCTGTGCTCTTCCTCCCCCCCCCCCCCCCCTTCTTCGTCCCCCGATCTTCCCCCTTTCTCCTCCATTTATTTTTGACTAAAAACTCGAAGTAAAATTAGTGTATCCATATAGTACCTACATTAATAGCAAGAAGTTTTTTCCATATCATAAGTAATGTTTTGTTGCTTCTTTTCAGGGAACAAATCTTTTATTTTACTTGGCTTTGAATAAACACAGAGAGCAATATGTAGCCAATGCCAGTACAGATTCACTAGATGTAGTGGACGATGAAAATGTGGAAAGTTCTGTATGGATAAAGTGGCGATTTTCTAAAATGATGAAATTTCAACTGAAAAAGGTAAAGTTCACTAAACTTTTAAAGGGGCATTCACAAAGCCTTAAGGCCACATTTAAGGCTCAATAATTTAAGACCAGAAATTTTGGGTCTAAAAACACGTCTAAAATCAAGCTTTAAATTATTGAGCCTTAAGACTTTGTGAATGCCCCTTATAATGTTGGTAAATTATTAAGGACAAAGCATACCACTAAACATATCACTAAGCCTTTAAGGGTAAGGTAGCACATTAAAATTATGGAAATATTTAAAATGTTCTCCTCTACATCGCCTATATCAGTAGCTAAAATATCAGGTATACAAATTCGAGCTAGTTTTTTAGTTATGAATTTTTAAAGTTTACTACTTTAACATGGAGAAATGGAACTTCCATATGTTAAATTAGTCAACTTTAAAAATTCATAATTTAAAAACTAGCTCGAATTTGTATACCTGATATTTTAGCTACCTACTGATGGGAGATGCAGAGGAGAACATTTTAATTTTTTTTCATAATTTTCATGTGTGGTATTTGTTGTGACATTGGGCGTGTTATCTTCCCCTTAATGTTGGTAAATTAAGCAATTAAGCAATGAGGAATTAGAATCAAAAAATTTTATTAGCTTAATCGAAAGAAGGGGTAAAAATATGACGTTGTGAATTTTTTCAGATTTTTTTGTGACCTATAACTAATTTTAATTAATTAATTAAGTTGCATTATTTTGAGAGTGCCGCCTCTCGTGACGCCTCTGACGTCACACCATTCTTGTACTTTTGCACTATAGATGAGATTAGGTGAGAACATGCAGGTATGAAAATCAAAATGGCTGGCGCCACGTTTGAAATTCCCCGCTTCAAATTTTTGAAGTTTTAATGTGGGTTACGTTTGATCAATTTTAGCTTTATTTTGTTCGCATACCACTGAAAAATATGGTTGAAATATGATTTAAAACTTCTATATCGTGCTCTAACATTGTTTAATTAATACATAAAAAGTAGAAAATTATGAGAGACTAACTTCTTACATCAAATTAGTTTGCTTTCTTCCTTTAAATAAAATAATTTACTGAAATTTGGTGTGCTAGTGGGTTAGCCCAGTGGTAAACGCATCAGACTTCAAATCTCGTGGTTGCGGGTTCGATTCTTTCTTCCTGCGAGTTTTTATAAATACATTTTTTTTCTTTAATTTTAATATATTTATGAATTCTAAATTTATAAAATGTGGTTAAAATATGGTTTACAGCTACTATCAATCGTAAATGATAATTTTTTAATAGTAAAGAGAGCTAGGGAACAATATTATAAAAAATTACTTCACTTTTATATACGTTCAAATAAAACATTTTTCACACTGTGTCCCAAAGCTTGTTGTGGCACAGTGGCGAAGACGCAGAGCTCGTACTCTTGTGGTGGAGAGTTTGATTCTTCACGTCGAAGGAGTTTTTAAACTTGACACTTTTCTTTCCTTTAATTTAGTTTAACTTAATTAAAGAAAATTTTTCCGCCACTGTGCCACGCTAATTAAGCTTTGAGCCTCGGTAAGAAAAATGTTTTATTGGAACGCGAAAAAGTGAAGTAATTTTTTATTAATATTGTTCCCTCTCTTTACTATTAAAAAGTTATCAATTACGATTGATAGTAGCTGTAAACCATAATTTAACCCAGTGATGTTAGTCCTCGCATATTCGCGGGCAATCTGCGGCCGCATATGCGCGCATATTCGCGAATATTGAAATTTGACTTTCCCGCCACAAAAATAGCAATTTTAGACTGGTTAAAGCTACAGTAAATGCTACAGAGAGTATTTTCTTATTTTTCTTGGTATAATCCCTTGCCTAATTAGTGTTTGGATTAAATTAGAGTTAATTAATCATGGAATTAAAGCAATCGGCCCTTTCGGCTACCGAGGTGCTCTCGTGATTTTATTGCGCGCGGCCGCCATCTTGAAAGTATCTTTCGCGCATATGCGCGCATTTGCGCGCATATTCGCATGCGCATATTCGCGGACCAATCTGCGCGCGAATTTCACATCACTGATTTAACCACATTTTATAAATTTAGAATTCATAAATATATTAAAATTAAAGAAAAAAAAATGTATTTATAAAAACTCGCCGGAAGAAAGAATCGAACCCGCAACCACGATATTTGAAGTCTGATGCGTTTACCACTGAGCTAACCCACTAGCACACCAAATTTCAGCAAATTATTTTATTTAAAGGAAGAAAGCAAACTAATTTGATGTAAGATGTTATAGTCTCTCATAATTTTCTACTTTTTACGTATTAAACAATATTAGAGCACGATAGAAGTTTTAAATCATATTTCAACCATATTTTTCAGTGGTATGCGAACAAAATAAAGCTAAAATTGATCAAACGTAACCCACATTAAAACTTCAAAAATTTGAAGCGGGGAATTTCAAACGTGGCGCCAGCCATTTTGATTTTCATACCTGCATGTTCTCACCTAATCTCATCTATAGTGCAAAAGTACAAGAATGGTGTGACGTCAGAGGCGTCACGAGAGGCGGCACTCTCAAAATAATGCAACTTAATTAATTAATTAAAATTAGTTATAGGTCACAAAAAAATCTGAAAAAATTCACAACGTCATATTTTTACCCCTTCTTTCGATTAAGCTAATAAAATTTTTTGATTCTAATTCCTCATTATGCATAGTGGTCACTGCATACAGTTAGGTACAGAGAGGAATGCCTTTTACTTGGGGGAAATGGCCCAAGGCCTCAAATTAAAAATTAGTCAGTTTCAAAGAGTTGCTAGAAATGATGATCTACATTTGCATTATTTTTATCCATGTGCAATGCAGCTGCATGAGTGGTGGCTGCAAAGTAAAGGAGTAGGTGCTTCATTTTATTTTTTTATTTAATTATATTATATTTCCCTCATCAATAACATAACAAAGTCCGAGACAGGAAATTCACCAACAGTCCAATATGAACATTATATTCCTAAAGGTTGTGAGAGTTAATCTATACTTGCAAATGATGAAGCATCTTGAGTAATCTTGATGATTTGAAATGTTTTAATAGAAAGTATGAAACTATGAACAAGATTTTCACCTACTTTAACTTGTTTAAAGAGTAACTCTTAGGAATTCTATGTTAATATTATCATTATAAATTCAATTTATAAAGCATTTTTAATATCTTTTTGTTTAATAAATATATAAAATTCATGAACTATAATAATAGGAGTTAATATGTGAATTTTAACATCATACAGCTGTGATGTTAACTTTTAACTATTTTTACTAGCAAGTATTAATTAACAACATTATTTTGCTTTTAGTCGCAAACTTTCGACAAGATATTCAAGCATTATTCAGAGAAAGAGAATGTTCCAGTGGAAAGAATAAGTTTGGAGACTGAGAGTGGGCAGCAGGTTTATCCACATGATACTCCAAGAATTGTAGGACTGGAGAGAAACGCAATATTGGGCAAGTACAGTTCCATATTTATAACTAATTTCTCTGATGTTATTACTTTATAAAGAAGCAGTTAGGTAGGCTCAAATCAATATCAAGATAATTAGAAGGATTTGATTTGTTAATGTAGAATATGTTGACAATATATTTTACAGCTGCAAGTGATATTAGAAATGTATTAAAATTATCAAGAAATTATCGGAAAGGCTAGGGAGATCTGAGAAAGGATACATTGCAGTAATAGCACTTTTTTGCATTTTACATCTTTCTGTAATATGCTTGGATAAAGAAACGCCTATTATTTGGAGAACTACTGCATACCAAGATATTTGAAAAAAATGATATTTTCAATTTTGTGACTGTTATAAAAGATACATAATACTATCATCTTCATGCAGATGCTCGCTTTTCCTAAACTTTACGACCTTGTTTTTTTTTTTTTTTTTGTTTTTTTTTTTTTTTTTTTTTTTTCACAACATTAATTTGGGGAACTGTTCTGTTGTCCTATACCATATTGGTAGATAATTAAGTGCTTTTTGAAAAGTGGCTATTTTTTGAGGTGATAGTGGGATCGTCTGCATATACATTAATGCATATATACTGTCCATATACAGTACTTTGTCGTCATCATTATCACAATTTATATAATTTGTAATTTCTGTTACATCTGAACTACACAGATTGTTGGTGGTTGGTTGGTTACCAATGGCGGAACTTGTTTTTCAACATTGTTCACAGTGCTCTCTAGGCAGTGGCGTGCGGTGGGTTTAGCACGCAGTAATGCGGCGGCAAAATTATGGGACTGGACACAGCAAAAAGGGGGTCCGGGGGGGCGGAGCCCCCCGGATAGCCCGCCGCAGGGGAAAAAAATTTTAAAAAGGGGGCGTGGCAGGCGACTTTTTAAGCATAAAAATAACACAAAAATATATTATATTTCGACGTTTTATACAATTCTAAAATCAATCACAAATAATTTTTTAAATCAATTTGTAAGACGAGTTAAATTTTTTGTCGGTAATGTCTTTTTTTATATCGATCGTATGACAGTTATATTCATGATCGATCAGCACATAATTAATATATAATATAATTATTTTCACTAAAAACAATACGTATAATTTTTGTATTGTGATTCCGACTATGTACAGCTGCAATACGTGAAAAAAAAATACGCATTTTATTCTCTGCAGTCTATTAAATTCTAATTGTGATCCGCGACGCGGATTGATCAGGATAGCAGTCGATAAATCAATATTTTATTTTCTAAGATACGTAATTTCTTTCAAATAATTTGTTGTTTTGAAAGGTAAAGTCAATTTAAGAACATGAGTTTAATCGTTTAAAATAATTATAGTGTGGATTTCATAATTGTGAAACTATATATTTGTTTTGCTTTAAAAATAAGAGATAAAGTTTTCGAATCTTATATTTTTTTCCCCGGCAGCATATAATTTACGATAATCCACGAGGCAAAAACATCGGCTCCTCGATCGTCGTCGCTCCCCTCCCTCAACTCCCTCCCAGGACTGAAGCTCGCCCCCACCTCCTAAATCGGTAGAAAGCTCAGCTTTTTCTTTGATGATAAAACTATACGAAAAAACGGGCGTGGGAGGGGAAATGTAGATTCATGCATGGGGAAAACAAAGCTGAGTGAGTCTACCGCTTTCATGTAAGAGGGCGTCTTTGCTTTGCACCGCGAATTCATTTACGTTTTTGCGGTAAACGCTTCAATAAATTCAAACGAAGATTTTCACATAGACAAAGATAACTTATTTTTTTTTATTGAAATTTGACGTGATGAAATTGAAAAAGAAAATATTTATATTCTTTAAAGAAAGCTCAAATTTTCCCTAGATGCGCCGCATCCAACGCATTAATGGACCGCACGCCACTGTCTCTAGGGCTCCTAATACCCAGTCTGCACGCCAGATTGTATTACAGATTGTAATAGTGACAGCTGCTTGGGTCTCCTTGCAACACTCCGTTTGATTGTTTTGGATAATATTATTAGCTAATAAAGATAATAATAGTATGTTATATCTCTAAAATAGTGTGTGTTGTTGTCTTCCAGAGGGCTGTGTGCTGACTGCTGCCGTTGGACAAACAGAAAAGGTTACCAATGATGGTAAGGTGGAGATCAAGATTCAGCTGCCTGACAGTAGGAACAACATGGTTGTCAGACTTGCTCGTGATGAGCCAATGAAAAACCTTATGGAAGAAGTGGCCGATTCATTAGATCTTTCTTTGAACGACTTGAAATTCCTAATTGATGGAGAATTAGTGGAGCAAAATCAAACACCAGAAGATTTGGATCTAGAAGGAGGGGAAGTAATTGATTTAAATATTTTAAAATAAGCAGCTAGTTAGCGTTGTCTTTTAAAAGCATGATATTCAATTTCCTTCAATTTTTAATTGGCATACAATATATTGTTTCAAACTTAGGCGGAATGCCTTACCTTCATAAATTTTGCTTATTGCATATTTAGATAGAGGACCACAGGTTATGTTTGTTAATTTTTTCACTAGTTTTGTATAATAACTCTCTAACATCTTCAAAAACAAGGGGCAAGACTCTGTGACATCATAGTCATGCAACGTCTTTTCCTATGCTATCATGTTAAATATTTGCGTGACGATGATGTCAAGAGTTTTGCAGCTCATGTTAAGGGTGTTAGAGGGTTAAAAAACTATGAAAAAAAATATATATGCATAACTTGATGTTGTCTATCTAAATATGCAATAAAAAAAAATCATGAAGATTGTCCATTAAAAATTAGTTACTTCAAAATCAAAATATTCTACTTAAAAAATTCCTTTGTTATGTCATCATTTTTTACTTGTATTTTTCTTTTGTAATTTGGATGGAATAAAAATAAATAAAATAAGTAAAATGTCTTGTGTCATTATTGTTTGATAACATTAGCTCTTGTTTTGTTTAGCATAATTATATTAATAAATATGTTCTGATTACAGTAAAATCTAAATTTTTTGTTCTGATCACAGTAAAATCTAAATTTTTCAAAGTTGATGTGGCAGAAAATTTGGTGCTTTGTATTGTCAAGGTCCAAAAGTGTTGTGAAATAAAATGTATGATTCAAAAAGTTATTTGTATGAAAAATTTTACCGTGTGCTGACTGATGCCCTCAGGCAAACAGAAAAGGTTACCAGTGATTGTAAGCTGGCAGACGCGGATCCAAGGGGGGGGGGGGGGTCCGAAATTTTGGCTTTAACAATGGGCAATAAAGGTGTTTCCCCCACCCCAATTTTTTTAATATTGGGCAGCCCCCCCCCCCCCCAGATTTTTTTTATGGATCTGCGCCAGTAATATTGTTATATTAATATCAAAGTTTTTAATTAATTTTTATTTTTTTTTTTTTAATTTTTATAATATTTATAACATTTTTATATATACATATCTAAGTGCTGTATTGTTTACATATTTATTATATTAATTAAGTATTTAGTATGCCTATATATGTATATGTACTTTATCTCGAAGTTGCATGTAAGTGTTTATTTTACTATTATTGTTTAATTTGTCTATCAGTTTAACAGTGATTTTGTTATAAAAGTGAATATTTTATTGGTGTTTTTGAGTGAATTCAGTGCTAATCTTAGTTATGGGATGAAAAATTTATGAACTTTATTAAAAAATTTGTGCTTTTAAATATTAAATTTAATGCAATGCAAATGCATGTCTAATTATCTCTTTCAGCAAATCCCAAACTGTAATTTTTGGCGGTTAGGTGCAAGAATGGGCTTGCCTAAATTTAACCTCGCCGCAATAAAGATATTTTCTATTCTATTCTACACACTTCACCCAATTTTAAACATTTTTTGATGTTTTTTAAACCATAAATGCATCAAATAACATTATTTTTTTATTTTTGTAAATAATTGTTTTTAACGGTAAGGTAACGCCACCACAATGTTAAAAAAATTCCCTCACACCAAAATTCTGAAAAAAATTTAAAATGTTCTCCTCTACACCCTATCAGTAGCTAAAATATCAGGAATACAAATTCGATCTAGTTTTTGAGTTATGAATTTTTAAAGTTGACTAATTTAACATGGGATATCCATTCCTCCATGTTAAAGTAGTCAACTTTAAAAATTCATAACTCAAAAACTATGCCTAAACTTTATCTTTTCCCTCCCTCCTGTGCTACCTTCGCAATGTGTTGGTATAGGAAAATCTCTCTCCCGCCTCACGTAAAATAACAGAAATCAGCTCTATATATTTATTTTTATAAAGAAAATATTTTTATTTATATTTTAATTTTTATTATTCTTATTTTTTTAAATTTTATTTTACCTCGTACATAATATAACATAAAATGCAGAAATGTCCAAACTAAAACTTATAGAACATTATACAGTTGTTCAATTATTAATTGTTTAGCCAAACAAGATTGAAAAAAAAAATCATGTATTCAAATAATTTGTGTTTTCAAAATATTTTTTTTTACAATATTAACTAGAACTTATATACTGTATATATATCATGTAAAATAGAAGAAATATAGTGTTTAAATGTATGTATCAAAAGATAAATTAATAAATGAAGTGTAATAAATTAACAATATTTTAATTTTTTAACTCCTATTTTATGAAAATTATTATTGACTGCATGGAATTTAATTAAGCTATACTATTGTATGTATATTTATATACAGCTAGTATCTTATAATAATTATAAATAATGTATTTTATAATTAATTATGTATATATTAATTATATATATATATAATAATGGTGTTTCAGAAAATTCCGACTTATAGTAACATTTACTGCGAAATATATAGCAAAATAACAAATTACACGGACGAAGAGCTGTCAATTAAAGTGATAATAATGGCCGGAGTATCGACCTCAATTTTTTTTATTGAAGAAATGGATAGAAAGGTACCTTGATTTATTTTTGATTGGGAACTTTTTTTTTAAAAATTATTGAAAGTTCTTTTTGTGACGTCACGAGACGCCGATCCTTAAGATAAAGAAATAAAGATAGGACTTGACGTACGTCACAAAAAGAATTAACTTTCAATAATTTTTTAAAAATACTTCCCGCGCGGGCTCTAAAATATCTGATAAAAATCAGGGTCGATCAGGCCGGCCGGGTAGCATATATAACTTATTTGCACGCTCTATCCATTTCTGCAATAAGAAAAAATGAGGTCTATACTCCATATAGCTTTCACTGCATGTACATCGCTGCATATATAGTGCATATTATGGTGTAGCAAAAAGAACTACCATGCTGTATAGCTGCAGTATATATCGTCACCCTATAGAATAAGCGGAATCAATTAAGTGCATGTCGTATATAAACCGCGAGATTTTGATATATCTTGTATATCAGATATGTTGTATACATTGACACTCAAATCTTATTTGATCTTAGTATATAAAAATGCACATTAGGGTACGTGTCAAAAATATGTTTTGACCGAGATACTGTAATATAGTGTTTTTTTGGCACAGATCAGTACTCATGGCCCAACAGTCTCAGCTGCAGCACTGGACTAGCTGACAGCTAGAGTTGTGTTTACTGTGATATATGTTACTTAATTAGTTTAATTACCAAGTTAATAACACAACTCTGTCGGTCCAGCTATTACTGTTATATATATGCTGCAGTGTACATGCAGTGCAATATATGCTGCATGAGAAAGTTGGGCCAGTATTGTGCCAATTAATTTACACTAAAAATAATTAAATGCCGGTCCAAAACACATTTTTGACACCCCCTGCATGTGCGTTAATTTACTTGGGTTGAGTGTCGAAATAACAATTATATTATCTGACGAGATATTATGCATGAAGTAATTTTAATTAATTGGATTTTATTTATATAGTTGTAGAAAGAGGATTAATAATCAAAATTTTTTTATTACCATTCGTACGTATATAAGCAATTATAAAATGACTCACATATACAGTAATGCACATTATAATTAATACGATTAATTATTATAATTAATTATCTTTTTTTCCGTTCAAAATAATTTTCATTTTTGTCAATTTGTATCAATTTGTTCATCAACGTACTTCGTGCTCAGCGCAGTGTCTTTTAATTATCGTCTACAACGTCTACTGCAAAAATTTGTTAAATAATGAAACAAACTAGCTAGATTGCATATATAAATTAAATATCTATAGAACTGAATCGCTTATAAATTTAATGTTCTTATCGATCATTCTTATATTATCAATCTGTTTTTGATGAAACCCATATATATTGAATTGAAAGTGACTTGATCGCGACCTATATATAGCTTTCACAATATATATACCCTTGTAAAAAAAACTTATAATTTAGTATACTTTATCATACATTAAGAAAGTATAATATAATAAAAATAATATACTTCCAGCTATAATAAAGTATACTTTAGTATAATAAAAAAAGTATAATTATAATACTTATTTCGTATAATTTAGTATACTTAGTATCCTAAATTTATTATAATAAATGTTTGATATATCACAAATTTATTATACTTCATAATATTAAATTTATTATACTAAATATACTAAAATTATAATACTTTTAGTATAGTTTCTATAATTGAAATAGCATAAAAATTAGTAAATCGTCCCACGTCTGTAATAATGAACAATATAATATGTTACCAAGATTTTGTGTGAAATAATAAGACAACTATGCCATGTCTTCTATTTTCTATTTCATGTACATGATTGCAACAATAAGCTTTATTTTATATATTTTTCAAGCTCCTAATTGCATTCACCTGATATAGCAGATAGGTCAGTATTGCACATAAGATCATATGGTTATTATCCTCGTTTGACTTTTGTCGCTTTGGCACAAAAAAATAATTTGTCCGAGTACACGTCATGAAAATTTTCAAAATTTCAAAATCTGTTGTTGTTTTTTTATTATCAGCCAAATACCTATTCATACATAATTTTTTTTAATACAGCAACTAAAAGTATATATTAGCATGGCGTAATATGAAAATAAGAAAAAAAATATATAGAACAAATGAAAATTATGCACTAACGGACAATAAAAGACCAATATTATATAATTATATATATATATATATAATATATATATATATATATATATATATATATATATATATATATATATATATATATATATATATATATATATATATATATATATATATATATATATATATATATATATATATGTATTATAATAAGTAGTACAAGAACTACCAGATACCAGAAATTTTGAACCAGATCAAAATTGGAGCAGTTAGCAATAATAGCATCATCCCGGGTGCAATGTTAAATTTATAGAGCAAGCGTGCATGGATCAAGGAGGTTTGGGGTCGTGACTAAACTTGCATTGTAAAATCTCTCAACAAAAAGCTCGATCTTTAATTATAAAAGAAAATCATCAAAACTTATCCTTTTACCTTAATGAATGTAAATATAAACAAGAAGAAAATCAATTATGGATACTTCCCGTCATTTTTCTGTATTTTCATCAAATGACGCCATCGTCGTGTTCACAGAAATTTCTCATCATATATTATGATATATTATATATTATTATATCATATATATTATATATATTTCTCATTTGTTTTTAATAGTAGCCATCTTGTACAATAATAAAATTATACTTAATTATAATTTAGTATACTTATTATATTATAATCCTGTGTATTATTATAATTATATACAATATTATAATTTTTATGTTTTAATTAGTATAATTTATCATTAATTTATTAGACTTTTTTCTATGCTTAGTATACTTCTAAAGTATAATAATATATACAAAGTTATTATAATAAAATAATTTATAATATATTATACGTACTTTAGTATAATAATTATACTTTGCAAGTATACATGAGTATAATAGTGTTTTACAAGGGTGATTACTAGAGTGACCACTATAATAGGGTGACCACTAGGGTGACCACTAGGGTTTACCACTAGAGCGACCACTTAACAACTTACCATGACCATGCTGACCACCGGCAAAAATACCACTAAGCAGTGGTCAAACGCTCGACCACTGCGGATTTTTTGGACAAGGGGGGGTTTTCGTAATTATTGAATTCGGCTAAAATGTTTTCGCTGTAAATGCTTTCGTGCTTTTTAAGTTTCGTTATAAATGCATTCGCACATTTTCCATTTCGGTTAATTATACTTTCGTTTAAAATGTTTTCGTGTTAAATTACTTAAATTTCGTCCTTTTTGTTTTCAGTGTAATGCTTTTCGTATAAATTGTTTTCGTTCATTTATTTTTCGTTCATTTATTTTTCGTTCTTTTGACGTAGACTCAAGATTGGTTTAGAGGCCATTAGCAAAAAACCTGATAAAAAGAGAAAAAAAGTGTTAAATGGATGCAAATTTATTTTTCGTGCATCCGTGGATGCGCATCCGGATGCAAATTTATTTTTCATGCATCTGGGATGCGCATCCAGATGCAAATTTATTTTTCATGCATCTGGGATGCGCATCCGGATGCATTCATTTTTCCCCGTGCATCTGGGATGCACGGATGCAGATGCAAGCCCATTTTTGTGCACCCGTGTGCATCTTGCATCCGATCACTGAAAAACATTAATAAAAATTAGTTTACCAATATTAATTAAACAAAAAAATAAATTGTATATGGAAACGAATGCAATAAAGAACAATACAGACTGAGCCAGAAATGGTGTTCCGATCGAACTCATGCTAAAATTTGGGCAGGTTATCTTTGAGCTAGAAATTTGAAATTTGACATACCTAAAGCCAAGGCCCGGGTTCTAAGTTCTTTTGGCATGTGTTAAACCATTTTTAAACTTAATATTTCCTACCGTTTTAGGGGTGGATTCACGATTTGCATTTCTTCCTTATGGGATTTCCATGTTAAATTAAATTGATAGAAAAATTTTAGCTGATTTGCATCAAAATTAGTTTTTAAGGTTTTCAGAGCACGCTGTATTTAATGGTACGTGTTTCACCCCTAAAAATTAAATCGTTAACTTGCTCCGATTCAAAAAATTCAAATATCGTTTCTGAGATAAAAAAATAAGCTCGTTTCGATCAGCCCAGTCGAAAAATAAAGGCAGTAGTCAAGTGGTGACTACTGCTAAGTGATAATTTGAGCAGTGGTCAAGTATTAGTCACTGCCCAAGTGGTCGCAAGTAGTCACTTTCAAGTAGTCACCAGTAGTCACTTTCAAGTAGTCACCAGTAGTCGATTTCAAGTGGTCAAATTAAACGGTTTTTTAGTATTTTCTCGCGATATATCCGTCTATCATCACGATGCAGTTTTTTCCCGTTTAAGCCAACAGATAGATAAATTATAACTGGAACAAGTAAAGAAATTATTCTTTCACATTTTTAACTTGAATTATTAAAATGTAATATTATAATACTTTGTAATAATTCAAGATAAAAACGTGACAAACAAATAGGACGAGAAACATCTATAATATACATACCAATTTTACGCTCCATGCAATATAAAGCACTTTTTAAAACATTTACTTTATTAAATTATTCCTATTAACTTATTAATTTTAATTTAATTTCTTTAGTATTTTTTTAATTTTTTACAGCAAAATGAAGGAATAATATTTTTTAATTCACAATTTATAAATAATAAAAAAAATATATAAATGAAAAAAAAACACGTTGATTATTAAAGATTTATAATTATTATATAAGAAATAAAATGCATAATAAAATATGAACATCTTTGAAGAATAATTACCAATGGCTTTCATCTCGGCGTCTTTTTTATCAAGTTCCAAGAAGAGCCGATAAACATTGACTGTTTAAGGCTACCTAGAACAAATAATTTGACACAAAGTAACGAGAATTTTAATAAATAACATTTCATAATACGTTTTAGGTACTGAAAAGGTACTTATCTGATGTAAAACTGCTTGAAAAAGAAATTGTTCCGGGAGCTCTGCACACACAACCCCGCGCGTCTCACATGTGTTTATAATAGTGCCACCATTTTAGATAATTTTCTTCCGACTTATTTCTTATTATACTACTTGCATAAGTATAATAGTCACAAAATTCTGACTACTTACCAAGTGATCAAGATTTTATGAACACTGAGCGCCGACTACTTGCATAAGTAATAAGTATATAGTCACAAAAATCTGACTATAACTTACCAAGTGGTCGAGATTTTATGAACACTGAACGCCGACTACTTGTATATTAAGTAGTCACAAAATTCTGACTACTTACCAAGTGGTCGAAATTTTATGAACACTGAGCGCCGACTACTTGCATAAGTAGTCACAAAATTCTGACTATACTTACCAAGTGATCGAGATTTTATGAACACTGAGCGCTGACTATACTTGCATAAGTGCATGGTCACAAAATTCTGACTACTTACCTAGTGTGGTCGAGATTTTATGAACACTGAGCGCTGACTACTTGATTCAGTGGTCCGACTCATGATACAACTATAATAGATAGGTCCATCAGCCCTACGAATTTGGACTGATCTGCGCATTTTGGCCAAAAACACCCAAGGTGACGTCACGTAGTGAGCTCAAAACAGCTGTTTTGCTGCACGAGGGGCCCCTACCGGAGCAGAATTTTTGTTCAACATTAGCGAGAACGTTGCTTTTATCTCATCTCAAATTTGATATTTATTTGCAAATACTACACAAGCCAAACCGGTTGCAGTAACGTATTAAAAGAATTTTTAAACATTGCAATTCGCAAGCAATCTGGGGTAGAAGTTCGTATCTTTGTTCATAAAGCATACAAAGTTGCTATTGGCTGTGCGCAGATTATTCACCTAGCGCGTTTGCGCAGCTTCATTTGGATTCAAGCTTTTTTATCATGCACACTTCGCAGAGCCATGCGCAGTAGACTACTAACATTTAAAACTCGTTTCTGCGCAGCTTTTCTAAGCCGTGGCTATTAATTTACGGAAAACTCTATAATAGAGCAGAAAAAATTAAACGTATGCACCGTGGGCATGGGACGGCCCTGGGTATATAGGTCCGACTACTTAACAAGTGGTCAAGATTTTGAACACTGAGCACCTGAGCACTTGACTCAGTAGTCCGACTACTTGACCCAGTAGTCTGACTACTTGTTTTAAGTTATAGTCAACTACTTGTTTTAAGTAGTCAACTACTTGTTTTAAGTCGTCAACCACTTGACTACTAGACTCATTTTTTGACAAGGGAGCGTACGTTTCAGTGGCATAATCAAAATTTTGATAGCATCATTTTTTCACGTAGTAAGGGTCATTATCTCATTATTGGAGTTGTTTTCATCACTTTTTAAATTACACCATTAAATTCAACGTGCTCTGAATAAAACCTTATTAAAAACTAATTTTGGTGCAAATCAGCCAAAATTTTTCTATCAACTTTTAACATGGATATATATCCCATAAGGAATGCACCCCTAAAACGGTAGGAAATATCAATTTTAAAATTTGTTTAATTAACACATGTCAAAAGAATTTAGAACCCTACGTATATATACCCTAGTCGAAAAATAAAGGCAGTAGTCAAGTGGTGACTACTGCCAAGTGATAATTTGAGCAGTGGTCAAGTAGTCACTGCCCAAGTGGTCGCAAGTAATCACTTTCAAGTAGTCACCAGTAGTCACTTTCAAGTAGTCACCAGTAGTCACTTTCAAGTAGTCACCAGTAGTCACTTTCAAGTAGTCGATCACCAGTAGTCGATTTCAAGTGGTCAATTAATTAAACGGTTTATTAGTATTTTCTCGCGATATATCCGTCTATCATCACGATGCAATTTTTTCCCGTTTAAGCCAACAGATTATAGATAAATTATAACTGGAACAAGTAAAGAAATTATTCTTTCACATTTTTAACTTGAATTATTAAAATGTAATTATAAAATACTTTGTAATAATTCAAGATAAAAACGTGACAAACAAATAGGACGAGAAACATCCTATAATATACATACCAATTTTACGCTCCATGCAATATAAAGCACTTTTTAAAACATTTACTTTATTAAATTATTCCTAACTTATTAATTTTAATTTAATTTCTTAAGTATTTTTTTAATTTTTTACAGCAAAATGAAGGAATAATATTTTTTAATTCATACTTTATAAATATATAATAAAAAAAAATATGTATGAAAAAAAAAACACGTTGATTATTAAAGATTTATAATTATTATATAATAAATAAAATACATAATAAAATATGAACATCTTTGAAGAATAATTACCAACGGCTTTCTCATGCATCTCGGCGTCTTTTTTATCAAGTTCCAAGAGCCGATAAACATTGACTGTTTAAGGCTACCTAGAACAAATAATTTGACACAAAGTAACGAGAATTTTAATAAATAACATTTCATAATACGTTTTAGGTACTGAAAAGGTACTTATCTGATGTAAAACTGCTTGAAAAACAAATTGTTCCGGGAGCTCTGCACACACAACCCCGTCTCACATGTGTTTAGTGCCACCATTTTAGATAATTTTCTTCATCACGAGAACCCCGTACAATTGACTACTTGGTAAGTGATCACTTTCTTAAGTAGTCAGAATTATGTGACAACTAATTAAGTAGTCAAATGCTAAGTGGTCATGATGTTTCGACTACTTGCATAAGTATCAGTCACAAAATTCTGACTACTTACCAAGTGATCAAGATTTTATGAACACTGAGCGCCGACTACTTGCATAAGTAGTCACAAAATTCTGACTACTTACCAAGTGATCAAGATTTTATGAACACTGAGCGCCGACTACTTGCATAAGTAGTCACAAAATTCTGACTACTTACCAAGTGGTCGAAATTTTATGAACACTGAGCGCCGACTACTTGCATAAGTAGTCACAAAATTCTGACTACTTACCAAGTGGTCGAAATTTTATGAACACTGAGCGCCGACTACTTGCATAAGTACCCACGAGAAAATAAGAGTGAAAGCTCACAACAAATTCACTCGCACATATTGACTCCAATTAACCTAAATTTCGCCCCTTTTTGGAGTCAATATGCGCGAGCGAATTAACGTGTATTGATGCACTTTGGCGATGTTTGGTACTTTATATTGACGCATTTTCACGTATATTGATGAATATTGACGAGTATTGACGTGAATGCCTGCCGAAATACTTCGCTCGACTTTACGCACTTTCAGGTATATTGGCTCACGCATATTGACTCCAATTCACCTAAATTTCGCCCCTTTTTAGAGTCAATATGCGCAAGTGAATTAACGTGTATTGATGCACTTTGGCAATGTTTGGTACTTTATATTGACGCATTTTCACGTATTTTGATTAATATTGACGAGTATTGACGTAAATGCCTGCCGAAATACTTCGCTCGACTTCATGCACTTTCAGGTATATTGGCTCGCGCATATTTGACTCCAATTCATCTAAATTTCGCCCCTTTTCTGAGTCAATATTATATGCGCGAGTGAATTTGATATCATATATTGGCACATTTTCATGTAATTTGATTAATATTAACAAATATTGACGTAAATGCCTGCCACCAAAATACTTCGCTCGAATTCACACACTTTCAGGTATACTGGCTCGCACATTTTGACGCCTTTTCGTGAACTTTCACACTTTCATTGATTAATTTTTTTCCTTAAGTCCATTCATTCAAATTCACTCATTTTGACGCTTTTTCAGGAACTTTCACGCTTTTATCAACCATAATTTTTTTACAAAGTCCAGTCATTCAAATTCACTCATTTTGACGCTTTTTCACGAACTTTCACGCTTTTATCAACCATAATTTTTTTACAAAGTCCAGTCATTCAAATTCACTCATTTTGACGCTTTTTCACGAACTTTCACGCTTTTATCAACCATAATTTTTTACAATGTCCAGTCATTCAAATTCACTCATTTTGACGCTTTTTCATGAACTTTCACACTTTTAACAACCATTATTTTTTACAAAGTTCAGTCCTTCAAATTCACTCATTTTGAAGCTTTTTCATGAACTTTCACGCTTTTATCAACTATATTATTTTACATATTCCAGTCATTCAAATTTAATATTTTTCAAACCTTTTCACGAAATTTCATACATTTAACAAGTATTTTTTTCACCAAGTCTATACATGCAAAATTCATTCATTCCCACGAATTTTCACACCATCATTTACCAAATTTTTACACATGGTCTCATGCATTTTTCGTCGCAGGCTAGCTCACCAAACCATTGGAAGTGAATGCAGTCCCATGGCCTCAGTCCCCATGGATACCTGAAATGTACGAAAAATCCACAAAGAAAGGCGCGCAAATTTTTACGTACAGTAATAAAGATTGTTCTCATTTGTCAAACATCGAAAGCAAAATAAAAACAATAATTTTTACAAACAGAAATATAGGCCGGTATACAGATATACAGCTAGTATAAAATGAGAGGCTTTTATAAAAAAAAAACTTACTAGGCTGACTATATATATAGCAGTATAAGGTTTTCACTACTTTTTATAATTAATGATTCCTTTGAATAATTTAACTATTAAAGGAATTATTTTTATACTTCTTCATAATTAAATAAATTAAGAACTGTTTTTACTTATCTGATAGAACTTCTCGTCGTGGCTTAATCTTCGATATTTTATGCGACTCCAATTAAATCTGACATTTTGAAAACTCAACCGGCAAAAATGCAACATTGAATTTTCTCTTTTTACATCATAAAAAGTGCGAAAAAATGGCAAATATTAACACTGGACAAACGAATGGTAACCTAACTTCATTGTAATTAACTATTTAATGTTCAGGAATAAGTAAAACTTCACTTAAACACCTCATAAATCACCATGATACACACACGAGGAGCTTTCTATAACCTCTCTGCGTCAGCCATCTTGTGTTACTACCAACCGCCAAGTCACATGACTTCCGGTCATGTGACCAGATTTGTAGAACATTTTTTACATGAAGTCCCCTCATGCATATTCACGCATTTTCACACTTTTCCACGCACTTTCACCCATTTGTCGACCAACATTTTTCATTAAGTCCCTTCATGCATATCCACGCATTTTCACACTTTTTCACGCACTTTCACCCATTTGTTGACCCTTTTTTTTTAATAAAGACCACTAATGTATTTTCACGCATTTTCACACATTTTTACGCACTTCGACCATTTGTCGACTAATTTTTTTCCTAAGTCCCCTCACATGAATAAAAATTTTTCACGCCTTGTTCCATGACGTCACTTGCTGGTCATGGGACACGTCAAATTTCCTACCGAGAGAGATGCTGAAAACATGTTAAAATACATTAATATGCACTAAAAGATATGTTGTTAAAAAAAATTGTCGAACAAATAGTTCAAAGTGCGTGAAAATGTGTGAAAATGCGTGAAAAAACATTAGGGGACTTTATAAAAAAAAAAAGGTCAGCAAATTGGTGAAAATGCGTCCAAATATGTCAAAATGTGTCAATTTGCATGAGGGGACTTTATGAAAAAAAAAAGTCAACAAATTGGTGAAAATGCGTCAAAATATGTCAAAATGTGCCAATTTGCAAGAGGGGACTTTATGAAAAAAAATGGTCAGCAAATTGGTGAAAATGCGTCAAAATATGTCAAAATGTGTCAATTTGCATGAGGGGACTTTATGAAAAAAAATGGTCAACAAATTGGTGAAAATGCGTCAAAATATGTCAAAATGTGCCAATTTGCATGAGGGGACTTTCTGAAAAAAAATGGTCAGCAAATTGGTGAAAATGCGTCAAAATATGTCAAAATGTGTCAATTTGCATGAGGGGACTTTATGAAAAAAATTGGTTGACAAATAGGTGAATGTGCATGAAAAAGTTTCAAAGTGAGTGAACGTACTTTTGCATCAAACTGGCTGAAAGTGCGTCAGTATACATGAACTGACTTTATAAAAAATGTTGGATCATAATTGGATGAAACTGCGTGAAAATTCATGAAAATGGGCGAGTGGAATCAACTCAATTTGCATCAATAGAGGTGAAGTTGATACTAAATTAAAAATACGTCAATATTTATGTGAAAATGCGTGGAGTTGCTCTAGTCAACTATGTGAATATTAATCAGTATATGTCAATATGGATGGGCGAAATTGCTTGAAATACACTTATTTTGTTAAATTATTAAAAATTTGTTAAAATGCGTGAATGACGCATCAATCTGCATGAGAGAGTCGTCAATCGGCTTTAACATGTGGGAAAATGTGTGAATTTTTCACTCGTATTCACAATTTATTCGCATTTATTTTCTCGTGGGTAGTCACAAAATTCTGACTACTTACCAAGTGGTCGAGATTTTATGAACACTGAACGCCGACTACTTGCATAAGTAGTCACAAAATTCTGACTACTTACCAAGTGGTCGAGATTTTATGAACACTGAGCGCCGACTACTTGCATAAGTGGTCACAAAATTCTGACTACTTACCAAGTGATCGAGATTTTATGAACACTGAGCGCTGACTACTTGATTCAGTGGTCCGACTACTTAACAAGTGGTCAAGATTTTGAACACTGAGCACCTGAGCACTTGACTCAGTAGTCCGACTACTTGACCCAGTAGTCTGACTACTTGTTTTAAGTAGTCAACTACTTGTTTTAAGTCGTCAACCACTCCCTTGTCCAAAAATTAGAGTAGTGGTCATGATTTGACCACCTAAAATGAGTGGTCAGACCACTAGATTTAGTGGTAGGACCACTAAATTTAGTGGTAGGACCACTAAATCTAGTGGTAGAGCCTAGTGGTAGTGGTCAGACCATGTGGTAGCCTTAGTGGTAGGACCACTAGACTAAGTGGTAGGACCTAAGTGGTAGTGGTCAGATCTAGTGGTAGTGGTCACACCAAGTGGTAGCTTTAGTGGTAGGACCACTAGACTAAGTGGTAGGACCTAAGTGGTAGTGGTCAGATCTAGTGGTAGTGGTCAGATTAAGTGGTAGGACCTAAGTGGTAGTGGTCAGATCTAGTGGTAGTGGTCACATCAAGTGGTAGCCTTAGTGGTATGACCACTAGACTAAGTGGTAGGACCTAAGTGGTAGTGGTCAGACTAAGTGGTAGGACCTAAGTGGTAGTGGTCAGATCTAGTGGTAGTGGTCACATCAAGTGGTAGCCTTAGTGGTAGGACCACTAGACTAAGTGGTAGTGGTCAGATCTAGTGGTAGTGGTCAGACTAAGTGGTAGGACCTAATTAAGTGGTAGTGGTCAGATCCAGTGGTAGTGGTCACATCAAGTGGTAGCCTTAGTGGTAGGACCACTAGACTAAGTGGTAGGACCCAAGTGGTAGTGGTCAGACTAAGTGGTAGCCTTAGTGGTAGGACCACTAGACTAAGTGGTAGGACCTAAGTGGTAGTGGTCAGACCAAGTGGTAGTGGTCAGAGTGTTAGCCTAAGTGATAAGAGGTGTGTAATATTTTTATTACTTATTAATTGTTGGGGTACGGAGTTTCATGGCTTGCAAATATACATACTGCACTGACCGTCCTGATCAACTGAGGATTTCCACGGTTCCCTCAGTCTCGATCACCTCTCTAACGCGTAACAGGCGAATCAGATCCAGAAAAAAATTTGGTGCAGGAGGGGGGGAGGCGGGGGCAGGGCGGGGGCGGCTGCAAAATTTGGAAGAGGGGCTTATGCATGGGCAGGGCTACCGCAAATGTTAAAAAAATTTAAATGGGGGAAACGCCTATATTGCCCATGTTATATAATATATCCAAAATTTTGAGGGGAGGGGCACCCCCCCCCCTGGATTCGCGCCTGCCGTGGCCGCACCATATAAATATATCCGTTGTCAAAAAAAAAAAAAAAAAAATTGACCACTTAATTATCTAGTGGTCAGATTTTTTACCACTGAGCTCAGTGGTCACTCAAGAGCGCATGCGCAACGTCACGTGATAAAGACACATCATGGCGTCGCACACGAGGTCGAGCAAAGTGCGAGCTCTGAAAAACGTATTATCAAGCTGTTTTATCCCTGGTAGCACACTCGTGGATCTCGTAGTGGATTAAACGTGGATTAACATGGAAAAGTTGTGGAATGGGTTTTTCCACAAGTCTTCCACTTTTTTCCACTAGTTTAAAAATTACAGTACTTGATTAAAAATCGATTCTGTGTATTAAGGAAAACCCTCCATATACGGCAATCATAAATTTATTTAAATTGAACGTGTTTAAAAAAATATTTGCTTAGAATCTAAGTTCTTTGTGGACAACCAATGGAAAGGACCACCGGTCACCAGCTCCACCAGTTGTCCATAAAATTAAAAATTTAATATTTTTGCTTTTTTTAAGTTTTTAAGTTATTTGCTCTTTATGTGCATTACCGTGACATTTTTTCTCATTTTTTTTTATTATAAAGTTATTTAATTCGTTTATTTTGATTTGCGTGGAATAGCCCCACGAGAACTCCACGATTTGCGGAGTCGCGGGTGAAATTTCACAATTTCTTGCGCATGCGCAATGGAAATTGAATATTACGCGACAAAAAAAAAATAAAAAAAGTGCGGCGGAGCAATTTCACCATGGCGACAACATTTGTCAGACTACTTAAAAGAGAGCATTTCAGTGATTTCGAGTGATATTCAGATCAGATAAGTTATATTTTAGTACTTATTATGTTTCAGTATTGTATATAATAGGTAGTACCAGTTGCTTTGTGATGAATTCTGTTTCTAGGTGGCGTTAAACCACCAACTTCCATGCAGGTTTTGTTGCTGCTTTTCCCTTTGACAGCCTTTCGGTTGGGTGAATATCAACTATTCTACGTCTGTTAATTAATGGACTTTATGGAGGTATATACTGTCCAAATTTAAGGTAATGAACGTGTTCATTATTTTGTTTGTTAAGTAGTGTGCCAGAGAATCAGGTATGTACGTTTGTTTTGTGTTAAATATCTGAGCCAAAGGCTACCTATGATATGATGCATATAATATGCATACAGTATCATATTTATGTACAGTACGCATGCATATAATATGCATAATATGAATATGCATCGCGCATGCATATTTAATGCTGCTTGAATGCATAGCTTTTATGTTACAGAACTGTATGCATACATACACAAATGTAATGTTAATGGTTATAGAGGGTGTAATATATATATGCTACCGTATGCATATGCATGCAGCATGCATAATGTAGTATGAATATCATATATTATATGCCATGCATGCCTGCAAAAAGCACTCAGCCGAGGCAGCCGACAAGAAATTTGACAGTCTTACAGTGCACTGCAAGTTACCAGGTAAGGTATCGTTAATTTCAGGTTCAATGTTGTCAGCTTCATACACTTTGGTGCAGGATGGTATTTGGTCTGCTGGAAACCTTCATATTTCTTTTTAAATTTTAATAAATATCATAGCAATGTTTTACAAACATATCCATTTCTGTTCACAGGAGGAACCTAATTACAGACTACCGGCCAGCTGAATTGCCAGCTAGGTTGCTGGGAAGCCGAAAATTATTACGTTTACATGATGGTATTGAATACAGATTCGTTGACGACGGATGGTGTTATTCTTATGAGGCCGTACGTCGTCCGCGAATCTGTCATGTAAAAGGTAGTGAATTTGTGAATTCATTAAATTGGAAGAAAATCTCAAAGGGATTATATATCCATGCCTCCCAGTAAAATGTGTTTATACCTGGATTTGCTAAACATGAATATGCCATGCAGAATATATGAATATTCACTTCTGAATAAAATGTGTATTTGGGAATACTGTATATTTATATTTGACAAGGGTATATCTATTTTTTAAATGTACATGGTAAAGTTTTATATTTATTTGTCATGGTCACTTGCGTTACTATATTTCTTTCTTTATTTTTTTATTTTTGTGCACATATTTTATTATTAATATTTTTTAATTTTTTTAATTTTATTTGGTGCTTTAAAAATTTACTGGAAATTAATATCATGCAAAGTAAGTATATTTGCAAACATAACAGGTCATGGATGTATGGTGGGAAAATCCATAGTGGAGAAAACCACCATAAATCCATGGTGGAAAAAGTATGCGATTATTGTCATCCTGCATGTGAAATCCACGTTGATGGTCCACCATAAGTCCACGTGGAATTCGAGTGAGCTTATAGTGGATTGTGCTACCAGGGATGTCAGATAAGTACCTTTTTAGTACATAAAACGTGTTATGAAATGTTCTTTTGTTAAGTTCTCGTTACTTTGTGTTGAATAATTTGTTCCAGGTAGCCTTAAACAGTCAATGATTGTCGGCTTCCTTTAAGACATGACAAAAATATCGCCGGAACATCTAGCTGGTTGGTAATTATTCTTCAAAAACTTGCATGCTTTATAATTATTATTATATTTCTTTTGTATATAATTTTATTAATGTTATATAATAATAAACATGAACAATTCTCTCTCAGTGCATGCCTTTTTGTCGTTTTCTTGTACACACGCATGTATATATAATATGTATCATTTTTACCTTGAATTAAGTGAAATAATTTACTTATTCAAGGTAGAAATGTGAAATAATAATTTTATTACATGTTGTAGCTATTTTTTCCACTGTCTGAGGCTGAAGAAAGTGTGCTAACTGCTTCGTGATATACGGCGTGTGATATATCACCATCTACTAACGATTTTTTGACCACTAGACCACGGCACTACCACTAGAGCGTGACCACTAGAATTGACCACTAGGGTGACCACTAGGGTGACCACTAGGTTGACCACTTAATCCCTGACCATGACCACTGGCCAATCTACCACTAAGCAGTGGTCAAACGCTTGACCACTGTGGATTTTTTGGACAAGGGCTTGACTACTAGACTCATTTTTTGACAAGGGTATATATATGCCAAATTTCAAATTTCTAGCTCAAAGTTTACCTGCCCAAATTTTAGCATGTATGTTCGCTGTGGTGGCACTGGTGGCTATAGTGATCTTTTCCATTGGTTTCCCACGAAGAACATAGATTTTCAGCAATATTTTTTTTAAATATATTCAATGTAATTTAATTTATGATAAACAAATGTGTAGGGCTTTCCTTAAAATACACGAAATTCATTTTTAATCAGTTACCGTAATATTTAAACTAGTGGAAATGGGTGGACGACTTGTGGAAAAATCCATGTCCACAACTTTTCCACATTAATCCACATAAAGTCCACTACGAGTTCCACGAGTGTGCTCACATGATACAACTACCAGGGTTCTGGCTCAGTCTGTACGTATTGTTCTTTATTGCATTCTCGATCGTTTCAATTAACTTACAATTTTTTTTTTTTTGTTTTTTTTTTTTTTAAATAATATTGGTATAATTTTTATTAATATTTTTCTTCGTCGGTGTTTTTTATTTTGGTCAAATAGAGTTCGTTCAAATTGTATTCGTGATTTTTCCATTAGTTTTAAATGTTTTCGTTCAAATAACTTTCGGTCAAATTGTTTTCGTTATTTTTTTATTCGTCTTAACCAAGAATTTTGTATGTATGGATAGGTGATGGTACTGCCGTCGGTGAGGCACAGTCTTGAGGAGGAAGTGGGTGGCGGTTACAACAGTAACCAATGGGATGTTTGCCATCTTATGTTGTAGAACTTTCATACAATTTACAATGCAGATGGTTGCGCTCGGTCGCCATCTTACGTTGGAGATTTGCCTCAGTAGCTTTAATGCTATTGGTATAGAGATAACCTATCCATACATACAAAATTCACATCACTGTCTTCTGCGGTCTTCTGTCTTTTTGGAGGGAAAAAGTCAGCTGTTAAAAGCTTGGTAAAAAGTAAAAACTGTGGTCGTTGTACTGTTGTACTACTTGTACTCGGTCTTCGTTGCATTCCATGTTTCTAACCTAATTAAATCATCAATCATATTGTAATAAATTGTTTATTGAACACAAAAACAGTGTACAGAAATCAATCATATTGTGGCGAATAATATATTAATAAGTATGGACTTATTAGCAACCTCAGGTAATTTATCATATTTAATCAATTTATTATTTATTCTTCGCTAAGCATCGTCAGAGCGATCTGAGCAAGGATTTTGTATGTACATACATACATACGAAATCCTTGGATCTGAGACATAATGATAGGAATAGGAAAATAGGATTCATATTGAATATTATTATGCATACAGTACCGTACCGTTATACAGTATTAATACTATGAATTAATAGTGTTAATGCTGTACATTTAGATTTAGTTTGCTGATTATTGCAACAGTTAAAATCAACAAATTGGAGCTTAATAGTTATGTATCTTATCCAATGCAATTGGGTGTTGGTGTCATATGAAAATTAAAATATTGAAATAAAAGCAAATTTCTTTTGATTTACGTTTCAATTTAAGGGCATAAATGGTCAAAAACAAACTGCAGATTCCGGTGATATATTCATTTTTACAATTCTACGTATGTCATATTGAAATCTGTATGTGAAAATCGTAAAATGCCCATAAGGTCCAATGTATAAGCGAAATGGACACACATAATCAACAACAACAATACACTGCATGGATGTGTGAGTTTGTCTACTTTTTGGTACAACATAGTTTTGCAAGTGTGGTCTATTGTATGGGGGAAGATAAGTAACTAGGCAAACTCCAGTTTGTTGATTTTAACTGTTACAATAATAAAACTGCTCTGTAGTGTAGTGGTTAATTATAGTACCCCTGGCTCTGGTCCGAGAGGTCCTCGGTTCGATTCCTGAACACGGCAGACTTTTTGTGATTTGGGATGGATGTGACTGCTTCCTAGATTATGGAGTTGGTAGGAGGAAGGCAGCTTACGGCTGTCTATACTCCGCTGCCTTGCAGTATTGCACTGCCACTGCAGGCTGCACATCTGGTAGTAGGAGCCCAGAAGAGTGCAGGAAAGGGTTCTGGAGCCTGGTAAGCCCCAGCATGGTCGCAAGATAACTCTTACTGACAAGGCTAAATATCGGCCTGGCCACACCCGAAAGGGTAAAATGGTGTCAAGGGTTTTAATTAATTACAGTAAATTCATTGATTAATTAATCAATAGTAAAAAAACTGGAGCTTCTATAATTATAAACTAGCTGTACTATACAAATTAGTGATAATTGTTTATACTGTAAAGGCTGATCGATCGAGCTTTCACATAGACGATTTTGCTACAGAGTTCATAGGAATCTTTTCAAGCTTTGCAAGCTTTTCACATTCTCTCATTTGTTTGGGGCTGTTGCGGCATAAAAAAATGTATATATATGTAGTAGCAAAATCAAGATGATTTGATATTTGTACGGAATGCCGTAGAGCGCCACAGCAAGAAATCACAAGGTTCTACGGCGTAATCAACAACATTTGCTATGGTATGCTACGGCATGATTCTGTAGCAAAATTGGATGCCTTTGTGTACAATGAACTCACATGGGAAGTCTCGATTATACTGTATGCAGCACATATATACTGTAGTAATTATAATTATTTATGAATTTGGTTTACAGTTCGCTCCTGGACTGCTGTTATATGGGAGCGCAATACTCCAGAATGTACACAGAGCTTGAAAGATGAAAGGACATGGAATCAGGTGAATAATTTGGAAGCTGATTTATAAATATACAATGTTTCAGATAAAATAAATTTACTCTATAGTTTTTATTTATTTTATTTATTTATTTCACATTAGATATCAGTTGATACATTGTGACTACATACTAAACAAAGTTAAAAAAAGCTGTAAAAAAAAAATAGTAATACAATCATATATATAGACAAACATAAAAATACCACAATTAAAATAACAATATTCAATAATTACAGAATGGTATAATATACAAACAACGTAACTATAGACAATTTTCATTTTGCATTTGCTTAATAGAATAATATATTTTTTTAATAAGATAGGCAAACACTTGTTTCTTAAAAACAGGTATACTTTCGATTTTCTTTTGACAGTCTGGTAGTTTATTGTACAACACTGAGCTAAGATAACAATGGTCTCTTTTAGTTTGCTCATATCCTCCAAACTTTTTATGCAATAGATTAGACTGTCTAGTATTACGTCCAGTCACCTCTTTTTTATGTGCATATTAATTGGTGTCCTATAAAGGATGAGTCTTATCCCAGGAGAAAATTAGATATTGTTCCGGCACTGTTCCTTGTATTAAAACAGACTGCTCTTTTTTTAGGTGTTCCAATCCTATTTTTTTTTTTTTTTTTTAGGTTAGGGAAGTTAAGTATGTAGTTCAAACTTTAAGCTGTCAATTACCCAATGAAAAGAGAAAATTTAAAATAACATGAAGCCTGTGTAAAGGTTGTACTTGTACTCTCCACACAAACAAATGGAGTTAAAGTTTTCTTGTGAGGAAAAATTGTAAAATTGTACTGTATGCAATAGTTAGAAAAATTGTATTGTGTAATACAGGCTTTAGTGAGAGAGGGTTGTTTGGCTCTTGGATCACATTGTTTTAAATGTCCTCTTTTAGTTCTGTCAATGACAGCTAAAAGCTGGTACTTGTAGCTACATACTACCTCCCTTCACAATTAATCTTTTTCTATTTGATATGTTTCTATCCTATTCTATCCCTTTTAAATAAAATACATATCCTAGTCATACAATTTCTATATTTATAATTATTAATATAGGAGTAATTCTATGTGATTCATTTATATTTTGTCGTAAATTAATCAATTAATATCACAATATACTGTATGCTAGGAATAACATATAACAACATGCATTCACTTTGTATGCATACAGATTCCATGCCTGAATGGAGCTGCATCGCATCATTTTGTAGATGGTCAACTTGTTCGGTTCAGAGGTATGATTCAAGACATGCATAATCCTGAGTTTTATATGGAAAGCTATGAAGTGCACAACAGTGTAACTGGCATTACTCAAAAAAAATCTGGCAAATTTAAAGATATCGTCATTTGTGAGGTAAGAAGAAGGTGTAATTAAAATCTATTATTAGATCTGCCTGTAGCATACAAGGCAGACTCAAATGCAAAGCAAGACAACTTCTAATAAGAACTATGTTTCTCGTTTCTAAGCATTACAAGTAACTTTTAACGCAAATATCAGTTGTCTTGTTTCGTGCCTGCATGGTGGCACAAGATCGTGCATAAAGAGAAAATGTGGTATATTTTTAAAGCTTTGATTTTTAAGAAATTAAAATAGTCAATATATTCTAACTAAAAATTCATTTATATGTACAATATTGGAAATTAATTTTTGTGTTTAAAAATGATTTAAACATTTTAAAATGTTTAACATTTTAAAATGTTTAAAATGTTTATGATTTAAAATGATTTAATGATTTGAGTTGAGGATTATTGTCACTGATCTTAGGAGATGGTGAATCACTCTGAAAATTGTAGTAAACTTTCCTTACATTTTATAACATAAATATTCAGACAAAAAAATGGAGCAATAATCGACCTAGTTTTTTAGATAAACAGGATATAAATAGTGAGAATATCATTGGAAATCTGGTGGCCGTTAGTCAAATCAGCATCTTTTTCAAATAAAAAATTAATATCTCAAAAACTGGACCGAATAATTGCTTTTTTTACTTCTGAAAGTGAACAATTCATTTTTTGTTCTCTATGTTCTGATCTAAATTTTATATATACTTTATATGTATTTTTTTTAACATAAAAAAATAATTTCTGTAGTGGCAATAATCCTTATCGCGAGTAGAATTGTGATATTGTGGCAGGGCTATACACTAAATTATTGATTAAATTTGTTACGTACTTCTTTTAAGTCCTGTTAAGTATTTTGTTGTTGCTGAATCTCATGTTAGTCCTCTTTTCTAGCTCTCCATTTCTAATTTTTCAAAGTATTTTGAAATAGCAAGTTTTTATTTTAAAACATGCTCATGAAGGCTTTATATCTCAGGATTGTAAATTCCATATGAATATATACTGACATTGCTGCAACATTAATTTGTACTTAATGAATTATTGTACTTATACATGCATAGAAAAAGTAGAAAAACACATAAGCACAAACTTGTTTATTTGGATTTCTTGTTGTCACATTCTTTTAAAATTTCAAATTGTCAAATTTCAATTAGCTTTATTTTTATGTTTCCTGACCAGCTTGAAGAAGAGATTAAATTCGATTCATCAGGGAACAATAACGGAGAACGTCAGAGTTTCTACTGTGTGTCTGTGCCTGCAGTCAATCAGTGGGCCTTGGAGGTATCCTTTTCTAACCCTGTCTTGCAGTGGTAGTAGTGTACTAGCTGGTGTTTGCTGTACTAGGTTAACAGTAACACTGCTTAAGTAATAAGATGAAAGTGTCATGGTTGAAGGAATAATTCAGAATAAAGTACCATTAATTTATGAACACCAGTGGTTTACTTATAGCCACTGGAGTACAAATATATGTTTCTAGAAATATAGAAGTGCATACAATACTACTTTAAACTTGTTAATTTTCAGGAATTGTTTGATATTTATATATTTTTTTTCTATCAATAAGGAATAACAAAGAATAGTAAAGTGCTATAATTTATGAGTTCAAATTATATCCATTGCTATGGCTAATATACAGTTACTCAAATTTATTTTTAAAGTTTATTTATTAAGATTTTATTAAGATTGTATATTAAAAAATTAATGTTTATTCAAGGATTTTGTATATAACCTCTGGATAGGTGATGGTGCTGCCGTCGGTGAAGCACAGTCGTGAGGAGGAATTGGGTTTCGGTTACAACAGTAACCAATGGGATGTCCGCCATCTTACGTTGGGGAACTTCCATACAGTTTATAATGCAGATGGTTGCGCTCGGTCGCCATCTTACGTTGGAGATTTGCCTCAGCAGCTCTAATGCTATTGGTATAGGGATATCCTATCCAGAGGTTATACATACAAAATCCTTAGTTTATTCTAGAGTCTAAAGCAAACAGAAAAGTTTTGTCACATATTTATCTTCTTCTATTTTTTTTTTTTTTTTTTTCCTCTGTGAGTTAGCTTTTGAGTGTATTTCGTTTAGTTGGTTTAAAATGTATGGGGAAAAGTTTCACTGGCATGATGCTTTGATTACAAATTTATCAATTTAAAAATGAATTCTCTGTTTGAGCTACTTTTAGTTTGGCAATACAAACAGGCTTTCTTTGTTTTACAGTACTTTCCTTAGCTTTTAACTAGTCTCATGCAGAAGAAAACTCTGAGAGTTTCAGTGCATATGAGGTCGACAGTAAAGAGCGTAGGGGCCAGAAGAGAGGGGTTGAAGAGAGCATGGAAGTGGAAGAGGAAGAAACACATGAAAACAGTCAGAAATCTAAGAAGCAGGGCGAGAAATCTGAAAGCCAACAAGTTGCAGCAAGCAGTGCAGCAGACTTAAATCTCCCTCTACCAGAATCGGTTGGCCAAGCCTGTATCTTAAAGGTATGATATCTTCACAGGAATGTGTAAAAAAACTATGTATAAAAAATATGGATCAGGTCATTCAGCAGTTTCCATGGTTCCCTCAGTTCCAACTAAGGGAATATTGGGATGTATTGCTTTAGGCCATGACCACCTCAGTTTGGAAGGGACCCACAAAATCCCAAACCTGGTCAGCAAAAAGCCGGTAAGTTTAATTCAGTTACTTATGACCAGTGCCCTACAACAACAGGATTCAGTTGCTAGGGGGGGAGGGGGGGAGATTTCGTCCTCCCTCACATAAGTTATCATTCAATTATATTCAAAGTATGGATAATAATTATACTGTCAGATGTAATAAAAGTATCTTCTTCCTGATAATAACTACAAAATTTGATGATAATATAATGCTTAATTCCATTGACAATATTTTAATCCATTGCTATAAAAAAACTAGGAATGGTTTCATGTAAAGTCCACTTATTTTAATTTTTTTTCTCTGGTATATTGTGATAAGTTTATTAAAAGTGACTTGTTTATTTGATCAGGTATATGATGCTGATGAGAAGGTGCTTTTGAACGCAGAGGTTGAGGTTTGTGGCTTTTTGTCGCTTGACCCGAAGTTGTCATGTCTGGCCGCAGAGGAAGAGGATAATATGATGGAAGAGCAGCGTACATTGCATCTTCCACCCTCCCTTGTGCCTCGTTTGCACGTCATCGCACTGCACCACATCAAACATTCAGTCCCTCTGCTACCTAAATTCAACTTTGACTCAGGTAATTTAACTACTAACAAATATATGCAAGGGTTGTGCAACTTCGCCACTCTCAATTAATGAAAAAATGCCAATTCGCCGTTTGGGCAGAATGGCATCAATATTCTTGTTTGAATTTCTTTCATCATATAAAAAATTTGTTGCAGAGTTATCGAGTGTGCTGCGAGAGGGCGCTGCTGCTCTGCAGGACCTGCGCATTGTCTTGACACCAGTACTGCTTGGGGACCAGCTTGCCTCAGACTTCCTTATCTGCCACCTCATCTCCAGAGTGTAAGTCTTGATCAATTTCCAGCAACATCATTGTAATTTCAATCTTCCTCTCAAATACTTGATGTTATACTATATATGTATTTAATGAACTTATTGCATTTCTTTTTTTAAGGTTTCTACGAAAAGACGTGACGACCTTAGGACATTTATCCATAAATTTTTTCAACATTCCTACTGATCAAGATTACGCTGTTAAAGTGTACAGCATTTTGCAGCAACTACTACCCAAGACTCACTACCTGCCATTAACACTGAACAACCTCAACACTATTAGCTTTGCTCCCAAGTAAGTTATATTCAACTTGTATATTAGTATTTTCTTGATAACCATTGCTGCAATGTTGTAAATTTAGAGTAAGTACAGTATGTAACTATTGTAAATAATGTAATTCATTCACACACATACATACAGAAGGAGAAAGAAAAGAAAGAAAGAAGAAAAAAATGAAGATCCTGGAAGAGATTCAGCAAGTGATAAGAAGCAATTTAAGAAATGTTTTTTTTTTTAGTTGTTGTTATTTTGTTTGTTTATATACCATTTTTATACCTGTGAAATAGGTAATGTGAAAATTGTTTTCTCTTGGGGGGGAAAAAAAAAAAAAAAAACTTATTTCACTCATTAACGCTTGCTGAATCGCTCCTTTTATCAGTATTAGAATTTTAAGGAAAAAAAGTGATCCAACTCTTTACACCAATTTTTTTTTTTTTTTTATCTTTAGTTTTGCGCATGAACAATGTGCATGCAAATTTTTATTCATTGTTGTTTATTGTGTATATATGTAGATATATCTAGATATAGTTATTATATATATTTAAAATTCTAGACTGCAACTGAAAAGTTATGTTTACTAAATTTTCTGTGTTGGTGATCATATTTTTGATGTTCCTAAAATAATAATATATAATAATATATTGATGGTGTTCCGTCAAAATCGACTAGCTCATTTTATCGCGTATTCTCAAAAGCGATTAACTCGTTTTATCGCGAGCCGAGATGGTTGCTTTTGCACTATGGGTTTCCAGGTATAAAAAAAATGTATACCTGAAAAATTATAGTGCAAAAGCAACTATCTCGGCTCGCGATAAAACAAGTTAGTCGTTTTTGAGAACACGCGATAAAATGAGTTAGTCGATTTTGACGGAACAGCATCAAATTATTTATATTATTATTTGGGTTTTAAACTCCCAACCTAGTTATTATTATTATCATTATTATTATTATTATTTTATATATAATATATTGAAATTTTATTTTAAGCCTGTTATAATGTAACTCTTAGAAAAACTATCTTTGGGGGAAAGGAAATAAAAACCCAAACCAACATAACTTTTTTACCACATTCTAATCCATTTTCACTCCCCCTTCATAATTTTTTGAAAGTTCATGATATTTTTGCCAAGTAAGCAAGCAGCTATAGCCAGGAATGTGTGGGCATTAAATGGAATTGTTCATGTTGCAGGAAGGACTACAAGAGTGACCAACTTAGGAGTGGTTTACTTCAACTCACAGATGGCACACTCCTTGTTCTAGATGAGACAAAACTGTCTACTGGACAATTGGGCGATCTTGGTTAGTAGTTTGCTACTTTCAGATAATATATAACACTTCATAATTAAGTGCTGTATTGCAAAACAAATTCCTCACAAATAGTGTCAGCTGTAGTTAAGCATATTGTTTGAATAATTATAAAAAATATTTATTTATGAAGCAATATTTTTTTTTTTCTTAGAAAAATATTTTCCAAAATGAGTTAAATTTTTAATTTTTTTACTTTTTATTTCATATATCGTCCCTCTTCCGGAATAATGAGCTATCTGCTCCACAATCTCGTTGCAATAATGCTCTTTCAAGTGAGCGCAATTTTGAGCCTTATTTTATACTGATTTATAGCTCAATATTGCGTTCATCTGAAATAGCAGACAGCTCATTATTGCAACAAAATCGTGGAGCAGATAGCTCATTATTGCGGATGAGGGACGATATGTTAAATACCAGTTGGTACATTGTGAATACATAATTCATATATAAGCTGAGAGGAAAACAAACCAACATTAGTTAAAAATGTTTATACATAAACATAGATGCAATTTATTTATTTATTTATTTTTATTTTGGAACAACTGGTTGTACATACAACATGGTTCACGTCAGACACTGAAAACAAAACATAAAACATTGCATAATTGATATAAATTTTAACCATTTATAAATACAATAATAAAAAAGTCAATTATTAACAGGTACATTAATCATAACACTTTCACTAATTTTGTTACTAAAATATGATTTCACTGAATAGAACTCTTTTTCAATCAATATCTTTTTTAAACTTTTTTTAAAAACAATGTCACTTTCAATATTTTTGATACTATTTGGCAAGAAATCATAAATTTTTGCAGTTTGATAAAAAGAACTTTTCTCGAACTGAGCAGAGTTATGTCTTTCTGTAATAACTTTATCTTTGTTTCTTGTATTATACAAATGAGTATCAACATTACATGTGTACAATTCAGGATACTTGCGCTTAAATACACAACAATTTAAAATGTACATTGAAGGTAAAGTTAAAACATTATTCACCCTAAAATGTGAGACACAAGTATCTGTTTTCTTAAAATGAAGAATAGTACGCAAAGCACGTTTTTGCAAGATGAGGAGTCTATTCAAATGAGTGGAATAACTACCAAAAAAAATTAGTCCATAAGCCAAATGAGGATACACATAAGAATAATATACAGTGAATAAAGTTTTTTGAGATACATGATCACGTAATGTATACAAATCAAAATTTGCCCAATTAATTCTTTTACATATTTCATTCACATGAGTTGTCCAGTCTAAAGTTTCATTAATATGGATCCCTAAAAATTTCGCACAAGGTACCCTTTTAATTGGGGTATTCAAAATTTTAATCAAATAAGACTTATCAGGAGGTGACCGGGGAGAATGAAACTGTATAAACACAGTTTTATCCTTATTTAACATAAGTCTATTCTCAGTACAGTAGTCTTGAACATCCTTAACAACTTTATTAGCTAACTGAATCAACTCCTCCTCTGTATCAGCAGAAACAAATGCCGTAGTGTCATCTGCATATTTTATTACTTCAGCATCTACATGCTCAGGCAGGTCGTTAATCCCAATACCAAAGAGTGTAGTGGAAATTTTACCCCCTTGTGGAACGCCGAGGGTGACGGGCAAAATATCAGATTTGTCACCATTAATTTGAACAAATTGATAGCGCTCTGACATGTAAGAATGAAACAATTTTAAACTCTTTAAATTACATCCTAATTCAGCTAACTTCTTTATTACTATATTTTTATCAATGCTATCAAATGCTTTAGCAAAATCAAAAAAAAAAATTGCAAGGCAATATTTTTTGCTATCAATACATTTATATACTAATTTTAACAAAGCAAAAGTAGCAGTTATTGTAGATTTATTTTTAATAAACCCATGTTGACTGTCTGAAATAAGCCCATTATTATATCTATGTTCAGTAATTTGATCATCCAATGATTTTTCAAATAATTTACCAAACACAGAAACTGATGAAATGGAACGATAATTATTAATATCCAGTTTAGAACCTTTTTTCAACAATGGAAAAACTTTTGACATCTTTAACACTTTAGGATATTCACCTTCAGATATAGATTCATTAATTAAATATGCCAATGGCACTGCTAGTAATGGTCCGCAATATTTTACTACCTTATATGGAACCTCATCTGGGCCTGCAGTATTTTTATTAGGTAGCGATTTTATATTATTTAGCATTGAATCAAACGAAATGGGGTGAAAAGTAAATGGATGATTTTCAAGTTGTGTAAAGTTGTCAAAATCATACGAAACAGAATCAATTAAAAATTCATCATGGACCATAAAATTTACTTTGTTAACAAAAAAATTATTGAAATGGTTACAAATTTCAATAGGTTCAGATACAATATCGTTTTCAATTAATAATTCTGCAATAATTGATGCAATAATAAAATTATTCTAACAATTTTAAAAAGAAAAATCTAACTACAGTTAGTTACTACATTACTTCACAGTTAGATTTCATATTATATAGTCAATGTCGCAGCTTAAAAGTTTGTTTGCAACTACTAGCAAGCTTTGTGGATGTTTCAGGAACAAGAAATATGCTGGCTCTGCAGACCCTCATTGCAAAACAAAAAGTAGACTATGATTTCCAGTTTTATCAGATGGAATTTCCTGCTGATATCCCAGTTCTGATTTTTTCAGAGAAAAAATCTCTTCTTCCAGTAAGTGTATTGAAGTGACTGGTTTAATATAGTGTTGCCAATTATTATAGAACTGTTTAAATTAAATTTGATTACCTAATTGTACAATGTGATGTTCTTCAGTATCCACATAGCATTTGATTAGAGTATGTTTGAAACCAAATACATATTCATCAGCTATGTTGTGATGGTTTAATTCTGCTAAATGTCATAGTTAAGTTCACGATTTTACTGAAAACTATTGAGTTATGTACTGTGTCCTCACCGCAAATGTGAAATGAGAACCTCACTTGTTTTGATGGTTTGTTGCTTAATATAGCAACAATTTTTTTATAGTATCTTCTCACTTCCTCAGGCTCAAGCTTGCCAAAACTGGTGTCTTGCCAGGCTTGATGTTGTTGCTGTACCAATTACACAATGTTTATTTATTGTTAACTATTATGTGGAGAGAGTTGCAACCCCCTCTAAGAATATCACTCACAAAGATTTTCTAACTTGAAGTTTAAAGGGTTTTATTGTCCTGATGTTGTGTAACTCTCTCCTAATACCAATTTTTGATGTATGGGTCCGAGGTATGGGTGCGTCAAACAAAGCATAGGAGTAAGTTGAATGCAATTGGTATGAGTTTCTTAAAGAATATGTGTGGTAAAACTAGGCTAGATAGAGTAAGAAACACATGAGTGATGAATGAGAGTGGAATCAAAGGAAGCATAATTGACAAGTATGAACATAGCATGCTACATTGGTATGGACATGTTGAGAGAATGGGTAGATAAAGAATTGCAAAGCAGGTGTTTAAAGGTAGAGTAGGAAGAACAAACAGATTAGTTAGACCAAAAAGGTTTGGTTGGATGTGGTTAATGAATATTTGAAGAACAGGTGTGTTGGAAGTATTTTGTGTACTAGAGAGTGTAGAAGGCAAAAGAGTATTTTATGAGTATATTTGAAGCAAGTTGAGTATGTAAGAATTTATTGTTGTGGAGGTCTATATGTGGACGGCTGAGGTAATAATGCTGCTTGCCAACCCCGTAAGGGATATAGTGTCATGTTTTGTTTGTAAGTTGTAAATTTTATGCACAATATAGAATAACAACGTTGTCTGAAGTGTAGCATCATAATGAACAAAAAAATGACAACATTGTAGTTCTATACTGTGCATAAAATTGACAATGTAGGATAATAAAACCACTTAAACTTTAAGTTAGGTATCTGTGCTTGTGATAGGATATAGCAAACCCCTTCACGGGATAGTTAACGGTAAATATAATTTTATTGGTGCAGCAACAATGTTAAGCCTGGCAGGATGCCAGTTTTAGCATTTCCTAAAATGAGAAGATACTCTCATGAAACTGTCGCTCTATCAACCCTAGCATTACCGGGGGGGGGGGGGGGGGGGGGTAATACGACCCGTAAATCTTTAAAAGAGGGAAACAAGTATAACATATATTCTGAAAAAAATTGTAATCCTTAGTTACCCAGCAATGTATTTCTGCAAAAAAAAAAAAAAATAGTGGGGAAAAAACCTTAAACTTTTTTTTTTTTTTTTAAAGCTTGTGATTTAAATAGCGGGACAGACCTCCCCCCCCCCCTTCCCCCTCCCTCCTTTCTTCCCTGGTAAAGCGTGACAAAAAAAATTCCTTGGTTTTGCTAGAGTTAAACAACAAATTGGCAGAAAAAGTTCAACATAACAAGTAAGGTGTCTGAACCTCTTCTAACAAATTTTTTCACTACTTGAAATTAGAACTCTCTCATTACTGGTATAGAAGCATATTTACATTGTAGGAATTAAAAAACTGGAAATATTGAAAACCATCAATGCAAAATTCATTGCATTTTGGAGGAATTTGATAGCGAAGTTTGTAAAGTTTTGTATGATATCATTTAAAAAAAAAAAAAAAAACAAGAAAAAAAAAACGAACGAATATATCTTTTTAATTGCTTTATTAAAATTTAAGTACTATTATTTACTGTTTTATTGATTTACCACTGTAGAAAGCAAATACAATTATGTACATACATATGTAAAACATTTGGCATGCTTTGAAATCAGTAGTTTAACTTTTTTTGTCTTTTTAGAGTGATATTCCATTTCCACTGGAATCTGATGCAGACAGTCTACACTTGTTGGAGCAAACATTCGAGGCAGCAAATATATTCTTAAAGAATGAGATTGTTCTGAATCGTATCCGAACCTTTCTTTGTGCTGCACGACTGGCTGAGTACAACATTCCAGACCCTGTACAGGAGGTGAGTTGACTTCAGCATTGTCAGCTGCATGAGCTTGTCTTATAACTTTCAACTGCTCCTCACTTTTTATGTGAAATAAAATAAACTACTTAGCCTCAAACTCATCCTCTTACTTGTTCTTAACATACGAGGGTCGTATGATAAGTTCCTTATGTCGTATAGAAAAAATCCGGCTAGATAAAATTAACAACTGTACCAGGTTAAGTAATATTTCAGTAGGTCAGATACAAATTTTTACCCCGATATCACTTATATTAATTTCTGGGGGTCAGTTTTCGTGAAGCACGGTCGGGAAATTAAAATTTGACCAAAAATTAGTACTTTTTACCAGTTTCAATATCTGTTGCAGAAAAAAGTTGATGCATGGGAAATTCATGAAAATCTCGTGAAAACATCAGAAAACCTTACTCTATCAGGCTCTAGTGCTGTTTATTTGTTACCTAAATTTTTAATAGGATATATGCCTCACTAAAGTGTACCCTTCACTGTTTGGCCAATATCATCTGTCATTTAAGATTTCATTAAAAAAATACACAAACTTTTGAATACAGACAGTCTTATGTAACATCAGCAAATAGCAGAGATTATAGGCTTTCTAATGATATAATTATATTACATCTCCAATGAAAAATTACGACGAAAAAACTTGCCGCGTTAGGGGTGCCGCAAATGAGCTTTTTAAGGCCCAAAAAAAGGGTGGTGACGGTCCATGAAATTTCATAATTGCTTGTTTTTAAAGCAAAAATCAAACTATTTGCGGTGTCTGGTGGCACAGAATAGATCATTGGATCACGGCGCAATACCAAAGATAAAAAAACATCCCTGGAATATCACAGCAGTGGGTGTTATACCGATTCAAAGTTCAAATTTAGTCAATTTTGAGGGAGCTTCACGAAAACTGACCCCCAGAAATTAATATAAGTGATATCGGGGTAAAAATTTGTATCTGACCTATTGAAATATCACTTAAGTCGGTACAGTTGTTAATTTTATCTCGCTGGATTTTTTTCTATACGACTTAAGGAACTTATCATACGACCCTCGTATGAATATAATTTATGGTTATTAAACATTAATAAACTTTATTGAAATGTGTGATACAATATAAATGAAGACTTGGTAATCGAAAACAAATAAAGACATTTTCTACTAAATTTCAGTTTCTTATTTCCTTCTACCTGGATGGCTTGTAGGCTTGTATTTGCTTTTCATCGCCAAGCTCTCGCATGATATTATATCGAGGCTTCCGCGGCAAAATGCTCACTTTGCAAATCAAGAAAGTCTATTATTAGTATTATTACTGTTCCAGGTGTATTTTTAAAACCTTCTTAAAATGAAAAGTGAGCATTTTGCCGCGGGAGCCTCGATATACTAATATTGTCAGACCGGAGTATTGAGAATAAAACATCTACAGTGTAATTCAAAATTGTCATTTTATGTGAATATTGATGGTTACCTGATTTAATTGTGGTTCAAATAAGCTAAAGAAAGAGAGCATGTTTTGAGAAGCTATGACAGTTTTTGTATTTTTTGTTTAGATGAAAGCATTAAATTAATCATGTAATGGTTCATTTCATATATGTATTATATTCTTTCCCTGTATATTTCATTTTCAATATTTTTTTTTCTAAATTTTTTGTTCTTTTATCATCAGATGGTGCAAGAAGATTTTGTGGAAATGAGACAACAAAACCAAAAGATAAAAGGAGAAGATCTTCATTCCATGCTGGTATTAGCAAGGTAAAATTATCATTAATCACATTAAGGGTAAGATAACGCCACCAATGTTAAAATAAAAAAAATCCCTCACACAAAAATTATGAAAAAAAATTAAAATATTCTCCTCTACACCCCCTATCAGTAGCTAAAATATCAGGTATACAAATACAATCTAGTTTTTGAGTTATGAATCTTTAAAGTTGACTACTTTAACATGGAGAAATGGAACTTCCATGTTAAATTAGTCAACTTTAAAAATTTATAACTCAAAAACTAGATCGTATTTGTATACCTGTTATTTTAGCTACTAATAGGGGGTGTAGAGGAGAACATTTTAAATTTTTTTCATAATTTTTGTGCAAGGGATTTTTTTTTTAACATTGGTGGCGTTATCTTACCCGTAATATAAACAACCCCATACTATTTTAAACACTATTTTAGCTTTATTTGTGCATCAACACTACGTCATATCACCCCCTCTTGGTAGCATACTACTTGAAAATAAAATAATTAAGCATCTGCATATTTAAACTCATAACTAGGGAGAGGATTCGAGGGGTTAACAAAATATTACCCAACAAGTTGTTACCTATTTATTTAACTTTAAGGAAAATAAACCATTTAGGTTGTGATAATCTTATTAAAGGAAAGGATAGGAATGACCAGCAAGGTCTTACCGAGTGAAAGAGTCACAGCAGGTGAAAATCTTGCAGTCATAGTGGTTCACTCGAATTTATTTGTTTATTCATTTATCTATTTATTTACCTAAATAGTCTGTCTAAAGCCGGTATTACATGATACAAATTTTCTAATTATTGTATACAATTTTTCCTTAAAAGAAAACTTTAACTCCATTTGTTTGTATGGAGATGAAATTTTCTTGTAAATCAAAATTGTAAGCAAAATTGTACTGTGTAATACAGGCTTTAAAAACTCACAAACTCACCTAAGACCATTATTATTATTATTAAGACCTGAAGCGAGACAAGGCTTGCCAAGATTAATTTTCAATGAAAATGTGTAAAAAATAAATAAATAAATACACATTCAATGGGTAAATTTTCGTTATATGCAGCATTGAAGATAGGCATTTTTT
The DNA here is from genome assembly GCA_949825025.1 of Siphlonurus alternatus. Taxonomy (NCBI): domain Eukaryota; kingdom Metazoa; phylum Arthropoda; class Insecta; order Ephemeroptera; family Siphlonuridae; genus Siphlonurus; species Siphlonurus alternatus. Next base: position 34,011,018 of record OX463788.1, read on the forward strand.
CAAATGGGGGCTGCTGTGGCTTTTAGTCAAAACAATATATGAACAAATTAAGGGAAGGGGAACGCCAGAGTTGCGCCGCGATCGCAGCGCCTCTATATCAATATTCAAATTGTCCCACTCTAAAGATACCACGCATGTCACGGCAGTTTTATTTTCAATTTATTTATAAATAATGAGTTAAATAATAACTGTTATGGTTGTTTTATTTATAAAACTTTTTTTTCATTACTATAAAACATTTTTGGAAAGTTTTTACTTTAGGTGAGTGGATTATAAGCGTTGTTTTGGTTCATTAGTCAGCCTGTTTCATTCGCCAGTTGTTTAATGGCCGATCAAAAAGGGGTGTGTGAGACGTGCGAGTGTCAAAAATCGTGCAGTTATTATCAATTTCCGTCGCTCCCACTCTCATATTAGAGTATTGTCCTCAATTTTTTTTATTGCAGAAATGGATAGAGGGTGCAAAGTTATGCTACCCTGATTTTTTTCAGATTTTTTAGAGCCAGGGAACTATTTTTAAAAAATTATTAAAAGTCCTTTTCGTGACGTCACGAGACGCCGCTCCTTAAGAAAAAGATAGGACTTGCCGCCGCGTGATGTCACAAAAAGGACTTTCAATAATTTTTTAAAAATAGTTCCAGGTCTCAAAAAAATCTGAAAAAAATCAGGGTAGCATAACTTTGCACCCTCTATCCATTTCTGCAATAAAAAAAATTGAGGACGATACTCCATTGTCTTTTTTTTTTTGCTGTGAAGGTTTGTCCTAGTCCATTAAGTTTGTTTCTAGTTTTTTTTAAAAATCGGACGATTGGATTATAGAATTTTTCTAACGTCACTGAAATGCAGCGTATGCTTGTTCAATAAATGGGTTTAGTTTCAATACACGTAACTCGGAAACTAGATCGTATTTGTATTGACGATATTTTAAGAGCTAATGAACGACATAGAGGAGAATATTTTAAAATATTTTCGGAGGAACAAATGAGAGTGGAAAATTTAACATTGGTGGCGTTACCTTACCCTTAATTACTCAAAATCTAAAATTTTTTCCTCCTACATTAGCAAAGTAACAGTCATTTCATCCCTTATTTTATGGACTAAAAAATAAATATGTTGAGTTTACTATATGTTAGAAATATTGAGCAATGGCGTGACATTAATCCATAACTACTAACAATTTTCTGTACAGACTGCTGACATTGAGCAAGGGCGAGCAAAACCTCAGTGTGGACCTGTGGCGGCAAGCACGCCTCATGGAGGAGGCTAGGAGGGAACGTCTCGGCTGCTGAGGCACCGCATCTTTTACAACACAACTGCTCCTCCCAATTGGCATCACTCCAAGCCACTGCGTATTTTCTGCATTCACTTCATAATGGAGTACCGAACTCAAATTTTTTTTATTACAGAAATGGGTAGAGGGTGTAAAAATATGATACTTTGAATTTTTTCAGATTTTTCTGAGCCCGGGAAGTATTTTTAAAAAAATTATTGAAAGTCCATTTTGATGACTTCACGAGGCGCCTCTCCTTAAAGGGGTACCAAAGTGAATACTTTTTTGAGATATTCTGGTAGCTGTGAATTATTTTGTTATCTCGGTGGCTCAATATTTTCTTACCATGGCTAGTTATTTTACAATTAATTTTTTAGCAAAAAAATTGAGTTGTAGGTTCGTTGGTTGTTTCAAACCGGCGCGCGGTAGCAGCAGTCGCTGATACGTCAAGAAGGGGGCGAGAGCGGGCGAGAGGAGGTTCTCGGGGGATTCCCCCAATTCGCGGGAGATTCTCGTCATATCAGCGACTGCTGCTGCCGCGCGCCGGTTTGAAGCAACCAACGAACCTACAACTCAATTTTTTTACTAAAAAATTAATTGTAAAATAACTAGCCATTTTACGAAAATATTGAGCCACAGGGATAACAAAATAATTCACAGCTACCAGAATATATAAAAAAAGTATTCACTTTGGTACCCCTTTAAGAAAAGGATAGGACATTAACGCCCGTGACGTCATAAAACGGACTTTCAATAATTTTTTAAAAATACTTCCCGGGCTCAGAAAAATCTGAAAAAATTCAGAGTAGCATATTTTTACACCCTCTATCCATTTCTGTAACAAAAAAATTTGAGGTCGGTACTCCATTGTTAAAGGAGTATTGTCCTCAATTTTTTTTATTGCAGAAATGAATAGAGCGTGCAAAGTTGTGCTATCCTGATTTTTTTCAGATTTTTTAGAGCCCCGAAAGTATTTTTAAAAAATTATTGAAAGTCCTTTTTGTGTCGTCACGCGGCGACAATTAAGTCCTATGTTTTCTTAAGGAGCGGCGTCTCGTGACGTCACAAAAATAACTTTCAATAATATTTTAAACATAGTTCCCGGGCTCTAAAAAATCTGAAAAAAATCAGGGTAGCATAACTTTGCACGCTCTATTCATTTCTGCAATAAAAAAAAATTTAGGTCAATACTCAATTCATATTACTTTTTGTTTATTATAGTGCAGTAGCCTTGATAAAAACTAATGATTTTTTTAGAAAAAGGTTCCAATTCACCCCTCTCCTCTTCCCCTCCTTATATAGATGAATTGTAACCATTTTAACGATTAACCTTACTACCCCTAACCAACACTATTGTAACAATATTTTAACATAATTATATATTTTTTATAAAATTATTGTATTTTTAAAAATAATTTTTTTTTTTTTTGTTTTTTTATATGTTAATTGTTTCAGTGTTCTCTTTAATTCTTAATTAAATATATATATATAAAAAAAGTGTTGGTTGGAAAAAAAAAGAGTTGTCGTAGATAGAAAATAACATACAAAATATACTCCTATAATATCACTCCACTGGGACGATCAATTAAGACCACGTACGGAATGTTGTGCATACAAAACATATTTGCCCTATTTAGAAACTTTACTTTAAAATTAACTGTCTGGCATGCAGACTGGGTATTATAGGAGTCCCAGAGAGCATTGTGAACAATGTTGAAAAACAAGTTCCACCATTAATTGGCCAACCAACTATAAAATATGAAGTGCAGAATGTACTACTTAAAGTATAAATCAACACAACAAAAAAACGATAAATTTTATCAATATATATCATTTTTATTTATTTATTTTTTTTTCACAGAAATATTATAAACACAGCCAAAATGTTTTTCTTTTATTTTTGCACCATGAAGTACAAAGATCTTAACAACACAATGAATTTTATTTTAATTTACATTGTTCATTAAAACAGTCTACCAAAAGCTTTAACTATTACAAATTGTCATGCGACACAACTTAGTGACTATGGTAAAACTAAATAGGATATGCTTTTGGCAGAATGCAGTTTATAATTATATTACAAAATATAATTTGAGCCTCACAGTTGTAAATATTACACAATATTGAAAAAAAGATTAGAAAAATAATTTAATCTCAAAACTTTTGTTCTTAAATTCTACCGTTTTCTTGCTATGTTATTCCTATTAATTTCCCCGACTTTAACACTACATAATATATATACAGTAAAAACTTGTTACTACATAACTTGTTATAAGGTAAAAACTCAATAATATTGAGTAACAGAGTGTAAGGTCCCGTAAAAATTAATTAGTATTGCAGGTATAGGAAAAACTTGATATGAGGCAAACTCAATTTCCTGGGTCCCTTGACTTTACGTAATAACAAGTTTTTACTGTGTGTGTATATATATATATATATATATATATATATATATATATATATATATATATATATATAATTATAGTATTGAAGTTCTAAGCTGTATTAACTGAACAAGAAAATATTTCAGGGATAGTTTATAATATATATCTAAGCAAATGCTTTCCAGGAATTGAATGAACATTTAGGTGCATCAAGCAGCAATGCTATATATCGTCGCCTCTGAATGCAAATCACGTAACTACAAAAAAAATTGATGGGACTTTGACCCTTATGTTTTAGTAAAATAAGGTTTAAGGGTAAGGTAACGCCACCAATGTTAAAAAAAATTCCTCTCACAAAAATTCTGAAAAAAATTTAAAATGTTCTCCTCTACACCCCCTATCAGTAGCTAAAATATCAGGTATACAAATACGATCTAGTTTTTGAGTTATGAATTTTTAAAGTTGACCAATTTAACATGGTAATTTCATTTCTCCATGTTAAAGTAGTCAACTTCAAAAATTCATAACTCAAAAACTAGATCGTATTTGTATACCTGATATTTTAGGTACTGATAGGGGGTATAGAGGAGAACATTTTAAATTTTTTTCAGAATTTTTGTGAGAGGGATTTTTTTTAACATTGGTGGCGTTACCTTACCCTTAAAATTGCATCAAATTTTTTTGTAGTTACGTGATTTGCATTCTGAGGCGACGATATATAATAAAAGAATTCCAAATACACAAATATATATAGATAAAACAAAAATTGAAGCTTCCTTTAGCATTCCAAAACACTTCTTTTTGCTTTCCCAATTCTCTTCCTTCTGTATATGCTTTCCCATTTTAATAAAAATTTATTTAAAGAGGATAAAAACACATAGGATAGAAATTAAAAGATTTGATGGGAAGCTTCCCATCAAAGGGAGATAGTTCGAGCTTTTAACTGTCATTGACCCAGCAAAAAGAGAAAAAATTAATTAAAACAACCCAAATTAAGTTTGACTCATCGCTCGTTTTTAGAAAGAGAGTTTTTTTTTTTTTTTTTGGCTGGATCAGCTAGTTTTTGCTAGCAAAATCATCACACAAATAACACATTTGGTGCGTCATGCTAACCATGCATGGACAGCTGTTTCGGCCTACTGGGCTTCTCATCAGCATGGCGAGGAGAGAGAGGCAGAGTAGAACCCAGCCAGGTCTACGTGAGAGCAAGGCTATTGAGCTACTGCCAAAGTAGCAGAGATCACGTGGCTTTTTATAAAGGCGGTCCGAGTCTCACTATTAAATAGCTGATTCCTCATTGGCTGCTACTTTGTGTGCGCTAAATATTTTAAATATGCAACGCTATATGATAGCCACGAAAATCATTGATACAATTAAGCCAGGGATTTGAAATGAAAGGTAGAGATAGTGGGATTTGATAGAGGGTAAAAGATGGACAACATGCAGAAGAAGGAAAATAAAGAGAAAATCAAACTGAACTATACATTTTACTGAATATACCAATATACTAAATTTAATGGAAATTTGTAGTGTTTATTGTAAATTCAAGGGGTACGTAATTTTATTTTATGTTACGTTGCATAAATGGTGATGGTGTTGCATATATATGCCATGGTAATCATATTTTTTTTAATTACAAGCAGCAAAAGAGCATAGCCTTTAGTATTTTTCGAGCACTAATAAATAAATAAAGGTGTTCCAATTTTATTATATATAAAATACAACAATTAATAATAATTGAAATATTCACACCTATATATACAATAAAATATGTAGTCAGTTTTAAACTGATACACTATTAATTAAAGTAGAGTGAGCGATTTAATTTTTTGGAATATTTTATTTTCTAAAAATAGTTTAACCTGCTTTCTATTGAGAAATGAAAACCAAAAAATTCCATCTCAAATAGCTTCACCACAAAAAAAAATCCCAAAGTTGGTGTTTCGGAGGCCTTTAACATGCATCCTTATGGAACAGAAAACAGCTTTTTACTCCAACTTGGTCTGAACTATGGTACCAATTAAAAAATACGTATGTAATCTATGATGAATTCTTCAATGTATTTTTAAATAAAAAAATTTTTTATGGAGCAGTTTTTCCGAAAAAAAATATTGAATTTTTTGCGGGTTAATTCCCATAAGGATTTTCAAGATTTTTTTCCGGAAAAACGGCTCCGTAAATTTTTTTTTTTATTTGAAAATGCATTAAAGAATTCATCATAGATTACGTACGTATTTTTTAATTGGTACCATAGTTCAGACGAAGTTGGAGTAAAAAGCTGTTTTCTGTTCCATAAGGATGCATGTTAAAGGCCTCCGAAACACCAACTTTGGGAATTTTTTGTGGGGAAGATATTTGAGATGGAATTTTTTGGTTTTCTTTTCTCAATAGAGAGCAAGTTAAAATAAACTATTTTTAGAAAATAAAATATTCAAAAAATAAAATCGCTCACTCTACTTTAATATAATAAATACTTTAATCACTTAATTAATATTTAATTAATGAAAAAATCATTTTATTTTATTATTTACTTTGTTTTAAAATTCTCAGAGGAGGGGGGGGGGGGTGCAATGTAAAGCTGCAATAAAAAGAAAGGTTTAAGAGAGGGTTTAAATTGCAATGAAATGGAAGAGTTTTAAGTAAAGTTGCGTTTTGTACCACTCTTGGAAATAAAAAGGAATTCAGTTTTAACCTAGATGTCGCTATAGCCACAAAAAAGGTACATGCAATGTGTCTCCATGTTACATATAAAGTTAATTCAGAGGTACACAAATAAAATGCAGTACTGCGCACACTTTCTTTAAAAATAAACATTGGTTAATTGAATTGCTTAACTTGTAGCACTTGTTATAACTGACCTAAAAGTAAATGAATTTGATGAAATGCCTTATAAATATACAAATATATTTCTTTGCTTCAAATTTTTAGTGTTATTGTATATTACAAAGTATAGTAAGACTAACATTGTTAGTTTATTTAGTCCTACAAAAAGAACATGTTCTTGATATACACGTGTCCTCAAGGATCAATTAAACTATATCCAGCCAGGTCTCAATATTATAATGATGTTGAAGTTTCGAAATACTGACTGTAATGCAGTCACTGATTTCGGGTGCATGACAAACCATGCAGTCATCATTGGTTAATATAATACACTCCAGCCTGGCATGCAATGTCAGTCAAAACACTAAAATTTGGAATGTCCAAGTTCCAATATTGACAATAAAATTAAACTGCTTTTTGCAATTAACACATTAAGCGGAAAATAATTATTGCAACAGGGTACTTAGACACCAGGTTTACATTTCGAGAACAAGAGAATCAACTACAAAAGATTTTCTTGTTTTGTAGGATCTTGAGTAGAAAGCTTAGAATATTAAAAAAATATTCAAACTTGGTTGATATTGGCAAGATTGGAGCTCAAAGAAATATATATTACATCATGTCATATATATATATGCAGCCATATTAATCAAATTGACACTTAAGAGCTAGCTAGAACATTAAAAAAATATTATTTTCAATGAGATTGAATCATAATTTACAAATTCAAAGCACCTAAAAAAATATTACTTCTAGATGCACTTACATTTATATATGACTAAATTCTTATGTAAAAACCTGCAGATATTGGAATACATCCCAAATTAATCCCGAGTTCAATGTTCTGAGCACATCGTGGCAAAAGCTATGGGGAAGCTATAAAAAGCAGGACTGAAAACTTCACAATCAATATATCATGTACTTACTGTACATATACAGTGTACATAGAATACTCAAATCTGAAACAACCATATAGAAATTATAGGATATCACGTACGTACATACGTTACATTTTTTTTCCTCTCCCCTTTTATTGAATTTTTTTTTTTTTTTATTTAAGTACAATATTTTAAAATTCCAAATCATATATATATATATATATATATATATATATATATATATATATATATATATATATATATATATATATGATTGAAAAGTAAGTTTTTCAACTTACAGAACATTGGCGGTATTTTATAATTATTTCAAACCCAAACCATGTTTACCCGCCAAGGTAAGAAAGAAAATTTTCTGACAATTTTCTTTCTTACCTTGGCGGGTAAACACGGTTTGGGTTTATATATATATATATATATATATATATATATATATATATATATATATATATATATATATATATTATATAAAAGTAAGTATATAGTATACTGACAGTTAGAAACTACAAAAAATACACATTTTAAAAATCAACAATTATATAGAAACATTGCGAACATTATTGTATTAATTCTAAACTCCTTAAATATTACTAGTAAGATAGGTCTATAATATACACAAACTGCCTATAGTGTTGCTGCATGGTGTTTAAGTGACACAAAAATATTGATTTGGCACATTATGTAAAGAAAAAAAATGTCTAGGATGAAAGCCTTAATTGTAGAGGCTCCATTTGATAACAGGAGTTCCTGCTATACCACATACAGCTGCACCGACAACAACTCTAAATTAATTTGAATCCTCATGCACTCGAGTACAAATAATGTACAAACATCATGTTTATCATGTTATAAAATTTCAAAATCTACTGTAATTTAAATGAACATTTCATTCTTGCGTTGATGTTTTTTTCATCTACTGAAGGTTGTATACATCAATGAAGGCTGTTTGTAAAGCCTGTTAAATTGCAGATGTGGTACCTGGTACTTGCTAAATTATTTGACTGGCTCACACCTCAGTTACGCGGAGCTGAGCATGAAAAACAGCGTCATGGACGGAAGGAAACACATGGTCATACGAGTACTCCCCTTCAAAGAATTTGTAGCGGTCTAAACTCTCCACCACCGAAGCTGAACAAAAAATAAAATAAGTAAATATATTATATCACATATGCTTGGGGGGAGGGGGGGGGGGAGGAGTTTAAAAAAGATAGTGGGCTCTGAGGGACAAACATTCGTGAATTAAGGCATGAACTTTTTGAAAATGGGACGTAGCTTATCTTTTTTTTATGATGAAAACTTGCAGCATATTTTTTATATTTATAAATGATAGTTATGGTTACAATTTTTTTGTCACTCTAATTTTTAATAAAAAAATACTAAAATAGAGCACATTTTATAAAGATGTGCTGATGTGCGAGCAAGAAAAAAAATACATATTTAAATTTTCAAAAGAGGTAAATCAATTTAATACTGTCGGATTCGTAAGACGAGTCACCTCACTTTTGAAGTGTTGTAGCTCTAGGTCCAATAAGTGCAAAATATTGCAAAACATACTGGCACATGGAAAGTTTATTTCTTAATGCTTAAGTATTTATTTCATATTTTAAAGGAAAAAATTGAAATTTCTGTGATTTTATTTTTAAAACAACAACTTCGTGTTTTTTCAATGGATTCTCTTGACTTTCTTGATTAGCGCGCACTTAAAAATTCATATAAAAGTAACAAAACAAGTCAAGATACTGAAATTAAAATAAATGGACCCAAATACATATAATGCAATAAAATTAGTTTCATACTAGAGGACCAAGGAGTCAATATTTTTTTTTTCTATAAAAATAAAATGACAACAAACTTTTGAAAATGTTTTGTAATGACCCCTCCCCCTCCCTTGTCTACGCCCCTGATAGTTGGCAATAGTGTGTCAGCAATTACAGAACACTTGGTGCATATACTTACTTGAGCAGTTGGCTAGAAAGACAACGACGCCCATACTCTTCCTCAGGTCCTTGTGCATGGCACTGATCGCATCTGCTGCAGAAGGATCAAGGAAACAGACACCTTGCATGTCCAGAACGACGCAATGGAGCTGAAATCAATGAAATTATCCTACTAGTACAATTTCATTTCAGTACAGTCATCACCCCAGAAAATTTCCATCATCTTTGGCAAAAAGACTCGCTTAATTCTTAAATGACAGTGAGCATTATTTAATTCCCAATTAAATCAAGCGTGGTATATAAATATCATCACAGCAGGTTAAGGGAAAGGAAGACTCAAGATGAATGTCACATTACTTAAGCTTCAATAAAATTTCAGCATTTGAAAATTTCAGCTAATGCTGCTCACTTTGCTCACACGGTGTCCCAGCCGTTTTGACTAAGACTATATACATTATTTCTACAATTAAAAAAGGCATATAAAACTGATTATTTTGAATTGCTTAGATGAATTATGAATTGCATTATATTAAAAATAAAATTTTAGATGTCTTGGAGCAAGATTGCTCGCCTTGTTTTCTACCTTAATTGTGACTTACCTCATCGTTTTCATGATTCTCGTTCTCACAGTCATCACAAGGATCAACATCACCACCTGCCGAAGTACTGCTCATACCAATCAATTTGTAGCACTTTTGGATAACGTAGTCTCTGTTTGCATAGTGCAGCCCACCAGCTATTTGAATAATGCAAATGCCAGGTATTTCCCTAGCCTGTAACATACAATGTGTAGAAAAATAATACAGATACTGTATATAATTTATGTATTATATATGTACTTTACAATAGTATAGTCTACTGCTTGTTGTAAAGCTATTCTAGGTGTGTATGAATACAAAGTTCTTATTAAGATTAATCCTTACTTGCATGCTTAAAATACATTGTCCCTTGTCCGGAATAATGAGCTATCCGCTCATCACGATTTTGTTTATCAATGAGCTGTCTGCTGTATCAAGTGAGTGCAATTATGAGCTGTAAATCAATAAAGTGTAAAGCTCATTATTGCACCTTATTGAGCAGATATAGCTCAGTATTGCAAAAAATTGTGGTGAGCAAATAGCTTATTATTCCGGACGAAGGACGGTATTTAGTGAAACATGCAGACACAAAGTACATCATTCATATGAGTACATAAATCATATATTCAATTCAATACATTTCTATTTCCATTTTTTCCTACAGTCAAAGTGTCATAATACATTCACATTTGTTGAGGTTTATAGGATGAAGTCAATGAAGAGCAGTGTGATATGAGAGACCATCAATCAGCTTCAAAGCCATGTGAGAACTTACAGCTAGGTAGCGGTTTTTGTCCAGGTACAGGTTTGTCTCAGGCACGTTTCCAAGGCACAGCACATTAAGTTTCTGACTGAAGTGCAACACTGAGAGCACAGACATGGCAATGCCGATAGCAAGACCATAATCAATGTCAAGCAGCACCGATGACAGGAAAGTAACAATCCACACCCCTCCATCGAGTCGAGATTTGCGCCAAGCAGCGGGCAGGTGGCTAAACTGCTCAAACATCTTCTTCAGGGCAACAAGAACAATGGACGCCAGCACACACTGAAAACAAGCATTAATAACTTAACAAGTTTACTACCCCAAAGTAAGAGTTGCTACTTACGTTAGGCAGAGGTTCAAAGAATGGTCCAATCACAAGCAAAACCAGCAGCAAAAGTAGACAGGAAACTAAACTAGCTATTTGAGTTTTTCCTCCCACATTTTGTTGGATTAGGCTTCTTGACAGTGAAGCAGCAAATGGAACGCAAGCAAAAAATGAGGCAAATACATTGCCTGTTCCCTGTAATAAAATGATTTTTTTAATTAATAATAAAAAAAAGAGTAATAAAATTACAATTAATAAATATGTAATTTTATTAATACATACAGTTTGGAAAAAATACGTGCAAAAATGTACAGTAGAAAGACAAATATCTATAGACTTACTGATGCAATTAATTCCTGATTAGCATCAATGCTATAACCTCCCTTCTTTGCCAAGATTGAAGCCATAGATAGGTTGATGGAAAACGCCACTATTGCAATGATAATTCCGTCTGCCAAGATGCGAGGAATTAATGAGAATGGAGGAAGTGCAGGTGCAGGTAAACTGTAACACATACTTATTATGCAATACACATTGTATTATAAATTTATGACATAAAATTATACAGAATCATTAGAATTTAAATCTTAGAAAATATAGAATATTAGAACATAGTTGTGAGGTCATAAAACTTTAATTTGTTTATTAGATAAATATTTCTTATATATATAAAATTATATATTGATGTTGATCGAATAAGTGTATACTTGAGACATATAATTATACCCAAATTAAAAGTTTTTTTTAATTATTACTATTTTTTTAACAGCTATTTTTTAATAACACAACCCTAACTTACCCAACAGGAATTTCCCCTACTGTACTTATTTTATAAGTATCAGCCATTTCAAAGATGCTTGATAAAAATGTACCAATGGTTATCAATATTAGCTCAATAGGCACAGGGTATCGGCACCTGTTTTCAATCCAGGGCTAGAATATAAATAATACATAAATAATACAGAGAGTTCAATCTTTTGTCACATCAGTACTATAGCTTCTACCAACCTTGATTTTTTCAGTAAAAATAACCAGCAATATAATTGTGACACTTGATATTCCCAATGATACGAGGTTTGCCGTGTGAACATTTGTAAAGAGATCATTCAGCACCTGCAAAATATCATCAGAAATGAATGATTACGGCGAGAGCAAATATATACAGTACTTTAGGAGTGGTGGAAAGGGGAGAGGGGAATTCAAATAAAAATAATAATAATAATACAGTCAAATTTATTTAAAATTCCCGCCAGAAGTAGCCGGAAGTGTAAGGTTTCTGGTCTTCCTATTCATATTTCAGCGTTAGAATTTCACACGTAGGTCAGTATTTCTTCTTCAAAGCATTTTATAAAGTTTCAAAACTGAATTACAAACAGGAGATCTGCAAACTTCACACTTCCGGCTACTTCCGGAAGGAACATTAAATAAATTTGACTGTAATAATAATAATACGGCTCAAAAGGTCAAACAATCCACCAGATCTACTTTGTAAAAAATTAATGTAGATTAATATATATGGATATAAATATCACAAAGTACTTACATAAATAACTTTGAAGACTCCACTGTGGTTATTGATCTTGATGCCAGTCAGATTTTTGAGCTGAGAAGCAAGCACATGCAAGGCTGCTGCAGTGGTAAAGCCACTCACAAGGGTGTCTGACAGCAGTACACTCAACATGCCGAGCTTGAAAATGCCCATTAGCAGCTGTTGACAGAAAAACTCATTCTTCACAAACAAACTCGCCGCACCAACACATAAAGTGTATAATATGTGTAAAATTGTCATCTTTACTTATGGTCTTATGCTTATGTTCTGGCGAATCACGGAAAAAAAACCCTCGGAAAAAAAACCCTTGTATTAAAAAACCCTTGAAAAAAAACCCTAGGAAAAAAAACCCTCGGGGATAAAAAAACCCACGGAAAAAAAAACCTTTGCTGAAGGAGCAGCCCCAAGGAGCATTCGTGGCGTAGTAGCGCGGTAGCGAGGTTTCACGGTGTGGGGAGCTCATCAAAATGTAGAAGTCTACGCGGCGATGTTGTGGAAGTTAACTATTAACTGTATTGTGTATAGTAATTCCAACTGTGTTTTTAGTTAAAAATTATTTTAAAAACATTTTTTCTAACTTCGAATATTATATATTGGATATAAAATAATTAAAATAAAAAAGTAATAAAACAAAAAAAGTCGTTGTCCTACTCGTATTATTATTATATAACATATTATAGACATAAAATGAACATTTGAAAATTATAATATCTAATAGGTTAATTAAGTGATTCAATAATTATTATTAACATGACTAATGAGACTAATCAGATATATGATATCTTATGTAATATATATATATTGGAACGTATATAATGATATGTAATCTGTCAAAATAGGAAAAAAAAAAATGAAGATAGACAAGCTTTAACTTAAAAATTAAAAATGCCGCAGCGCCGCATTCTGACATCGCTTCGTCCGTAAGGTTTGTTAGGAAAAAAATGTTATTTATTTTTTCATTCAAATTCTATGCTGCACAAAATATCGAATATTTTTTACTACGCCACGAATGCTCCTTGCAGCGAAGGTTTTTTTTTCCGTGGGTTTTTTATCCCCGAGGGTTTTTTTTCCTAGGGTTTTTTTTCAAGGGTTTTTTAATACAAGGTTTTTTTTTCCGAGTTTTTTTTTTCCGCTTACCGTTCTGGCGTTTAAACCATTTTACTTCTATTATAGTAAGCCATTTCCCTCTCAGGATTCTTTCTCTCTCTTTTCTCTTCATGTTGCCAGACAATGAGTAAAGTTCTGCAGATAATGCAGACTACAATATTATTTGTTATTTGGTAGAAAAATTTAGTAATTGAAGCTAAAATTTATTGTGCTTGAAAATATAAATATTTTTTTTTTCATGTATTTTCAAGCTTGAAATAAAAATATTTATTAAGAGCAAAAAATTTAACCGTTTGATTATGAAGTTTAAGTGTTTAAGTAGATTGAACATCAGGAAAAAAACAAAAAAAAAAGTATTTTCTAAAAATAGTTGGTGTATGTCCTTCATATTGAACTGAAATCTAAAAAATTCTATCTCATAGAATAGAATTCATAGGCTCTCCAGAAAAAAAAGGTGTCAGTGAATGTGTCAAAAAATATGGGGCCTCCTTACTTGACGAAACCATGTTATGGTAAAAAAATTATGAAAATCTTCAATGTTGTTTTCATAAGAGTTTCTCTCAGGGATCGGATGTGGATGCGGATGCAGATGCAAGATGCACACGGATGCGCAAAAATGGGCTTGCATCCGCATCCGTGCATCCCAGATGCACAGGAAAAAATGAATGCATCCGGATGCGCATCCCAGATGCACGGGGAAAAATGAATGCATCCGGATGCGCATCCCAGATGCATGAAAAATAAATTTGCATCCGGATGCGCATCCATGGATGCACGAAAAATTAATTTGCATCCGGATGCGCATCTCGGATGCACGAAAAAAACGCGTGCATCCGGTCCCTGGACTTTCTCTTGATTTTTTTATTTTTTTTTAGGGGAAAATGGATTTGAGCCAATTTTTTAATTGGTTTTAGTTTAGAGCTTAAGTCATATAGAACATGGTAATTTTTAACATCCACCTAATGCAGTAATTTTACTATATATTCGAGGGTAAAGTAAGGCCCGTCATGCTAGATGACACATTCACTCTGACTTTAGATTTCTTTTTCTGAAAATCAATGTGATATAATATATATATATATATTATATATTATATTATTATATTATTATTATTATATTATATTATAATATATTATATTATATTATTATTATATTATATATATATATATCAGGGGCGGCTCGTACTATAGTACTGCGGTACTGCAGCCCCCCCAGAAATTTTGGAAACAAACACACAATTAGAAATATCAAATAATCCTATAATTTTTCTGAACTTTCCAGCAAATTTTTATCAGTTCTAACATTTAAAATCATGAAATTTTTGCCGCTGCCGCGTAAATTTATTCCCTCAGCGCTGCCCAGCGGAAGGTACTGCCACTACTATAGCCCAAAGCAGTGTTCCCACCCTCATTCTCCTCCTCTTCAACTCCCACTCAAGCCGTGTGATTTTGGAGCGATCGGGGACTGTGCGATCGGCAGTACCCGCAAGCTCATTGGTTCAACAGAACCAATGAGCTTGTGGTATTTGACATGCGGGAATAATTTTGAACAACACTTCGAAGACCTTTCCTGTAATATGGTTTCATTGAGCAGATTAACAAAATTTTAATTACATTAATCAGTGAATATACTAACAAAGATTGACTAAATATATTGAAGCACCTGAGGAATGAAGACCAGCACTTTAATTTTACTTTAATAAAAATATGACTGTCCCAAAAGAACCAACACTTTTGTCTTTTGAAAATTAAGTGGTGTATGCATGTAAACAATCGTGAGATCTCACGTTCGAACAACGACAACAACAGGTTTCTTACTAACCACGCAGTTAGCGCCAGTCTAACTCGATGGCACTAAACGTCGATCGAATTAAGTGAGAAATCTGGATAACTTAATTCGTTCGTGAATCGCTCCCATGTATTTTATTATAAATTATAAGTTTACCAGGAACAAGTCGATATACATGGGAGCTATTTATTTATTAATTATTCACTACAGCATTTTATACCATTAATGTGAAAATTCAAGCATAAAAATAAAACAATAAAACAAAAACAAGTTGTAAAATTGTACGAGTATACAAAATATAAGAAAACGTCGTTAACTATACTGCTCCAGGATGAGAAAAATATATAGCTTATTTTCCCGGGTTTGCGTGTACTGGCAGTACATTATTTAGCAGCAAATATGCGATAGTTATAATCAAAGAAATATTGCATGGCTAAAAAAAAAAATAAAACAATAATAAAAAAATTGGGATCTTTGATCTGTTATACCGCTCGAGAGGAATCTAGGAATTTTCGGTATAAGACATTTCGGTGTAAGGAATGTTCGGTGTAAGCGTTCGGTGTATATTGACAACATGTACTGACTATTGATATATATAGCATAAGTTCTTCTAGTTCTTCTAATTCTGAACTCAAATAGAAAAAGTATTAATAAATTGAAAAACAATTACATTATTTTATATTTAACAGTTTTATTAACGTTGCACCAAATTTTCTTTACGCTGAAAATTCCTTGCACCGAATCTTCCTTTCACCAAGATCTCTTTACACCGAAAGTTCCGTACACCGAACGCTTACACCGAACATTCCTTACACCGAAATGTCTTACACCGAAAATGCCGGATACCTGATAGGCGAAGTAGAGGAGAACATTTTATTATTATTTTTTTTTTTCGTAATTTTCATGACTGAGATTTTTTTAGCATTAGGTCAACTGATCCGTGTTATCTCTACCTTAACAGGATTACGATTATTTTTTTCTCAATTAAATAAATACTAATAATATTGAAATAATGTTTAATAATGCAATTTTTTCTTATATAAATTTCATTTTTTATTTTTTTATTAAATTTTGTCTTTAAAAATTTATATTAGATTCTGGTTGTTGCTAATTTTGTACATATTGTATATACCATGATCGATTTATTTGATGTTCATTATATACATTGCGTAAAAATTATACCAGACATTCAGGTTTCATATTAACAATGCAGTTTGAATGCAGTTTGATTGACACTATTATTTAAAAAAAAAAGGGCTTAAAACAATATTTATTTTTATATAAATATATGTTTCTTACCACGTGAAAGGACTTATGAATTAAAAAAAATAATTAAAAATTGGATATTATATTAAGTTTGAAACATTCAATCACGATTTCAAAAGGGCTCGCATAAGTGCATGTCATAACAAATTATAAATAAAATGCATGCATTTTTTTATTTTAGATAATTTCTGCTTCGTTGTTGAGAGCATTATTATATGATTTTGTCATAATTTTACCCTAAAAAAGGGGCGTGTCCTTAAAAAAAATCGCGCCTGCGGCGGGCCATTGGGGGGCTCCGCCCCCCAAACCCCCCCCCCCATGGTGTTCTGCGGATCCCATGTCAGGCAGCACCCCCACGGAAAAGGGGCACGAGCCGCCCCTGATATATATATATATATATATATATATATATATAAGATTTTGATTCAATATGGAAGCCCACTTCCAACTTGAAATATTTTTAAAAAGTACTAAATTTTTTTTTTGTTAACTTAATTATAACTTCAGTATGTTCTTTCTAAGAGAATTTTAAGAATTGAATTTTAATAACTTCACTATGTATACATAATTCAACATTTATCATGAGAGCTTGCAGTGGAAAAGCCTCTTTTATCACTGGTGGAAATTTTGTAATGACCTGAATGGAAGCCAACATTCATGATAACACAAATGAGGTTTTTAGAGATTTGTAACATATAGTACAGAATGGATGAAGTAACATTATGTGCTAAGGGCAGTCAACAGAATTACAAATACTACGTATTTTCTTGAAAAGAAAATCGTTGAAAAGATTGCATTTTATAATATCTATTCAGATGCTCTGCATTATACACAGAACTTGACTCATTGCCTGACAACATGAAGAGAGAAGAGAAAGATCTTGTTTCTATTGCCTTACTAGAAATAAAATGTCTTAAACACAAGAACATTGGCACGAAGAAGATTTTTTATTATTTACTATAGTGTAATATGGATTGACAGGAAGATTGTTCAAAATGTCTTAAAAGTGCAAGTAGGTGTCAAGATTAATAAAAGTGGAGAGAATGGATTAACCTTAAATTCAGCCGCTAATGCAATCATAAAGCTATTTTTTTTTTTTTTTTTTTTTATTCTTGGAGACATAAACATGTCATATTTTAGAAGTGATTTGATTGGATAGTTGGTTTATTTACTTATTTATTTATTTATTTATTTATTTATTTATTTATTTATTTATTTATTTATTTATTTATTTATTTATTTATTTATTTATTTATTTATTTATTTATTTATTTATTTATTTATTTATTTCCTCGTGTGGCTGTACATAATACAACATAGAGGTACAAAGGTTTTTTCTTAATCCAAATCTTATGTCTAGCTAGAAATTAAATTAATTTAAGTTTACATAAATATACATATTACAGTAATTTAAAATGTTTAAATTAATTAAATCAAGTCTCAAACATGTGGTGAACTTTTCCGCAAGTCTGCGAAGTATTTAAGGCTTGAATTTCTTAAATTTGCCATGCCTATAGCTATCCTCCACATTTTCATTATTATTGAGGACTTACAACTTTGATTTTAGACTCTTAAAAACTAAAGAGGAATTTATTCATACAATTTTTTTAAATGATAAAATATAAATGTTAAATTGAAGCTACATACATGAAAAGTTTTTGTTGAAGTCGCAATTTTATTGTTTCAACATGTCAAATTCAATTTGTTGCTATAATTATATTTTTATTGCAAGTGTGCCAAAATTGCATTGCCGCTTTGCTTATGTAAATCCAGCCATAAGTAACAATTTGAAAAGAAAATAATTTCTCTCATAGATACATACCTGCACAATGCCAACTAAGAAGCATACAGCTGTGGCAACTTGAACAGGAGACAACATTTCTACAGCCTCTTCAATATAGTCATCAATCAACATGGAGCTATTAGTGCTGTTAATAGAGTCCTCGGTAAATAAATCAATTGGTGCACTAGAGAATTCCAGCACTGCATTGCTTGTCATGATGCAGACCACAGAAAATGTTCCTAAAAGCAGAATGTCAATCAGAACATTGTTGCATGATTTTGTCAGTGGGAAAGAGCATTCTAACAGGATGACCAAAACATAAAAAGGCACAGGAGGATTTCAGTATACAAGCTGAATGATTATTCAACAATATATCATGCAAAATTACAATTTATGAATGCAAGTTTTGTTAACTGTTTTTACGATATGGTTGTCAATGAATTGTTAAACTAAATAAAGTTAAGAAAATAGCATTTGAATTCCAAGTATTTTCAATGTATTTAAAGAAAAAGGAGAAAATAAAGCACTCTCATGGCACTGTGCTTTCATAATATAATTTTAATTGTATGCTTTTTAATGTTTTTAATGTCTCTAATCATCGTGGTGGTGTTAAATATTCAATGTCAGCTTGGTAGATTGTGGCTAGTTTTCCAAGCACAAGTTGATATTGCATTACTATCAACTCTAGATTGGATATTTGACCACAATTTACATGCTGAGATTGAATAGTTAAACGCTACAACAACAAAATGATATACTTACTATTGCTTCTAAAAAGGCATGTAGTATAATTACCAATCAAAAATTAGTCAAATACATTATAGGTTTCTTAGAGTGAGTGAGTGAGTGAGTGAGTGAGTGAGTGAGTGAGTGAGTGAGTGAGTGAGTGAGTGAGTGAGTGAGTGAGTGAGTGAGTGAGTGAGTGAGTGAGTGAGTGAGTGAGTGAGTGAGTGAGTGAGTGAGTGAGTGAGTGAGTGAGTGAGTGAGTGAGTGAGTGAGTGAGTGAGTGAGTGAGTGAGTGAGTGAGTGAGTGAGTGAGTGAGTGAGTGAGTGAGTGAGTGAGTGAGTGAGTGAGTGAGTGAGTGAATGAGTGAGTGGGAGCTGTAAAATATTTATTAATTTTAGTCCAAATGTACATAGCTCTTACCCATGGAGACATGATGGGAAGTGCCCATGAATGCATAGATGATGACTGGGAAGAACGCCATGTAGAGACCAGTTATTGGGGGTACGCCAGCAAGCATAGCATAAGCAAGACCTGTAGCAAAATAAATGCAATTTTTAAATACTTTGACCAGCATTAAAAAAAAAAATAAAATATGTTTTTAAATCCATTGCAGGTCAAATTTTGTAATGCAAAAGAAATAGACCTAAGGACATTCAAATAGTAAATGCAAATTTAATATTTTATAATAATAATGCAATTAAATTCTATATCTTTAAAATAACTAAAGACCATTTGATATTGAGAGGTCTTTAACTTTGACCACTTCTGTGATATGGTGTTTTATGCTTTGGATGTTTTATCCTCACTCATCCATTTAAGTTTTATTTTGTATCTATTCTTTTTGGGTGAAATTAATACAATAAAAAAATTATAAAAAATAACAATCAAACGAAAAAACTGATTAATTAATAAATAGATAGCGATAATTGATACGACAGCACTAGAAATCAATCACGTTCCTATGGATAGCCCCAATGACACTTAGCATATGTGGCAATATTGCACAGTGTTGCCAGCAAGGGATCATTAAGTTACAATCCCTGGCTCATGCTCATTTGCATTAATTATGGCTTGCTTACACTGAAAAACTCGGGTTCATGGAATGAAGCAAGTATTTTTATTAAGCTAGTACGTACTTTTCATTAAATAATACTTGTTTTTAGAGTAATGTGTCTGTCCTAGCTGTTATTTCATATTGAAATAAAGGCAAATTTTTAAGCTTGGGAAACTAATGCAATTTAATATTTTTCTCTTTACTTTAACAAATTCAGAGAGTGAGGATAGAGCCGCCCCCCCCCCCAAAAAAAAAGAAAAACAAAAAACGAAACTCTTTACTAAGCGACCAACTGTTTGACTCTGCTAGTCCAATCAAAATTAAGCTTTGAGCCAAGGTTGCTTCTTACCTTGGGGTAGGTGCATCACACCCACGGTTAGACCCGAAATGATGTCACTTAGCAGGTCACGCCGCCAACTGTAGTCCGGCAACCATACCAACATGGGGATAAGATGACGAAGAAACCCCATTGCAGAGCAATCTTCTCTCTTTTTCCGGATGCGCTCACTCAGCACTAGGTAAAAAAAAACATTTTTAAGTATGAAGGTGTATTTACCAAGGACTTAGAACTATTTTTTTCCCAGCTACTAAATCTCAAAATTCTAAGAGTACTAAATTTGTATGTTAAATTGGTTTTAAATATTTATTGCCCCTTTCCCCTCTTCCTCCCTTTCCCTTCACACATCAATTGAATTGTACATTGTCTTTGAAATTTCATTTGATAGAAGAATAAAAGCAACACTTCCTTTGTTGCCTCATACTTTAATTCAAATAATTACAACAACAAATAGTTGCACCTGTAGCATGTAATTTGAAGAAGGCAGGGTATATAATTTCTAATTGGGGTGCATGGGCTCTGGTCTTTCCTGAGCTCTAAGTTTTACTCCAGAGTGGACAGGTTAGACATACAAAATACATATGTTATAATTAAGGTTATAAAAAGTCAATTAAAAAAAATAAAATAAAAAAAATAAATAAATAAATAAATAAATAAATAAATAAATAAATAAATAAATAAATAAATAAATAAATAAATAAATAAATAAATAAAATAAAATAAAAAAAATTCTGTTAGTTCCGAGACAACAAAATATTTTCAAAAAGAGATATGCGAGCATTTTAACTAAAATGTACTATGTTATGCGTAAACAATGACATTATTTTTTACATTATTTTTGAAAATGCATGGATGTTCAGCATTCAAAATATACCATGGAACTGTATAGTATAAGTATGGACAGTAATTGTAATATTGAAAACCAAAATTAATTTTTAATGCTTAAATGAATAACAAGTTATGAAGATATGTTACAATGTTATAAAATTTAAGCAATAAAATGATTATGAATTATGAAGAATGATTTTATTTAATTGTTTTGTTTTGTCCAAACTCGAAACTAATTCGTTTTTCGGCTTTGGGTCAAACCACGATGCTCCAATCTACTTCTGGTTAAATGAAAATGCTTCAAAGCCGGAGATCTGTTTTGGAGCATTCCGATTTGACCAGAACTAGTTTGGAGCATCGTGGTTTGACCCTAAGTCGAAATGAGATATTATTTTGGGTTTGGAGCAAAATTTGCCCACCTATAGTTCTGGGCATTTTGCAGAGTTCACGTTACTAATTTATATTCTTTGATCATCGCAGTTTGAGTACTTCACGTCAAAATAATGCTTACCACATTTACTCAAGAGACGGATTATAAGTGCGCAGTACAATATTTGTTTAAAAAGTACTTTATTATTATTATTATTATTATTATTACTTTAAAAAAATAAAACTACAATTTTTTTAATTTATTGTTAGGGTCTAATTGAATAAACTGCCATCATGTTTT
This sequence comes from Siphlonurus alternatus, assembly GCA_949825025.1. Taxonomy (NCBI): domain Eukaryota; kingdom Metazoa; phylum Arthropoda; class Insecta; order Ephemeroptera; family Siphlonuridae; genus Siphlonurus; species Siphlonurus alternatus. The sequence goes on from OX463788.1 coordinate 34,033,103, forward strand.
TGTATTATAATAAATGCTCTGATCCCAGTGAGTTAAAACATAGGCTTGAGCAAAAAATAGGATAAATTTAGGGAAATGACTGTCAACCTACCTTGACCAAAACCCGCCTTGTGACAGCTGAACAATAATAATTATTTTATAATTATTCATTTATTTTATAAATTTATAAAATAATTATTCATTCGTCGTAAAAATGTCCCAAGGTTCACAAAAACTATGAAATAAATGACTAATAAATATCATGAAATTTAAAATTTTAAGTGAAGTTAGAAACCTGTAGTTTTTTTTACTCTTTTACTTTTAAGTAAAAAATTAAAGTACATTTTAAATAAATATTGTGCTGCGTATTTATAATCCGTACGTCTCTTGAGTAAATGTGGTAAGCACTATTTTGACGTGAAGTACTCAAACTGATCAAAGAATATAAAAAAGTATACCGTGAATTCTGCAAAATGCGCAGATCTAGATGAGGTCAAATTTTGCTCCAAACCCGAAATAAAATCTCATTTCGGCTTTGGGTCAAGCCACGATGCTCCAATCTAGTGTTGGTCAAATAAAAATGCTCCAAAGCCAAAGTAAAATTCTCCATCGGCTTTGGAGCATTTCGATTTGACCAGAACTAGATTGGAGCATCGTGGTTTGATCCAAAGCCGAAAAACGAATTCATTTTGGGTTTGGAGCATCCCGCGATGCTCCAATCTAGTTCTGCGCATTTTTTTCGGCCCTGGGCCGAATTCAGCTTTGAGTGACAACATATTATTATATATTCAACTAGAGCTATAATTTTATCCTACCTATAGTTGCTTGAAAATAGTTTCAAACCCTGGCTTTTAAAAATGACCAGAAACAATAAATATAAAAAAAATTGTAAGTATAATATTGAGAGAACAATAACTGCTGCGATTTTGATATTCACCAAGGTGGGGCAGTTGTGCGTAGGAATACAGTTTGTTGAAAGTGTCCTGGCGACAGGGTTGACGAGCGCGTATCCACTCCGCGGATGTGTAGCCGCCACTGACAGCAGCTCGGCTGGTTGCGGCGAGGGAGCGTGGTTCCTCCTTCGAGGCTGCAGTGGTAGACGACTCGGCGGGGCGCTCTGGAGCGACGGGAGAGGGGTGATGCTCGCTCGCCGCGCCGTCCACAGCCTCCCCGCTTTTGCTACACCAACACAAACAAGCCACTGTTTCAGCTCGTAATGAATAAGGCAGGCAAAGCTTGCTACAGATTTGCACTTATGAGAAGATAATTATTATATTATAAGAGTTAGCATCCAGATACAAAACTCAAAAAGTTGGGAATGAGTACCTACATTTATTAATTGTATATTTTTGTCTTCACTGAACCTTTTCCTCTTGGCAAGGATTCAAAATATATATATAAAAAAAAAACATTTTTTTTTTTCCGACATACAACAACTCTAGTATTTATTATAATTAAGGTATATTAAGGACTAAAAGGAGCATTAAAATTACACTCCAGAAAAGTTGGAACCAGCGAAAATCCCTCACCTGAGTTATCATATTTCATATTGTAACCAAAAAGTCGTAAAATTTGCTTCATGTCACGATTGAAGCTCGTCTTACCGCGAGAGCCGGGACGACGATGGCCATGTACTACTTGTCCTTGTAGTCCTTCAACCATATATTCGCTTGAATAGCCCTACACATATGGGGAATTTTATTAATTTGTGAAATTGTGATTTATTAGACATGAACACATGTTTTATTTTTTAGAGCATGTGAACTTTTCAAAAGTTCATTATTAATTAATAACATTATGTATATAATATACATATTTGAAAAAATTCACACGCTCTAAAGAAAAAATAAAAGTTAATTAATAGCGACTTGTATTAAAATATACTGTATATTGTATATTAGTATATTTATAACATTATTTTATAAGCCAATTTCAGTCAATATATTTATATTTTATGCTGGGAATTAAAAAGTTCACATGCTACAAATAAAAAACGGGTGTTCATATCCACAGTATATCACTATATTACATACTAATAAAATTTCCCATATGTGGGGCCATTTGCGCGAATGGTTGAAGGACTTCAAGGCCATCGTGCCCATTGTCATCGACGTCGTCCCGGCTCCTGTCGTTATTAAGTTTTTTTCTGATCATGCACCATCAGATGAGGGAGATTCGCTCGCTAACCGGGAGCCTAACCCCGACTTTTCTTGAGGGCAATTTTATGCTCCGTATTCATACCTACATTCTTGTTTTGAGTGTAATAATTAATAATGTATTATATAGAAATACACCAGCCGTGTCTATACCTCACGCTTTTATAAATTTTTAGTAACTATTGAATTAAATATACATATAAAACATTGATTATGACACACACATGACAGAGAGATGAAAATTTTAAAACCCGCGCGAATAATTTAAGGTAAATTTTTTTGCGGTTTTCATGATATACATTTAGTGCCAGTGGCCGCCATGGGGAAAGGGGGCGGAAGAGATCTTCCGATCTTCCTTAGCCACGGGGGCCGTCGGGGGCCAACGGGACTGAAGAAGGGGTGGGGGGAGAAGGGGAGGGGGAGCTGTCTGTGGTAAAGGGTAGCAGCATATAGGAATCAGAAATTAATAGAAATTAACACAGAGTAAAGTCTACGGCAGGGAAGGTGACGAATAGAAAGAAATTAAGAAAATGAATACTGACATTAAAAATTATTGAAAAATTGCTTAGGAACAAAACACACCAATAGTAATTTATGTAGTTGTACTGTATACAGTATATATAATGTATGTTACTGTTAGCTCAATTAATATTTTGCTATGTAAAGACATATCCATTACTTCATTTTCTATGAATGTCAAGACAATTTGTTTTCCAAAGCGAAAAATGAAGGATTTTTTTTTTTAAGTAGTCACAATTTGCACTATTTACGTTGTTGTATTAGTAAACGTTATGATTGAATCTATAATGCTGTTCATTACATACAAATGCACAAAGTTTGCGATCTCCAGACCAATGAGAGTGCGTATGCCTTGTGCAGGTGCTGCATATATTCTTGTAAGTCGAGCTGAAATAATAACTTGTGTACATATATATATATATATATATATATATATATATATATATATATATATATATTACATATATATACACACACATATATATACATAATATTAATAATATTATTATATACAGAGGTATATAATTTTGATATTATTAATTAAAAGATTTTTGTCACTTCGCTCGAATAATATTATTTATAACACGTACAGTTCACTATATTTGCTTCGAGATTTGGGTTTATAATTGAGTCTCGTGGCTTTGTGGCTTTGATTTTTATCGTTTATTTATTCATCCCCACCCCCGCTTTTCATGAAAGCTAATTCTGAAATTTTGCCCCGTGCTAAAATTTAGAGGGAACGCTTCTGATTAAACTGGTAATTCTTTTGTCATACCAATGAGTGTGCTCACTCTTAGCATCTCATAACTCTATGTAACTACTACGTTTACACGACAGTGCAAAACTTCAGCGTATTTGTTGGTTAAATCCAAGATGATACTTGCGTAGTCTTTTTAATTCCTTCTAATTAAATACCGCATCTGCAGAGGAAAACTAATAATTTAAGACCTACAACTTAAGTTATTTTCTAAAGTAACTAAATCAGTGATTTCATACTGTTAAATTAAAAAAAAAAGAAGAAGATAAAGAAAATGAGAATAAAAAACGATTCAAGTAAATCTGAGAAAAAATAATACCATGATTTGAAGGTTTTACTTTATATACAATTACAATTATTTTTTTGGCAATTTTTTACAAATACTTACGGTTCTGCACGAAACTGTATGGACATATAATTTCTCTCTATATAACAATATGCGAAATCAAAACCACACAATTACCGTTGATTTAGAGTCCATGTACTTTTTTCCAGTGAAACTAAATGATATAGAAAAATTAAATAAAGTTGAATATATCGTACGCAAATGAAATAATAATAATAATAATAACCACAGGGCGGCCAGGGCATTGGTTTGGGAAGCCCAAGATGCATCCCCACCTCTAAGTGCCCTGGTTAAAGGCATCCAGCACCCAAGAGTGCTAGCGGAAATGTGTCCCACCGCGCCTAGGAGAGGACCTGCTCGAAAGGCTGTGTGATGGGCTATTTGCGGGTGTACCCGGGAAGCCCTCATTGCCCGCAGCTGAGTAGGAGACGCTGGATCGTAACATCCCCAACAGGACCAGCGGGCGCCTTCATCTTGGCCCAATTGGGCCCGGTGCTGGCGCTCAACCACCCCAACTAGGTTGGGAGTTAAAAACCCGATAATAATAATAATAAATAATAATAATAATAATAATAATAATAATAATAATAATAATAATAATAATAATAATAATAATAATAATAATAATAATAATAAAAAAAAAAAAAAAAAAAAAAAAAAAAAAAAAATAATAATAATAATAATAATGGTGTCGTCAGGTGGTCGGAGACGTCACTGCAAGCTTTTGATAGAAAAGTGAGAACCACCCTGACGAAGCACAGGATACATCACCCGAGGAGCTCAGTCGAGAGACTGTACCTTTCACGTCATGTAGGTGGAAGAGGTTTGCTCAGCATGGAGATGATGTGTCGTCAGCAGGAGTTGAAACTTCGGCAGTACTTTGTGTCACGTGGTGATGGGTTGCATGCAGCTATTTGCAACCAGGACCGTGGCTACACTCCGCTACATTTGAGTGAGCAAGAGTTTCAGCCTGCCATTAGAACCCAGGCTGACAGAGTTTTGGAGTGGTCAACAAAAGCATTGCAGGGTCGGTTTGCTGCAGCGTTATCTTCGGATCAGGTGGACACCAAGAGTTCCACCGAGTGGCTGCGGACAAGTGGGTTGTTTGCGGAGACAGAGGGCTTTGTCTGTGCCATACAGGATCAGGTCATCAGGACTAGGGCGTATGAGCGACACATCCTCAAAGTCAACATCAGTGACCGGTGTCGTCTGTGCAAGCAGGCTAACGAGTCCATTCAGCATGTCACTGGGGGCTGTCCAGTGCTTGCTCCAAAAGAGTACTTAGAGCGCCACAATTCTGTTGCCAAAGTTGTACATCAAGCTTTGGCCAAGAAAGTTGGTCTCATTGAGACAGAGGTTCCGTACTATAAGTGCAAGCCGGAACAAGTTCTCCGTAATCAGGATGCAAAAATCCTGTGGGATTCTGCCATCACCACAGATAGAGCTGTTGAAGCAAACAGACCTGATCTTGTTCTCTTCGACAAGAAAGCTCGAACAGCGGTGATTGTCGACATTGCTGTCCCGCTGGACGAGAATCTTGTGACCACAGTTGCGGAGAAAAAGCGCAAGTACCAGCCACTTGCTGTCGAGCTCAAAGACATGTACCAGCTCCGTAGTGTTGATGTGGTTCCAGTTGTGATCTCTAGTAACGGTCTTGTGACCAAAGACTGGTCATTTGCCAGAGAGAAGTTGGCTCTCAAAGAATACCATATGCGTGTCATGCAGAAGGCTGCTATTCTTGGCACGGCTAACATTGTGCGCAAGGTTTTGAGCTTGTAGCACCCCCGCATGTGTACCCGCAATCCCCTCTCAATGTTTGGTACGGGCGCTTGCACCTTGGCTTGATTGAGCCCGGTGTTAGTGTTTATGAAGAAGAAAGCAAGAAAAAGACATAATAATAATAATAATAATAATATACGTTTATATATACGTATATACGTATATATAACGCTGGATATACGTTTGGTGTCGTCAGGTGGTCGGAGACGTCACTGCAAGCTTTTGATAGAAAAGTGAGAACCACCCTCACGAAGCACAGGATACATCACCCGAGGAGCTCAGTCGAGAGACTGTACCTTTCACGTCATGTAGGTGGAAGAGGTTTGCTCAGCATGGAGATGATGTGTCGTCAGCAGGAGTTGAAACTTCGGCAGTACTTTGTGTCACGTGGTGATGGGTTGCATGCAGCTATTTGCAACCAGGACCGTGGCTACACTCCGCTACATTTGAGTGAGCAAGAGTTTCAGCCTGCCATTAGAACCCAGGCTGACAGAGTCTTGGAGTGGTCAACAAAAGCATTGCATGGTCGGTTTGCTGCAGCGTTATCTTCGGATCAGGTGGACACCAAGAGTTCCACTGAGTGGCTGCGGACAAGTGGGTTGTTTGCGGAGACAGAGGGCTTTGTCTGTGCCATACAGGATCAGGTCATCAGGACTAGGGCGTATGAGCGACACATCCTCAAAGTCAACATCAGTGACCGGTGTCGTCTTTGCAAGCAGGCTAACGAGTCCATTCAGCATGTCACTGGGGGCTGTCCAGTGCTTGCTCCAAAAGAGTACTTAGAGCGCCACAATTCTGTTGCCAAAGTTGTACATCAAGCTTTGGCCAAGAAAGTTGGTCTCATTGAGACAGAGGTTCCGTACTATAAGTGCAAGCCGGAACAAGTTCTCCGTAATCAGGATGCAAAAATCCTGTGGGATTCTGCCATCACCACAGATAGAGCTGTTGAAGCAAACAGACCTGATCTTGTTCTCTTCGACAAGAAAGCTCGAACAGCGGTGATTGTCGACATTGCTGTCCCGCTGGACGAGAATCTTGTGACCACAGTTGCGGAGAAAAAGCGCAAGTACCAGCCACTTGCTGTCGAGCTCAAAGACATGTACCAGCTCCGTAGTGTTGATGTGGTTCCAGTTGTGATCTCTAGTAACGGTCTTGTGACCAAAGACTGGTCATTTGCCAGAGAGAAGTTGGCTCTCAAAGAATACCACATGCGTGTCATGCAGAAGGCTGCTATTCTTGGCACGGCTAACATTGTGCGCAAGGTTTTGAGCTTGTAGCACCCCCGCATGTGTACCCGCAATCCCCTCTCAATGTTTGGTACGGGCGCTTGCACCTTGGCTTGATTGAGCCCGGTGTTAGTGCTTATGAAGAAGAAAGCAAGAAAAAGACATAATAATAATAGAGGACCTGTACAGGTACAGTACAACTAGGATATTTTCATTTTAAGATGTACTGGATGTACAGTCGCAGTCAAAATAAGTGAGACTTTGTGCAAGTGCTGCATTGATAGCTAGCAATATCCCAATTTCTCAATTTTCATGATCAACTCTGTATATATTATATGTTATAAATAAAATATAGGTTATTTTTTAAAATAATATGCTTCTTCTTCTTCTTCTTCTTACAATTATTGGTAGGAGCCTAAACGGCTATAATTCCACGTACTGAGTAACTTGGATCAATTGTATAGTTGAACTGTTTTTTGCAGGGTCTTGTAAAGGATAATGAACGAACAATGGATAGGATGATTATGGAATGTGGGATGCAAGGTGATGATGGAAGTGGTACCTATATGCCCACCACGTGTTACCGTGGGTGAACCAAAACCACACAAGGAATTGGTTGGATTTTAAGACATTGGGTTGACGGTGTGGTGTGGGGTGCAATAATGTTGGTTGATGATGCAGGCGACAACATGCAAGGAATGGCAGGAATTTGAAAGATTCTCAACGTGTCGACTCCTGTGGGCCGACCGAAGAGCAGGGTCAAAGTAGGATTATGTGGATGCGGTGAGGCGAGATGATGATTTATGAATCAAATTGACTGGGGATAGGAATATAGAAATCAAGACGATTAATACATAGAATAGGATAGGGATAGTTACCAGGATAGGACAGACAATTTGAGCGGAGAGTCACGTCGGCGTTGCTCACTCTGGCGCGCCATCTTGATCTCTATTTTTCTAAATTAATATGCAATTTCACACAAATTAAGCCCCCCCTCCTCCTCTCCCCCCCCCCCCCTCTCTCCTCCTCCTCCCCGATAATTTTACAGTAAATAAGAACAACAGGCAACCTGGTTTGCACGCATGCTCTACTGGTTGCCGTTTTTAATTCACAAGGGGCTAGAAATACGGGCATTTATCGTTATATTAACCCTGACGTGTGTTCGTTATATATTAACATTTATTACTACGGGGACACAAAGTCAATCGAGAGCAGAAGGTATGTAATGAGTATGGAAAAAATTTCTTCATGGTAATGAGTAATGAGTAAGGTGGGATTGCAACCTATACCGTCAGCATATATTATATATTAAATTTAATTTGTGTCCCATAATTCGTGCGTTCACCGGGAACATTTAGCATAATTTTATTACGATGCACTGTTAATATTTGCTTTTTTAGCTGACACAATATATCGAATTAAACTGAAAGACTCAGGTTATGTGTAATATGAATTAAGTCTACTGAAATTAAGCCGCAATTAATGCGTTTCAGAGTTTCCAGGTAATGCTAAATTCTTAGCCTCATTGAAAAACAATGATTTTTTCGTCAATTACAGGCATAATTATTATTTACGGACATGCCTATCAATTGTTCATGTCATATAATGCTAGTTGATTCGATGCATATATTTGCAAATCTATAAAGAATACTGCATGCACTTATTAATTGAAGAGTTGCAAATTTAACTGCAAACAAAATAAACGCATGATACATAATAAGAACAGACTTTATATAGATAATTATGTATTATTTATAATCATTACAGATATTTTTATTTTTATTTCACCAATGGGGAATTCTCCTACATTTATTTTATTTTTTTTCAGATGCTCTATGCCTTAAAATTAAATGTCCCAAAACAAAAAAGTTTCAATTTTCAAAATTGGAGACAAGGGAATTTTTTAAAAATCTTCCTTCTTTTGAATTTAGCGCCAAAACGTGACGTAGAAACTGCCTAGCAGGCGAAATTTTCCTGCAATAAATTTATATTTTCGATTATCACTCTTAATGTAAACTGATATTAGAGACAAAAATATTGATACTAGGGTAGAAAAACCCGCTGATTTCGATCGTGTTACTAAAATTTATAGCCAATCACTCCTTGACGCTCAAACTATGATATCAGGCAGTTGTTGTGTGTTAACTAGGGAGTTTCTACGTCACAATTTTCAGGTTTGCGCGCGGGTTGCATACTTTGCCCCTATTCTAATAATCCCTTCAGTCCCCAAATTTGAATTAAAAAAGTTGAAACTTCAGTCAAACTTATTGTTAATATGTACCCTATCATAATATAGTAGTTAAATTAAAATTTGAGTTGTAAGAGAATTCCCCATTCATTATATGTACATATTAACATATTACAAAACAAAGATGTTAAAAATTAAAGAGAATGGTGAAATATATGATTATATCATATCATGAAAATATGATATGATTCACTTATATTTATTTCCAGTATACAATTAATATTATTATACAGTCAAATTAAATTGATATTCCTTCCAGAAGTTGCCGGAAGTGTGAAGTTTGCAGCTCTTCTGTTTGTAATTCAGTTTTAAAACTTTAAAGAGTGGTTTGCAGTAGAATTACTGACCTATGTGTGAAATTATAACACTGAAATACGAATATAGGAAGACCATAAACCTTTTAGGCTACTTCCGGAGTGAATATCATGTAAACTTGACTGTAGTCGTGCATTATTATGATTGTGAAATATTTCATTGCAGCCTATGCTGAATTAATAACGATTAACATAAACAGCGATAAATTTTCTCAAAAAACACACCATGGAAGCAGTTTCGATAGTAGCAAAGATCCCATAATCCATGCAGCCAGGAGATTGAGGCACCCGTGACAAAGTTATATATTACTGTTATAAGTGTTAGAGGATTTTTTTTTTCTTTTACTTATAATTTTGAAATTTTTGAAACAAAAAATAATATCTTAATTTTCTTGCATGCACTCTTCTCTTAAACTTTGCTTCTGTTTAATATCCGCACTTGCAGGCACGGATACAGAACCAAATTTAATGCTTTAGGGCAGGAGGGGGGGGGGGGGGGGGGAAATATGTCTCCTTTTCAGGCTAAAATTAACAAAAAAAATTGAAGTGGGGAAAATGCCTATATTGCCATGATTCATGAATCATGATTCATGATTTCGGGGGGCCCCCAGCCACCCTCCTGGATTCGCGCCTGCGCACGTGAAAGTCTCTATCTAAGTTCCTATTATTAATCTCGATATATTTTATTAATTTTATCATAGACGTAGAAGGTAAAAATGAATCATTCTCAAGACAAGTAAAATATAAGAGCATCTAATATATTTCTCCATATATTATATATATTTGTAGCCTTTTTTTATTTGTTGTCAACGTGTGGGTGTAAGTATAATATGGTTTAAGTATTACGTCATATTTTGTTTAAAAAAAAAAAAAAACAGTCCTTATATATAGAGACGACAGTCATGTTCTGTTCATTTGGTTTAGCTTAAAAAACTGTTTTGAAAAACGTCACGTATACTTCATTAAAAATATATTGTTTCCTATACAAAATTTTAAAGCTTGCTATAAAATGAAGTAATACGAGAATACGAGGACGAGGAAAAGAATGCGAGAGGGAATGGCAAGTTGGTTGTTAGAACAACAGGCAGCTATAACCATACACCATACTACTGTATATTATAGTCGTTCTCAAATGACTGTAAGCAGACTGCAAAGTTTGCGACTGGCGCGCTTGTATGTGTATGATATTATAAACTGGACATAAAACACTCGACAAACTGCGGCTCTATATAGTGTGACTGTGGACTTCTATTATATTATCTATCGAATGTCTGTTTCGTCTGTTGGTTGAGATGCAGATATTTTTACGTTAGTATATCACTATATACAATAACATCGTTTCATATCCTGTCTGCAATCAAGAAATGGCATTAAATAAATTATGTATATACGATAAAATGTATTTCCTTTACACGTAGACATCTGTAAAAAATAAATAAATTTCCCCTGTGTTAATATTTTTACCTTTACATCAATGCATGTATGCATGGACCTATATACAAATATTCATTGCTTATTTCAGAAAAATGTTGATTCAAATGACAATGAAAATGTTATTGAACATTTAAATAATAATAATAAAAAAATTAATTAATTTTAGTTGAATTAATAATGAAGCATTATATATTTATATTATATGGTATATATAATATAAATTTAATATAATTATTATATAGACATATATATATATATATATATATATATATATATATATATATATATATATATATGTATGTATCCGTATAATATTTAAATTGCTATTCCCAGCTAGCAAGTTGGGGGAACGTGAGATTTTTTTAACATTTTTTAGACCACGTCGTAAAACGTAAAACATGCTACTTTTTTCACTCTTATAGTGATAACCATGCAGCTAATGCGATAGCTATCTCATTGTCAGTACTTGAGAGGAACAGAGAAGAAAGAGTTCGGACATTTGGTTCACGCACTTTGGTTCGATCGAGAAGCCGGTGGTGCGAATCTATCAGACTACGCCTGAACGCTCCTAAGGTAGAATCTACGCTATGCATGCATGGTTGCATTAATAGTTCGAGGAGTCCCGCGAGTCGGAAGGCTCAAACTTGACACTGCTCACAGGCCCGCGCGTCCTTCTCTCAGGAGATGCGTGGGTCGATGGCAGCATGGCACGTTCGCAGCATGGAAATCTCACGCTCGCGGTCTATAACCTGCTTTCGTGCTACTTTTCGAAAGGTCGCTCATGGGCACATTATACAGTTCGTCGGCGTCGGGACTCATGCAGAATTGACTGTAGTGTAGACGATTAACGTTCCATAAATATGATGCGGGGTGCCATGGGTATAATAGAGCAGTTGCCACGCTCTATTATTGGAGAGATCAAGATGGCGCGCCAGAGTGAGCAACGCCGACGTGACTCTCCGCTCAAATTGTCTGTCCTATCCTGGTAACTATCCCTATCCTATTCTATATATTAATCGTCTTGATTTCTATACTCCTATCCCCAGTCAATTTGATTCATAAATCATCATCTCGCCTCACCGCATCCACATAATCCTACTTTGACCCTGCTCTTCGGTCGGCCCACAGGAGTCGACACGTTGAGAATCTTTCAAATTCCTGCCATTCCTTGCATGTTGTCGCCTGCATCATCAACCTACATTATTGCACCCCACACCCCACCGTCAACCCAATGTCCTAAAATCCAACCAATTCCTTGTGTGGTTTTGGTTCACCCACGGTAACACGTGGTGGGCATATAGGTACCACTTCCATCATCACCTTGCATCCCACATTCCATAATCATCCTATTCATTGTTCGTCCATTATCCTTTACAAGACCCTGCAAAAAACAGTTCAACTATACAATTGATCCAAGTTACTAGTACGTGGAATTTTAGCCGTTTAGGCTCCTTAATTCCAATAATTGTAAGAAGAAGAAGAGAAGAAAAAGCCACGCTCTATTCGGATGATGCTTGGAGGCTTCGAGGCTTCGTCTTTTTGCTTAGACCAGCCCAAAAACTAATAACACAAACCAAGATAGCTTACAATGGGTGCAACGTTTTTAAATAAGGATGCTTACTACAAAAGTGGCCTGCTAAAAATTTACTCCATTTACTTCCTTTTTTTTTTTTTTTAGAATTAACTGGAATTTATAATAATAAGTTAAGTTAATATCTACGTGACACCATGAAGAAAAAATTAATATTAATTCAAATATGAATAAAAATGTTCTTTTAAGTTTGATTAAAATTTGCTACCACCTATAATATTATCGCCTAAAACCTAAATCCTATCACCTATATCCTAAGTAGCAGACGCGGATCCGGAGGGTGTGTGTGGGGGGGGGGGGGGGGGGGGGGGGTAAGGGGGCGACCGGGACGATCGCCTTCGGACCCCCCCCCCCCCCTCTTTCACCCCCAAAGGTCCCAAAATACATTTATGGTGTTACCACCACCCCACCCGTTGCCCTCTTTTCAACTCCAAATTTATCATTACAGGATAGCCCTCCCCCCCCCCCCCCAGAGCCGCGTGCTGGATTCGCCCCTGCTAAGTAGTGCAATAAAATAACATACAGCTAACGTATATTATTATTATGTTATTCCATGCAAATCAAAGAATTTATATAGGAACGAAATTGCCTTTGCCCCAAAACTTGAACCTCATTTGAAATACACAAAAAAGCAGGGATCGGATGTGGATGCAGATGCAAGATGCACACGGATGCGCAAAAATGGGCTTGCATCCGCATCCGTGCATCCCAAATGCACAGGGAAAAATGAATGCATCCGGATGCGCATCCCAGATGCACGGGAAAAAATGAATGCATCCGGATGCGCATCCCAGATGCATGAAAAATAAATTTGCATCCGGATGCGCATCCACGGATGCACGAAAAATAAATTTGCATCCATTTAACACTTCTTTTCTCTTTTTTTTATCAGTTTTTTTGCTAATGGCCTTTAAATAAATCTTTAACACGCGGCATTTTTTTAACATTTATTTGCCACTTGTCGTTTAAAATTGCAAGAAACAAAGTGTATTATAAAAACCAAAGATCGGATGCGGATGCAGATGCAAGATGCACACGGATGCGCAAAAATGGGCTTGCATCCGCATCCGTGCATCCCAGATGCACGGGAAAAAAGTAATGCATCCGGATGCGCATCCCAGATGCATGGAAAATAAATTTGCATCCGGATGCGCATCCCAGATGCATGAAAAATAAATTTGCATCCGGATGCGCATCCATGGATGCACGAAAAATTAATTTGCATCCGGATGCACATCTCGGATGCACGAAAAAAACGCTTGCATCCGGTCCCTGCAAAAAAGTAAAAACTTTAAAAACCATGCATGATTATGTATATATTTAACCAGTAGTGCAGTACAATAATTTAAATCATAAATGAAACAACTCTAATTACTTGTGCAGTTAATTGTATTGAATTTATACTCAAAATTAAAACGATAGATCACAATTAGCAATGAATAGTTGTAATATATATATATATATATATAATATATTTATATATTTAATATATATATATATATATATATATATATATATATATATATATATATATATATATATATATATATATATATATATATTTATATATAGAGTAGAATAGAATAGAATATAGAATAGAATAGAATATTTTTTATTCGACCACTGGCGGTAATACAGTGACAAAAAAATTGCCACAATACAGCATAAGTCTTGTCAAATTTTTACATTTAAAACATAACACATACATAGCACTATGACAGCCCTATATTTTATATATATATATATTGATTTCTATTTAAATATTCTGAAATATTGGTGTAAGGGTGAAAGTTCTACGGAGGATATTGTTCTCCTTGTTTTGTCTATGTTATTAGTAAGAGAGGCGTTTGCTATTGAAGACAAAACATATTAATATGCAGTCGAGTAACATATATGTTCACGAGGAGAAATTATACACCTTTTTATAAATCTGGAGTCTCTTGTAAACGAAGAAAAGTAAAAAGTAAATGCGTAATTTAAACAAGACCGAACTTACTGGAAAGCCACCGCATGGCCATGATGAGTAGCAAATTGACAGCTAGCAAAAGATACACTGGATAACATTCATTCGATCATTCCATATATTTAATTAAGTTATGTAAATACTATTAATTAAATAGCGGCGAGCAAGTTACATCCGCGAGAGTAATGAGGTTATGACGTTTCAACCCTCCAAATATTTTGATCCACTGATAATCACTGTGTGTATGAGGTGCACGGTAATATATTGGTCAGCGTCTGAGCAGTCGGACAAGAGAATAGATATTTTAAATACTAATTCTTTATTCTGACCATGAGCCAGTAGGTCACTTACCTGGCAGGCTGACACGTCTTTACACCTGCGGATGGAACTTAATTGTTTGCCGCTTTCTGCAAAATAATCCATAGCAAAGTGACGGAAGCGGTGATTGACTCACCACTCACCGCTTAGAAGAATGTATTCAATTGATCAATTGTTAGCCAAAATTAATTTTGGCATTCCCTTTTAATTAACTTGGCCTGAAAAGCTGAAATATACCAAAGTAAATACATCATAAAATCAGAATTAAACTTCAATATATAATTTTGAATATATGCACGTTCAGATATTAATATATTATAATTATATAGAATTATGGATTCAGATTAGAAGTCATCGTTTATATCTAGGGATCAATTAGATCATCAGATGATATTTAAAATTCAGAACTGTGTTGTTCATAAATTGAGAAGTGAGGGGGAAAATAATCCAGTTTAATATCTCACTGAACGTAAAATTTTATTATTATTTCTAGAGTTTTTATAGTAAAATAATTATGTTATATATATTATATAACAATAATAAATTGAAAAATATATATCTGATTGTGAGAGTCATTTATGTAGGAGTCATTATTAGATTAATTTTAGCATGACAAATTGTTATCCTGCAGTGTTTTAAATTAATTTTCTATGATATTATTTATATTATAACTATATTATATATATAGTTTTTGTATTTAAATGTATGTTACATATAGTATGTACTATGTAGGGTATTACAACAGTATATTTATGTGTTTTTACTAAAAATAATTAAAAATCTCTTCATTGTATTTTCATTGGGTTGGATGGAAGAGTGGGCCTAATGGCCTAAATCCCGCCCTCAATAAAGACGATTTTATTTATTTATTTATTTATTTATTTATTTATTTATTTATTTATTTATTTATTTATTTATTTATTTATTTATTTATTTATTTATTTATTTATTATGTTCCTCAATATTTTTAATGTTCTATTATTTATATGATGTGTGTATGTATTTATTTATTATTTTGTGCTATATAATATAATTTTATGTAAATGTAATATATGTACACTGTAAGAGTGTTCAATAAAAACTATAATAATAAACGTAAAATTTCTTCAACCCCAAAACATGGGCATCAGAAAAAAAAAAGAAGAATGTTATTACCATATGAATTTCATGAGTTTTCATTCACAGCTTTGAGGGCCGCAACATAGCAAATCATTCAAAATAGGTCAATTAGCAAGTACATTCTAATTAGATCAATATAGCACTTCTCTCCATCTACATATTATATGCTAAATGCCTGCAAGGCATAACATGAAATACTGCAAAGTAAAACCTCGATTTTCAAAATACGCGAATTTACGAAGTGTCATCCATAATGGTTCAAAAAATATTTATAATTTACTTTTTTTAAACAAAAAAATCAATATTCATGGCAGATTGGCAACGTAAAATTCACGCGCTTTGTAAAGTTAAAATTTATTGTTTTATGATCGAGATTTATTCTTAGCTTAGATACTGGGATTTTTATAGTATAATAAAAATATAATTATATTAACGATTTCTTTTAATTTTATTTCAATAACAATATTGCTCTCAAAATGCACGCAATCAGGAACATATTGAGTAAAGTGCTTAATAATTTGTTGTGAAAAAAAATCTTAAATGTTTACCTTTGTCAATTAAAATTATTATTATAAGGTAAAATTTAGGTAACGCAAATTTATTTTAAGACACTGCATGTACAGTATTGTAGTCGAGTGTTTTCTGCCGTTTGATTAAATGTAAAACCGACATTTTTTATAGAATTCTTCAGTAAACAAAATCATGACTCGGATATTATTATTATTAGAAAATAAACTTTTTGGATATCAAACTCGTAGCAAAAAGTGTAGCAACCCATATGGGTCGATATTTTTAGGGCTGGCAGCTCCCACGTACTGTACACCAGCCCCCCTCAGATTTTGCTAAAGAAAAATCAAGTCGAGAGTATCCTATAGTAGGTCTCCTGTGTTTAAATTTTTTTTTAAAGAGTTGGAGGAAAAATAAGAATTTTGTTTGAAAGTGGTCACTCACCGCACGAGCGTTCGGAGCCAACTTTGTGACTGCCAATTTACGCCCAGTTGTACCACACCTTTGCAATTTTTTTTATATATGTAACCAGTACATAATATATCTATAAAAATATATTTTTTAAGGCTGCATTTTTTTTTTTTTTTTTTCTAATGCACTAGCCAAGGAGATTTGTACTTAAATGTACTTTGCAAATACCTCCAATGCTGGTTTGTGAATAAAATAGTTTTTAAGTTTTTGTAACTTAGTATGTTTCAAGGAGGACATTGATCATGAACGTGTTGCTGAAAAAAATCCGAAAATTTACAGTTCAAGTCTCTTATTGAGGCTTGTTGCTTTGTGTTAAAGCATCCACTTTTGTTCAAGTTAAACTCAGATATTCATAATCATAACCCCAGAGCAAGTAGGAAGATTTTTGTTGAAAAGCATAATTTTTCTATGCATAAGAAAGGACCTCATTTTCGCTGCCTGTTATTGTATAATCACCTGCAACCTTTTATCCAAATGACTTCTTGCTCTGACAAAAATGCTCGTAAAATCATTAAAAGTTTATTGATTAAATTCCCTTTTTATACTACAGTATAAGAGAGTTTTTGGAGACTGATGTGAATGTATTTTTGAATCAATACAAGCAGCAGAATGTTTATACGTTATGACTAATTTTTGTAAAATTTTGTTGAGTGATTTATGTATTTGTAGTGAATGGTAAATTGATTATTATGTGCATAAATTTTTTATATTGAAATGTATATATTTGTTTGACTTAAATTATGAAAATGAAACGACATGATCTATATTACAACTGTAATCAAAATATTGAAATAAAATTCTATTGTATTGTAATGTATTGTATTCTATTGTATTCAATGAGTTGTATAAGGTCGCCTATCTGGTAGAAACATGGGTTTAACACATCCAAAAGTCAATGAAGATTGTGAAGAACATAACTGTAAAATATGAAACATACGGCGAGTAGCCAAGCTCAACTCGTACTTTTAGGAAATGACGAATTGAAAGGGTACTGCATGTTAATTAACTGATTAAAAAAATATATTACCTGACTATATGCCTCCCCCAAAAAAATATTGATTTTGATCTCCACCATGGCATTACCCTTATCTAAGATTCCCTTGACTTTGGTCATTGTTTTGATCCAAAGGTGTCTGTCTGGAGTTAAAATTCCAACAGTTCCCTCACTCAAGCAGAAAATGATGTAATACAAAAAGGCGTCAGTCTTATCTCTCCAGTCACTAACATGCATATTTACCGATACACAACCATCCTTATAAGATTTCAACTCGATCATTAGGGGACGAGAAGAAGGGGAGGGAAATATTATAATTATAAAAAAATAAAGAGTTCTAAAGTACAGTCTTTGAAGCGTGAGTTTAGGTCTAGAAATACAGTAGTTTGTTTTCTGAATGCAAGTGGCTTGCATGCGTCGGTTAACGAGGTGCTCCAATTTCTTGGAAAATTTCCAGTTTTCGGTTGTACTTTGGTTTGCTTCGAAAGCATTCAAATTTAAAAGTGCCTAAAATATATAATTATATTGATGAGCACGGACAAATGTTAACTCTTGCTAGTAAGATTGTAGTACAGTACATTACAGTTCTAGCGGCGGCCATATTTATTGCATATTCCAGTCAGACATTGACAGCAACAGTCTGATAAGCAAATAAGTTGCCATAGTGTCGGGTGTAAACCAAGATTTGTTGTAGATACTGGTACATCTGATCGGTCTGATATACAGTGTATAATATAATATATACTGTACTGAATCTTAGTTTACCTGTAGACTCTACAGCGCCTAGCTTCCAGACAGACTGTCGCCATATGTCTGTCTGCAATGTATCAAATAAAAAAAGATGGCAACTGTGCGCAGTCCAATCTACATTACGTAAACTAAGATTTTAAATATTGTGCAGTATGATACTGTATATTAAATAATATTGATTCTACAGTTCAGGTGTGTGTGTATAATGTTTTTCATAATTCATGAATACATGAAATATTATTATACAATATGCATATTATGCATAATTCCATATTTATATATATTATATACAATTTAATTATGTATATTTGCATTTTATTGCTAGGGCATGCTGTGTAGCAAAATCAAGGCCCCTTTTATTTTCTTACGGAGCTAAGTGTGCTATACGGCATGAATGCCGTAGCAATTTCTGAATGTGTGAAAGCTCCTTAAAGTATACAAACTGTATGCATACTGCAAACTATCAGAGTTGAAATTTACTTTATTGTACTTTACTGTATGCATACTGCATGCACAAAATGCGTACATATAGACTTACACATAGTGTACATAAGCATAATAACTTAATTAGCAATGAAAAGTATGCATAACTTACAATAAATTGTTTGAGTCTTCGTCCATTGTAGAATGCTCACTTTTCTTGATTTTTTGTTATTCTTACTTCCGTGCACAGTCGTCAAACCACTACAGTATAATGCATACCTGGACCTAGGAATCGAAAAGATTGATGATAGGAATGTTATGACTTGACCATAATACTTCAATACAACAAAAACTTTTTATGACAAGTCGCGAATCTCTTGCGGCTAATTCACCGGTTGTCAGGCTACATCTTTTTATCTCCCCTCCATCGATCACGGTCTTGTTCATGGTTATTTCCAGGTCATTTCAGTCATTTTTTGATTTCAAGTCCCTCCAAACAGCTGATTCAAAAATATAAACAAATCAAAACAGCTGTTCAGCTGTTTGTTAAAAAAAAAGAGGCAAAATTCAAAAGAAAATTTATTTTAAAATTTACAATTTAGAAAAGATCAGACCGTCAGACATGAAACCTGAAAAAGGAAATGGGCAATGGTGCCTAATAGTATATTATGTAGACAGTGCCTATATTATAATATACTGCAGAGTCCATAATAGACGAATAGAGTCGAGATATAAAAACTATATTATTAATTTAACTTATAATTTTTCACTCCAAAATTTTTAGGATGAAAAGAAAACATTAAATCTAACTGCATGATTATTTGAGGAGACCTTGGCTTAATAGATCAATATATATAATATATAATATATATATATATATATATATATATATATATATATATATATATATATATATATATATATATATATATATATATATATATGCCTATATATATTATAGATATTATCCCCTACTATAATAAAATACATCAGGCCTGATATCAGGCTGATATCAGGGGGTATCAGGCTGATGTCAGGTCACATCAGCCTGATATCAGGGCTGTATCAGGGGAGTGTCAGGCTCCATTAGTTATAAGTTTTAACGCTAGGCGGCACCATTGTTGCATCAAAGGAGAAAGGTTTGTTGATAGAAAAATGGCAGCTACTTCAGGAGAGGAGAAAATCAACAAATAATGGTATAATTAAACTATAATTCTTTAGCTTATGAGTTGTTTTGGGGGTAATATACTATGTGGGGTGTCTTTTGCTGCAGGTATTTTAGGACTCTGAGGCCTGAAATATTAGAAAATCCACCGTCTTGCTGCCTATATCCCTATTGGAAATGTACAATTGTAATCAGCCCAATTACAATTGTAATTTGCCTCATTACAATTGTAATTTGGCTGATTACAATTGTAAAATTTGGATTGCAATTGTAACACTTGGTTACAATTGTAACACTCGGATTACAATTGTAATTTTCTTTAATTACAATTGTAATACTTGGAATTGCAATTGCATGATGTAACTTTTGATTACAATTGTAATGTTAATGATTACAATTGTAATACTTGGAATTGCAATCCCAGGGACCGCAGGTGTATCCCCGGGGCGTTCCAGGGATACCCCTCAAACGTCCCTCCGGAGTGCCCCAACCCTATTGGAAATTTACAATTGTAAAATTCACAATTATGCTCCATAAAAATACCATTGCGTTTTGGTCCTTTTACAATGGTAATTTTTACAATTGTAAAGGCCTTTTAATACAATTGTATTTAACTACAATTGCATTTATTACAATTGTAATAATTACGATTGTAAAATTTACAAAAAGTGGTCACCAATCTAACTACTAACCCAAACCTGCGTTGCTGTACTTCGGTTACCACTGTTGATCATACTCTTACCATTGCGCTGCTACTGCTTTCTTAATAGGATGAAGAATATTGAGGTATATAAAATAAATAAAAGTTATGGGGAAATGACAAGGGGGCATTTCAATATAATGTCATATAAATTTCGATCCTAGGGTAAAATTTGATGGCGGTTCTAATGGTGACCCTTAAATTTGCGACCCTTCAACCCTTCAGGGTCAAAAGACCCTGAAATTTTTTTTTCTTAAAAAATTGCAAAACTGAAATTAGCAATCAACTTAATATAACCTAGAGCTCTAATTCACTTACTAATTATATTTTAAGGGTCGACCCTTGGGGTTTAGCGGGGGTCTTTTTTAAAAGTATGCAAATTTTAATAAAAAAATTGACAAAATATGTGAGGACTACATACAGGTTCAACATTGAGTTTTTTTAATCTTAATGACCCTTTAAGGGTCGACCCCTAACATTTGATTGAAAAATTAATTTTTTTTCTAACCATTTTTTCATAATATATATTATATAATTTAACATACATCTCTGAATTATATTTTTACCTTTTTCAATGTGATCCTTTTAGGGGTCGACCCTTGATTTTTTTCAAATTCATATTTTAAAAAAAAAAGTGATATATACTACGAGACAGGTTCATGCAGCTATTAGTTAAGTGCTTTTGATGACATAATACAACCACAATGGCCTAGTAGGGGTTGACCCCTAATGCATTAAAATATAGCATAAATTCAAAAAAAATTGTATTTTTTTATATTTTTTGTTACACTTTATATGTTAACATATGCATCGATTTGATCTGACTTTTTTTTGTGACCCTATAAGGGGTCGATGGTCGATCCATGTTTTTTTTCTAAAAATAATTATTTATTTTAAATATATAATACCCACGTATAAATTTTGACTACTTTGGGCTTGGTTTGCTAGCCCAAAATAGCATTGCTAGCTCAAAATTACTTTCCTTCAAGTATCAGTTTGGGCTGCGAAGCCCAGAGTACCTCAAACTGGCTTTAAAGTGTTATTGAGCTATCTGAACTCAAATTTGCTTATAACCAAAGTAGCCCACGATTGTCCAATAATGCTTCAGGCTTTATTTAGACCAAACATGCTCATTTAAGCCTCCAGCTCAGATTGGAATTTTATAGCTTAAAATAGACCAGATTTGTGACCAAGCAATTTTAACCTAATTAAGACCAAACAAGCTTGAAACAAATTTAAGCTAGCTGTTGACCGTTTTAGCCCAAAATGGCACCTAATATCCCCAGGGTTGCAGTAAGCTTGTTATTGGCCAAAAAAGCTCAATTAAGCCCAAGCTCAACCTAGCTTCATGTAACTGTATATTGACCAATCCAGCTAAAATAAATCTGAGCACCCTGTAGACCATTTCTGCCCAAAATAGCCATGAATGAATTCCTTGCCTCGGCCAGCACAAAGTGAGCCAAAAATGCTTAAAATGGCACTCTTCAGCCCAAACATGCCCTTTTTTACTCTGAAAGTATTCATGTGCTTGACCAAGCCCAAAATGGACCAAAAGAGCTTAAAATGGCACTCTTTAGCCCAAACATACCCCTTTTTACTCTGAATGTATTCCTCAGGTTGGCTCAGTTCAAAATAGCCCAAAATAGCTTAAAATGGATTTTTTTTGCCCAAAGATGTTTTTTCCCTCCCTGAATGTACTGCATTGGTTAGGTAGCCCAAAGTGGACCAAAACAGCTTAAAATGGACCTCTTTTGCCCAAAGATGTGCCGGTCCACCCTGAATGTACTGCATTGGCTAAGGTAGCCCAAAGTGGACCAAAACAGCTTAAAATGGACCTCTTTTGCCCAAAGATGTGCCGATCCACCCTGAATGTACTGCATTGGTTAAGGTAGCTCTACCTTAACCAATGCAGTACATTCAGGGTGGATCGGCACATCTTTGGGCAAAAGAGGTCTATTTTAAGCTGTTTTGGTCCACTTTGGGCTACCTTAACCAATGCAGTACATTCAGGGTTGATCGGCACATCTTTGGGCAAAAGAGGTCCATTTTAAGCTGTTTTGGTCCACTTTGGGCTACCTTAGCCAATGCAGTACATTCAGGGTGGATCGGCACATCTTTGGGCAAAAGAGGTCGATTTTAAGCTGTTTTGGTCCACTTTGGGCTACTTTTACCAATGCAGTACATTCAAGGTGGATATCGGCACATCTTTGGGAGCCCAAAGTGGACCATAACAGCTTCAAATGGACCTCTTTTGCCCAGAGATGTGCCGATCCGCCCTGAATGTATGCATACTGCATTGGATTAGGTAAAACTTAAAGTGAACCATTACAGCTTAAAATAGACCTCATCTATAAGCTGGGTCTATTATATTTATCAGAATTATTTAAGTCGTCTGTCATGTTTACAAAGATTTCGCCATTTGTAGACTTTTGGAGATTAATTTAGCGCGTTTCCGATGGTTTCCGATCGGTTCCGAACTTCCGATCGCTCTGATTGGTTCATTTGAATTCATTTCTCTACCGGTTTTCCATCTGACTTGTAACAGTCGACAATGTTGTTGTTGTTGCAGTATGTATCTTTCTTATAGTGTCCTAAGTAGTGTCATGTATCTATATTTTTAAGGTTTTCTTTAGTGTAGTAATGCGTTAATCATCTGCTAAGGTAAGCATACATGTATATAGTCTATATACATCAATATCTCAGGGTGTAAGTTGATCGGGAAATGTTTTTCTGTTCATGCCACCGGGTGGCATATCTCTCCTAATAGGTTTAAGCTGCTAACAATGCAGTTCCTCAGCCTATTCTTCCACAATTTTGAAGAAAAAAGCAGTTCTACACAGACAAAATGTAAGGAAATAAATGAACAAAGGTTAATTTTGTTCTAAAATTGCGGTAAGTGGCACTTTTTACAATTTTAATAACAATTTCACAGCTATAATAAATGAAACTGTATTTCATTCAGGATATTATGCTCTCTAATTACTAATAGAATTGTTACAATGACCTCTTACATACGTACTGTATGCATACTGTATTTACCGTGTGCAAATAATATGCATTCAGTACGTTATTTGTACGTATATGATAAAAGAACAGAATAAACAGACACCTCATTTAATATGCATACCATGTGATTCTTGGGCCAGTCTTTTCCCCTCACAGTCAGCCAAGTATTCCTTTGCATTATTTATAGTGTCTGGTATGCATGCATCAGCATGATGACAATACTGATTTTCCCCAGCTCTTATATAACCATGAATAAATTATTTTATTTTATAGCACTTTTATCAACTTTGAGCTTCAAGTATTAACTAATTAATAGAATGCATTCATGGTCATAAAAGGCACATGTTTTTAGGCAAAATATTTCTATCTTCATCTATTTTCGTTTGTTTTATGAAGCGATAATTAAGGTAAAGAATGTAATACATTCAGAGAAAAAAAGGCCATTTTGAGCTATTTTAGTCTATTTTCAGCTACTGTTAGTAATGCAGTACATTCAAGTTGAATAAGCACATCTTTGGGCCAAAGAGGTCCATTTTAAGCTGTTTTGGTTCACTTTGAGCTACCTAAACCAATGCAGTACATTCAGGGTGGATCGGCACATCTTTGGGCAAAAGAGGTCCATTTTAAGCTGGTTTGGTCCACTTTGGGCTACCTTTACCAATGCAGTACATTCAGGGTGGATCGGCACATCTTTGGGCAAAAGAGGTCCATTTTAAGCTGGTTTGGTCCACTTTGGGCTACCTAAACCAATGCAGTATATTCAGGGTGGATCGGCACATCTTTGGGCAAAAGAGGTCCATTTTAAGCTGTTTTGGTCCACTTTGGGCTACCTTAGCCAATGCAGTATATTCAGGGTGGATCGGCACATCTTTGGGCAAAAGAGGTCCATTTTAAGCTGTTTTGGTCTATTTTGAGCTATATAAGCGTACTGGGGACAACCAGGGTAGAAAAGGTCAAGTTTGGGCAAATTTGGTCAATTTCCAGCTTGTTTAAGCATGGCATAGTTGGTTCAAACTGATCCATAATGAGCTACATAGAGCTATGGATTAAGTGGTGTATTGGTCCAGTTAGGGTTATATTGGGCTATTACAGCTCAATGTTACTTTTTTTGCTAGCCCAGATTTGCCCAAAATCGGCCAATTAGGTGCCTGTCGGAGTCTAATTGGGCTAGCAAAATTTTGGTCTTATTTGAGCTGATAAGCCCAAAGTGTAGTCAAAATTTATACGTGGGTATCAATTAAAGCTTCATATAGTACCTTTGTATCTTAATTAGATATTACAGCCAAGTTACGTACTTTGCATAAAAAAAATATTATTTGAATGAAGTAATAAGAATTTGACAAAATGTACGTGTAATATATAAATTAACAATGCAAATACCATTTTTTTTTTAGTAATTATGTAATCCAAATACAATTGCAATCTAATTACAATTGTAAAAATTACAATTGTAAGCACAAAAATCAATTGTAATCTAAAAAATTACAATTGTAATCTAAGAAATACAATTGTAATCTAACAAATACAATTGTATCAGAACCTGAAAGCAATTGTAATCTCAAATAATACAATTGTAATCATGAACATTACAATTGTAATCCAAATGTTACAATTGTAACCCAAGTTTTACAATTGCAATCTTAGTTTTACAATTGTAATCAGTCAAATTACAATTGTAATTTGGCTGAATACAATTGTAAATTTCCAATAGGGAAGGTGTATCCCCTATTTCCATGCACAAAAGGGTACCCCTTGGGGACATTCCAGGGATACACCCTGAAGTCATTGCAGGGATACATAGGGTTATATAGCAAATATGCTTATAATTACCAATTAAAAAATGTTTTTATCAATTATAATGATGTTATCAAAGAGAAAGAATAGCAAAAAAAAAAAATTAAAAAACTGGCATAGGTGAGACTCGAACTCAGGACCATCAGATTTGAAGTCTGGTGTCTTTACCACTAGGACACATGTCTTCATACTTAAATGTAGAAAACTTAACTTTATAAACTATAAATTATGAAATCGACTTGTATATTTTTGATACTTTAGGATATTTTACAATCTATGGTTTCTTTTATAAATTTTAATAATAATAATGAGAAACTTCCAATACGGCACATAAATAATGTTTATCTTCAAATTTTAACAATTTTTTATTTTTTAATTTTTTAGAAAAAAACTACGTCTCATGAATGACCCCCAGGTGCACTTACGGGACATTCTGTTTACTAATTAAAATTATTCAAAATTGTGATTAAAAATTCAATCAGCTACATACTTAAGCAAAGAAAATTGTTATTTTACAATTTTCGACAATACCCCCCATGTGTCCCACAGAGACACCTGCGAGACATTCATCGATAGTCAAATTAATCAAAATCTTCTCGAGATGAAGCTAAACGTTTTAAAATATTATAATTTAACCAATTAAAACCAATATTAAAAAAACAGTAACGTCCTAGGAGTGCACCTGCGGGGCATACATGGGATACCCCTGGTGTATCCCTGCGAGACACTCAAAGGACGTTTGATCCAAAAGTTCAATATAATTGCGTTATTTTCTTCTGTGTCCCTTCTACACTATAAGTTAAGCAATTCCTAAAAATTTTAAATTTTAAAAAGCATTAAATTAATATAATATAGACCACGGGACATTCGCGGGGCATTGCAAGGACGTTCCGCTGTGTCCCGGGGATACCCATGCGGTCCCTGGGATTGTACTCTGGTTCTGATACAATTGCAACACTTGGATTACAATTGTAATGTTCATGATTGCAATTATAATTCCTTTGGGGGTTATAATTGGATTAAATTATTTGCATAAAAAACTTGGATTTAAAGTGTTATATACACTACATAATATATAATATATATACTACAGAGTAGAATTAATATATACATTTACATTCATTAATTTATTTAACTTAATATTTTTTATGTTAATTTTTTGGCTTTAACGTATATCTTAGGTACTATTAAAAAGCTTCAATTGAAAGTATTAATTTATTAAATTTTCATTATTTTGGAAAGGCTCGACCCCTTAATAAGGTACGTACCGCCCTTCAATTTAAAAAGTAATAATAATTCAGATCGAGATGCATCTTCATTTAATATATGAAAAAATAATGTTCATAAAAAATCAATTTTAATAATTTATACTATAATAAATTAGGGGTCAACTTCCAACCCCAACGACTTATTATGGTCATATCATTAACATAATAAACACTCATCTATGCTGCATGAGCCTGTAGTTCTCATTTAGTTTTGCGATATTTTTTTTTAAATATATAAATTGAAAAAAATAAGGGTCGACCCCTTGAAGGGTCATATAATTAAAAAAGTAAAAAGGTCAGTTGAAGATGTACATTAATTTGAAATGTAACAAATATAGTAAGAAAATGATTTCATTTATCTTATCATACACACGTTAAGGGTCGGTCGCATCATGCGTAATCGACCCTTAGGTAGTCGATCATTATACTTCATCAAAAGAACTCGATGCTGCAATGAACTTATATTGAACCTAGTCCTCACAGTTTTTGTCACATATTTTGTTATAAATATTTGCATACTTTTAATAATGACCCCTAGCTGGTATGCCCAAGGGTCGACCCTTAAAATACGTAAGTTACAGCTCTGAAGGAAATTAAAAGGATTGTCATTTTCAGTCTTGCAATTTTTTACGAAAAAACAAATTTAAGGGTCTTTTGACCCTTAAGGGTCAAAGGGTCCCAAATTTAAGGGTCACCATTAGAACCACCATCAAATTTTACTCTAGGGTCGAAATTTATATAACGTTGCAATGAAGTGAATTAAATTTCAGGGTCTTTTGACCCTTAAGGGTCGAAGGGTCGCAAATTTAAGGGCCGCCATTAGAATCACCATCAAATTTTACCCTAGGGTCGAAATTTATATAACGTTGCAATGAAGTGAACTAAATTTCAGGGTCTTTTGACCCTGATCGAAGGGTCAAAGGGTCGCACATGTAAAGGTCTTCATTAGAACCGCCATCAAATTTTACCCTAGAAGCAAAATTTGTACAACGCTGCATTGAAGTTAACCCGTATTTTTTCCCATAGCTTATTATTTAATATTTATATAGCTCAATAATCTTCTTCCTATTAAGAAAGCAGTAGCAGCGCAATGGTAAGTGTATGATCAGCAGTGGTAACCGAAGTACAGCAACGCAGGTTTGGGTTAGTAGTTAGATCGGTGACCGCTTTTTGTAGATTTTACAATCGTAATTATTACAATTGTAATAATTGCATGCAATTGTAGTTCAATACAATTGTAGTTCAATACAATTGTAAAAAGGCCTTTACAATTGTAAAAATTACCATTGTAATATTGCCAAAACACAATCGTAATTTTGATGGCTGTACAATTGTAATAATTACAATTGTAAATTTCCACTAGGGTAGCTGTGGACCATGGGACAACAGTCGAGCCAGCTAGAATAAAGGCCACCTAGCTCCTAGCTGCATGCACAACAACGCATTTGTATTTAAAATTTCTTCAATTTGTTTTATTGATTCTTTATTTAGTGTTAATGATGATAGTGTTATTTATTTTATTTAATTCTAATAATAAAATGTGTTTTTATCTATTATAGTCCAAAATGGTTGCCATCAGGCGTTAAAGTCAGGAAACCATATCAGGGAACTATCAGGTGCCATGGAGATGTCAGGGAAACATCATGCAGGCCAGCCTGATGTCAGGTTTCTTCTGTCCACTTCCTGATATCAGCCTGATATATTATTATCGTAGGGGATATATATATATTGCCCATGTTAAATCCAAAATTTCAGAGGGGGGGGGGCTGCAGCAATATGCATTTTCCTTGCAAAAAAAATTTGATACTTTTAAGGCAGTATATATATACTGTATATAAAAATATATTACAGAGTATGGGCATGCATAATATATTTTGGTGTATTTTGGTTTGTACTGAAAATAATTTCAATTAATATTATAGTGATTTAAACCATTTTTATCTGTGCATGAGTGCAGTGTTGTACAATAAACTTCCAGATTGTATAAAAAAGTCTATATTCATCAGGGTCGTCGCTACCCGCCTAGTCGAAAAATAAAGTACTAAGTGATAATTTGAGCAGTAGTCAAGTAGTTGACTACTTAAAAACAAGTAGTCAAATACTTGACTACTGCTCAAATTATCACTTAGCACTCTTACTTTTCGACTAGGGTAGGGTACGTAGTGCAGCCGGTTCAACCGCACATTGCATGCAGGGCGCCCTGGGGGGCCCCCATCGCGCGAAGCGCGATTTCCGCAATTGCGCATTTATTAAATATAAATAATAATAATAAATAAATAATAATAAAAAATAGAAAAAAAAACACATTTTTTTAAAGTTATAATACATTAATGTCCAGCAAATATCGATTATTTTAACATTAACCTTAATAACTGGTGCATAAAATAAAACTTTGTTTTTTTAATTTCAAGCTCAAATTTTTGTTTCTATGAGACATTAATAAATACATCAAAGAATGAGAATGAACTTTTATTTTAATTAATTATATACTCAAACTTCGTCTGAAGTATGGTATCAATAGAAAATACCAACGTATAATCTCTATGATGAATTCTTTAACATATGGATTTTCAAATAAAATAATTTTAAAAAAAGACGAAGTTTTTGTGGGTATAATTTCCATTTTCAAGATTTTTTTCCGGAAAAACATATCCGTAAAAAAAATATTTTACTTGAAAATCCATTAGAGAATTCATCATAGATTACGTATAGGTATTTTTTATTGGTTCCATACTTCAGAGTCTGAGTAAAAAGCTTTTTTCTGTACCATAAAAGGCTGCATGTTAAAGGCCTCCGAAACACCAAATTTGTGATTTTTTTGTGGTGAAGCTATTTGAGATGTAAATTTTTGGTTTTCATTTCTATAGAGGGCAGGTTAAACTATTTTTTAAAAATAAAATATTTAAAAAAATTGTAATCGCTCACTCAACTTTAGAATATTAATTTTTTTTTCCAAATAAATTATTTTTTTATAGTCTATTAATTGGGTAATTATAATATTAATACATAATATATTGGTATATTGAGGGTATATACTATGGACACTATAGTAATCTACTAGTAATCTACTATATATAATAGTGCGATTGCTTGGATTATTTTCTTTCTTAATTTTTTCAAATAATAATAAATGAAGAAATTTTAAAACATACCATAAAACGTTCAGATGCAACATGACAGACCAATTAAGACAGCGGTTTTCAAACTTTTTGGGACGCGTCCCAAATTTGGGACAGTGAGATTTTTCGTCTGGGACTTCATGAAAATCGGGTTATGGCGACCAAGGCTGTATATATGGTTAATAAGGTAGGGAAATAGGAAAGAAGTGGGAAAGAAAAAAATGGGAATTCAATATTGACTCGAGGCAAAAAGTTTGAAAACCGCTGAATTAAGGGTAAAAGGTAACGCCACCAATGTTAAAAAAAATCCCTCTCACAAAAATTCTGAAAAAAATTTAAAATGTTCTCCTCTACACCCCCTATCAGTAGCTAAAATATCAGGTATACAAATACGATCTAGTTTTTGAGTTATGAATTTTTAAAGTTGACCAATTTAACATGGGAGTTTCATTTCTCCATGTTAAAGTAGTCAACTTTAAAAATTTATAACTCAAAAACTAGATCGTATTTGTATGCCTGATATTTTAGGTACTGATAGGGGGTATAGAGGAGAACATTTTAAATTTTTTTCAGAATTTTTGTGAGAGGGATTTTTTTTAACATTGGTGGCGTTACCTTACCCTTAAGAGAATAAAACTCTAACCCTTAAAAAAACAAAAATAGGTTTACTCCTTGAATGTAGGCAACTCTTCATGTATTTCATCGAGTTTCTCAAACATGAAATTTTATGGTAAAAAAAAAATGTTCAAAAAGGGGGCGTGGCTAACTAAAAAACTAAAAAAATTGCGCCTGCGGCGGGCTGTTCTGGGGGGCTTCGCCTCCCAGACCCCCCAGTGGTCATGTGAGGGCCTCGTTTCGTTTTCCTTTCTATCTCGCACAGGGGCCCCCCAAAGCCTAGCGACGGCCCTGGTCTATATAGTATATATATAATATACGTGTACGTTTGTATTACTAATTTTTATTGTTTGTTTTTTACAGCTAAATCCAAATTAAATTTTGTTAAATGTTTGGTATGTATATATATTTATATATATATTGTCACTATATATGTATAAAGTATCAACTGATTTTTAATGTGATCCGTAAGTAAATAAATAAAAATGAACTTGCGACCTAAAATCTTTCGACCACAAGTATATTTATTCTATTGCAATATGTACGTATTCTAGACCCACTTTTTGTTATATATGCTAGCTCTTATGTTTTTTTTTTTTACCTGACTTTAATTCAAAGGCATGCAGCTATTGCAAACAAAACTAATAAATATAAAAACTAAAAATAACTGCAATATGTGCTATGTATTATAATCAAATGATGAACATATTAAATCTATTTCATACTATAAATTTAAAAAAAAGTCACAATTAAAAACTATGAAATAATCTATTATTTTTTTTATTCATAAAAATTCACACAATTATGGTTGAAATACAAAAGTATCAGTATAAAAATTGACACTCAAGTCATGCAATGTATTATATCATCTATAAAAAATTGAACCATGTAAATTTATTCCGTGAAGTTTATTTATGCAAATTAAAAATTACTTGTTAAACTAGCATCCATTGCTCATTACTATAACAGTAATAAATGTGTGCACTCCACAACTTTTGGAGCTCCCAGTTCAATTACATGTTGAAGAAGATTCAGTAAGTATCAAGGATAATATATCTATTTTCTCCATGGTAAGTATTAATGACATGCGGAAAATCTTGTTTGCTGGAGACGCAATAGTACTAATTAATGTATACTAGCTACTAATTTTACATTTTTAGAGTAAAAATTAAAAATTAGGTACAGAATTTTTTAAGTAGCTTTTTCAACTAGTGCATGCTTTAACAACTAATTCAAAATTAAGATATCAAATTGTGAAGGTTGAAACTTTTAGGGTAACAAACCAAAATAAGTAAAATGAATTAAAATTAGTTTAATTGTCTTAAATTTAACGGTCATGAAATTGAAAAATTTTATCAACCCAAAACTTTCCTTAGTCATTTACTTCATATCTTAATTTTGTATTAGATTCTAAGCACGAGCGGTCGAGCGCATAAGTTAAAAAAGCCGGTGCCATGATTTTACCTTTATACTTTGACTTTTGCTTCTTGTTAAAAAAAAAACAAAAACAAATTTGCCTAAATTTTAATTCTTGCTTTAAAGATATAAAATTAGTACTGCATAAAAAATTAGACTTTTCTTGTATCAGTATTTTCTAAAATTTTCTTTCAGTTAAACATTCAACTCAAAAGTTGGTCAGCACATTTTTTAACTACTAATGGAGTAATGGTTTTTGGTATTGCCTTAACAAACATTTTTTTTCACATTATAATACATGTGCACAGACTCCAGAGACTCTATAGATACCTCTGTGACATAAGGCCAGGGATTTGATCAGAGTTTCGCTGTTACTGAGAGTATAGCACGTCGCTGCTATAGAGCACAGCACGGCTGGGACCGAATCGGTTCTTACTGGCTGATATTGCTCACACAGCCAGCAAGAACCGGGCCGTGCCCAGCCGTGCTGCTGCGATTCAGTGGTGCCGCCACTTTCAGTAACAGCGAAGCTCGGCCCAGGTTGTTCAAATTCCTAGCCATATGTCATGGAAGTCTCTGTAGAGTCTCTGCATCAACTCTCATGCAATCACAACACAGCAGCTAACTTATTTATTATTACTGTAATATAATGTCTGTCAATAAAAATTATACAATTCGTCTATTGACAGTCTATTGAAAGTAAAGAATTCTTATTGTTCTGAAATTCTCCATTAAGTAATACATTTACAGTTTAGCGTTAAATGGTGATCAAATTCTTAGAAATGACATGAAATTATGTTGGAAGTTAAGTGCTAGCTTTTAGTACAAGTCAAGCTGTTACCACTAACAATAATTAATTTCACGAACACTTATGAAGCAATTCAAATTTTGAAATTCACACACACAAAAATAAGTCACACGCCACAAAAAAAAAACAAAAAAACAAAAAAAAAAAAACAATATTGATCATGAGCAAATACATATGCAGAAAAAATAAGACTGATTTCACTGCAAAAGTTTAAAACTTATTCAAAATTGGAGACATTGGAAAATTTACTACCTGCAGAAAGCTACTGATAATTATTAAAAGCTGCACCAGAAAAAAGTACTACTTGACACCAAAAGGGTGCAAGAATATATCTGTGTATTTTGCTCAACCTATGAAATACTAGTAAATACTATAATATTATAATATTTTAAATTTTCCTTACTTTCCTGTTTTCCAAATATTATCTTGGGCATGAGAGTGCTTTTAACAATCTAATGTGTTTTAATGGCCTAGAACACAATATTTGAATATTCTCAGCATTAAAAATAAAGCATTACAAAAACTTATAAAAGCTTTTATATAGATCAGAATTAAAGTTGGATAGCTGCAAAAAAATTGTAATTAAGTTTGACATTCCAAACTTGTCGAATCTTATCTTAATTAAGAACGTAAAAAATTCATTTCTAAATTTTAAAGTTCAACATATACAAAAAAAAAAAAAAAAATGCTTGAGTTTAAAAAATAATTATTATTGTTTTGTAACAGTTCCATCCAGAGACAATCTGACTTTGTGTAGAGTGTGTTTGAAATCCAAATCCAGCCCGCTGTGAAAATGGTGGTAAATCTTGGTCACATGGTCTGAAACGTCATAATTAAGCCACTGGTCTGACCGGTTAGGTCTGGAAAATAGCAATCCTTTGTGTTAATCTCGCAGTGCTGTAAAAAGTTTTACTTACTATCAGAACCAAAAAGGTGTGCCCCTGAATAGCATACAAGTTCCATAAGAAGAGGGGCACACCTTTTTGGTTCTGATAGTAGGCTACGTTTTTTTTTAATATTTCTCAATATTTGAGATACCTCCCAGATATTGATCACGTGGTACACGTGACGTCACAAAATATTTGAATAAAAAAAACGATATTTTGATCAGCTGTTCGATATTTGACTAAAACCAGAGAATTTTTTCTGGTTTCTCCAAGATATTTTTTCTGATATTGTGACGTCACATTCAGTGGAGGGGGTGAATATCTGAAATGGAACTGGAACGCGGAATGAATAAAAAAAACGATATTTTGAAATATCTCAAATATCAGATATCTGAAATTGGAATAAAAAAACGTAACCTTAATTATTACGGTAGAGATAACACGGATCAGCTGACCCAATGCTAAAAAAATCCCATTCATGAAAATTATGAAAAAAAATTAAAATGTTCTCCTCTACATCCCCTATCAGTAGCTAAAATATCAGGTATATAAAAACAAGCTAGTTTTCGAGTTATTAATTAATAAAGTTAATTTTTTTATTATTAACTTTATTAATTAAAAATTAATAACTCGAAAACTAGCTCATTTTTGTATACCTGATATTTCTAGCTACTGGTAGGGGATGTAGAGGAGAACATTTTAAATTTTTTTCATAATTTTCATGGATGGGATTTTTTTAGCATTGGGTCAGCTGATCTGTGTTATCTCTACCTTAAAAATGAATGATTTAATTTCAAAGTTCATTTTTAGTTCCCTGCTGACGCTAAGCTTCTGGTTGCACTTTCTAGTCAGACCATTACAGACCAGTATGACTGGGGAAATGACATCATTGGAGGGAAAATGGCCAACGGCTTGAACTGGCGATAAAAAAATACTTCAGTCCGGGCCAGCCCGATTTCAAACACATTCATAGTCTAAAACACAACAGTATACCCTACACATAATTATGATGAATGTCAATACAATCATTGCAGGATCACAAACAGAACAACACTTTTATGAATGAATGAACTAGACAGATCATAACACACATATTTTCTTTCGTCAATATTAAGGTAATCCAAGTCATTCACAAATATTAGGACGATCTACAATGTGAGATGTCTTCCAATAGCGTTAGAATTTTACTATTTCGTTGTATAATAAGCCATCATTTTAAAGTTTCTTAGAGCATATCCAAAATAACTTTTTAAATTTTTGTTGTTTTTTTTATTAATAGCCCATTCACACACAGTATTGTTTAGATATAGGAGCAAGTCAACAATGTCTTGAAGTCTCAATAGTATTAATTTTCATATTCTAAGATTTTAGGTGTGCCATGGTTAACTTTCTTCTACTTTACATATATGAAATCCTAATACCAAAGCAAATGCCTAAAATAATTATACAACATATGTATCATTTGATAAAATAATGAGTTTATAAATATTGAAAGTCATACCAAGTCATCAATTAACTAATCTAAATCTTTCAATGCTTGGAGGATGTGCCTTTCTATATATTCTACTGAACATCTCATTGTGTCAATTTCATTACATGATCTTGAATAAAATTATGAAAGGCTATAATATATAGACTAGTTAGTTATGTTCTTTGTCATTTTCAATTGCTATAACTGGCCAAGACTTAGGATACACAAATTTTAACATTTTTTATTTGACTTTTTAAGTCTACAACAAATAAAATTATTATAAAATCTTAAAGGCAGTGATTAATAGTTGTCAAGTCTTTGAATTGTGTAAAACATGTAAATATACAAGCATGAACACATTTTGAGGTTACATATAAATTTATATATTATTTTTTAAAATTAAAAACAAACAACAACGAAAAAAAAATAAATAATAAAAAAAAAAAAATGAAAATGAATGAATGCATGCATACATACATACATGCAAATGCATGCAAAGAGTTAAATAATTTACAAATTTTACTGTAATGTTAAACAAAAAGATTTTTCCCAACTAAGAGAAAAAATGTTAATCTAATACAAAATTTTGATGCATATTTTAGATGCCAATACTCATGAAACGTACAAACAAAAACTCCACATTAAAATGAAGTTCCAATTTAATTCTTATTTTTAATGTTTATTTATTAATTTTTTTTTTTTTTAATGTAATTTTTGTACCATGTAATACTTCTCAACACTCCTGTTTGAGTGCTACGTCTAACCTTCTAGTCACATGGAAAACACCAGGAAAAAAATTAAGATGAAACATAAAGGTGTTATACTATTTTTAAGTAATTTATGAAAAAGCATAAATTCCATAAAATAGTTTTGAAAAAGAAGAAGTATAAAGCAATAATATTAGTGCGTAAAAAAAAAAAAATAGAAACGCTGCCATTGCTGTAAAGCTGTATCTCAGTGTAAGTAGTGCAAAATGCAAAACTATTGAATATGTATAACATTTTAACCAGTATTACATATTTTTACATACACACATAAATTAACTCGCACACATTGAACTATTTCCTTCTTACAGAATGCACTTAGCCACTCAAACACTGCTCTATTCCAGGTATGCAAAATTAAAATTTAAGTACATTTGTACATGATCTTTATACCGTATTTAGCAACAAAATATTGCTAAATATATATTCCAAACAATCTCAGTTCAGTCACTAAAAATCCCTTGGTTTGAGCAGGTGAATAATGGCTCCACGCAATTGCATTGATGCTTCAGTTATCAAGCTGCAGCTGCATGATAGACAAGGACATTCTCTCCAAGACGGTTTGTGCGAAGTTGGGGATCCATGTGAAATAGATTTGCTTTGAGAGAAAATCCGTGCAGCTTTAAGAATGGCTGTATCTGAGGTTGCAGAGTGTCAAAGGAGACAATGTGAGATGGGATAGCAGACTCCGCAGGAAACTCTTTCTCAAGCCAACGCTCTGGATTCAAGAAGAATAACTCAGCCTCATCCACATAACTTGGGTCTTGTCTTAGATTTGGCTCACAAGTTAAAAAGCGCATTGGTACGTTCTGGTGCACATGACTGCAATTAAAGTAGAGTTAGAGATGATTGGAAAAAAATTACAAAACAAATCATCTAACCTTGCAATTATCAAGCAAATCAGTTTTCAAACTTGAGGTGCCTTGGCATCACCAACACGAAAGAAATTATTTTTCCTTACTTCTTGTTATTGAAGCCAAGTATCACTTGCAAATTAATTCAAGGGGGGAAGAAAAGAAGGTGCACTATTCATGTTAAGAAGAAAATAAATACCTGTAGAATGGAGTAGAGTGGCATGGCAACAGGAAGAGAATACTGGTGGAGTTTGTGCTTTTGACCGCTGCTGCAGACAACACCGGCATCACCTTTATGGTGCCTTGTTGGTGCACCCATCCAAAGTAGGCAGCAGGAGCTACACCAGCTACCAGTAACAGGATTGCAGCTACCCACAGCAGCACCCTGTCACAAGCATTCAGACACACGCATAAGCCAAAATACATTACATTAGTAGCATTAAGGGTAAGGTAACGCCACCAATGTTAAAAAAAATCCCTCACACAAAAATTCTGAAAAAAATTTAAAATGTTCTCCTCTACACCCCCTATCAGTAGGTAAAATATCAGGTATACAAATACGATCTAGTTTTTGAGTTATGAATTTTTAAAGTTGGCTAATTTAACATGGAGAAATGGAATTCCCATGTTAAATTAGTCAACTTTAAAAATTCATAACTCAAAAACTAGATCGTATTTGTATACCTGATATTTTAAATACTGATAGGGGATGTAGAGGAGAACATTTTAAATTTTTTTCAGAATTTTTGTGTGAGGGACTTTTTTTAACGTTGGTGGCGTTACCTTACCCTTAAGAAATTTACACAAATTTCTTCAACCAACCCATTAGCTGAACGACTCCACCGAGCCAGCCATTGCGATGAGATGTACAAAGCCATGGGAAGCAGTGGCAGCAGGAAGCGGAACTCCTTGTGTGGCAGCAGACTGTAAATAATAATTTATATCATCATTAATTAAAATAATGAAACACTCAATTCCTAAATCCTAAATCTTATTATTTCACCCGGGTATTGACTGTGCCGCATATATATTACACTATTCCAAATATTTACCGATGATAGTTATTCTAGCTGGTAGCTGGTGGTGGTATGGTTGTAACTAATGTGAAACACAACTCTACAAATTTCATCACAATTCAATGGTAATTTTAAATCTCTCCTAAAGTATTATAAATCTTAGTTTACGTGTAGATTCGACTGCACGCGGCAACCATCTTTTGCTTTATCCCATCCAGACATACGGCTAGACCTGTCTCGAAGCTAGGCGCAATAGAGTCTACAGGTAATCTAAGATCTGTTAGGCTGTAGTGGTACTGGCAATCCAGAAGAGATTCAGAATTATATTATATTTAACTGTACATTTGTAAACTTTCCATGCATTTTAAAAGTTAAACTATGTCATGTTAGTTCTCTAATTTTTCTTGAAATTTTTACTTTTATTTTGTAATAAGCAGTAAGGAAGTGGTAATAAGTCACACTGGAAAAGTTTCTCAAGCAATAGAAGGCCATGATGTCAATGAGTGGTTTCAGGATTACAGTAAATCATTATTATTACATACATACTGTACATACATAACATGACCCCAAATCCCTTACGGCATAAGCCAGCAGCATTATTACCTCGGTCGTCCTTAAATGGACCTCTACTGTACTTGAGTCTTACATATTCCACTTGCTTCTGAGATATCCAAGATATTCTTTTGCCTTCTGGATTCTCTATTGCACAACATACTTCTAACACAGCTGTTCTTCAAACATTCTTTAATCATATCCAACCAAACTTTTTTGGTCTATCTAATCCTCTCATTACTTCTATACTGCCTTAGAACACCTGTTTTGCGATTCGTTCCTCACTGATTCTCTCAGCATATGTCTAAACCACCATAGCATGCTATGTTCGTACTTGTCAATTACGTTTTCCTTCACTTCGCATTCTTTCAACACCCATGCATTTTTCACTCTATCTACTGTAAAAACTTGTTATTACGTAAAGTCAAGTGACCCAGGAAATTAGGTTTACCTTACATCGAGTATTACCTTATTTCAATTTTTTCCTATACCACACAATGCTACTTATTTATGACAGGACCACAATCTCCTTTACTCAAAATCGAGTTTTATCTAACAACAAGTTGCATAATAACGAGTTTTTACTGTATTATTATTACTGTATTTAGTTCTGTTGGCGAAGAAACTATTCCAGAATCACAACTGTACTGCCTGAAAACATTGTCTTACTTACCTATACACAAACACAGTCCAGGTTATGATGCAGAGCAGAGGAGTTTCAACATCACGCCAGTGAGCTTGCACAGTTTTCCATACGCCAAGTAAAAATGGTAAAGTTTGCAATCCCAGAACGACTGGAAAACCTTGGGTTAGGTACCAGTAATAAGGCTGAGAACCATAGAAGGCCCCTACTCCTGTCAATACATTTGCTTTTAAAAAGTTCCATGGTGTAAAAACAAGCCGATTGTAGCAGTAGCAATCAATGGATGTTGAAATAGCTGTCACAATTGTGCTGCAACATCCAACAATTGATATCACAGTTAGAAAAACAAAATTTTCAAATACATAAACTGAATTAATTTAAGGAAAGAAATAGGATAAACAATAAACCAACAAGCCTTACCACGATGAGATGTCCGCAGCAGGTGAATCTTGTTGGCACAGATAACACAAATATTTACAAAAACATAATTTAAATGTTGGTCAAAAAGTCTCAATAATTGTTTGTTAATATTTGTGTTATTTATGCCAACAAGATTCACTTGCTGCGGACATCTCAAACTGGTAAGACTTGTTGTTCAGACAGGGCTATCTTTTTCCTTAAATTAATATATCTAACCGCAATAAATAATATATTTATAATATAAATACATAAACTGTGAATTTTAAAGGGATAATTTAATTTAATTTAACAAACAACTAACACTGATTTTTTTATGGAAATTTCAATTTGTAAATGAAGTTAATATATATATACGTAGATTCTTACATCTCTTCAAAATAATTTTAAATTTTGATTGTAACTAATATTTACTGTGACTTCACAACGCATGTCACTTGTCTTGTTAATAAAGACTTTTATTCAAATGTGAATTTTGATTAGGTTTTCAGTAAGTTTTATACTCGGAAAATTTAACAAAAATTGAGAAGGTGGAGCATAAAAAACACTGTAAAATTTATCTGCCGTCTATCATTTTCTGTTGTGTTATCAAGAATTAAACCAGCAGTAGCGATATGTAAAACAAATATAATAATAACATATTTCTTACGTGATGACAAAAGCTTTCCCAAGAACTTGCTTCTTGTCAGGTGCAGTAAAGAAATGGTAGGCACACAGAGGTAGCCAGATTATAGCTGCAGTTGGACGTGTTACACAGGCAATAGCAGCAAACCACAAATACTTCATGGATCCAACTAAAACAATTAATAAATACAATGCACAATTAAGAGCTAAAACCGTAGTTGAATATCTTCAAATTGAGTAATATAAACAATTAACTTTACTCTACCTTTGCGAGCTCTTTCAGTCCAAGGGAAAACTCGTAAGGCCAGTATTGTGAGTGCAGTCTCAAAGGTGTTGATGAGGGTACGAGAACCACAGTAGAACCAGAACCACGAGGTGGCAAGACTGAAGGTGGCCCATTGCCCTTTGCTACCTGTCTGCTCACACACCCATGACCAAAAGTGTAGATCTGCCACAGCAGACAGCAAAGCCTGCAGTATGCGAGGAACCACTGTCTGTAATGCAATGATAAAACATCCTATAGATGAGCCTTAACTTAGCTACTAGTAAATAATGTAGTGGGTGTAAATAATAATGTTCACTGCAAATACCCAAGATTATTAATGTAACTAATTTAAAATATGATAACAAGCTGAGACATTTCTTTATGAGCCGTGCGTGGTTTAATAAAATTGTTACAAGCAAGTGCTGCTTATCAGTGTACACTGCAAAGTTAGTTACATCTCACATTATGTGTCTTCATGACTTAAGACATTACAAACACAATGAAACTCACGTTAAATATGTACCACATTGTACAGTTTTGAGTGTATAAAATTGGAATGCATTGATTAGATAGGAGTCATAGGAGAAACGATTTTTGGCCCACAACTCAGGTAAAAATTAATTCTAGGGTACAACCTTACCTTCAGGTGTTGGCTAGGTGTTTCAAGAGAAATTGTTCACGTCCAGTCATTTCCATCTCCTGCAAGGGTGGAAATGTGTTAAAATCAAATCTTGCCTAAAAATGATAAGAACTGAGAATTTGAAATAAAAAAATATTATTTGTAATTTAGTGGTGAATTTTTAAAGAATGAAACTACCCTGTTTCATCCCTAAACAACCTAAAATAAATTATTTTTAATTTTTTTTTTTTTTTTTTTTTTTTTTTGTCAGATTCTTGTTCCTCGTATTCAAATTTGTAAAAATAGACACCTTCAGTAAGGGGGTTGACAGAGTGGTTGTTTCACTCCTAATTCTTAAATTATGTAATGTTTTAAATGGTTTTATATTAATTTAAACGTGAGAAACATAAATCTGACAATTAAAATATTGTTTTGTTTAGGGATGAAACAGCGTAGTTTCATCTTTTAAAAACTCACCACTAAATTGCAAATATTTTTTTATTTCAAATTCTCAGGTTTGAGAATTTTTGGGCAAGATTTGATTTTAACACATTTTCATCCCTGCAGGGGGTGGAAATGACTGGACGTAAACAATTTCTTACGAAGTAAGTAACCCTTGCTTGGCCAACAACTGAAGGTAAGGTTACCCTAGAATTAATTTTTATCTGAGTTATGGGCCAAAAATCGTTTCTCGTATCTAATCATGTATTCTAATTTGATACTCTCAAAACTGTACACTCCATTCAAGAAAAAATGTCTGATTCTTCTAAAGTTGTGCACCTGTAAAGTAGGCAGCCCACATTGACCCCAGCATAAATAGCAACCTGGCTGACGTAATGCTCAGCATTGAAGGAGATGGGGGGGAGGGGAGAGGGAACTGTCGAGGTGAACATAGACAGGACAAGAGGGGAGAAGGGGGCTTGTAGTCTCTACTACATTGCTCAGATATGTCTTTCAGATACTGTTTTCACATAATAATTAAGAAAATGTTTCTTCAACTTCAGCAGCTCAACTTTATTTACAATGTATTTTATGGTTTGAATATGAAAATTAATGTAAATTCATACTACAGATTTCTTTTCATATCTCATTATTTATATAAAAGGTTGTCATGAATTTCTATAATAATTTATGAAATTACTGTATACAATATTATATACTGTATTATCCATCTTTTTTCATTTTAAATATATCGTTTTTAATTTTCTTGTTATATGAAAATGAATATAATTAGCTGAAATTCATTTAAATTAATTTGTCATCATGAATAATTGTACAGGATAAATTTTGTTTACTTGCATGAATATATATTATATAATATTTCTTCTTTTTATAAAGTTAACAATCTTTAAATTTAATGTTATCAATAAATTAATTAACAAATTGATTATAGTAAATAATTAATGTAGATATTCATTCAAATCATATTAGTTAGTTAATTGAATAATTATAAATATTGTTGAAGTAATTTATTTTACTACATCAAGTCCCTTCGTCTCTTCTATATGTTAATAATATTACACTTTTTTTAATTTTTGTAAAATTTTGATCACACATTTGTAAACATTCTATTTGCCTTGCATTTGGCTGTGAGCTGAAAATGACATTTTATTTCATCCTAGACAAGATTGTTACATATTGATAAGCAAGAGAACTTTATTTATTTCCTGCCAGGTAGCAGCAGACGGGCACACAAGAAGTTAGAGGGACAAAGGTCACCGAGCAATCGGTGATCAAGACGGTGTTGTCGGATTGCACTTGGCGGTGCGTCCCGATGGTTGCATAATTTTGTTCTGAATGGAGTGTACATAGACATTGTATGGTACTCACTAATGTTAGCACAGTGTCTAGCCCCAGCAGAGCTAAAACTTTGTATACTGCAGCTATAACTCCAGGGAAGAGATAGCTTCTTAGACCTTCTGTCCATTCCCAAGTTTTGTAGCCATATCTGAGAAATAAGTTAAGGAAATTCCATTGTACGAGAGCAAGAACTGTTGATAGGGTCAACTTAATCATTTTAATCAGATTAATTAATTGCCTTTTTTAATGGATTGCTGTATTTAGATTATTATAATTACCTTGTAATTATAAACAAAAATGCATAATTTATTAAACCCAAAAGTGAACACAAATGAAGTGTTAATAAAGAAAAACTACTTTATTTTTATTTATTGATTGATTTATTTTTTTTACTTGAAAGCATACTAGAAAATCAGATGAAGCTTCTGTACAGGGAAGGCAAAATTCATCTGTTCATCTGAATCCAACATGACATTTGATTTTTCACTTATGAATTATATTTTTAGTATTTTAATTGTAATAAAGCAAAAATATTTGCACAGGTATAAAGTGAATACTAAATACTATGAGGATAATGTGTATATTGTTAGAGTACCATACTAGAGAATAATCAGGAATTAAGAGGAAGACTGACAGAAGAAACAAAACAAAAATAATTAAGTCTTAAAGAAATTTAAGAAAGTATTATTAAAAAACAAGCATGAAAAGGATACCCAAACACTAGATTATGAGCAACTTCTAGAGACTGCCAATATTCATCTGGAACGTAAGCCGTTTGGACAGCCCATATTGACAGTAGTCTCAGCGCCAGAAATAAAATAAAAACTGTTGTACTCT
Organism: Siphlonurus alternatus; assembly: GCA_949825025.1. NCBI lineage: Eukaryota > Metazoa > Arthropoda > Insecta > Ephemeroptera > Siphlonuridae > Siphlonurus > Siphlonurus alternatus. Next base: position 34,076,637 of record OX463788.1, read on the forward strand.
TCATTGTGTTCTTCTAAAGCTGTAACAGAGCACAAAAATTAAGGATTACTAGTTTGTTTTCCGTAATAGGTTCAGAACGTTCCAAAACATCTGTTGAGAGTTCCATAATTTAGTTCTGAACATTCAGAACCATTTCCGAGGTGACCCAAAGTGAGTCAGCTGACTTCAAAAAAGATGTTCCGAGTGTTGCGAAGGCAAGCTCGCAACCATCAGAACAATGGTTAATTTTTTGGGGGGGGGGGAAGGAATTTGAAAAGTATGTTATAGTAAACCTGTGCGACCTACGTGGTAAACTGCTGAGGGAAAGAGCCAAGAAAAGGGGTAAAAAAATCACATGGAAGGAATCTGTTTATCTGCATTAAAGTTAATGAAGTATGAAAACGCATATTTTGATGAATTCTAAATTGACAATAGCCAGACATGTTTTTTTTTATTAATGTTACTATTGCAGAAATGAATAGAGGGTACTCTGAATTTTTTCAGATTTTTGTAAGCCCGGGAACTATTTTTAAACTGTAATTATTGAAAGTTCTGCAAGTTATTTTGGCCCCTCTGGATCCTTAAGGGGAAGCTGATTGATATAGTATGTAGTCCCATTGGATTAACATACATAAAATTTTCAGAATAATTGTGTGTCTGCTATCACACTATCATTTGGAAATTTTTTTGATGGACAGATTTTAGATAAATTCATCTCACTTTCCACCCAGTGCAGTGATTCACTTGTGTGTGGTTCCTCAGACTTTGGACATCACTTTAGTCCATTGATTAAAAAGTATATTATACCGGTAGAGGTGTCCGTCCTGACTGAGGTTTTCCACAGTGTCCTCAGTCTCATCTCAGTGAATGCTGAGACGCATAACAAGCCGTGACCACCATCCTTTCCCTCCTTTAATACGCCTTCACATACCCGCAAAGTGCCATAGAACGCCGTAGCAAAAATCAAGGTCCCCTTGATTTTCTTATGGTGCTACGTATGCTACGGCGCCCTAGCTGCGGCACGAATGCCGTAGCAATTTTTGAGTATGCATGTTATATGTGAAAGCTCCTTTACCCACTATCCATTTTTCACCCTCCTTTACCAATTACCTCGCCTCGAGCTTCATCAAGCTCATATAGGGGTGCATCTATGTAGGATACTGCAAATACATACTATACCGGTACATGATACTGTATAATATATATATTATATATATATATATATATATATATATATATATATATATATATCAGGGGCGGCTCGTGCCCCTTTTCCGTGGGGGTGCTGCCTGACATGGGACCCGCAGAACACCATGGGGGGGTTTGGGGGGCGGAGCCCCCCAATGGCCCGCCGCAGGCGCGATTTTTTTTAAGGACACGCCCCTTTTTTAGGGTAAAATTATAAAATTTGACAAAATCATATAATAATGCTCTCAACAACGAAGCAGAAATTATCTAAAATCAAAAAATGCATGCATTTTATTTATAATTTGTCATGACATGCACTTATGCGAGCCCTTTTGAAATCGTGATTGAATGTTTCAAACTTAATATAATATCCAATTTTTAATTATTTTTTTTAATTCATAAGTCCTTTCACGTGGTAAGAAACATATATTTATATAAAAATAAATATTGTTTTAAGCCCTTTTTTTTAAATAATAGTGTCAATCAAACTGCATTCAAACTGCATTGTTAATATGAAACCTGAATGTCTGGTATAATTTTTACGCAATGTATATAATGAACATCAAATAAATCGATCATGGTATATACAATATGTACAAAATTAGGCAACAACCAGAATCTAATATAAATTTTTAAAGACAAAATTTAATAAAAAAATAAAAAATGAAATTTATATACGAAAAAATTGCATTATTAAACATTATTTCAATATTATTAGTATTTATTTAATTGAGAAAAAAATAATCGTAATCCTGTTAAGGTAGAGATAACACGGATCAGCTGACCTAATGCTAAAAAAATCTCAGTCATGAAAATTACGAAAAAAAATAATAATAAAATGTTCTCCTCTACATCGCCTATCAGGTATCCGGCATTTTCGGTGTAAGACATTTCGGTGTAAGGAATGTTCGGTGTAAGCGTTCGGTGTACGGAACTTTCGGTGTAAAGAGATCTTGGTGAAAGGAAGATTCGGTGCAAGGAATTTTCAGCGTAAGGAAAATTTGGTGCAACGTTAATAAAACTGTTAAATATAAAATAATGTAATTGTTTTTCAATTTATTAATACTTTTTCTATTTGAGGTCAGAATTAGAAGAACTAGAAGAACTTATGCTATATATATCAATAGTCAGTACATGTTGTCAATATACACCGAACGCTTACACCGAACATTCCTTACACCGAAATGTCTTACACCGAAAATTCCTAGAATCCCTCTCGAGCGGTATAACAGATCAAAGATCCCAATTTTTTTATTATTGTTTTATTTTTTTTTTTAGCCATGCAATATTTCTTTGATTACTATAGCATATTTGCTGCTAAATAATGTACTGCCGGTACACGCAAACCCGGGAAAATAAGCTATATATTTTTCTCATCCTGGAGCAGTATAGTTAACGACGTTTTCTTATATTTTGTATACTCGTACACTTTTACAACTTGTTTTTGTTTTATTGTTTTATTTTTATGTTTGAATTTTCACATTAATGGTATAAAATGCTGTAGTGAATAATTAATAAATAAATAGCTCCCATGTATAATATATCGACTTATTCCTGGTAAACTTATAATTTATAATAAAATACATGGGCGCGATTCACGAACGAATTAAGTTATCCAGATTTCTCACTTAATTAATTCGATCGACGTTTAGTGCCATCGAGTTAGACTGGCGCTAACTGCGTGGTTAATAAGAAACCTGTTGTTGTCGTTGTTCGAACGTGAGATCTCACGATTGTTTACATGCATGCACCACTTAATTTTCAAAAGACAAAAGTGTTGGTTCTTTTGGGACAGTCATATTTTTATTAAAGTAAAATAAAAGTGCTGGTCTTCATTCCTCAGATGCTTCAATATATTTAGTCAATCTTTGTTAGTATATTCACTGATGAATGTAATTAAAATTTTGTTAATCTGCTCAATGAAACCATATTACAGGAAAGGTTTTCGAAGTGTTGTTCAAAATTATTCCCGCATGTCAAATACCACAAGCTCATTGGTTCTGTTGAACCAATGAGCTTGCGGGTACTGCCGATCGCACAGTCCCCGATCGCTCCAAAATCACACGGCTTGAGTGGGAGTTGAAGAGGAGGAGAATGAGGGTGGGAACACTGCTTTGGGCTACTGCTAGTAGTGGCAGTACCTTCCGCTGGGCAGCGCTGAGGGAATAAATTTACGCGGCAGCGGCAAAAATTTCATGATTTTAAATGTTAGAACTGATAAAAATTTGCTGGAAAGTTCAGAAAAATTATAGGATTATTTGATATTTCTAATTGTGTGTTTGTTCCCAAAATTTCTGGGGGGGCTGCAGTACCGCAGTACTATAGTACGAGCCGCCCCTGATATATATATATATATATATTATATCTAAATATATGAACACACTGTGATGAACAGTAATGTACTGTATGTATATAAATATGCATATGCATTATCGGTACTCTACATAAAATGGCTTTGTAATAAGATCCGTGGATGAGTGGAATCGGCTTCCGGGTCCTATCAAAAAATGTTCTGAAACACAGTTTCCTAGTGTTTTAAAGAAACACTATATTTGTAAAAATATTTTATGATTACACATTTATTTTGACACAAGCTTACAGCTAATGATTGTTTTTTTTCAGTAGTTATTATATAAAGGATTGTAACCACTTTTTAGTGAAATAGTGCCATCGGTGCTTTGATGCAATCCGCACCCTAATTTTTGTAATATATTTTGTATTTGTACTTTGGGTGAAATAAATAAATAAATATAATACCCGGTGTGTATGCATACGATAGGACGGGATGCAATGCATATAATGCATACCGCCCTCAGTCCCCAATCTCCCCACACGTGCTGCTTTAGCTGCTATGCATATATGCGCATGACCGTGTGGCATGACCAGCCTTGCCCTCCTACAAAGTCTATATAATGGATGAGGACCACACGCTAAGATTATCATATATGAACGATAAAATCACAAGAAATAAAATGTTCTTTACCCCAAACTAAACGTAGATTCAACATCAAGGCTTCCAATTTTCCCAGATTCTACCGGTTGGGATGATTTTTTAGCCAAGTATTATATGTAGTGGTCGAATCACCGAATGTTTCCAGCTAAAAATGTGTTGTGTTGTTGTGTCTGCATGTGTATATACTGTATGCATACGTACAAGTCCTGTATATTTCTTCAAGAAGCAAGTTCTCCACAGGTTCTCCAGTTCTTGACTGTTCTTCTTTCCGTCTCTTTGTAACTATTTTCCACTATTTTTTACTGATTTTATAATAACTAATGTGCATTTCCTAATGTAAAAAAAACAATTTTCATGAACATAGATGACGCCGTCTCCGCTCTTTGTTTTTGTTTTCTTCCTACAAGCCTACAAGCTTCATCATATCCTACGATCTACGATGTATTATATTATTCAAAGCGAACTCAGATTATATTAAAGCGTGTCACATCCAATTAGTAGGCCCTATACCACACTTTAGTTCAAAATATTGACGCTACGAGGTGACAGCGCTACTGACACGTACAAAACAGTTGAATTACGAAATTTAAAAAAATAATTGATTGATAAATAATTAAACACTGTTTTGATTTATTAATTAATTTTATTTACAATAATAATTAATTGATAAATATTTTGAAAATTTTTCTTTTTCGTTTTTTTTTTCAAACCGGAAATGCTTCGCTTTCCGATGCTTTCATGAAAAGTACGTGTCAGCAGCGCCATTGTGGGCAAAATAGAAAACAACGAGCATTGAATTTTCACAACCCAGCAACTTTAATTATGCGATACGCTTTAATATAATCTTAGTACGCTTTGATATTATTATTATGAATATTATGATATGAATTTGTAACCGCTAGATGGCAGGCTACTGCATAAACTAAAAAAAAAAAAAATGGAGATTTTTTATCAGCTGATAATTGTGGGCTGGGCGAGGACCGGCGAGGACCGCGAACCGCGAGGAGTTGGATTGGTGTACCATCAGCCGGTAAACCGTGAAAGTGATACAAACAGGCTAACAGCCCCTAAAAGCTAAAATTTGCTTCTCTGGTGTGTAAGTATTGAATTTTGCAATAAAGAGATAAAGACTTAGGTATAGTACTTGCTAGTGACTATACCTCTTTTGCTCAGGAGAAGGCCTCGAGGAATTGGTCTATTCACTATACACGAGTCCAGTACGTACTACACGTACGTACAGTATGTATGCATAATATAATAATATGCATAGCATTTACTTATTACAACAATATGATATATAGGGTATGATATGTATACCATATAGTATGCATTTAGTATTATTTTAAACCACTAGTATGCATACTGTACCTAGAGTACTAGTTCAGGTACTTCAGGTACTCTACATACTAGTAACGGCATGGTCTATGGGTCTCATCCTATGAAATAGATTTATTTAGCTCTCTCTAATAGAATATGTACATGGTAAAGTATATATATATATATATATATATATATAATATATAACAACATATTTTGTTATATATAAAATACAACATAAGAAATTAAAAGACATTTTCATACATTTAAACATTTTGTACATATTAGCATACAATAATGCATACACAAAATCCAGTTTTACTGTCATATTAATAAATGTCATTAAGAATAAATTAATTCTTCAAGAATGATATGCCTATATATTATTATGTTATAATAATTTATTTCATTATTATTGATGTTTCTTCCTACTAAATGGAAATTCTGATTTGAAAAATTCAATACATTTTCTGTTATACAAATTTCTGTTACTTAAATAATAATAATATTTACGCGGCAAATATAGGTGGCCTGCGAATGTTCACCAACTCTCAAAAGTTTTTTAAACAAATCGAAACTTTCCTCCTCAGCAACATCAGCTGCCAACGCATTCCACTCCTTCACTGTCCTGTTTATGCTTTTTACATTTTCGGGTAGGGAGTTATATAACTTTGTCCCACAGCTGAAAAATGAATTTTTAATTCAGTACTACAGTACTTTTTTTTTTTTTTTTTTACTTATTTGACAAAATAATTTTTAGATTGTCTTGTAAAATGAGAACGTACCTCACTAACTTCCTATTGTATCCTCCAATTAATTAATTTTTTTTTTTTTTTTTTTTAAATAACAAAAGTGTTTTAGGCACAGATCCACAACCAAATTTCGGAAGGAGGGGGGGGGGGGGGGAACTGTCGAAAATGCCTACATTGCCCAATGTATGCATATAGTATGTACAGTATCGTCGGGATTTTTAAAAATGCCTATTGCCTAGGAGTCAAAGATGTTGCAACATAACGGACTCTTTCATTTGTGATCAGCTGACATCATGATATCAATGAAAAACAGTGTTGCCAATATCAATGAAATCTATATGTTAAGTAAACTCTGGGCATGGGCATTCCTTGAGCCACTGACGGTACCGAAGGGGGTGTACCACACATTTATAAGGAAATTCTAAATCTCAACCTGCTTGAAACATTCAGGTACAGAAATGTTGCGACCTTTCTATGAGTCAACATATCTGTGAGTCGCCTCACCGACCTGACCGACTCATCTCTCTCTTGGACGCAACAGGTCACGCTGCTGCCAATTTGATATTCTTCCAAACATAACATATTACACTATACGTACTATGTTTAGAATTTAGAAGTTCCTTACGCCCCCATTGGTACAGTATGCGCATACTGTATATACTTAATTTTTAATTTTGTACATACCATTCAAATTAAAATGTTTGATCCAGCCATGTTCATAGATATTTAATTTATAGGCAAATCATTCATTTATATTTGAATGCAAAGTACAGTACAATACTGTATGAGTGTGGCAAGTTTCCTTAATTGTGTGTGAGAATGTGAAGGTGACATACCCACCCACCACCCATGCATTTTTGAACCTTAACTGAATACAGGTAATCTAGGTGCCAAACAATATGCCATACATAAGGTCCTTATAGATCCCTGCCTCCCCTATCTCCTCTCCTCCCTAATATGTTTTCCTGTGTAGTAAGTTAAATGTTAAATGTTGTTAGTTCTGAAAAAATCATGGCAAGCTTCATCCTGCCGATTTAATTGCCATGTTGATGAAGATTAGCTATTTGCTGAAGATTAGCGTTTTTTTAATTCCTGTGAGACATACACCCGTCACACAACATGCAATCAAAATAACACTCGGGAGTTTTTTAGGCTATAATAATTTAATAAATAGAAATTTACTGTAGTTGCCTATAAGATTATAATTTTATTTCAAACGTAAAAGGTTAGTGCCAATATGCAATTTCAAACTTGTGAACCGTACACATTTCACAAGTTATTAACATTTTGATACAATATACTAAAAAAAAAGTATTTATTTATTTATTTATTTATTTATTTATTTATTTATTTATTTATTTATTTATTTATTTATTTATTTATTTATTTATTCAAATTAAATACCAGTTGGTTCATTGTGACTACATACTACGTTTTTAGTTATATATATATATATATATATATATATATATATATATATATATATATATATATATATATATATATATATATATATATATATATACATATATATATATATATATATATATATATATATAGCTATATATATATATATAATATATATATATATATATATATATATATATATATATATATATATATATATATATATAGTTATCTATATACTACGCATTTGTTTATCCTCATCTGTCTTACGGTATTATTTTCTGGGGTAGATACTCAGAACAATTTAATAGACTTTTTATTTTACAGAAACGTGCTTTGAGAACAATATTATTTTTTAAAAAAAAAGACACATGTGTGTCGCACTTTAAGCGGCTTAACATTTTAACCTTGCCAGGTATTTATATATTAAATTGTTGTATGTATAAGCGTAAACATCCTGACCTGTACGTTCATAATAGTGATAATCATTCATATTGCACGCGGAACAAAGGCAAAGTTTCAGTTGAAAAGCACTGTTCTGCTTTGCTTGAAAAAAGTTCTTTGTACCAAACTGCAAAAATTTATGACTTCCTGCCAAAATCATTAAGAGAGATAGGTAGCGATGTTCTTTTTAAAAATAAACTAAAATCTGTGCTTATTGGCAAGGAATATTATTCAATAAAAGAGTTTGATTCAAACAAATTGCCAGAAAATGTATGTTGATAAGTAATTTCTTATTGATTTAACTTTTAATGAATAGATTGTATTTGTGTTATGTTATAACTTGTTATTGTTAGTATTTAGATTTATAAATGGTTAATTTTGCATGTACTTTTTATCTATTAATTTTCTTCTGGACGTGAATCATGTTGTGTAATGTACAACCAGCTATTCGAAAATAAATTATTATTATTATTATACAGTAGCTGAAAACAAAATAAACAACAACATATAACATCAAAATAAAGATACAAAACAATAATACATATAATATATATATATATAATTATTTTAAGCCCAACCGTGCTTACCCGCCAAAGTAAGAAAGAAAATTGACAGAAAATTTTCTTTACCTTGGCGAGTAAGCATGGTTAGGTTTAAATTAATTATAAAAATACGCTAACGTTCCGTAGGTTGAAAAAATTACTTTTCAATCATATATTATATATGTATAATATCCGCTCTGTAGTGTAGTGGTTAGTACCCCTGGCTCTGGTCCGAGAGGTCCCCGGTTAAATACCCGAACACGGCAGACTTTTCGTGACTTGGGAAGGGTGTGTGACTGATTACTAGATGATGGAGTGGTAGGAGGAAGGCAGCTTACTCTGCCTATACTCTATAGTACGCTGTCTATACTCAGTTCTGGGAGCCTAGTAAGCCCCAGCACAGTCGCAAGATAACTCTTACTGACAAGGCTAAATATCGACCTGGCCACACCCAAAAGGGTAAAATGCTGTCAAGGGTATTAACTTTATTATTTATTTTTTATAATTTATGCAAAATAATTTTAATAAGTGTAATGATTACAAAAAAAAAAAAAAAAAAAAATCAGAAATACGAATTAACCAGGGACCGGATGCACGCGTTTTTTTCGTGCATCCGAGATGCGCATCCGGATGCAAATTAATTTTTCGTGCATCCATGGATGCGCATCCAGATACAAATTTATTTTTCATGCATCTGGGATGCGCATCCGGATGCAAATTTATTTTCCATGCATCTGGGATGCGCATCCGGATGCATTAATTTTTTCCCGTGCATCTGGGATGCACGGATGCGGATGCAAGCCCATTTTTGCGCATCCGTGTGCATCTTGCATCTGCATCCGCATCCGATCTTTGGTTTTTATAATACACTTTGTTTCTTGCAATTTTAAACGACAAGTGGCAAATAAATGTTATGAAAATGCGTTGTGTTAAAGATTTATTTAGAGGCCATTAGCAAAAAACCTGATAAAAAAGGAGAAAAAAAAGTGTTAAATGGATGCAAATTTATTTTTCGTGCATCCGTGGATGCGCATCCGGATGCAAATTTATTTTTCATGCATCTGGGATGCGCATCCGGATGCATTCATTTTTTCCCGTGCATCTGGGATGCGCATCCGGATGCATTCATTTTTCCCTGTGCATCTGGGATGCACGGATGCGGATGCAAGCCCATTTTTGCGCATCCGTGTGCATCTTGCATCTGCATCCGCATCCGCATCCGATCCCTGGAATTAACACATTCACTTTCTTGTTGATGGAATTCTTAGGAAAATAAGTAAACAATTGTCTCTTAAAAATAGGAATGTTAGTGATGATTTTAATTTTTTTAGGTGCCAGGACAATGGACAACATACATGAAAAAATTTTATTGCAGAAAGGAATAGAAGGTACCAAGTTATGCTACTCTGAATTTTTTCAGATTTTTTTGAGTCCGGGAACTATTTTTAAATAATTATTGAAAGTTCTGTTACTTCAGTTGGCACCCCTGAATCCTTAATAAAAAGGATAGAGAATGGATGCCTACTGACGCATCCAGGGGGCGTGGCCGCACTTTCAATAATTATTTAAAAATAGTTCTGGGTCTCAAAAAAATCTGAATAAATTCAGAGTAGCATAATTTGGTACCCTCTATTCATTTCTGCAATAAATTTTTTTCATGTATGTTGTCCAATTATATGATACTCAAATTATGTATAGTATGTAAGCAGTATTAATGTATCTTAAGTGCAAATGCAATATGTACACCACTGGTGTTTAATAAATAAATATTATTATTTTGAGGTCTAATACAGACAGTAATATTGATGGTCAAGTCTATTAACCATGGTACAATAAGTGATTTCTAGTAATCTGCTAGAATAATAAAATTACTATTAATTACTAGCATATTCATAGAGGCATCCACTTTGGCTGAGAGAGGGTGGTTGGGTATGAAGCATGGTCAGCATGACCAACACTGCATGTCAGCACTGCTATTAGATGTCTTGCTAGCTTATATAATTGGTTCGTTCAGTGATTGTTGTTTTGATTTGAAGTATCCAGACTTAAAGGAAGTTTCAAGAAAATTTCTTCAATGCCTGTACTGTGAATTTGAGCATTACATCAATAAATTACTGACTTAACTTAATAATTCCTGAATATCAAACAAAGACTAATTTACTTTAACAGTCCCCACACCCCACTCCTTCACCAACACACATACATTTTCTGTTCATGCCTCTTGTCAAAGTTTCATAATAATGAAGACCTGGACTTTTCTTTATTGGATCCAATAAAGAAATCAAATGTGAAAAAAAAAGAAAGAGAGAGAGAGAGAGAGAAAATGAAGTATAAAAGCAAAATAGAATTAGTGAAAATCTTAAAAAAAAAATAAAAAATAGAAACTTGGTAACTTTTTAATGTAAAATTATCTTGCAAGTCCTAATTTACAACACAAGCTGATACAGTACAGTAATAATAATTGTATTATTCATTGTGTTACAGTCAGCAGTATCAAGTCAGGCCAGTGACTGTTCAGTGGGGATGAGCAGCGCAGGATTAGGGCGTTACATAACGCTTGCAGGGGCGGCAACATCATATGCTCGCCGCATCACTCGCCTGCGTAACCGCATTCTTGGCGAGGTTGCTCGCCCCACTCCCCTGCAGAGTCAGCGTGTACTGAAACTGCTGAGTGCCAAGCCCTTGCAGAAAGAGCCTGAAGTTGTGAGCTACTACCCTCGTCACGTCGAGACCTTCCAGCTAATGTTAAGACTCAGACACTACGGTCTCTTCCGGTGAGTACATAGGCCTTTTAGTTGGTTAACTATCATTCTATTTTATGTAAAATACAATACTCTGTAGCATACCATACTACCTGTACCAATTAGTCCAACACTATTTACTGAAGTACAATACTGTAATATAAGGATTGTAATGTCATAGACAATACTATACAGTTAATATAATATATGCATGAAAAAAGAAAATTGAATGGCATAAGTGAAGGCTGGAATATCCACTAAGTGTTTGTTTGCCAAGCTCATTGAGCTCGCATGAAAGGGCTGCAAGAGGCAACTGCTAATCCGAGCACAGATGAAATGTCTCACATATACCCTTCTCCTCTCTGCTGCTGTTTCATATTTTATGCTGTGTTGCCACATCGTGCGACCTAAAGCTTGGCGGGAGAACACTTGGTGGATACTCCAGCACTCACTCGCTCAGTGTCCCAATCTTTTTGATGTTAAATGTCATTATAATTTTTTACTCGGTAGATTGTTGACAATATGCAAGTCATCTAATATTGTCTACTAGAAACACATGAGCTTTATGACTTGGTGTTAAGGTTCAAATTTCTAGTACAAAAATAATTTGTCAAGTGCAAGTTAGTCACGATCAGAAGTAAAATTAAAAAAATAATAATAATAATCTTTATCTTCAACATTCACCATTGTTACATCAAGTCTCTAGATGTAAAATAGTAACAAATTACTTACCCATCAAGAGACTTGATATGACAACAATAACAATGATCAAGTTTTTCTTTTACAAACTTTCAATTCAAAAAAAGTGCTCATGACTTTTGTATTGTTTACCAGCAATATTCACCTAGCATAGTGTACTTTCACAATGTAATAAGACTGTGTTGAAAATATTTGGCATATATGTATATTACTGTATATATTATATGCAAACTGTGCTTATAACTTGTTCATTTCTGTCATAAAATGAGCAAAGCTAGTAAAGATGTGGATTTCTTAACGGTACGAGCTCATTCTAGGCTTATAGTGACATAAGTGTATGGCCCCCAATCTAAATACAGTGTATGCATAGATTTTGATGTGGCTCTGTATTGGATACTATCAAGACATTATTTCATTTTTCTTTTATATTTATTTAAGAACAGTAGGGAGTAGTGCTGGCAAAAATGCCAGTTGTAGTGAATATCAAAGTGGTAGCGAAAAAAGCTTCAAGTCCATTGTTAAAATATTTCTCAACATCCTCCAATTTTTAGAAAAATAGCTGGATTTGAGGCTTTCCTAAATTATTTTGCCAAAGGACTAGAAGTTGTTATACGACCATAAAAATGTTATTAGTTATCAAAAACCATCCCAGATGGAGTGTCATTGGCAACTCGGTAAATTCAGTACAGTTTATGATTGTGTTAACTGAACACTCCCTTGCCTACTTCATATTCATGTATCTTCAGAGCAGTGGTAAGCAGCAGTAGAGGAGAAAGTTTAAACTTTTGCAATAGAGGCTTCAAGTTAGCGCGTCATTTGTGTTAGCTCATTTGTGTGCTAAGGTCCATCTTGCACTTGAAAATGAAGCAAAGTTTTTTTTTTTTTACTTTTCTCGGTTATATATATGACGTAAAAAATCTAATTCTTCAATTATCAACTTATTTTTCAGTTTGGATCAATGTTCCGTTAAGGTTAAGGGCATTGGGTGTAGCACCGGTAGTTGGCAGCACTGACGTATCTTCACCATGTTAATTTTTTATCATTGCTCCTCGGTGTAATTTTTATGCTAGAGCTAAGCTGATTGCTGTAGTATCAAGATAATTAGTAGCCCAAGTGCACAATTTGGCTAAATAAAGCCTGATTTAAAGAAAAGTATTTTTTAGTAATTTTTTAAATTTACATGCATTTTTCTAAAATATAAAAAAAATACTTTTCTTTAAATCAGGCTTTATTTAGCCAAATTGTGCACTTGGGCTACTAATTATCTTGATACTACAGCAATCAGCTTAGCTCTAGCATAAAAATTACTCCGAGGAGCAATGATCAAAAATTAACACGGTGAAGATACGTCAGTGTTGCCAACTACCGGTGTTACACCCAATGCCCTTAAGGAATTTTCCCTAAAAATCTTCTTGATAGTAAAAAATTTTATTTAGTTTTTTTTTTTTTTTTTTTTTTACATAGGTTTAGATAGGATAGTGGGAAGACCAAAATATCACCTGACTTGAAGCCCCTATACAGTATGCTTTATAATTGAGATCCCCCCTCCCCCCCCCCCCCACGCGAAAAAAAATGAAGTGTCGGTAATAATAATAATAATAAAACTGTGGGCATCCAGCTACGGGATGAGCGTAGGCTCTTCTCTGGCTCGTGGTACATGTCCCCCCGCGCTCAGGAAGGACATGCGGGTTGGGGGTTGCCTTGCGAGTGTGACCTCTGGCCCGTAGCCTGTGGTTCTTGAACCACAGGGCGGCCAGGGCATTGGTTTGGGAAGCCCAAGATGCATCCCCACCTCTAAGTGCCCTGGTTAAAGGCATCCAGCACCCAAAAGTGCTAGCGGAAATGTGTCCCACCGCGCCTAGGAGAGGACCTGCCCGAAAGGCTGTGTGATGGGCTATTTGCGGGTGGACCCGGGAAGCCCTCATTGCCCGCAGCTGAGTAGGAGACGCTGGATCGTAACATCACCAACAGGATCAGCGGGCGCCTTCATCTTGGCCCAATTGGGCCCGGTGCTGGCGCTTAAAAACCCCAACTAAGTTGGGAGTTAAATCAACCATAATAATAATATTTATTTATTTGGGATCAATTACATTGTAGGGAATAGGGGAAAAAATAAATAAATAATAGCAACAACATAATAACCCAAATTGGTGAATATAATAGGCTAAGGAGCCTATACACATAGAGCGAACATCATTCACCACACATCAGAAAAACTGCATCGTCAAAAGTTGTGTATATATATATATATATATATATATATTTAAAATAAATATTTAACACATAAAAATTAATACATAAAACGTACAAGTCAATATCACATGATAGAATCAGACAGGCAGTGGAAATCTTACAGCTTCAGGTAATGCATTGTATGCCTTTTCAACTCTAGGAAACAGGGAAGACAAGTACACTGCTTTGCCCCTAGGTGTAACTAAAATAGAACTTTATTATATTGAGTTGGAATTCTAGTTTATGTCGAGTTTAATGCGATTCTGAGGGATATTCTTTTAAATAATCCTAGAGCAACATTATTTTTCTGATTAAGTTTCTTCGTAATTATTAAGAACTTTCTCTCAACCCTCTACTATACTCTGCATGATGTCAAATTGTTAAAATTGCAAACGACCTAATGAGGGCATAAATCAATATGCAATCAATGAATACACACACACACATATATATATATATATATATATATATATATATATATATATAGAAAAAAATTATTTAGTCCCTTCCTAGTCTTACTAGTTGTCATTTGCAGATCCTTCATAAACTTAAAATCTGCAGGAACATAAGAATTTTAAGGGCATTTTTTTTTTTTTTTTTTTTTATGTGCAATGGACAACATACATGAAAAAATTTTATTGCAGAAATGAATAGAAGGTACCAAATTATGCTACTCTGAATTTTTCCACATTTTTTTGAGACCCGGAACTATTTTTAAATAATGGACAACATACATGAAAATTTTTTATTGCAGAAATGAATAGAAGGTACCAAATTATGCTACTCTGAATTTTTTCAGATTTTTTTGAGACCCAGAACTATTTTTAAATAAATATTGAAAGTGCGGCCACGCCCCCTGGAGGCGTCAATAGGCGTCCAGTCTCTATCCTTTTTATTAAGGCTGCAGGGGTGCCAACTAAAATCACAGGACTTTCAATAATTATTTAAAAATAGTTCCGGGTCTCAAAAAAATCTGAAAAAATTCAGAGTAGCATAATTTGGTACCCTCTATTCATTTCTGCAATAAAATTTTTTCATACAGTATGTTGTCCATTATTGGAAGTCCTGCGATTTCAGTTGGCACCCCTGCAGCCTTAATAAAAAGGATATAGACTAGACGCCTATTGACGCCTCCAGGGGGCGTGGCCGCACTTTCAATAATTATTTAAAAATAGTTCTGGGTCTCAAAAAAAGCTGAAAAAATTCAGAGTAGCATAATTTGGTACCCTCTATTCATTTCTGCAATAAAAAAAATTCATGTATGTTGTCCATTAATGTAGCTCTGTCAGGTGCAACTCTGACAATGTTCACAATTATTTATATATTTATTTATTTATTTATTTATTTATTTATTTATTTATTTATTTATTTATTTATTTATTTATTTATTTATTTATCATTTCACCACAGCATTTCATACCATTAATGTGAAGTGTCAAACATAAAAATAAAACAAGTTAGTTAAAATAAGTTAGTCTTGTATTCGGTGTTTTTTTATTGCTTCTATTAATATGTTAGAAATACCAGCTCTTTTTTTCCCTAACAGCTATACACGCATGAATGCAAATTATGTAAACAATTATCTTCCTAATATATTACTTTATTTAATCTCATTTGACCACATGTCGTCAGAACATTATTTCCTGACGAGCTGGCTTTTCCAAACAGGTAAACTTATTATCGCTGTGAGTTTCCCCTATCTCTCTCTGCATGGTTTCTAGTCCTGGATACGTTTTAGTTCACAGGGCACCGTCTTATTTTTTTTTTAAATCTTGTCTTTTTGTTCGGGGGGCGGGGGAGTGAAAAAACTACTGGTTATTGAGTTTTTTTCCGTTTACTTTTCATGTAACATGCACGTGGTTTGAAGACTTTGAAGATTTAAATTCCGTGCAGTCTGTACTTCGATAGCGGCCGATCGTTAATACATACACTGTATAGTGTATACGATCTCAGATACGTAATTAAGTAATATTCGATCCACTTTTCGTCATCTCGAATCCATTTAGCTTCAAACTCGAGAAGGTCAGTAGCGCCACAGTGCGCATTAATATATATATATATATATATTATTAGTCTTTTATTAAACACAAAAAGTGTACATACAACATAGTATTACAAATATATATTCATTATAAAATAACACTGTAATAGAACACACAAAACACACATACAAACCATATATAATAGTTACAGAATAATAGAGAATGATAATAAAAAAATTGAATTGATAATAAAAGAATATAAAATAAAATAACAGATGATATTAACAGCCTGTTACATCATAATATATCAAATATATAAGCACATATATAAAACAAAATATGACATAGAAAATAAATAGAATAAAAAACTTATTGCTCAATTGCTATTCAAAATATAGACTATATGAAGTCTCCCTTGGCATAATCGCTGATAGATTTAATTCTAGATTTACAGATATTTAAATGATATTGGCTACAATATTCATTACATAATTTACATACACAGGATTGTTCAGCTTTATGATAACCAGAGCATTTACAGATTAGATGATGGAAGCCGTGAACAGCTTGGCGAGTTAAGACATTTCTAACATTGGATCTATCCAATTGGGGCAGACACCAATATTTACTTGTCATAGCATCAGTGCTGTAAAACTCAGAATTAATATCCTGAGCTTTTTGATTCCTGACAGCTAGAAAATTGGAATATTGTTCTGTCATTGGAAGTTTAAACATTTCTTTGATTTCTGTAATAAAATAATTGGAATCTATCAGTTTATAGGCCAGTCTAGTTTCGGTAAATTTTGACAGACACAATAGTCTTTTAACAAACATAGCTTTTACTGATTCTAATTTATCAAAGTCGGATACAGATAAATGAGGCCATACGATTTCAATACTATAAGTGGCCACAGGGGCGACTTTTAAATTGAATAGTTTGAGCCCTGTTTTGACGGATAGACCAGACAGACCTGAGATAGTGTACATAACAGTGATAGCATTCTTACATCTTTCTGTTATATGTCTAGAAAAAGAGAGCCCTGTCATTTGAAGTACTATGCCGAGATATTTAAATGATATATATATATATATATATATATATATATCACATATATTTAACCTGGTGAAAAAAGTATGCAATTTTTATAAAAAATAATGAAACGAAATTTAAACTCGAAATAAGTTGTGACAATTTATTTATTTATTTTTATTTTATTTATTTATTATTATTATTATTTTTTTTTTTTTAAGTTGAAGACAAAATCCAGATTTAGTACTCAAATTACTGAATTTGGTATCAAATTCTAGTATACTAAATATTTTTAGGCTAATTATGCTAAGTTGCTCCTACTGTGTGTGTATGATATATTATGATGTATATTTATGATTTTATTATTACGTATTTTTTTTATACATTTATATTATGTGTGTAGTGATAGGGGATTAACCCATTATAGCCCAGCGTACCCATATGGGTACATTTTGGGCCGACCCCTAATTGGAGGTATGGGAGTTCCTCAGGGTACTGACATTAGACTTTTTAGGGTATGATAAACGGAATTTGTCAAATAAATTTTCAGGGTACTTGGTTAAACATACAGGTCATCTAAATATATGAGGCATGTATCCTGAGGGCATATCAGGGTCCTCAGGGTACCCTGAGGGAACAGGTATAAGCCCATCACATAAAAATCTGAAAAAAATAATTTAGACCATTAAAAATATGAAATTTAAAATGGTGATACTGAAAGGTCGTATCCAGCAACCTTTGACCCTGAATGTAACCTGAACATTTTCAATTTAAAATAAAGAGCATTTTAAATGTCAAATTCGAACTCGCAATGTCCAACTTAGTAGGATTTAATACTTAGTATGTCTCTGTGGTGTTATTTTGGACTTGACCCTTTTTCAGGGTCAAGAAGACCCTGACCTTGGTACTATCATAGAAAATTGAGTGATACATCTTTCTATACTAATTTGACCCTTCTGAATTCATTTTTCAAGTTATAAATGCTCTAGAAGCACATTAAAAGTATTTCAGGGTCAACTCAGGGTCAAGGAGGAAGGACCTTTTCAAAGTCATATTTGGTTTTGAAGTGTATTGAAGTAACCATATCCAAAATTTTGACAAAAATTCTAGACATTTTTTGCTCCGAAAACCGTTGCACCCTGGAGCCCTTCCTGACCCTGAAAAAGGGTGTGAGACATTTCAGGTACAATATTCCTAAAGAACAAGGTTGGTCCTATGCCCTGTTCAAGTTTAAAAGCTCTAGGTCAAAAAAGAGGCCCACAATATTTTTTCAAAGTTAGTCAATTTAATGGCCAAATTTTAGTAGAAAAAAGGCTGGGCTGTAATGGGTTAAGGTGCCATTATATAATATAACTTATTTATGGTATAATTTTGTCTCCCTCATGTTTGGCCGGGATCTACATTTGATAATTTTTATTTTATTTAAATTAATAGGTTCTTGATTGCATGGTTGAAGTTTGTGTCAAGGCCTGGTGGTTCACTGATTCATGGTCGCTGCTGCTGCATATAATTCAAAGCGGAGGAGACGTCAGCGGGAGATCGGGAGACGACTTTTACCAGGGCAGTCTCCTACAGGCCGTCTCACATGGATTTTCGACTGTCATCTCTGATATTAGTCGGCCGGATTTTTAAAAGTAAATGGGCCCTCCGTGTAAGAAAATATTTATTTTAAAATATTTACGTGGAAAATTGAAAGTAAATTGTAGTCTGATGTACATGAATTATTTTTTTCTACACACTGTTATTTTTATTTATTTGATAAATATCATACTTTTCGAGAAAAACGCAAGGCGGGAACTGAGTTATAACTTATAAGTCTAGTAATATAGTATGACGTCACAGAATATCAAAACCACAAATAAACAGAAAATCAACATTCATAAATATTTTGATTATAGGAATTAACTTGATTTGATGTTAAAATAATGTAAATATTCACATTAAGGTAGAGTCCAATTCCACAGTCATGCAAAATATATATAAAGTCTATACTACGTCATCGCTTTAGAAATGGGCTTAGACTTTTTTTATACTAGTCGTCCGGTTTATAAAAGTCATATTTAAACGTATTAATATTATTTTTGTGGGTAAAAAAAAGTTGTTGAGCAATATTAGACTCTATGAGCATTTACTTACTTTTAATTTCAAATCTCTAGATACCGTGAAATCGCCATAATCCGGGCGCAAAGTGAGGTCTCTCTCCCGTAAGAATGCATGTAAACCGGCTGCTCAGTCGGCCGACTAATAAAAAGAGTGGTGGGGGGTAAGACGGCCTGTAGCAGACTGCCCTGCTTTTACATATATATTTTATTATAATTATTTAAAATTTAAGGTTGGTGATGAAAAATTTGATCAATCCATATTCCGCATTTTTTATTCTTTCATTTCTAGCAAACATGGAAACATTGAATGTCTACATCGGTATTAATGCACATTATAACGTGCTGCCCGTATAATTTTGTCGTCAAATCAGTAATCTATTCTTTTTTTATTTTCTTTTTTTTTTTTTTTTTATTAGTAATTTTCCTTCTACACCAATCAAGATTACATTTCGTAGTCTTATCGATTAAAAAGTTACATAATATATTATATTCTTCAAGACCAATAACTTTAAAAAACATTATAATTTCCAAAACATTTTATTTTATTTGTTTATTTATTTATTTATTTATTTATTTATTTATTTATTTATTTATTTGTTTATTTATTATTTTTAATATCTATAATATAACAATTGTTAGTATTTTTTTTTAATTTAAATATTTTTTCAAATGCAAAATTATTTAACATATTTATAATTTTATAATCAAACAATATGTATCATTAATATCTTATTGTGATTAAAAAAAAAACAAAAAAACAAGCAAACCAAAAGCAAAAAGAATTTTTTATGTTTCCAATATCCCTATGTCCATATTTTACTTGAATTTTTCTATTAATTTATTATGTTTGAATATTAAATTGATTGTATCATAATAGTACATACTTTATTAAAAAAAAAAAGCTACTTGCTTCTAATTGTAATAAAATTTAATTTATATAAGTCGCAGTGGATTTTACGAAACAAAATTTGAAAATGAAAAGTATATTAAAATTAACAAATAGAGCATCAGTTGACTTTTTAAATTTATAAAATGATTGATTAGCGTATTTAAAAAGCATGTTATTTTATGTACGTACATAAAAATATAATAGTTATACATTTCCTTATTACGCGACAACGCAACTCTGTCTACTACGTGGGCCCCTACTGTTTAAGTGTCATTATAAAATTCAACTGTAGCAGCAGTAGACTGATTTGTCAAGGGCTCACGGCCTTGTGTCACAGTCAGTGTCAATGTCGGGTCCAGCCAGCAATGGCATGTGCGGCGAGTACGTTGAAAATTACGCATTGTATATTCATGCTTGCAGAGCTGGCAATCGACAATGTTTGGCTACAAGTAGCAAATGTTGTTCCCTATTCTGTCACAACTCCAGCCTCCCATCTATTCCCTATATAGCAATTTCTTTTATCAGGCCTATGGTTTCTATTTGTATAAATATTAAATAACAATTCAAATTAACATGACAGTATAATATATATCATTTGAAATGTTTATATCAATATTAAAATTCCGAGATAATTATGTTTAAGTTTTTGGAATATTTTTGAAACTGAACATTCAAAAGTTAAGTTCTTACCTTGTTGTCTTTAATTAATTTATATATTTATTTACTCCTTTACTGGAGTTTTATATAGGAAAGTTAGTAAATGACACTCTTAAATATAGTCAAATTAACGTTAAGTTTATGAATTTATGATTATTACATAATAATCATAATATTAATCTCAGACTAGAACATATCGAGAGCATACTGTCTATTATAGTATACTGCGTACTGTACTATACCTATACCTCGGGACAGCATGAACTCTCCTCCCCCCCCCCCCTCTTATACCGGAATTGATGCATCAATACTCCCAAAAAATGCAGATTTGCAATTTTGTGGATGTAAGAAGAGCATCCATGTCCTATCTCACCGCTCCTCTTCAAGAAGTCAATCGCATCTATCAGAGCAAGGTTCGTGGGTACCATGGTGTACACTGAATTTGTAAAATCAGATGCAGGTTGGTTTTATTTTCAACTCTTACCGTGTATTGTTACAAAACAAAAGTTACATACAAATTGCACATTTTGTGATCATGCAGCCAATTAAACAGGCTATTGTCTTATCAATCCGGGTTGCTTATCGGTAGCGATAAAGTCTTACATTACAGGTTGCTTACTTCACAGTTCGCTACTGTATAAAATGCACTGAAATTTACATACTTGAATTGTATGCACTGTATGTATGTACATTGCATATGATATATATAATAATATATTATTTAGTAAAAAGTGTGAAATAATTGAAAATGCTGATTATATTATTACAGCAAGAAATGCAAGCGGACATTAATTAATAAATTATAAAATATGCATTGTTTCACCCTGCAAATTTCTTATATTACAATGTAAATGATTTTGTGCAGAGGTTATGTGGAGGAATGGAGTCATAGGACCAAACATCACCTAAATAAGGAAATTATTCTATTCTATTGTGGTGAACATAGTATTTTTTTATACATTTATATTTTCCGGGGTGACGACTGCATGTACTGGATCTAGCGTAAATTCTAACAATGATGCAAAGATAATGTTCAATGTTTGTCAGTGTTTCAGCTAAAGTTGGCTTAGTTTTGTCTTAAAAAAATAAAAATAATGTGCCCATATATATATACGTTGGTCCTGACGTAATTAAGGTTGACTTTGACACTGACATTGCTTTCCATATATGTATATATACTACAGCTGTGTCATCTCAAAGCCAGGCAGGATCTGCGCTTTGCAATTTGAAGCCTATTATACAATACGCACCTTGTAAGTTGAAGTTAGACTACCGAATTATAACAAAAGAACAACAAGTAAATGTTCTGCATGCATAGAAACTTGACAATGGCAAGAAACTGGCATGTGTGGCAGAGCAGGACCTTCTTTATATACATAGAGCAGAGATTTCATATGGCATGCAATTTGTTCCTGGTCTCCTAAAAACTCAACTTGATCTGAAACTTGCATGACTCGAGGTTATTGAATAATTGACACAGTAAAGACTTAATTACCATTTTTATTCCTTTAGCATAAAAAGTGTTACAAAAATTAACAAAATAGGAAGTGACCATAAAACAAGACCTTGATAAAGGGGTTCTACTAGTAGAAAGTATTTACAGAGGACTTGGTGTGACGTACGTCAAAATAAAGTATAAATGTAGTCGATCTGTCACTAAAAAATTTCTAGGCCGAGTTCATTGTCCAACATTTTATCTCGTCTTTCTAGAAAACAATGTTTTCAATTATCTAAGATCATGCCTTTGGTGCTTGATATATTAAATTGCAAATTGCACCCATTGGATTCACTAAATCACGCATATTGCTGATGAAGTCATAATTAATTGCATGCGTTTTAATTATTTTGCACTCAGCATTGTTATCACATCATGACGATCGATCAATTGACGAAGGGACGAGCCGTGGTCCATGGTTCAAGAGGAGTCGCAAGGAACCCAGTTTTATTATCTTAATTAATGTGCTGTCTCATTGAAAAAATATATACTTTTTTGTGTTATTAGAATATTTTTTATGTTATGATAAAATGAGGCGCAGGGAAAAAACAGCAGAGATTACGTTACGTTTATTTTTTTTTTCTTTTCTTTTTAAATTGCACTATACAGCGTTTGCTTGGCTTTGTAGTTGTTTACATTCAGCAGTAGGTACTGAGAGGGAACTGGAATCACTTGATTTATTCCTCCTAATTTAACATATTTTTATTTTTTTTTAACAATAATATATACGTAAGAAATAAAGAGTGCGTTTGAATTCACGGGCCAGCCCGGGCTGGCCCGGGCTGGGTAAAATGGCGGTGACCTTATGAAACGTCATAATTAGTTCCCAGTCTGTCCGCTAGGTCTCAGGCGCACTGTAGAGTCCGCCCGCGTCAGCCTGGGCCAGCCAGGAAGTGACGTCATGAGAGGAGGAAAAATGGCCGCCGGGCTGGCCCCACTTGACGACAAAAAACGCTTCAGCCCAGGCCAGCTCGGGCTGGTCCGTGAATTCAAACGCACTCAAATATACATAACTTGAACATATACATTTTTTTTATTTTACCTAGTTTCTTTATCATTATTTTTTGTTGTGCCGTTTCCCCCTCGTATTCAAAATTTCGCGGGGAAAGCAATGGTCGGTGATTGGCTGATTTTTTTGAAGAATCTTAGGGTCAATATCAATGCATAATAAGTGTCGTAAAATGGTCATTATTGATGTGAAATTTGTAGTCGATTTACATTTTATTTAATGATTTATTGTATTTTTCACAGAAATCATTGGCAAATATTGTATTTTTTTCCATTTACTTGACATTTAAATATATTGAATAAAATAATTGTCAAAAGTACCACGATTGTCATATCGTAGAAAATAAATAGTTTTTGGTTATGCTACTACCATGTTAAATAGGTGCTTTTTGCCTACATTCACGTGACGTCATATTTTTGTGACGTATCATCACGTATGGTGAAAGACCCGTATAGATTTGAGCTAGCATAAAAAATAAAACTCCAATATATTTAATTTTGTATTAAGTAGAGTACGTACAGTACATAACGTTTTATATGTGTTGTAACCTTGTTTATGAGAATTGTCTGAAAATATTTAACCTTGATATTCCTACACGTTTCTGGCTGGATTATTATATCAATATATATATTATATCAGTTTCAGTTTCCAATGTCGACTTCTTCTTCTCTTCTTCTTCTTGTTTCGTTTTTGAGAATAAGCCGTTGTTAAACAGCTATACACCCAGGTACTAAGTAAGTTTGGACTATGTTGTGGTAATACTTATGTAAATTGTTCATGTGGTTAAGAATTTAAAAAAGGTAAAAGGGTTGAAAATGGATGAACAATGGATAGGGTGATTATGGGACGAGGGACGCAAGGTGATAATGGGAAGCGGGACAGCGTGCCACTTCTTGCCGCCGACCACGTTTTACCGTGGAACAACCAAGACCACGCTGGGAATTGGATGAATTTGTTGGCCGTTGACTATGTGGTGTGGGGTGGGATAATGTTGGTTGATGATGTGGCGCCAACATGAAGGATGTCACAGGTAGTTTGAAATTCTCAACGTGTTGGGACCTGTAGCCCAACCGTGAGCAGGATCAAGAGTAGTGATTATGGGGGTGCGGTGAGGCGAAAAGTGATAATTATGAATCAAATTGGCTGAGGAAAAGGGTAGAGATCAAGATGATTAATAAATAGATAGGATGGGGATAGTTACCAGGATGAGGACAGACAATTTGAGCGGAGCGTCGGACGACAGTGTTGCAAGCACTCAGCCATTTTGGACGACCTCTTCCAATGTCGACGAGACGTGCTTGTATATCCGAAACTGCACCAACCAGAGACTTTCAGGTACCTTTAAGTCTATGCTGGCACTAACAGAAATTCTTAAAAATACATATCCATTTCTCTAGTTTAAATATATATATATATATATATATATATATATATATATATATATATATATATATATATATATATATCAAGGAAAAATCGCATACAGGGAAGGGGGCATACATGACCAAAATGTGTCAATTGCCCCAAAATACCAACCAATCAATCAGCAGGGATGTTTTAAGTTTTAACACATGCTTATTTACATGCTGTTCATCTCTAGTTATTTGATTTATCTTAAAATAGTTAAAATTAATAACATATATGCAAGCAGACACGTGCTAAAGACAGAGAAAAGGAGTATGGTGTTTTTGATCGTGCTGGTGACTGCAAATAAAGTCTTAAAAATTTAAATGTAGAAAGAAAAAAGAAAAAAAAATGCGTTTCTGCGCCAGAAAATAGAATGGCAATAAGCTCATTATTAGGTTTATATTTAATACCGTGTTAATAATCTATTTATAAAACTAGTGTAGCTGAACGAGTGTCAATATACAATAAAATTAATTGAAAACGAAGTAAGAAGTCTTGCCCTCTGCATATTAACATTTAAATAAATAAAATTAACACTGATGCGTTTTCATTGCATCAATTTTTAATGCAAGCAGATAAAGCAATTTTGAATTGGTTCGAACTGCTCCCTGACCCTGCAACTTTAAATTGACAGTATAGATGACAATGTATAGTGCAATTAATGAATTTACATCTGCAATACTTATGAGTTTTTATTTTTAAATGTATTGTAAATTGTTTGTGACATGTAATATCTCTGTTTTTAGTTCATAATTAATTTATCTCATGAATATTTCTGAACAGCGTGAATTTTGCGAGAGCAAAGTTTATTTCCGGATTGAATTGAAAGCCTTTTGACACTTGATTGACGTATGGCCTGAAGCCTAGTTGAGACCAAACTTTTCAATTACTGCTAGATTGATGTGAAACAAAGATACCGCAAGAGTGCTATTAGAAATCTAAAACAGGTCGTGTGATGAAGATTTGATCGCAAATATAAAAGGAACATTTATGCAAATTTTATTCCTATTTAACAGCCATGATGTTTCAAAACAATACTATCTTATGCATGCATTTTGCATACACTGCCACTGTGCGATGATCGAATCTGATTTCCCTAACATCTCGTACGAGAACAACAAAGAATCATGTTTTAATCTACCATTGATACGGGCGATACAGCAGGACTAGTATGTAAAAAAAAAAAAAAAAAAATCGCAAAATTCACGAGCCACCAACATATAATATGATGTAATAAAAACTGTAACAATTAATAAATATTAAAACACTCATATTCCAAGCCAAACCAAATGGGCGCGATTATCTTTTGGAAATTAGGCGTGAAAATTTCAGAATTTTTAGATAAAAGGAGTTAAAGTTGAACGGTGGAGATGAGATTTTTTTATATTTTTGTGAGGAGTAATTACTGCTATATATTGGAATATTAACTTCTTATGTATAAGGGAAAGACTTGCCTCCATGACAAGGTGAACATTAAAATATTAATTTCACATCAAATATTGATACATCATGAAGTTATTTTACTAATATGAACTTGAATTATACTGTAAATTTATGTAATAAGATTCTTGGGATGAAATACTTTAAAAAACCACATCATCCGGAGTGCGTGAATTTAATCATTAATTTCAATTGGTGCATGCGTCCTTGAAGCGTGAGGTAGGCCCGTCGTTTAAGCATTTGCCTCTGCCCTTCCACCTCGCTGCCAATACATACAAGGTCGCTGTAAGAGTGAGGCGGCGTGGTACTCATGCAGCTAGCTATTAGGTATTAAAGTGAGCCTGTGTCTATCCGGAGACGGTGCCCCCGAGTCTGTAAAAAATTCACTTGCTTGAATGCCTGCCTGTATTGCTGTATGCTATGCGTTAGAACGGGCCATGCGCGTGCCATCACGACCTTTGTGATACTCTTGTGACAGTCAGCTGGCACTCGATCCACTTATTAGTCCTGGCTGCTGCAACATATTATAGTATCGAATAACATAGAAAACAGAAAAAAACACCAAGTTAATGTTATCTGTCCTTATTAATCTTAGTATTTATATCAAATAAATAATTATAGTATGTTATACTTAAACTATAGACAAATACACAGTGTAAATAACTTATAATATACTTTTAAGTAGAATTTATTATAATCTGTTGGGAACCGCCAACTTGTGTAATTATATAGAAACATATTTTACTTTGCGAGTAGAATTTAAAATAGTCCACTTTGTTGCTATTTTTTTTTTTTTTTTTTTTTTAGTTTTTATTTTCAGCCCGTAATTTAAATAATAACCTTAAATTGCTTCAAAGTTTTCAGTTCGTTACTAATTATATATGTATTATTTAAATATAAGATACGTTCTGTATTCAGAAGTAATTGTAATTCAGTAAACAATTTTTTTTTTCCCCCGCTGGCTGCCTCGGTATGAGAACTTGGTAATTTCGCGTGTTCCGTCTAGACACGAAAGGTGCCCGAGGACTCGAAGTACTTGATGGCCTGGTTGCATGCATGGTGAACGGTAATGACTGTCATCAGTACGGCTGAAGGAAGCAGTCAAGCTCCAGTGTTCAACCAGTTTGATGCTGCCGTTTGTAAAATATGTTCCAGTGCGGCTACGTTAAATATTGTGAACGAGGAGGTACTTGCTGCAAAATAAACCTTGGGAGTATTATTTATAATGTAGCAGACACTCACTGCAATAATTCTGTTAGTATATAACGTAGTTTTAGATGAGGTGAATGTTCGCAATTTTGTGTACATGCATTCACCAATTGGGTAAAATAATATTATGTTTGTTCTTATGAATTATAGTCCAGGAATATTAGGTAGAAATGCATAAGCGGGGTGGGCAAAAATAGTAATAAGCTGAAATTTGGTACACACATGCCTGGATAGTATACGAGTTCCCAAAAAAAAGTCCCCTAAGGTCCCCTTTGAGGAGACCAAAATACGGGACATTTCCCGGAAAAATGTACTTTTTTATCAAAAATATTTTTTTCTAATGCAATTAACGATCGTGCATGTCCTAAAAAATGTTGGAATAGAGATAATTGAACTAATAATAGTTTTCAAAAAAATTAGCTCCCCTTAATAAATAGTTCCCAAAATATCCCTGAAATTTAAAAGCGTATATTGACAATTAAGTGATTTTGAGTTTCAAATTGCATTGTAATTATCAACAATATTGTGATGATACAAAATAATTTTTACGAAACATGTAGTACAGTGTAGTTTACTCAAAAGCGCTAGTACGTTTCGTTTTTGATTTGCGGGAATTTTGGGAAATTTGAACTCGCAAGAAGTGGGCGTGTCCCGACTCCTTGCACCGTATATACTGCGTTTATATGTGGAAAAAATTATGACTATTTTTATAGACTCGTTCTGATAGTGTGTGCATTATGGCATGAAGCATTTATTTGGGTCTTCTCTCTACCCCCCCCCCAAAAAAAATACCCCCTCCCCTCCAACTCCAATCCCCAACTGAATATAATTTGCTTCTGTAATTTGAACTAACAATAAGAAATAAATATAAAAAACTACCTCCCCCCCAAGAACCCCCCCCCCCAAGAATCCCTCTCTCCTTTTCCTAGTTATATATAATACCATCGATGGCACCAGTCTGCACCTAAGCATCATGTGAGCAATGGAAACAACGAATAACACCATACAAATTTTGCGAAACTGCAAAATAATTTTTTTATGGCAAAAGAGCTACATGTTGTGTTAAATTGGCAAGAGATACTCCTTGACTCAGGAAATTCTTCATACAATAATACATATGAATATGAATCTGGTTATTTAATTTACACAGAGTTATATCACCAATTAATAATGATTAAGTTGTCCCTCTTTCTCGTGGGAACGCGATTTAAAGTTAAATAATTTTTTTAATATCAGCAATTCTTTTCAATTGAGAAAGTGTTTATTTTTTTAAATTGTATTACATAAATTATTTACGTACGTACTCACACGTACTGTAATTCTTGTCTCCAAATAAACTTTTGTTTCTTTGCATCATTGTATGTCATATATATGTCATAGCTATAGCTAATAGGTATAATTATATTTCTTAACCTTGGCTAGTGTAAGTTTCTGCTGCGATTTCTTTATGTATGTACTTGGACATAACGTCAATCGAGTGAACTCTGTGTGTACAGAAATTGTTATACTATACAGTGTGCATGGACAGGGATTACGAACAGACCTAGGCTCATGCATACAGCATAATTTTATTAAGCTATATAATTTAAATTGAAATATTACTTGAAAATTCAATATGTCAGAGGAAAAAATAATATGAGCTTAATAAAATCCTTGCAATGTAATCACACATAATATCAATTATAATTTTGTTATTATGAAGATTTTCAGTTATCACCATAGCAGAGATAATTATATTGTATATATGAAATATTGAAATACAATCTGTTATAATAATATTATATATACTGTTAAATATAATATAATGATAGCATAATCATAAAATCAATTTAATTAATACGCGCGATGGTGTACATTTTAATTTTATTTAATGGTACTTTGATTACAATTGCAATATATGTTTTAAGGAGGTTCCTTATTTACATTTTACTCCATGCAGGTACATATTATACATCTTCCTAATGCATTAATGAATTGTAGTCCATGTATATTATGTATTCAATTCATTGAATCAATTTTCCTACACTATCTATCTTTTGCCAGAGAGGGGGAGGGGGTCTAGGGGGTGGGAGTCTAGGGGGGGGGTAGTAAATTTTCGATGTTTATATTAATTTCTTACATTTAGTTCAAATCAATAAACTTGATCGTTCAGCAGCAAATTTTATTCAGCAAATTTTATTCAGCAAATTTATTTTTATGTTGGCTGGGAGGAGAAGGGGGGGGGGGAGATTTTTTTTGGGGGGAGGGGGTGTAGAGAAAAGACCCAAATAAATTTTGCATGCCACACACTATCAGAACGAGTCTAAAAAAAAGAGTCATAATTTTTTCCACATATAAACGCAGTATATACAGTGCAAGGACCTATACACGCTCACTTCTTGCGAGTTCAAATTTCCCAAAATTCCCGCAAATCAAAAACGAAACGTACAAGCGCTTTTGAGTAAACTACACTGTACTACATGTTTCGTAAAAATTATTTTTATCATCACAATATTGTTGATAATTACAATGCAATTTGAAACTCAAAAATCTCAAAATCACTTGGCAAAATATACGCTTTTACGCTTTTAAATTTCAGGGATATTTTGGAAACTATTCATTAAAGGAAGCTAATTTTTTTGAAAACTATTTTTAGTTCAATTATCTCTATTCCAACATTTTTCAGGACATGCACGATCGTTAATTGCATTAGAAAAAAATATTTTTGATAAAAAGTACATTTTTCCGGGAAATGTCCCGTAATTTTGTCTCCTCAAAGGGGATCTTAGGGGACTTTTTTTTGGGAACTCGTGTACTATCCAGGCATGTGTGTACCAAATTTCAGCTTATTACTATTTTTGCCCACCAAAATACTTAACTTTACTGGACTATTAATCTTTTTTCTCCTAACCCTATTTTAATAAAAACCATGATGCAGTAAATAGTTGTTAGTAATTAATATTACATTTTAAGTGACTTAATTGCTTTTCTAGAGAACCTATGATATAATAATATATATATATATATATATATATATATATAATACGTCAAATGTGGCATTGCTTTGCCTCTATTGTCATGCATAAATAGGAATTTGAGATTTTGTGTTGATTGATTCCCTTCGTTTACTAGTTTTAATATTCAGTCATGTA
The DNA here is from genome assembly GCA_949825025.1 of Siphlonurus alternatus. Taxonomy (NCBI): domain Eukaryota; kingdom Metazoa; phylum Arthropoda; class Insecta; order Ephemeroptera; family Siphlonuridae; genus Siphlonurus; species Siphlonurus alternatus. The sequence continues at coordinate 34,107,242 of OX463788.1, forward strand.
CCAGCTCCAAATTTTTTATTTTTTTCATTTTAATATGCAGATGAACTAAAATTATAGCACTATATAACCTTTTATTCATTTATTTATTTATTTTTTATTTCACCAAATATAATATACAATTACAAAAACAAAAATATAGCGAAAGGAAAATAATAAAATGGTGAAATAGGATATTTTACAAGGCACTATATTTGTGGACTAAAGCAGGGATCTTTGATAGTTAACTACAATTTTTCTTTTTATTTTTAATAATTTTTAATTGAGGTAAGATAGACAAAACTCTAGCAGTCTTATCAGTATACCTGTGGAAGGAAATAGTTTTCCTTATTGCAGAAATGCGTATAAGGAAAACTCTTGGTAATTTTTTAAAGTCTTTGGTTTTTCAGCGAGGAAATCTTCCTGGGGAATTCCTGGGTGTATTGTGGGAGGATTGGCAGTTAGATGTTCGTGCGCGGAGTAGACTTGTGGAGAGGTCATGTAACTTCGCGTCAAAGGCCGGCCGATTCCGCGACTAAAAAGGAAAGTAGGCCACGGAAATACTTTTTGAAGGTGGAAGTTTGACTATCACTATCAAAGCTGGCTATTATATAAAAAAAATATGTTTTTGTTTATAAATAAATATGATTAGTTATAAGTACCTTGCGAGAAGTCATTGACCCTTTTACAAACAGGATCCGTCTCCATACAAAATCTTACATAGTTTATTTATTTTATTTTATTTCACCCATGTCAATTTATACATAAATACATATTCATATTTTACAACAAATTTAAAAGAATAATAAAACAACAAAGAAAAGAAAGTAAAAATAAAAATTGACAAATATAGCTCATTTTTGAAAATTTTTAGGGTGAGGACCAATACTGTAGCACCAAAGTGGCATCATGACACAAAAGTGGCATTGATCCATAATATACACAATATTAATTGACCCATGAGGACTAGTCAAACAAAATATTATTAAATGTTCATTAGGTGTCTCTTTAAGCATAAAGAGAAAGAAGAAGGTGGCTGTAATTTAACGAATCACGGACCAAATACCCCCGGACGAAATACCCCCGGACCAAATATCCCCGCCCGGACCGGACGAAATACCCCCGGACGAAATACTCCCGGACGAAATACCCCCTTGTAAGTGGAGAGGGGCGGGTGACCGACGCGGGAGGGGAAGTTGACTTTATTTATAAAGTCTGTTTTTCTGTCGTTTGTCTGACGTCACGCGCGTCATATTAAAGAAGGAAGTTAACGCCATTTTTCACAACAAATATATATTATGTAATATTCAAAGTATATTATTTATAGTTAATAGTTTATCAAGATCTCAAATTGCGTCTTTAATTTTATTATACCAACACATACTCAAAATTGTGCCGCAAACAAACGATTTTTGTATATGCTATGCTTACTTTGATTGTGCGGCAATGATAAGTATCCATCAGAAAAATTATATAGTCGCCATGTTCGTTTGCTAATTTTGACTCCTGCTACAACCACCGCGCATCGGCGCGCAACCCTTCTGCGCATGTTTTTTCGGCTCGAAGTCAAAAGTCAAAACACTACTACCGCGAAATTCTTTAGATGCTCTTTAATTAAACTGACCCGAGGCAAATAATAAAAATTTTATAGCAGCAAACGTAAAAGGTTAGTGCCAATACCTAATTTTAAATTTGCAAACATGACTTATTTAGAGGGTTAACAATAAGCGATCGAAAAATTGCTCCGTATATAGGATCTTACGTGCGCCCAATCTTTTTTTGTAAGTAAATGGGAGGACAAAGGATTGGTGATGTCATCATGGATGCTGACCATTATAAATTGTCTCAGCGTTTTGCAGCAAGATTTTGAAGGTTTTTAAACGATTTTAGGTTTTTAAACCTAGGTGTGCCCCTATATAGCGATTTGAGCAAAGCCCGAAATTAACAAATATTTCGGGCTTTGCTCATTTAAATTTGAACATTTCTAGAAGTGCTCAAATCGAAAAAAGCGAACCGACGAGAAGTTTTTTTTTATTTCGGGGTTTGCTCATTTAAATTTGCTCATTTCTAAAAGTGCCCAACTCGAAAAAAGCAACCCCGACGAGAATTTTTATTTCGGGCTTTGCTCACTGTTTTGATCATTTCTAGAAGTGCTCAAAGCAAAATGAAAAATAATAATTGGAAATTGTGCCGTATTATAGCAATAAATAATAAAATAATGTAAATTTAATAATATTTAAATTATATATCACTTTTTTAATTTATTGATAAAAATACAAATTTAACATTAATAGCGTGTATAGTATTTTTTTATTAAAACATTTCTTTCTGTAGTCATAATGGAAAAAATACGATTTTTTCACACTGAGAGACACTTTAAATTTTTTTATTACTATCACTTTTTTATAATTAAAGGGTATTATTACAATTATACTCTAGCAATGAATTCCAGGTTGCAGATGAACAATTTCTAAGTTCAATCGACGTACCACACATGACAAAGAAAAGAGTGTCTCAGATCAGCAGCAGCATTAGCAAATTCAAAGCAAAGTTTTGTGTTTTGCAACTACAAGAAAGATTGTCAATCTAAAACATGTTGTGCAAAGAAAAAATTTAGATGAAATTTAAAATGCCATGATAGTAATCCCAGAAAAACTAAGTCAAGTTCAGGTAATAATAAGATCAGGTAATATTTATTTATTTATTTATTTATTTTTATTTATTTATTTATTTATTTATTTATTTATTTATTTATTTATTTATTTATTTATTTATTTTAAATTAGTAGGTTTGGTACTATCTTGAAGAGCTCTTTGCTTCTTAGCAAGTTCTGTAAATTAAGTTAAAACGATTTTATAATACAGGGTGTCCCAAAGATCTTTAGATTTTTCAAACCCTAATAGCAACCGTTTGGTATTTTTTAATGTTCACTTTATATATACATCAATTTAAAGCTCTGAATTCAACATTTTCAAATATGTGAACAGAAAAAAAATCTAAAAGGTGAAGTTTCTTCAATACCCATTAGAAGGCAAAATGGGAGCTTTTTGCACTTTTTCGTGCATCGTTTTTTGGACGAGTTGTTCCCAGGCATATGGATCGACGTGGGGTTCCACAACATGGGTCCCCAGGTTCCCTGACTTCACTCCCTCAGAATTTTTTCTTCGGGTCTATGCGAAGGACAACGTATTCAAAATTCCAGTGTGAGACTCGTTGGAGCTAAAGCAAGGCATCACCGCCAGGATCCAGTCCACCATGCCCGCCATGCTGCGCAATGTGTGGCGTGAGTTCGAGGAGGGACTGGATGTTTGATGAGCCACCAACGGAGCCCATTTAGAGAGGCCTTGTTGCATTTGCATCGAAAAAAGATCAAAAGGCATAAGAATTGATGCAACCAATTTTTAGGGACAGGAGCAGTCGTGATTCGAAAAAAGTGACTATTTTGCTTTCTAACGGTTAGAAAAGAAAAATTACATTTAAAAAAAAAAAATCTGTCCACATTTTTGAAAATGTTAAATTCAGAGCTTTAATTTGATGTATATGAAGTGAACATTAAAAACTAATTAACGGTTGCTATTTGGGTTTGAAAAATCTAAAGATCTTTGGGACACCCTGTATATCAGCTGTAAAAAAATTATTTAAATTAACTAACATATCAACATTAATATAAAAAGTGTGACAAAATCGTATTTTTCAGTATGACTTGAATAAAACAGAAAGAAATATTTTAATAAAAAAAATAATATACACGCTAATGCTAAATTTGTATTTTTTTTTTTTTACTTAATTAAAAAAGTGATGTAATTAAAAATTGAAATATTATTAAATTCACAATATTTTATTGTTTTAATTATTTATTATAAATTATTACTATAATACGGCACAATTTCCAATTATTATTTTTCACTTTGCTTGAATTGCTTGTGCGCATTGAATTCGGGCTTTGGTGACAACATATATAAATATAGAAAAGGAAGGAATAAATAAGGAAATAAATAGAACAACAAGTAAATTAAGTTTCTTCAGGAGGGGTACACATGCTACGTTAAGTGTTCACGGCACCTATAGCACCGGGGGACCAAAAACAATAAAAAATATTGCACTTTTAGACCTATACCAATCGAATCAAAATTAAAAAATTACACTAAAAAAATTAACTTAATTTTTTTTAAAGTTAAAAAAATAATATAGGGATGATTTTGAAAATTTTTATTTTAAAAAAAATCTAAAAAAAATGCAATAAACACTTATAATTAACATGCATAAAATGTATCGTATCAAAATATATTACACATTAATTTTAATTCGATATGAATGATATATGATAAATTAATGCATAATGTATATATATTGGCCTAACGTTACTAACTTCCTTTTAAATGAGCAAAGCCCGAAATATTTGTTAATTTCGGACTTTGCTCAAATCGCTAGGGGCACACTTAGGTTTAAGAACCTAAAATCGTTTAAAAACCTTCAAAATCTTTCTGCAAAACTCTGAGACAATTTATAATTGCCGCACAATCAAAGTAAGCATAGCATAATTATACAAAAATCGTTTGTTTGCGGCACAATTTTGAGTATGTGTTGGTATAATAAAATTAAAGACGCAATTTGAGATCTTGATACGCTATTAACTATAAATAATATACTTTGAATATTACATAATATATATTTGTTGTGAAAAATGGCGTTAACTTCCTTCTTTAATACGACGCGCGTGACGTCAGACAAACGACAGAAAAACAGACTTTATAAATAAAGTCAACTTCCCCTCCCGCGTCGGTCACCCGCCCCTCTCCACTTACAAGGGGGTATTTCGTCCGGGAGTATTTCGTCCGGGGATATTTCGTCCGGGGGTATTTCGTCCGGTCCGGGCGGGGATATTTGGTCCGGGGGTATTTCGTCCGGGGGTATTTGGTCCGCTTACCCCTTGCATCGGCAGGTAAGTTATTCCACTGAGTGGTGCAACGGTATACAAAGCCGTTTTGGTAAAGTGACGTCCGTACTTTGGGAGGGATAAGTCTTGCCACACCAGATTTTCCACGAATTTCACGACCACTCACAACACTATCCGTTATGGTAAGATCATTCATACCATTACGGCACTTGTATCTTAATATCTTGAGGATCTTTAAGTTTCCTGCTGGTCTATGGTATGTAATGTTTTAGCTCAGAAATGCTCATACAACATTCACAAACTTGTAACCACCCTGTGTAGCCAATAAAGCAAAGTGTGTACAATAGACGACCACCAAGATCAAAAGAAAATAATAATATATCTGCGATATAGAGATTATTGTCAACTTAAAGATAGCTTTATCATAAAACACCTATTGTTTGTTTTGCATCTAGTGCATGGTCTCGTATTTTATAACGTTGTTCCCTTAAGTGGCTGCCTGCTAGAATCCTAACACCAATTCAAAATGGAATGAATAATCAAAATAACTTTGTTCTAAAACATCTCATTATTGGCTCGGAACACTGCCGTACATTCTACAGCGCAATGAAATACAAACTTAGGTACGAGAAAATATTCAAGTTAGTATACCAACGACGCAGAACTTATATTATATTTGCTTGGTGTCGCATGTTATAATGGCATTGCCTCACCGCTTCAGCATTACGTCAGCTTAGGGTCGTCCTGTCTCTCATTGTCTGTATGTTATCTACCTTGAAAGTATGCTAGGTCATGGATGGAATTAGAAACAATTGACTGACCTTATCTCGAATATCTCCAATTTCATTAATTATTTCAACGTGTAATTCAAATATGTTCTTGAACACAAAGATTTTGAAATCTCAGCCACCATTTATATTTTAAATCCAGCCATGCATCCAGGATTTTATCCTCGATTATACATCATTGCGATCCTTTTGTTTTAAAGGAGGGGAACCGCTTCAGCTTTTATATTTTTATCGTTTTATAAATAGTGTCAAACTTACTTGTGCACCAAAAAAATAGTCACCACCCTCAGCCTTTCACCAGTTTAGTAGTTGACATTCAAAAAGCGCCCCAAAGAAAAATGGGGCTTTGGACGTCAAGCGCCATGATAGTTCAAGCGCAACCAATCGTTGATTTTGACGTCATAAAAGCCTCAATTTTCTTTGGCGCGCTTTTTGAATGTCAACTTCTAAACTGGTAGAAGGCAGAGGGTGGTGTCTATTTTTTTTTTTTTTTTTTTTTTTTGGTGCGCACAAGTAAGTTTGACATTATTTATAAAACGTTAAAAATATAAAAGCTGGAGCGGTTTCCCTGCTTTAAGGGCTTCCTTATCCGTCAAGAGTGTATCACAGTTAATATAATTATGTGTATTAATACTACAGACGGATACACATTACAGCTGCAGTGAAAATGTGGCTTAAAGGGACATGGGACAATGCAATCATGTATGTTTAAAAAGTTTCTGTAAGATATTTTAATGCGAGAAATGAGTAAATTTCCGTTTTCAGAACATCCCCCAAATTTATAAAAATTAATTAAATATAAAGAGCCGCAGGTCAATTGCACAGGCAACATCGCACTGAGTACGGTTGGGCGGGAGGAAGGGGGAGTGAGTTACATGGAGAAGAAGCAGCCAGTGTTGCCAAGCGATGAACGTGACGTCACGTTCCTCCGGTCGCGCTATTTATAGGGCGCTTACCCTGGGGCACTCGCCACCGTGCGGCATGTATTCATACTCAGTTGAGGGGTAACGTTTGATTAAAAAATACTTATTTTTAGGGTCCCCTGTCCCTTTAAGTTATATATTTTAAGCATGTAAATGAAGCCATTTATTTAATACAATACATAATTACATTATAATTTAACTGAATATAGTTCTAAATTTTCCATTGGTGAATGTTATTTTACATATATCCTTATGTGATGACTGCATGTGGCAATCTCATGCAATTGGCGATAATTTTGTTCTTATGTAGATGCATGGACACTTGAGATAGACGCACAGTCTTGATCAAAATGAGTCGATAATATTATCATAGGTGCAGCACCAATTAATGTCTCAGGTACTCTTTATGAGACATGCTCTCTATGACCTATATGTACAGTACCTACAAATTGGTTACAATATGTACTGTACATAGATACGCGCACAGCATTAGCTGACTTTCCTATTTTTGATAAATAATACCACACTGTTATGCATAGTTTTTTTAAATGTATATAATATATTATTATGCATGTTATACATAATTATATACTGTTTTACTGTTTATGTATATAATATAAATATAGCGATACTGCAATGTACCGGTACAAGGTACAAATCAAGTGTATACAATATATTCAAGTATATTCATTGTTATATAATTGCGGTGTCACCACTCCCCGCTCTTGTCAATGCATAAAAAAGTACGTCATTTGCACTTTGCAGATGCAATTTGCACTGAACGTTTTTGTAAAAAGTCTCAAAAGTTCAAGATTTATATATATAATCCCTCTTGCATGGTACGACCATGGCAGAATTTTTCTTTGTGGTACATCCTCATGTTGCAGGTCCTGTAAAAGCGTTATGCGTCGTTTGTATTTCACTTGCGTTTCTGTTCTGTGAAAATGTGGTATAAAAGTTATTGAGTTTTATTTATCTAACTTGTGTTTGTTCATAAAAATCATTATTATATAATACATGTTTCAAGTTTTAATCTTTTTTATTCCTGAAATTTTAAAATTTTTATAGCGTTGGAAAAGATAAGTTCGTTGCAAGTGTGTATTCCGATCTATATAATATTAAAGACTTTAACCCCTTCATTTTTTAAAATGTAATGTCGTTTTCCGTGCAGGTAACAATGTGATCGGGGCCTTTTTTTAACGAAAGGAGTCGTTGCCTGATTGGTCGATCTTACGTTAATTATGAGAGCGATCGCGGTGTACACTACTGTACAGTATGTGGGTGTGAACTTGACTGCGGGCGTGTGACGTGAAGTGTGAACCCGGTTGCCTCACCAGCCTCACCAACGTTGTACTGTACGCTGTTGCTAATGCACGTGACACCGCAAGACAGACTTGTTCGATCTAAATTTGCCCGCAACCACAGCCAGGTAGACAACTCCGCATACAGCAGACCAGACAGCGAGCCACCGAGACTTGGACATGACAACTTGCGTCACTTTAAAACTTATTAAAAGTATCGGTAACTGTTATACACCAAAAGGATTGTAAAGTTTGTTGCGGCTACTTTTAAACATGTACCTATATTTTATATAATATACGTATATACATGCATGTATTTAAACACCGATTGCTCGTTAACTAAATTAACTCATAAATTATTATAAATATAATATATTTAATTAATTTTATACTTAAATAGATTATTATAAATGTTGCTGTACAGCCTAACTATGATCGAAATAGAAATTTGAGTTAAATGTTATAAACATTGTTACCATTTGCTGCTGCCTCTTATTTTCATGTCTTTATTGCAGTGTATGTTGTATAATAATGTTTGAATTATTTTGCCTTGTGTTGTCTTATCATAGACCTATTTACTTCAAAAATATTTTAAGCTTTCCGTCAAGTATTGATTATATAACATGTATAATTATGGTCCATGTGATATCGTAATAGCTTTTGTTATTGCTTTTCAAAACTGTGAAATTGTGATAAGAAACTAAAAAAATGAATTTTCATAAAATATAAAGTATTTTCGCTGAAATTGATTTCACTCAGCATCGCCGTATTTTGTCGTATTTTGTATTTATTGCCGGTATTACTTTTGTTCTATACAAACTATATAGGAACAACAGATTCTTAAGTGAAAGTTATCGAGTTTGTGTGATTGAATTTGAACTAAATACTCGAATGCTAATTATTAGTAAATTGTTATAAATAGTATTTCAAGCATTGACACATTATACATTATGAGAGTATATCAAGGGATGAATGTTTTAATAGCTAACTGACTAATTTGACTTAATGCTGTCAAGCAAAACTAATGCTCGTGAAGAGACTAATGTTTGAAAGCCAAGTAATTAAAATCATTTGAAAAAAATGCATAAGCTTATAGCAGCAGCTCAAAAAAAAAAGGATAGTTTAGTATAGGATTTGGGCAGCCCACCAAATGGCTGGCCACTGTTCCGTCCGTTGCGATCTCGAAATAGCGAAACCGTGAGGCTGAGAACGAACGACGAGCTTTGTTAGCTAGAGAGGCAACCAGCAAGCCAAGTGCCAAGTTCTCTGGACGTGTATGTACACTCCACTCGAATAAAAATGTCCGATTCGGCTATGTTAAAATATAGCCGGATCGGACATTTTTATCTGAATGAAGTGTACGTATCTGCTGAGCGGGGCGGGTCCTCCACCTCCTTTCCGCGTGACATGTCAAGCCCGACCTGCTGCGGCTGTGCTCACTCGCACACCCAAACCTCTGGAGCAGCGGACTCGTTAATTTTCTAACAATTTTTGGAAACTTGTAAAACAACGTCAATTAACAACTTTTGTAATTCATTATAATTACTTTCAATTGTGTATGTTTCAGATTTTTTCACCTGAGAGGGCAGTAAAAAAATCTTTGTCCTGTTTTGTGACTAGTAAATAATTTTACTACCCAATATTGTAGCAAAATCATTAAATTAGATTTAAATTATTAAGGATAATTATGTATTATGGATGCGATTAACGAAGGAATTATCCAGACAATTATATATTGAAATAAATATGTATAATCATATATATTACTATAATCCGCGATTAGTGACATTGATTTAGGCTGACATTATAGGATAGTTAACAGTGAGAAACCTGGATATCTTCCTGCGTGAATCGTGCGCAAATTTTAGAACCTACACCTACGCCTGGTTCTGTAGATGTAGTTCAATATAAAATATTATAATTAATATAAAATGATGGCACCAAAATATTGTATTTAATGTACAAGATAATTCTCACATATTTATTTCTCATTCATCAATAAATTTAAATGCATTTATTATTCAATTTTAAGTTTTACATTATATATCACATTATTCTGAATGAGCTTATTATTGACCTCGCAACTATTGCTCCTTCCTGTACTGGAATATCATTGAAAATATTGCATAAAGTGGTAAAGTTCCGTAATGTGGAGAAAGGGAAGCTATATGACCATTAAAATGTACGATATACGTAATAGTTTATTTGCCGGAATCACGAACTACTTCTGAGTGCGGTAAAAGTCGTGCAGTAAATTTGTAGATGACGTTGTAAATAAAGATGGAATCAACATCGTGGAATAAGTCCAATCTTGCATAGCCTGTGCAGTACTTTAATCATATATAAATTTTGAGCCTGATAGAATTCATGATTGAATGCAAAATTATAGGTGATGTTGCTATGGTATTTTTGTTCTTATTATTTTTGAAACACATGCAGCTTGATTAGTTACTGACATTTTCTCTTCAGTAAAAACTAAAAACTGAGCGGGGATTGAAGAGCTTTTTGCGCGGCTGTAATGTAAAACCAGAGATTTTATACTCTTAACTAGAAGATGCACATCTCGGGACAGCACGATTTTACTCCACTGCATGATGAGTTGGAGCTGCAGCTCCAAGAGACAAGAGATGTACGTTTCCAATAATTTACAATGGACAACATACATGAAAAAAATTTATTGCATAAATGAATAGAGGGTACCAAATTATGCTACTCTGAATTCTTTCAGATTTTTTTGAGACCCAGAACTATTTTTAAATAATTATTGAAAGTGCGGCCACGCCCCCTGGAGGCGTCAATAGGCGTCCAGTCTCCATCCTTTTTATTAAGGCTGCAGGGGTGCCAACTGAAATCACAGGACCTTCAATATTATTTAAAAATAGTTCCGGGTTTCAAAAAAATCTGAAAAAATTCAGAGTAGCATAATTTGGTACCATCTATTCATTTCTGCAGTAAATTTTTTTCATGTATGTTGTCCATTTTAGGGACGTCGTATCAGCGGCTGCTGCGGGCGCGCCAGACAGGGACGCACGCCATTATTTTTCTCTACTATTAAAAAAAAAAGACGTTTTAATTTGATTTGATTTGTTTATTGGATCCAATACAGAAATGCCATATTATGGATACATGATAATATAGTACATCTCCAACAAAAAAAATATATATTATGTCAATTTTACAAAAACACACTTAATCTAGCCCTAAAACATTATTAAATATGCATGTACATATACACTAAGTTGTATTGTTCATTAAAGCATTAACATATTAAATTACACTGTTATCGAATAGTTAAATAATTATATAGTGCTTTAATACAACAGATTTACAAATACCAAGATATTGCAGTTTTTAATTGTTTATAATTTAAATGAAATACATCAAATGGAGACAAATTCATCCTATTAATAATAACCATTCATAAATATATTATATTTAGTGTAATTGTTTAGTTTTGAAGCTGATTGTCTTGTAAAAAAAATTATTAATGGTTCTTATGTTTTAAGTGTTTTAACGTTTTAACACAACAATTAAAAGAAATTAGCGGAAATTTTGATATAAAAATGTAATTTGTCGTAGAGCGTTTTTAATATTGTTTGCTTTACTACGCATTGAAATGAGTTTTTATGAGCCTCTATAAATATAAATGCGTTTGATTGTTATACCGTCTCGGGGCCAAAGTGGCACAATACTGTAAGTTACATACAATAGCTCAGCTGCTTACATTGATGTCGTAATGAATCCCAATTAATCCGAAGTACAAAACAAAGAAACCATTGAGAATCTGAGGCAACCTTGTATTTATTTTAAAATACATGTTGTATAATGTAACATGCCAACTTATCCCGGCGACACGATGTCACATCATTCAGAGTCTCTTTTGGCACAAACCTGACTAAAACCCCTCAAAATGTTTTTCTTTATTTTCTGTAGTTTTTCAAGGGACAGATACGCACACAATAGATCGCACTAGTGCATGAGCTAATGGTTGTTGTATAATATTTTATTAACAAACAAATTATAATGAATCGGAAAGTTATTATATTTTTTTATATATATTGTTAATTATTATTCATGCGGATCAAAGAAATGTTTTATTTTTTTAATTTGTTTGCATTTTGCAAATTATCAAGTATCATACCATAAAATACCTGTGATTATTTTATCCTTGTAAATCTTATAATAGTATATAATAACTAATACACATGCAGTTGTTAGAAGCATAATTATCATTATAAAAAATTGAAACTTGTTATGTAAGTCGGTCACCTTGACAGTTGATAAAATAACATAAGAAAACTTGCGTTTTATTTTAAATGGTGATATGTATTTTCTCACATGCGAGTAAATGGACATTTGTGTAATAAATATATAAGAGTATCAACTAGGCCACCAATATGACATAAGTGGTGGCATTGAGAGCTTCATGTGCGTGCTGCTGCTCTAATGCATTGTGGTAGGTTGATAGGAGGTCAAACAGGTTTTATTATGTTATCAAATAATTGTCACTTGCATGGAAATGCGTGATCACCAACTACCGGATGGTGGCAAAGTGTTCCGTGAAATCATATTATGTTAAATAATTAGTATTTTGCTTTATAACTACGTGCTTTTCGTCACATACTTGATCTAAATAACGTGTCGGTAAAATTGTTACTTGCGTGCAAAGAACGAAGTTGGCTGTAGTATCATAAAAATTAAGATGCTTAACTGATGCTTAACTTCAGTTCTTCATGACGTTAAGAGTGATGCTGCATGTTCTTATATCCGGGAATGTATTATAATAATGTGCATTTAAACTGATGTACTGCAAAAACAAGCAAAAAAATTACATAATTATATATAATATGATAATTTCTTAAAATAAATTAACTTTTCACTCATAGAAAAACGTAGTACGTCCAGTTAATTACAGCATAACTGTGATTATATCTTTATATTTTTTAATGCCAAATAATAATTTCCTTCTGTATTATATTATAACTGTTGCAGTTAATAATAGAAAGTTACCTTTGGGCATTAAAGGGCGTCACTCAGCTAGAGGTAATTATGTAAAATGAGAATAATAATATAATATCCAATTTAATGTAATATTATATATATAATGTTTTATTTTAACTGTAGCAAATTGAAGGTAACATTTTACAAATTATATATAATACAACAACAAAATGTATTTCTCAATACTTACCTTCTCTCAAGCGTCACAAAGAATTGTTCAGAGTTTACATATTATTAATTATTATTTAATATTTATAATATTATTTGGATGAAAAGTAAAACAATAATTAACATATCATGAAAATTTAGTGGAAAATAACTAACTTTTAACTGTGGTCAGTCAATTGTTGTAAATATTTTGCCGCACTATTATTTTTTTCATATAATTATTATATTATTTACCCTAAGTATTATTTTCGTAAACTTTCAGTCCTGCAATTTATCAATCTGTACCAATGTCAAATGTGTATGACTTCATAGATAATTGCATGATAATAATAGATAATACTCTTATGAGTTACGCAGACACTTGACAATCATGAAATCCCAACTTTCTGAGGTTGTAATGCATGGACTCCTTGTTTAATGGCAATGGCTTAACAAAAGCGTTCTTTTAATTGCATTACTTAATTATTCAGTTAGACACTATTATTTTTGGTTAATTCCCCGAGAACTGAATGGTTTGGTTTAAAACTTATGAAACAACACGCAAGGACGTAGTATTATACTTGGTGTGGAGATTGTGGGATAGTTTCCTACATGACGAAGTATATTATATAGCCACACTACAAACAGAATTATGAAGTTTATTAAATGGTAAATCCCGTCCAAATACTGAATAGTAATCTTGAAGGTAATTAATAAATTTTAATCGAATAAAAAAGGTTTAACACAATCTTTAATTCTTGATATTAAATTTCATTATATTTTTGTAAATTTAGTGCAGTATAAACTAAATTATGTGCTGATAAAAATAATTAAAGGTCACCACAGGGTTTCAATACTATTCTAATTAACATTTTTAACGCTTAACAATTCTCCATAGACTACGTATAACACGGTATAACTATAATGATATATATAATATTCATTTTATTTTATTATCTTTTTCATGTGCAATATATAATGATATTATATAACATATTTATGTATACAGCTTCAACTATGTAAAACCTGTTTCGGTGTAGTGGTACTGGGTAATGATTTACATGCAGGGAAAATCCGTAACTTTTGTACAAACCTACTATGGAGATTCCTTTATTAACTTAACCGCACATTTCCTTTTTTTATTATATATTATTGTTAATAATTCCATAATAGTGAAACATATCATTTTTATAACGTATTCATTTTAATTTTGAATCAAGATATTTAATTTACAAACCTTGACAAACTGTATATATGCGTTATAACTGCATGTGTATGCCTTATTTCCATATTTGATGTTTCCAAGCTCATAAGGCTACACTGTTATCAATAATTCAGTTCATCTTATATTATTTGTATTATTAAATCTAGTGATCCTATGACCGTGGTTCGCTTAATTTTTAGTTCATCCTTTATGATTGAGTTAATTACAAATATACTTAAAAATATTTTAAGATAAATATTCCTTAATTGCAAGTTATATCATACAACATGCAGCCTCATGCAAGTGAACTTCGATAATTTGATTACATATATTTTATACTTAACATTGCCAACCTTTTTTTACGGTTTATAATATAATTATAATATATATTATTAGTCCAGTATAATCCTCGCATACTGTGAAGAGTATATGATGTATGTACGAGTATGAAAGGAATGACGTCTCAACTGAGAATTTGGCTAAGTCTTCAAAGCTGTTGCTCATTAATTAATAGGGGCAAATATTGGCGGTGAGGCGTTACAACGAAGTCTGGGTGTTCTGTACTCGGCCGGCTGATGGCTACACATCACACACCACGTGTAGTGAGTGATGCTAGTGAATGACGTACGTGCATGTGCCCACCGATCCTCATGCAGTTACCAAACCTGCATGGCTACTCAGTACAGTACACTAGGTCTCCCTTCAGTATACTTTATATGAAATTCTGCATGTGAACACCTGACATTGACCTGATGTACAGTATATTGTTGGAATAATAATTATATTTTTAATGTCCACGGCAGTTTCCTGTTAAACGTTTTTACCCAGAGCTTTGGTTATTTCCCAATGTTAAAAAAAAATCCCACAAAACAAAAACAAAATGGAAGTTTCATTTCTCTATGTTAAATTAGTCAACTTTAAAAATTCATAACTCAAAAACTAGCTCGAATTTGTACACCTGATATTTTAGCTACTGAAAGGCGATGTAGAGGAGAACATTTTAAATTAAAAAATTTTCATCATTTTCATGTGTGGTATTTTTTTTTAACATTGGGCATTTAACATTCCCCTTAAGACGAGAATTAAAATTATATTTTTTCAAGTTAAAATTTTTTTAATTTACTGTCTTGTATTACATGACTTCACGCAATAAAATTATTGAGATTTATGGTAAAATTATGAGAGCGAGCAAATTGACATTGACAATGGATCTGTTATTACGGAATAAAGGCCCTGTTATAGCCACCATGCAACCATGTCCTTAGGCTGGAAATAATGACGCCAATCCTAACTCGCTAATGTTAGTTCGCTGAATTAGTCTGCTGCTACGTGCTAGTAGTACTGTAAGCCAGTCTTTCCGCTTCTCGTCATTTTCTAGATGCAACTTAACACACAGTTGCATCATCGATACCTTCCAATTCTGCATGACCTTAAAAAAGTGTGATTTATAAATTAATGTAAGTATATAATTCAGCTGAAATTGAATTCTAAATTTATAAAAATGACATTCATACATTTGAAAAAAAAATGGTGTAATTGATGTGAAATGAAATATTCTTTATTTAGCTTTCGCTATTCAGTACATAATAGAAGTGTACATATTGTTTTACTAGTTGTGCATAAAAAGCAAATTGATTGAGGATACGCGTGATTTGCCAAATTCCTATGTCTCATTAAATTTAGCATCGCAATCGTGACGGTACACTTATTCAAAAGAGACAAGACTACACGTTCCCAGTGACAAATGGAGGCTTCAAGTGTTCCCCGGCGGGAAAAAGTTCTCCATAAGCCACCATGTTTGAAAATTTGATTTTTTTTTTCTAGGTTACAATTGAAGCAATCAATTTGAAACCATCACCTACCCCCCCCCCCCCATTTAGGGGTCTTCTGATAATGAATCAAGAAGTTACTCATTTTTCTCTAAAAAATTATTTCTTCACTGCAAAAAAAAAAACACAATTATAACGATTTTTTTATATAGGTTTAGATAGGACGGTGGGAACATCGCAAAATCAGCTAACTTCAGAACTTCAGAAGCCTCCATTATTCATTGAATAGTTTATTCAATCATGATATTTACAAAGACTAACTCTGAGGTCTTCGAGGTTGAAGTGATATAGTTTGGCAACGGGCCGCGGTGTCACCCTGTGACTCGTGACCTGCCCGGCACACGCGCCCGCAGGCTACTAGTAGACGAGGCTCTCGCCTTCAGTGTAGCATGCCGCTTAGGTGGGATGGCGCTTGCGCTGATGCAACAAGCTCTACAGACGTGTAAGCCTTCGTCTCTGACGTCACTGCCCCTGCGTGCATATTTGGCTCCCGACTCTTTTTCATACTACATTTAACTCATCTCAGAATAAGTACGCATTAAATTCGCTCGAAGCACGCGGGTCTTGCAACATTTGTCAAAATATTCATTTGCGACAACAACTGCTTGAAATATCACATTTGTTGTATATTATAATATATATAATTATATTCGTATATTACGCCGCCGCTTCAGTGCATAGTGTATTTTGATTTTGCAATTTTATATAATTAATGCATGCATGTGTTTGACTGACATGACTGACATGCAGAATTTAAGCTATAATATTGTATTTTTTTATATTATTATTTTTTTCCTTAGACGGTGCGTCCAATTATCCAGGAATTATCATATTTTCTGTATTATTATTACAGCTGGTATAATTAATTGTTCGTTTTCAAAACGTTGCAAAATGAAGCAAGTAAAGCAATCTTGTGCGTGCTGCTGTATATATCTGCAATCTAGTGAGTGCCATGCTCCTTATCTCCCCAAGACGGTGCTGCTGCTTGTGCTTTATTATCACTCTTCTATGTGACAATCATTGCGTCACTCTAAATAAATTACTTAATTTATCTTACTATCATAAAGATCTAAAGATCGAGTGCGTTGCTCAAAATGTAATACTATATAATACAATATTCAGCAACACACTTTACAACAGTATAATATATATAAATATTATAAATATACATATTCTTTAAAAATTCCTTTTTATGCATACAGATATTGAAGAATCTAAGGTTTATACAATTCTGAGCATATTGCTGCGATGTATTATACATAATATACTATGTAACAAGAATATTTTGCAATGCATAATATTTAAATATTTATTTTTTTGGTTTTAATCGTAAAGTGGCAAACACACAAAAATTAAAAAAAAAATGGAATACATGACATAATATGATACCATAAAAATATTGGGTGAAATTACTAGCATATATATATATTATAATACATTATTGTTAATTCATACATAATTCTGGCCCTGTCTGTATGTGTGTGTTGAGACAAGATTTCTTGGAATTTGCTCTATTAAAAATTTCAACAAATGAGTTGGATGGAAGAGGGTTGGTCAACTACATGGAAATTCAACGTAAAGAATATCCTTTAATGGTTACAGGAGCTAGCTTTCATGCGAGCCGCGATCAGACTGAGTGCATGCTGCAAAGCACGTATGATTAAAAAGGAACAGCGAGCCAGACGCCACGCAGCACTGCAGCTACCACTTTCAAGTGCAAGATTTACACCGCCTCGCACCTTAACATTAGCTAGCTTGCTTAATTTGCTGGGAAATACGATGAAAAGTAAAGTCGTTTTCATTAACTTGTCAAAATTTGCAAATCCATATGGGGATCCATGCAGTGTGCATGATAAAAAGAAAAATACATAAATAAAAAAGGCGGTATTGCGTACTGATATTTAGACAGGTCTAGAATCACGATCACGTCACCAGCACGCTTGCATTTCTTGCGCAATTTCCCTCATACCAGGGGCCTGTGCTCGCAGCACTTTTTCATTGGTTTGCTAAAGCCAGGCCTCTATTGACGTCATATTACATTGCAATAATCAGGCTGTCAATGGAATTTTTTACTATTTATTTTTAAAAATAGCGCTATTGTAGATTGTAGTTTATTTACAATGACGTAGAAAAACTTAAAAATCTCGTGAACAGATTCAACTATAAACTTACAGTGTATACGTATAGCTAATGACGATAACGAATTTTGTTGATTAGATAAACATTATTTTTGATGACGGCTGTGTATGAATGAAAGTAGTCTGAGGATTAATTTAGTTATATTATAATATTATTAATATAATTATCATTGTACTATACGATTATAAATTGTATCATTATGATCTACATTTAATTATTTTTTTAAGAACTAATATTATCATTCCTATTTTACACTATATTTTAATGCTATGAATAATTATATATATGAGGTTAGGGTCAAAACAGCATATATCCAAGGCAAGCTGAGATTTAATTTTTAAGCCTCAGCTACATACTTCTTATGTACTGTATGCCAAATTGTATTATTAATGTAGTTATTCTGACGGGTTGGTTTTCTTTCTTCGAAAAAACAACTTTTTATTCTCCTCCTTTTTTGTATTAGTGTATGACTTGATACTCAGGTTTTCAGATTTGCGGTTGCCAAGAGCATACACCTGTTCTTACAATTTAAACTTTAAACGGAATACTTCCCCTCTTCCTCCTGACGTGTTCTTACAGTCCCACTCTAGAGAACTTGGAGGTATGTTTTAAACTGACCAATGAGCGTGTTAAGCTAGAAGGGCTCGGCTGATTTCAACCAATTGCGTTGGGAACTTTGCAATCCACATCTTTTTAAATCAGACATCCGCGGTCGCATTTAACTCATTTGTAAAGTGTTGGTGGCGCGAGTTGCATTTGCTAGCTCTGTCTCTCCACGACTCTGAATCAGTTGATAGGCTATTGCTACTACTGTGCACACGACTAATTTACGCTCTGTGATTCCTTTGTTTCTAATCAGAGACGAACATGAGGACTTCAAGGAGGAGATGAAACGACTTCGAGCGCTCCGCGGCAAAGCAAAACCCAAGAAAGGCGAAGGAAAACGTGCTAGTAAAAAGTGAACTTCATATTTTTCAACCCCTGCAGTGAATTAAATAGAATAGAACTTTAATATTATATACTTATAATTTGTGATTTGCTTAGTGAGTGCGAGTGGTTGTGACTTGACAATTTATAAAGAACTCATTATTTTTAAAACACCTGGCACTTTTTATACCATCTATAAAGATGTCATTCACCGTGCTTTGTTTGACGTATCTATTAGCGCTTGTCGCTGGTTCTCTGGGCTCACTTCCTCCCCCTTGTCCGAGGTAAGTTGCAGTTAACTGCAGTGACTGCACATCACTACAATAATTTGTCCTATTTAATATGTTGGGAATTAATTTTCCCTAACCTAAAATTATGCTTTTATTATTTATAATTTTATTCCTTCCTAGTATAAATAGATCAAGTTATGTAATATTATAGCTAATAACCAGTCAGAGATTCAGTATGTCAGTGTCACTTTCACTCAACGCCTCAACTCTGTTTGAATTGCAGCCCCCTTAATTTTTTTTCTTAGTCCCTCCATTATCCTTGAAATTAGATCGTAAATAACAGTATCCTGTCTCCCAATAAATAAATAGCAAAATTTACACACATTGTTAATTAATTAATAGCAGGATTTTTTTTGTCCCTGTTTTGTGGTATTTTTTTAATATATTATATATATACATATATTTAAGTAATTTAAGAAAAGGGAGAAAAAACAACAAATGTACGATTTCATTATAAATTTTTGGGGAATTAAAAATATTTTTAATAAATTTGTATTTTTAATACTTATTACCTTTCATGTCATGGATTGATGAATTATTATTATTATTATTATTATTATTATTATTATTATTATTATTATTATGTGTAAGGGAGTTGTATCTCTTTTTATATAAGAACAATAATTGAAGTGTACAATTCTTAATCAAATTTTAAATTGTGCATTATTTGGTTTTTAAACAAATAATATTTTGTAAATACTGTACATTACAATGCATAATTCAAAATACATCTTATAATTATACAAATGCATACCTGACACCTCAGACAGTTTTTTTTTTAAAATATTTACTTGTGATCTTGTCTAAAATTTCATAAGTTTTGAAGTTGGACTTTGCATTTTAGTTATTTTACTGGCAAATTATCTTAGGTACAAATTATAGTTTTTAAACTCAAAATAATTAAATTTCAATTTATCATTTCATTTAATATTTCAATTTATCATTTCATTTAATATTTCATCAGCCAGAAGTAATTATCATAATCAATTTATAATAATTATTAAGTAATATTTTATATTATATTATGAGGAAAATAATATCTTTCTATATATAAAATTTTACTTCTTAAATAAATACAGGGTGCTTCATAGGTGCCTGTACGCATTTTATTTGCTCCTGCAGCGGCAATATTGGAGGTACCGACCCCAAAATTTAACACTGGGTAGCTTAAAAAACAATGTGAAGGGCGTTTGAAGGATTTTGAAATAACTACCATTATTAAGATGTTACAGGGGGTGGAAGTGAAATTTTAAAATCTTCATAGGAAACCCTCCTTATGTTAAAATGAAATTGGAAAATGTCTTTAAAAATGCTACAAAAACTAAGTTAATTTTAAAAAAAAATCTATTCCTACCCACCCTCTTATTAAGGGGATGAAGTAGGAAAAAAATTAAAGTTTCATGTAAAATTAAAAAAGTCCTGATTAAAAAAATATTTCTTTTAAAAATTAACTTAATTTCGTTGCGAGCGGTTGCGAGAGGGTTGGTTGTATTTTCAAAATCCTTCACACACCCTTCAAGTTGGTTTTTCAGCTACTCCATGCTAAATTTTGGGGTTGATGTCTCCAATATTGTCCCTGCAGGGGCAAATCAAACACATACAGGCACTTATGAAACACCTGGTATAGAAGACTCACTACTATCTAGCTGTTATTACTTATTAAAAAAACAAATAAGTAAATAAAAGTGCACATGTATTTTTATATCTTTTTAATATGGCATTTAAATATAAAAAAAGTACACAGTAAACAATTTAGTCAAGAAATTTTCTTCTTTAATAACTCTAGTTTAATTTCCTCGGAAATGCTTAATGTAGGCAGTACATGTGTGTACTTGCCATGCTAAACTAATAGTAATATTATGATCTTGCAGTGAAATCTATTGCCATGGAAGACTACTCCACACTGTCCAACTGTCATCGCCATACTCGGATTCCAAAACATTTGTTGACATGAAGATGAAGTTTACTGTTAATGAAACATTACGTCAGTTTGAAGAAATGATGAATTCTACTGGTGAAAATCCTACGAAACATGATATAGAATTATTTTTAAACAAAACATTTGATCCAGCAGGAAGTGAATTTGAGGATTGGGATCCATCTGATTGGGTAGAAAGCCCTAAATTTTTAAATCATGTTAAAGACACTGAACTAAGGGATTGGGGTAGTGCGTTAAATGATTTGTGGAAGTTGCTAGGGAGAAAAGTAAAGGATGATGTACGTGACAACAGTGAACAATATTCACTTATTTACATACCAAATCCTGTAATAGTTCCTGGAGGACGTTTCAGAGAATTTTACTATTGGGATTCTTATTGGATCGTCAGAGGTCTTTTAATATC
This sequence comes from Siphlonurus alternatus, assembly GCA_949825025.1. Lineage (NCBI taxonomy): Eukaryota > Metazoa > Arthropoda > Insecta > Ephemeroptera > Siphlonuridae > Siphlonurus > Siphlonurus alternatus. The sequence goes on from OX463788.1 coordinate 34,129,006, forward strand.
TGAAATGTATGATACTGTTAAAGGAATGCTAAGTAATTTCTTATCTATTGTTAAGACTTATGGCTTCATACCAAATGGTGGTCGAATATATTACACAATGAGATCACAGCCACCTCTGCTTATACCTATGGTTCAAACATACTATCAAGAAACAAAAGATCTTGAATTCATTCGAGAAAATATTGCTACTCTTGAAGATGAATTCAGATTTTGGATGACCAATCACACAGTACAGGTAGATAAGGATGGTGTGAAGTTCACATTGGCTACTTACGGAGAGAAGTCATCTGGACCACGACCAGAGTCCTACAGGTGTGTATTTGTTTATTTTATTTGCAGGTTTTGAGCAATTTGACACAAATGATTTTTTTTTTTTATTATTATTCTTGTTAATAATGGTAACATTCAAGCGCGGATCCAGGGGGGAAGCCGGGGGGGTTGCAGCCCCCTCGGAAATTTGGATTTAACATCCTGGGCAATATAGGCATTTCCCCCACTCCAATTTTTTTTTTAACATTGGCCTTATGGAGGCAGACCCTCCCGAAATTTTCAGCTCCCCCCCTCCCCCCCCCTACCCCCCCCCCCCACCGAATTTTTTTCTTGATCCGCGCCTGGTAATGTTAATCCAAGTAATGCCTTAATACTCTATACAATTTTGCATTCAATTTTTCCCTACAGGAAAATTTTAACTAATCTCCATACAAACAAATAGAGCTGAGGTTTTCTTGTGAAGAAAAATTGTAGGCAATAATTAGAAAAATTAAAGCCGGTATTACACAACACAATTTTTCTAACTATTGCATACAATTTCTTCTTTCAAGAAAACTTGAACTCCATTTGTTTGTATGGAGATGAAATTTTCTTGAAAGGAAAAATTGTATGCAAAATTGTATCGTGTAATACGGGCTTTAGACAAGATAATTTATAGGCTCCCTGACTCGTGAGTTACATTTGTGAAAATAGTGTCTGCCTACTTTCTTGCACAACTAGTTATTAAAAAAATATAAATATATTAAATTGAGTTTTCTGGAAGTTAAACATTAATTTAATTAATTTTTATTACACTAAATACATTCTGCTAATTATTTAAATGAATTTATTACCAAAATACTACAGTACTTCCCCTTTTTTACTATCACAAGAAGTATGGTATGAAGCTATATTTTATTCTTTTGTTTGTTTGCTTGTTTGTTTATAAAGTCATTGTTTTTTTATTTGTTAATATATAACACATTATTTAACTTAAATAATACAAAGAAATAATTCTAGTCTTAAAATAATTTCATACTTTTCCAGTGAGGATTATGAGAGTGCCCATGTATTTCACTCTGATGTGGACAAAGAAAATTATTATTCGGAACTAAAAGCAGCTGCAGAATCAGGCTGGGACTTTTCAACACGGTGGTTTATTCTTAATGGCACCAATCAAGGTAAACAAGCTGAAGCCTTGACCAAATAATGCATATGGAGGAATAAATGTCTCGATACATCACTAGAGACCACTAAATTCTGTTAGTTTAAATATGAATCTAGCAAATTGTTAGCACTAGGGGCCTTAGGTTAATTTATAGTATTACTAATGTTTAATTAGTTTTCAAATTTCTCCTTCATCTTTATAGTATTTATTTATTTATTTATTTATTTATTTATTTATTTTTTCATTCATTTATTTATTTATTTGTTTAATTATTTAGTTATGTGTATAATAAAGAGTTTCCTCTGGGCTACCTTGAAGTCATTTTCGTATCTGTATTTTACCTTTTTTCACAGTAGTGCCCACCAATTGTATGTTCTTATTTGCATTCTGTGCATATCTAAAATAATGTTAAATTAATTACGGGAGTAAAATTTGTTCACATCAATTGAGACTGTTAGTTTCAAAACTGGCTCTTTACAATTTCTGATTCAAACTATAGTCCTATCACAACATCCAAGAGGTACTTTTTTATCAGAAAGTGCACAAGTAGCTGGTTTTGAAGCTGATAGTCTCAATTTCTTATCACTGTTGTTAATTTAAACGTATAATTTTTTAAACTCATTATATGTAGTAGCATCAATAATAATAAATTATAGGCAAATTGTTTCATATAAATCTAAACTTATCTTTTAATATGCTATTTTTGTTTTGTTTTTTCTTCAGGAAATATCACCAATTTGAAAACTAGATCTATAGTGCCTGTTGATTTAAATGCAATCATATATTGGAATGCAAAAATCCTTTCTGAGTTTTATCAGCTATTATTGTTGCCAAAAAAGGCAAATGACTATGAAAAGATTGCTGCAACTTGGATGAAGGCTGTAACAGAAGTATTGTGGCATGAAGAAGTTGGAGTTTGGCTAGACTATGATTTAGCAAATGAAAAGAAAAGAGACTACTTTTATCCCAGCAACATTGCTCCGTTATGGACTGGATGTTATGATAAATCCCAGAGCAATGTGGTAGAAAGTGTCATGAAGTATCTGCAGAAAACTCAAATTATGATCAATTACGGGGGAATACCTACAACCCTTGAGCATTCTGGAGAACAGTGGGACTACCCCAATGCCTGGCCTCCTCTTCAGTATTTGATGATAATGGGACTAGATAAAACTGGAGACGCATATGCACAAAACCTTGCTTATGAAATCTCCGAGCGATGGGTTCGAGCCAACTTTAAAGCTTTCAAAGAAAGTCATGCTATGTTTGAAAAAGTGAGTACTTGGGAGTGTTTATTTACTACATACCTATGACTTATTCTATGTAAAGTAAGCTATAAATTATACATTTTTTTTTGTGCAGTATGACGCAACAGTCCCTGGTGGACACGGAGGGGGTGGAGAGTACGAGCTGCAACTGGGCTTTGGCTGGACTAATGGTGTGATCCTCGACTTGCTGGTCAAGTATGGCGAGCGCCTCACAGCTGAGGAGGTGTACGAACCTGACAAGAATATGGCAGTGCCATCAGTCAGTCAGGCCGTATACCCCGCAGTTGTGTGCCTCGGCCTTATTCTGGCCAGCTGCATAGGGTGAGGTAAGTCCAATATACTTGTTGGTTTTGACACTCTAAATTCTTCGTACAGTTTATTATAGCCAGGTATTTGAACAATCTCGTTAAAAAAATCTACAAAGTTTTCTACACCCAAGAACAGTTTACTTGGGTTACCATAGTCCAGAGTTCAAATCAATTACAGAAAAATTCTAAATATTGAAAATAACGTAGTTTTGACCCTGTTTATTAGCTAGCTATAATTTTGAGATTGCTAAAAAATGCTAAAAAACGTGCTTTGAAAGTATTTTATAATTATCATATTATACATAAATACAGTATGTATATCGAGGATGCTGCAGCAAAAATGAGTAACAGAATTTGACATGAAACTTGTTAGTCATTTTTTCATAGGACTTTTCAAGTATAAAATGACCCTAGTTTATTAGATTAGATCCAAAAAGGGTTTTGATGACTTGAGATTTGCAATGCAATCTATTAAAATGCTTTACTATCTAAACATATGCATTGAATTATTTACTACATATCTAATCATGTATATTTATTTCTGTTTCAGCTGAATTCCTAACCTAAATAATGTTGAGGCATGCGGTATTGGTGAGAAGCATCCGTGGAAAGTGTGTCATTTGCAAAATTAGTTGTAACTGGATTTAATAGAGTTTAAAAATCCTATTATATGTGCATGTGCAAGTATGTATATTTTAAATTGGTTAAACTGCTGGTCAGTTTTATAGTAGGTATCAATAAGAATAATATACCTAATATGCCTGCCTTTGTGAAATATTTTTTTACTAGTGTGCTTATTCAAAAAAGAAAATGGTTAAAAGACGAAATGTAGCAGGATCGTATTAACTACTGATAATCATTACTGCAAAAGTGCAAATCCATTACATAATGTATATTATATTATTATTATACAGGTTAAGACTAGTGTTGTAAAAATGTGAAAGTTCACTGCGAACATTTAAGAAGTTCGCTCGCGAACATGTAAAGTTCACTCATGTAATGTTCGTTCGCGAACTTGTGAAACCTAATTCAAATATCCTGCGTAAATTTCAGCGTTCTGATTGGTTACATCTGTGCTCTTAAATAAAAAATTAAAATTTAATAGAAAATTGAATTAAAACACCTTATTTGTAACTATTACTGCTATTTTGGGTGCCAAAAATGAAAGGACACGATACTAAATGTATATTTTAACTTTCAAAGGCTTTAACAGGACAAAAAAAATAATTACTTTTTTGCGAGGGTAAATTTAATCAATTTATATCTTTAACTTGCTTTCATGAAGTTAATTGTCATTAAATGTGAACATCTTGCTGTTTAGCTTGCTGAATATCGAATTAAGTGTACTTCTAAACAGAATTCAAACGTTCCCGGTTTTTTACATGTTCGCGAACTTTGTAATGTTCGCGAAGTGAACTTGTGAAAGTTCACTCATCACAAGTTCCTTTCGTTTTTTACAACACTAGTTAAGACAACCGTCATCACTTTGTAATATTTTTGCTGAAGTTTTAGGCACATAAATTATTTTAAAACGGAAGAAATTTTCTACTCATAGTGCAGTGCTTGTGTTAAGATTTCGTTTAACAATTTTTTACATGAATCTGTATTTTAAATTTATTTCAGTTCATAGTACTTTGCATGAAATAGACCTCGGTATTAATTTTTCGTAATAACAGTTTCTGTATCTTTTAAGATAACATTTTTAATTTTTCTCCAAATCGTTGTTTAATTTCATTGCTACGTTTTTTTGTTTGTTTGTTTTTCTATCCACTTAAGGTATAACCTGAGAATTTGTCTGTCAAGGTCAAGAGGCGTGGCTATAGTGGCAACACTGTTTGCATTGGAATGCGCATAAATTTTTAGGAGGGGGTGGTGACAACAGTCCTTGAGAACGTTGCCACATTTCTCATCACATATAGGAAACGATCATCGCCACGGTTCAAAATATATGAAAACAATTCAGAAAAATAGTCTAAAAAATTAGGTTTTAGTAAAAAAAAAAGTAAAAGAATCTGTTGTATAGTTTTTTTGCAATGCTAATTAACAAATTTAACATCGGAAGGATACAAAATTCTCATTTAAATAAATTAATTATAATTAAACCAACGGTTAAAAAATTCCGAAAAAATTCAGAGCTAATTTGACGATTGTTGTGAGTCTACCAAATTAATTTGAAGAAAATCTGTTGTAGCGAATTTTTCGTCCAAATTTCTCAGGTTAAGCCTTAAATTTGATTTATTTTTCAAGCTTTTTCAGTGCAAAATTTACAAGGAAATATTTTACTCTATAATTTTTAAAATTAAAAAAAAATAATAATAAAAAAACTCTGCAGTTTCACAGTGCATTCACTAAATTCACTAAATTTAAGAATTTTTATTTTAAAATTTCATTCAAATTAATATTATTATTTCATAAATAGTAGTATAATAAAAAACAATTTTTTTTTCTCTTCTTTTTGTTATTATTTTAAAGTAATGGTGGAGATTCAGATGTTGGTCAGGATAAATTTAACAAGCCCTGACACAGTACTCTATTGCAACGCCTCCCATCTTCTTTCCCTTTACAATTTCATTAAAATATTTCAAATCTCCAGCGTTAAAAATTCAATTGAAATTTCACAAATTGTTTTTCTCTTCCAGTCAAATGGATTTTACAACCTAAAATTAATGAAATTAGCATTAAATGTAGACTATGGACTTTAAATTCTCCATCACATTGCACTATAGAATACTTGAAGCATTTCTTTTCGTTTTTTACATCTTTTATTTTATGGTTAAAAGAATTGCTGTGAATATTTTAGCATGTTTGCAAATACATAAAATGCATACATGAAAATGAACTAGCAAGAGATAGATAATTCCTGTCACTTTTGTGTCTCTCTTCATTACAATTACATTATTCATCTTGCAAAATGTTAAACAAACACAAATACAGTGTACATATGGTATAAAATTAGCTGGAACATACGTAATACAAACATAATTGTACAGACGTAGAAACAACAAACAGCAACACAGACAAAAAAATAGACACAACAAAGATAAAAATAATGATGGTGTTAAAACCGTACTATACATATCAAATACTGTGTATGCCAATATATTTAGAAACCTTTAAGGCATTGATTTCCTTAACCCCCTCCCCAATTTATATCTTCCACTGCTTTTAGGTGTTAACTTTATTTTTATCATTACCCTGCATTAGGTACTTTGGTAAAGTACAAAATTTAAGCTTATATTTCATATTTAATAACAATCTTGAAATTATAACCTGGTCCAAAAGCAATTAACTGAGGCATATAATATGACACATTACACAATTATATTGCAATTTTTCTTATAAGTACAGCGAAAAAAATATTGTTCAAGAAAAATAGTATATGCCCTATTTTTAAGAGCATTGATGATGTACTGTCATTTTAATTATATATATATTTTTTTTTAAGCGAAATCCCGGCATGATATGTATGCTCTGTAGAGTATCTTTATTTCATTGTTTTATTTTTTATTCAGTGAAATTTCATGATAAACAATAAAATACAATACCTTAGTGCCTGTTTCTATTTACAATTAACATTTTATTTTTGTTAGCATGTACGTGTAAATAAAGTTGATATGATGTTGATATAATAATAAATGCATTTAATATGAACTCTTAATATGCAGGATATTTTTTTAACTCATGCTGTAGTTATATTTTTATGATTATAGTTATAGCACATATTGCATGATTGATGTATATCTGACTGACAATCAATTCAAATTGCTTGGAAAAAAAATATTATAATATTTCAAACAAATCAAATATAAATAGTCTGTCATATTTGTTTTTAGAGTTATATTTATGGAGGATAATTTATGTATATTTAGTTTTTCTTTTCAAGACACTTAACTTTAGAGGAAAAAAATGTCTTTATATTTTTAACTAATTACCTTTTGTTTCAATAGTTTTTTACTGTGAGCTATGCTTTTTTTTCCCCCATAATTGCATGGCATTTCATATTTTTGTTTATTTATTCTATGCTTCAATAAAAATGTGTTGTTATTAAAATTATGAAGTAGAAATAAATTATTTTTCTGTGTGTTTATCGCTTTTTAATTTATTTTATTATTTATAACTATTGGTTTACAGTTGTTAATACCCACAAAAATTTCTCTGGCAAATAGGTACCTGCAGCACTAAATAGACTAATAGTACATCGACTTTCTGTTGCCAGAGGAATTTTTCAACTTGATGCGTTTCAGTGTTATATATATATATATATATATATATATATATATATATATATATATATATATATATATATATATATATATATAATATATATATATATATATATATATATATATATATATAATATATATATATATATATATATATATATATATATATATATATATATATATATGTAGTTTTACTAAATAAGTCGTTTTATTCAATTAAACCTTTCAAAATTATTGTGATAAGCATGCAGAGCTGTTCTTTTAATTTACTTTATTTATTCGCATTAAATATACCAGAGTACCTTGTGTTGAATTGTTTACTATAGAACATATATTACAATAAAAATATTGAAAGCAAAAATTGCACTGAATCAAAGATAAATATATAACACTAGTCTGAAGCACTAGACTATACGGTTTGCAGATATTTGAAGAAGAATAAAATTTATAACGTAATATATTTAGTGACAAGTAAATATTCATAACAGGACAATAAAATAAACTGAGATTGTTAAGAAATTATTAGCATGAAAGATTGAAATAAACATTATGACAAATAATATATCATCCCTCGTCTGCAATAATGAGCTATCTGCCTATAACCACTATCTGCTATTTCAGGTGAATGCAATTCTGAGAGTTGTAAATAGTAAATAGGTATTAAATATAAGTTCATTGTTGCACTCACCTGAAATAGCAGATGATATACTGTATATATATAGCAAAATCGAGGTAGGCAGTTTATAGCTAGCTCATTATTCTGAATGATATATAATTTTATATCAATAACAAATAAATAATAATATATAAAGACATACATACAATTAAGGACACAAATTTGGTGGGGTTGATACACATATGTCAAATTGATCCCTGGTGGTTCAAATGGGGAACTGTGGGACTGCAGTGCCTATATAATATATAACAATTTTAAGATAAAATTTGCCTAATTTTTATATTTTTTTCACACCATGGACTGTAATGTAACATTGTTCTTTTTTTGGCATTCATTTCTATGAGCTATACAAATACACAGTCACCCCTCAAGAACTATGATTTAATGACAAGTATACTAAACCCTGATAAAATATTCCAATTAAGTCAACTTATTGTTTTGTTTTATCACCATTAAGAGTCGTAACAGCGGAGGAATGGCAAAAACACTCTTTTATAATAATGGTTACATCTTAAAATATGGTAAAATAGAAAAACAGACTGTACAGAAAGGACTGTACATTGCAGAGCTACAAACTATCCCATAATTCGTGTGATGTCACTTTTGATTTTGGATTACAGACTGAAACTTCATATTAGAGACTTGAAAAATCCTATTCCTACTATAAAAACATGCTACTGCTAGTTTTTGGTGGTGCCTTTGAAATTTTGTTCTGATTATTTTTTCAGCCCTTATTAAATGGGGTCCAAAGTGGAAATTTTTATTTGCACATGCCTTATGGAAAATCACGTCAGATCAATAAGGAAATGGACGAGGTCAATAGATTTTGATGAATTTCACATATGTTACACATCTAACCTAGGGTGATGAGGTTTGGATGTTATTTTTCAAATTTCAAATAAACCCAATTTCCAGAATTTTTCAAAAATTTAAAAACGGCTAACTACTAACTATTGTTTTGATAATATTTAATATTCAATCAATATTCTATTTTTAAAACATGTGTAATTTATGTATCAATTTTGTGTTAGCTTTGACTATTTGTTTAATATATTATAATCCAAACTCATAGTGTTTATATGAATAAGCTACATCAACTTTTTTTTTTTTTTCAAACAAAATTGTTATTGTTAATTATGTAGTGAAATATTTCTGTCATCATGTTTTTCCAGATGAAACAAAATTTTCATTCCTCTTCTCGAGCTTTAGCTCATTGAGGTATAAATGTTTTTTGTATAAATGAAATGTATTATGTTTATTTAAAATGAATAAAAAAATGATAAAATTAAACTGTGTACACGTAGGGAAAATTTAATTTTAAGCAGGTGTCTAACTAGGATGGTTTTATTGCATATAAGCATGTATAATAAGTAATTAACAATTTTATTTGATTGAGTAGACATAAAATTTTATGTAAAAATAATTAAGCATGCCTACTCAAAACCTTTTAACTAATTCTTGCTTTCTATTTTTGCAGGATGTTTCTTTACAAGAGACGCAGTGAAATGCGCCAAGGAAAATTCTGCCCAAAGTTTTGTGGTGGCTACATGGAGCTAAGAAGTATGACTGTAGGTTAATTGGCTACACTTCACAACAATCTCATGACAAATTGATTGATACATATTGTATTTGCAATAATTAGTGATGGCAAATTTGTGTGCCTACAACTTTTTACTATAGACAATTGTGTCGTTATATACTTATGTGTAACACTTAAAACATTTTTGAAATTAAAAGTATTGCATAAAATGTGGTCAAATATTTGTAAGAAAGAGTAAATTTTGATGGTTTGAGTCCAGAAATTTGTGTTCTGTACATGCAATCTCATTTAAATATTGCACTGTCTCAAAATGATTTAAAGATATAGCAATAAACATGAGACACAGTTTAATTGTTTGTTGTTGAAATATCAACACTCATAATTTAAAATTCAACCATGTAGCCATTGAAACAATTTGATTTTAACATACTTTTTTTTTTTTTTTTTTTTTTTTTTGCAGTAGAATTGGTAATTAAGCTTCAAACAGATTTTGGAATTTCTTGTATCCCATATCTGCATGACATCTACATTGATAGTAAAATCAGTGGCGTAGCCAGGATTTGTTCAAGGGGGGTGTTCTTGAAGATAAAGAATGAGAATAGCCCACTGGGGGGTTTGGGGGGCGTAGCCCCCCAATAGCTCGCCGCAGGCGCGATTTTTTTTAAGGACACGCCCCTTTTTTAGGGTAAAATTATTAAAAAATACTATTATAGAGGATGTATGGCCTGATGCAATATTTTTATATTTTTTGCATCCATTTTTTTAATTTCTTTTCAATATTGTACGTGCACTAACGTAATAAATAAAGCTTTGAGTAAATAATTTTAGTTAAATCAAGTAATTCATCTAATAACCACTTTTATATTATTTTTATTAGTTTCATGGTGCGCGATTTTTTTTGAAAAAGGGACGTGGACTATAATTTTTTTCGATGAAAAGTTGCAGCAAATTTCTTATATTTGTAAATCGTAAATTAATGCAGTTACAATATTTTTGTCACTACAGTACTTTTTCTTATAAAAAAATAGACCACATTTTAAGACGATGTACTAATGTACGAGCAAGAAAATATATTTATATTTAAATTTTCAAAACAGGAAAATCAATTCATTATATTAAGTATACTGTAAAATTAATACATTTAAAAATCGGATTTTTTTAACTTCAATAATAAATTTAAATATATACGTACAGTATTATACATATGACTTACATGAGACAATGAAACAAGCAATTTCAAGATGTAATATACCTATATAATTAATTAAAAAATAATAAAATACTATATATAATTTTTATTGTTATGCTGAACATCATGCGGGGAATGTTTTCAACATTTTTTATACTTTAAATTGTTGTCTTTATAGTGTCTTTTCGTATACAAAAACAAAAATAACTTAATAATGAATACTACATAATATAATTATCATAATAGAATTATACCATACTTAAATAATCATAATATTGTAGACCGATGACCGATTTTAAATAAATTAAAGTTGTATTAACAATGTGTTTCGGGGATATAAATTTTTAAAGTTTTTTTTTTTTTTTTAGAAAATTTTTCATAAAATTTTAGCTAAATCGTATCCGTCGAGTACCATTTTTTGTTATTTTTCCCTTAAAATTTACTAAGGTTCAGCTCTCAAGGGGGGGGTTATAACACCCAAAACCCCCCCCTTGTCTACGCCCCTGAGTAAAATATGTCAACTTTTACATAACAATGTTTAGAAAATGTCTCTATTTTGTAAGTGTATGGCCCTTAAAACTTAATTACTTAAAGGAACAAAATGGATCTGGTAAAAAAAATCACACTTGTTGAAAGAGCTTAATAATTTCTTGCATTTAAAAGTTGTTATTAAATAGCAATATTGAAAGGTTTACAGCAAGAATCTCCTTTTGGCTTTGAGTTAGTTTTCTAATTAAACAAAATAGAGAATATTATTGCTTAGGCAGAACTCTTTCAGAAAATCTGTGAAGTTTATCTCTTTTGGTCTTGCTACGTCATGCCTCGCATGTCCAAGGCATCTTCAAGTAGCAATTATATATTATTAGTCTTTTATTAAACACAAAAAGTGTACATACAACATAGTATTATAAATATATATTCATTATAAAATAACACTGTAATAGAACACATAAAACACACATACAAACTATATATAATAGTTACAGAATAATAGAGAATGATAATAAAAATTGAATTAATAATAAAAGAATATAAAATAAAATAACAGATGATATTAACAGCCTGTTACATCATAATATATCATATATATAAGCACATATATAAAACAAAATATGACATAGAAAATAAATAGAATGAAAAACTTATTGCTTAATTGCTATTCAAAATATAGACTATATGAAGTCTCCCTTGGCATAATCGCTGATAGGTTTAATTCTAGATTTACAGATATTTAAATGATATTGGCTACAATATTCATTACATCGCTTGAAGATACCTCGAACATGCGAGGCAAAACGTCGCAAGACCAAAGTGGAAAGAACAATAACACCCGCCACTGATTTCCCAAAAGAGTTCTACCTGGCAATCAACATTTTACGCAACATGCAAATCTTCATCAATAAATCAACATTTTACGCAACGTGCAAATCATCATCAATACGAAGAAATAATATAATTAAATTATTTCCCCGTTAAACTAGCTTGACAGTTTTTTTTTTATTTAATAAATGTTTTTTAAAATACTTTTATAACTGATGAACTTTATTTTTTATTTGTTTATTTTTATTTGTTTTTCAATTAAATCATGTCATCTGTTATGTTCATCACAATTAAGGTTATATAGCTCTAGTAATATGGGAAACAAGCTTAGAAGCTCATGTGTATTCTCAAGTTAAATTTAAATTATATGCTGCAATAATCAATAGGGGGCATTCACAAGAAGTTATAGGAATGGACAATTTCCCTTTTGAATCAACTTCCTGCTTTATAGAAGTTAGCTTACAGCTATATAGTTATTAATGATTGCTTGTTTTTGTTAATTTTTTTCTTGAATGACCAAAAAATATTGTTTTTCTTTATTATTTAATCATAGATGTCAAATTTATTATCGTAGCTGTGCTGCCTTTTTTTTTTTAATATTTTTTGTTAGTAAGTATATAATGTGTTACTTTCATATTTTAATTTGCATTTTCATCTTCGACTTTTTATATCATATTTATATAACTATAATTATGATAATTAAATTGTATAATTTCATCATTTTTTTTAGTTTCACGTACTGCAGAGCTTAATCTCAAAATGTATGCAGAGATCTGAGAATCTCCTTATTTTAATTGCTATAAGCAAATTAATCTCATAATTATACCAAATAGATGTAATGTTTTAATTGTTTCAAAGTTTAGATAACATAAAGAGGTCCTCATCAGTGGATCAAAACCACTTAAAAACAAGTATTCAGTGTATTCATTCAGATATCTAGCTGTAAAAAACAATCGCATAACAAAACTGAAATGTAAAAGAGATGATGGATGAAATAAAGCATTGTGATTTAAATACAACACCAACCATAAAATTTGTGCAAAAAAAAAAACAACAACATTCACTACGTTTACATGACGGTGTTTAACACGGATCCGTTGACGACGGATAATGTTATTCTTATGAGGCGTCGTCAACGGATACGCATTTAACACTGTCATGTAAACGTAGTAATTAAATCCTGGAAATCTTTTTTATTTTATATAAATCAGTAAATATAAATTATATTATATATATATACATATATATATCAGTTGGTATTTTATATGAACAATTAATAAAATTATGTTATAACAACAAAAAAGGGTTTTGATTCTAATTAAGTTACACACTGTCAATGTTATATACTGCATATTTCTTTGAAAATATGAAGTGAGTTGTACTAGAAGTACATACAGAAATGCATGCATACTGAAAGAAAAGAAAACGCTTGTATATTATAATATGTTAAATAATAAACTGGAATGGTCACTATTTTAATGTTTTCTTTTTTTCAAAAAAAAAAAAAAACACATGAATTAAAAACAAATAGAACGTGCAGAAAATAATACTGTTTTTGAGAAATATCAGTAAACAGTTAATTGTATATTCTGCGTAACATAAATAAATAAATTGATTATTGCTATGAATACTTGCAACTTAATTAACTGTATGATGCAGTATAAATAAATGTTCTATAAATACATTCATTTATAACTATAATGAACACCACTTTTTATATAAAAAAAAGTAATAATAATAATATATAGAGGAGGCCTCTGTTTATTTAGTTAGTAAATTGTTAGTAAATGATTAATTTCTTGTCCTGTATTTTATTCTGTAATTGCTTTCATATAATATACATGTATGATATATATATATATATATATATATACAGCCCGAAATAAAATTATCGTCGGCCTTATTTGCTTTCTCCGATTAGATCAATTCTAGAAATGATTAAATTTAAGTGAGCCTCAAAGCCCGAAATAATACTTAATTCTCGTCGGGCTTTGCTTTTTCTGGTTTCGTCACTTCTAGAAATGAGCAAAATTTAAATTAGCAAAAAGGACGAAATATTTGTTAATTTCGAGCTTTGCTCAAATCACTAGCGAGGCACATATCTAGGTGTGCGCATATTTTTCGGGCTTTGCCCGAATTCAGGCTTTGATGCAAACGTATATATAAGTTTGCATATATATATATATATATATATATATATATATATATATATATATACGCACATGATTCATTTATAACTTATTTTGCTTAATTTCAGTTTATTTCAGTGAGTTATAGAATTCTTTACTTATATATAGACATTCAATTCGTTTTTTCAATCAATTAATAATTAATGGTTATACAAGGTAGCTAGTGCAAGTACAGCATATAAATATAATATATGGATCGCGTCAAAATATACATTTAAAACATTTTTAAATTAGTATACTTAATTTATAGTTTTCTATGTTTTTTTTAATGTAAAAACTGATGACAACAGGAAAATAGCACTTATTCAACGCATGCAAAAAAGAAATTATTAGAACAGATAATGTATTAGGAGCAGGATGACGTCTTCAAACCTCGACGTTTAAGCGTCACATAAATATATATATATATATATATATATATATATATATATATATATATATATATATATATATATATACCAGCGTATATGTGATCACATACGTTTTGATGCTGAAAATTTAATTAAGATTGTTTAATAACACCCCATTATATACATGGCAATTTAAGATAATCAGGCAAAAAGGTGCATGTACTGTACACTAAATTATATTTAATTGTGGCAGTGAGAATATCATATAACAATGTATATATATATTTAACATGCTGGGTGATATAGCGTGAATTGATCACGGTTGCATTGATAAAAGCTTAATTCATGAAGTTCATGAGTTGCTATTGCAAATTTTGGTAGATTCTCTTGCATATATTTGGCATTAGGAGAGATTTTGGTGTATGGGTCTGAAGCTTTGTGGTAGGCCTTTCGATGATACGCGCATACACGGGATCTTCCTTTGCGTCCTCTTCTACATCTGTGGATGCGGGGGCTGCGAGCTCTAGCGGTCGAGACGTTCTGGGCAAGATTTCGGTGACGGGAAAACTGAACCTGATAGTTCTAGGGGAATCCGAGTGGCGGGATGACTTCGTCTTGCTCAAAACTCCATGGTGTCGGAACTCAGGTAATTTGCGTGCAGATTCTTCCAGCCTTCGAGACTGTCGTCGGTAATTGAACGCAATCGCAAGTAAAATTGACAGCATGACGATTAGTCCAATTAAAACCATTAATAATAACACAATGGTTGGTGTGGAATTTTGATTTCCTGAAATTAACAAGTAATGGGTTATTGATACAATTTAGCTATTAATTTTTATATAATTTTACTGGACAGCTAGTATATTATTTAATATTATTATACTGATGTACTGTACGTATAATTTAAATTATATAACAATGAATGCCGTTGATGCACGTCATATATATATATATATATATATATATATATATATATATATATATATATATATATATATATATATATATATATATATATATATATATATATATATACATATTATGTGGTTTTTCAATTAATGATTTATTAATGAAGAAGACTAAAACGGTATAGTTATAATATATACTGCATGATATATTTGTTCAAAAATCAAAACGATATATATATATATATATATATATATATATATATATATATATATATATATATATATATATATATATATATATATTTTTTAATCAAACCTTATTGGGTACTTCTATTTGCTAATTACATTATACTACTTTGAAACCCCGAACCTTCCGAAACCCTAACTTGAGCGTTTCGCGAGCTCTTCTGGAACGGGGGCGGCCACGGCCGTGCAAATCCATCGCAGCATTTGCCTGCGGCTGAGGGAAACGTGGAAACCTCAGCCAGGATGGACGCTACAGCTTTTTGTCAATGAACCGGAAGTGCAATGGTCCAAAGCCAGGGGAACCACATAGTGGAAAAGCGCAACGTTTTACCCCTGGGTGGGAAACGTGGTTTTTGTTGAAAATGGTCACCCATCCAACTACTAACCACGCGCGGCGTTGCTTGACTTCGGTGGTGATCTGATGAGACCCGGTCAAGCGCACTGCGCCACACCTCCCACACATATATATATATATATATACAGTATATATATATATATATATATATATATATATATATATATATACATACATATATTACGTACAATATAAAAACAATATTTTTTATTGATACAATCGATCGATATATAACAACTCTAAAACAGTGCAGTTAAAAGCGATATATATTAAATTTCTCTATTTTTGAATGTATTTTATTTTAATTTTTAATTAATTTTCTTCACCTGAGGATTTTTTTTCCCCGCTATAAAGCACATTAATTTTTATTGAGTGAATGAAAGAATATTGTTTAGGTAGAGATAACACGGATCAGCTGACCCAATGCTAAAAAATCCCATGAAAATGAAGAAAAAAATTAGTAAAATGATTAAAATGTTCTCCTCTACATCCCCTAGCTGTCAGTAGCTAAAATATCAGGTACACAAAAACGAGCTAGTTTCCCAGTTATAAATTTTTAAAGTTGACATGGAAGTTCCATTTCTCCATGTTAAATTAAATTAGTCAACTTTAAAAATTCATAACTTGAAAACTAGCTCGTTTTTGTATACCTGATATTTTAGCTACTGATAGGGGATGTAGAGTGTAGAGGAGAAAATTTTAATTTTTTTCATAATTTTTATGAATGGGATTTTGTTAGCATTGGGTCAGATGATCTGTGTTATATCTCTACCTTCTGTAATGAATTAAAGCTAAAAACTTGATATCACGTACATTTTCATTTATATATAAGACAGTGGAAAGACACAATAATAATAAAAAGTTAAAAGTGAAATGAACCTTGGGATTCCTGCACAGAAGGTTCATCTTCTTGATTCATGATAGCTTTATTTACAAACAGACTTACGGTGTAATAATAAATATGTGAACAAATTTCAAAAATTTTAAAAATATTTTTATACTATAGAAACACGTTCTTATTTTTTCACTCAAAATTATTGGTTTATAACCTTAATTCGTTTCTGTTTTTTTTTTTTTTTTTTTTGCCTCGACCTTTCTAAATTTTAGGCAGATTCGTATATAATATGCTCCACATAGGAACCTAAAGCTTATAAATCGTGCAAATATATTACATGCAAGATAAATAAACCTCAAAATCCAGCTCAATATATCGATATAATTATATACATTATAGTATATATAATTATATACATTATAGTATATATAATTATATACATATAATATATATAGTACTCTTATACATCAGGTGCGTAGACACCTCTTGAGAGCTGAACCTTAATTAATAATTAATTAATAAATTTTAAGTGGAAAAAAAACAAAAATGGTACTCGATGGACACGATTTAGATAAAATTTTATGAAAAATTTTCTTAAAAAAAAATCTTAAAAAATTTATATCCCCGAAACACATGGCATCGTTAATACTACATCTTTAATTTATTTAAAATGCGTCCAGAATTATGATTATTTAAGTATACCATAATTCTGTTATTATAATTAATTATATTATATAGTATTCATTATAAGTTATTTATGTTTTTGTATACGAAGACAACAATTTAAAATATATATATGTATAAAAAATGTTGTAAACATTCCCCAACATCATGAAAATTTAAATTATATATATATATATGGTAATTTATTATTTTTTAATTAGTTATATAGGTATATTATATCTTACAATTGCTAGTTTTATTGTCTAATGTATAATAATATTGTACATACCTTTAAATTTGTTATTGAAGTTAACAAAATCCAATTTTTTAAATATATTAATTGTACAGTATATATATATGATCCTTAATGTAATAAATTGATTTTCCTGTTTTGAAAATTTAAATATAAATATACATTTTATCTTGCTCGCACATCAGTACATCGTCTTACAATGTAGTCTATTTTTTTATAAGAAAAAGTAGTGACAAAAATAATGTAACTACATAAATTACGATTTACAAGTATAAGAAATTTGCTGCAACTTTAATGAAAAAAAATAATAGTCCACGCCCTTTTTTCAACAATATCGCTCATCATGAAATTAATAAAAATAATATAAAAGTGGTTATTAGATGAAATAATTTATTTAGCTAAAATTATTTACTCAAAGCTTTATTTATTACGTTGGTGCACGTATTGAAAAGAAATTAAAAAAATGGGATGCAAAAAATATAAAAAAAAAATGCATTAGGCCATACATTCTCTATTATACATAGTACCTTTTCATAATTTTACTCTAAAAAAATGGGTCGAGTCCTTAAAAAAAACGCGCCTGAGGCCGGGCTATTTTGGGGGGCTGCCTCCAGTGGGCTGTTCTCAATCTTTATCTTGAGGAACCCCACCCCTTGGACAAATCCTGGCTACGCCAATATTAATGTACGACATAATTATACCTTGGGTGTTGGAGAACGCGAGGTGTGTAGAAGCCTCGACTTGATGCTCGTTGCCACTGATGTTAAGGGTGAGGAGGCATCGCCAGCGTCCAGATACGGCTGCAGTGGCATCTGCAAGGTCAGCTTTGTCCCAGGCAAACACCGCGAGACTGCACACACCAGCAGCCGGCTCAGCGAGTGCCCAGAATCTGCTGGTCAATTGTAAAATAATATAACTAAAATAAATATGTAATATATATTTTATAATGAATCAAATTTCATGAGAACTTTTATAAATTATATAAATTATATATGAATGGACAAAAGTTACTCCATGCTCCATGCATGCAACACTGGGGAAGTATAATACTTAAAAAAAAAAAAAAAAAAAAACTCTCAAATTGATTACAATTTTATGAACTGATCACAACATGGTTTGTTTTACGTTTCTGCGATGATTTACTGATTTTTAGCTATTTTTCAACTACTACAGTGTGATCGGTATAGTTTGTTTTCAAACACCCTATGTATAAGAAATTAACGCTACCTGAGTATAATGTGCTGTCATTTTCATGTAATCAAATACCCGAGGCAGTTATATTTACAGTATTTACATTTAATTTGTTTCCATATAAGTATTACGTTGTGGTAACTGCATGCTGAAACTACGTGCGTCTGGCGAGGATTACTGTATATGATTAACATTGTAAAATCATGTAAATGCTCTGTCAGCAGTCACAGCATAATTTTACAGAAATGGCAACACCATAATTAGTTGTCAAATACTTTGGAACAAATATAAAAAAATATTTCAACTTCGTAAGGGATTTCTTTCCTAAAATTTTGATAATTTTTGTGATTCTCCCCATGCCATATCTATTTTAGGTATTGCCGTATCCTCGATGTAAAGAGCAAAATTTTCAGACGTCAGTGCCATCTCTTGGTCCTTTATGTCCTCTATATTAAGGTACCTTAAGGTACACCTCAGGTGATAATATATCCAGAAAAATTACATCAATGGGGGTATATACTGTAAATGGACTCTTTTATTAATGAGTATTTATAAACCAATCCTTCTATATATCAAAATCTCCTGCTATCAAACACGATTTTCAATATGAACTCTCAAAAATTATCATCAAATTATCGTAGAAACGTAATAGATTAATTCATTTTTGGGTCGCAGTGAAGTTGCCCTGACCTCGAGTGTGCGGCTTGAGGGTCGGCGATGCTATCACCGTCGTCTGGCACTGCGGCCTGGAATCTCAGCCCTCGTGGACCGAGCCAGTGACACGAGGAGAAGGGATGGTCCAGTTGACACGACAGGCTCACCAGGTTCCCGTGCTGCGTGCGCTGAGCTGCTACTCGTGAGGCACTTCCCAAGTTGCCGGGGCCGGAGCTCCAAACATCCCTCAGCAACGCCATGTCTGGCCAACCGCTTGTATGCGCCACCGAAACTGTGACGAACTCAGCGTTTGTATTCCTTCCTGCTGCAAAGTTTTGCTGATATTATTTTTTTATATACTGTATATGTATGTTATTAACCTTTGGTGCAATTTTATAAAATAAAAATTAACTTAAGGAAAAGAGTGTAAAATCTAATCTAGATATATATATATATATATATATATATATATATATATATATATATATATATATATATATATATATATATATATATATATATATATATACAGAGTGTTCCACAATTCGTGTCCCAAATGTAACTCGTAAAATGGAATTGCAAAAGTGCTCGTAGAAACTTCAAATTTCGTACAGTGGTAGTCGAGGGTCCTTTGTTTTGTGTTCTGGCAGTGAAAATTTTTTCCCACCCTTATTTCACCCCTTCTGGGGGGTGCGTTCCCGTTCTTTATCAAAACCTTATGGGCTTACAATGTTAATGAAAATCAAATAAAAAAATTTTCGAATTTCAGTCTGAAAATTTCCAACTAGGGGTTTTCGAGTATGAGAAAAACAGTGGTGACCTTATTTTTTTTCTGCCATTGACCCTTCACCCCTCGCAGGGGTCAATGTTGACCCCTAGAATGACTTTTTTTTTAATTCTCCGAATTTGTTGAAATTGATATGATTTTGTGGGTTATCGACGATGACAAAACCCATGAAAACACTTGCGAGTTGATAAAATTGACCCTTGACCCTCGCAGGGGTCAGTAGTGACCCCTAGAATGACTTTTTTAAAATTCTCCGTTTTCATTGAAATTGATATGCCTCTATGGGTTGTCGAGGATGACAAACCCCATGAAAATACCTGCGAATTGATCAAATTGACCCTTGACCCTCGTAGGGGTCAGTGGTGACCCTTGGAAGGATCTTTTTTAAAATTCTCCGAATTTTTTGAAATTGATATTCCACTATGGGTTTTCAAGGATGACAAAACCCGTAAAAATACTTGCGAATTAATAAAATTGACCCTTGACCGCTTGTCAGGGTCAGTGGTGTCCCCTAGAATGACCTTTTTAAAATTTTCCGATTTAGTTGAAATTGATATACTTCTATGGGTTATCGAGGGTGAGAAAACTAATGAAAACACTTGCGAGTAAATTAAAATAATTATTGATCGATCTCGCAGGGGTCACTGCATGGTGAGCCTTGAAATTAATTTTTCCACATTCTCTCCATTTCATTGAATTTGATATGCATCTATCGGTTATTGAGAATGGAAAAACCCAAGAAAACATTTGCAAATTCATCAAAATTATTGTTGACCTCGCAGGGGCCACTGGTGACCCTTGAAATTAATTTTTCCGAATTTTCTCAATTTCATCGAATTTGATATGCCTCTATGGGTTGTTGAGGCAGATAAAATTAATGAAGATGTTTTCAAGTTGGTTTACATAATTCATTAATTAATCCGCAAGGGTCACTGGTGGCCTCTAGATTTTGAATAAATTTTGAATTATTGTTTTATTAATATCATTATTAAAAAAATTTAAGTGGGCCAGTCACAATTGGAGAATACTGACTCAGCCACTGTTACATATGGGGTTCGATTAATTTTGTGCTAAATTTTCAGTGGTATACGACTTCAGTTGGAAAGTTGAAATTTGGCACACAGAAAGCCAAGGGTTGTAAGTTTCAAGGATATTTTTGTTTCTTTAAAAAAAATAAAAAAAAAATCTTCTCTCAACTGTTTGACGGGTGCATGGATTCATGATTTGCATTTCTTCCTTGTGGGATTTCCCATGTTAAATTAAGTTGATCTGATAGATTTTGTTGCCGATCTCCACCAAACCACCAAAATTCGTATTTAAAGGTTTCAGAGTATGCGAGGTCAACAATAAATTTGATGAATTTGCAAATATTTTCATGGGTTTTTCCATTCTTAATAACCGATAGATGCATATCATATTCAATGAAATTGAGAGAATGTGGAAAAATTAATTTCAAGGCTCACCATGCAGTGACCCCTGCAAGTTCAATAATTATTTTAATTTACTCGCAAGTATTTTCATTAGCTTTCTCGTCCTCGATAACCCATAGAGGTATATCAATTTCAACAAATTCGGAGAATTTTAAAAATATCCTGTCAAGGGTCACCACTGACCCCTACGAGGGTCAAGGGTCAATTTTATCAATTCGTAAGTATTTTCATGGGTTTTGTCAACCTCGACAACCCATACAAGCATATCAATTTCAACAAATTCGGAGAATTTTAAAAAGGTCATTCTAGGGGTCACTACTGACCCCTACAAGGGTCAAGGATCAATTTTATCAATTCGCAGGTATTTTCATGGGGTTTGTCATCCTCGACAACCCATAGAGGCATATCAATTTCAATGAAAACGGAGAATTTTAAAAAAGTCATTCTAGGGGTCACTACTGACCCCTGCGAGGGTCAAGGGTCAATTTTATCAACTCGCAAGTGTTTTCATGGGTTTTGTCATCGTCGATAACCCACAAAATCATATCAATTTCAACAAATTCGGAGAATTAAAAAAAAGTCATTCTAGGGGTCAACATTGACCCCTGCGAGGCGTGAAGGGTCAATGGCAGAAAAAAAATAAGGTCACCACTGTTTTTCTCATACTCGAAAACCCCTAGTTGGAAATTTTCAGACTGAAATTCGAAAATTTTTTTATTTGATTTTCATTAACATTGTAAGCCCATAAGGTTTTGATAAAGAACGGGAACGCACCCCCCAGAAGGGGTGAAATAAGGGTGGGAAAAAAATTTCACTGCCAGAACACAAAACAAAGGACCCTCGACTACCACTGTACGAAATTTGAAGTTTCTACGAGCACTTTTGCAATTCCATTTTACGAGTTACATTTGGGACACGAATTGTGGAACACTCTGTATATATATATATATATATATATATATATATATAATTGTTAAATGTTACTGACATTGTAAATAATTATTTAATTATATTGAGAATTAGATTTTGGTTTTTGCTATTAAAATTTTCAAACTGCACAAATTTTTGTGCAGATTACAAAAAAACAAAAAAATGTTTGCAACATAATTATCTTTTATATTTATAATCCATTAATTATTATACTTTTAATATTACTCATCATCTTATACTAGATACTATAGATAGGTATTATATAATATATTCCAAATGATGAGAATAAGAGTGACTATAGATTTTGTTGTCGTACATATAATAATTTACTACTTAATTAATTCTTCTTGTCAAATCGTATAATTATAAAATATGTTGTAAACTATTGTGGCATCTGCCGTAATAGTACTAATAGTAAATAGTAGAGACAGCCAAAAACTGTCACTTGTGATGCCAACTAAAGGTGGATATATTCAAATGGCGATTTTTACCATGCGACGCGACGCGAGTAATGCGCACTTGTAGTAACATCCATTGGCGGCCATATTGGGCGATTAAAAGAAAAAGAGCATCGTAATTAACGTGATTACCGGCGAATTCGCCGCCGCATAGGATTTCACAGCTTTTACGTCAAAATCGCGTCGCATCGCCGTTGTCGCCATCTGAATCCGCCTTTAAGGTGGATTTTCATGGGCGATTTCCAGCCTGCGACGCGAATAAAGCGCACTTGCTGTAACATCCATTGGCGACCATATTGGGCGATTAAAAGAAAAAGAGCATCGTAATTAACGCGATTACCGGTGAATTCGCCGCCGCATAGGATTTCGCAGCTTTTACGTCAAATCGCGCCGCATCGCCGTTGTCGCTCATGAAAATCCACCTTTAAGCATGAACTTTGTAGAAAAAAAAAGCGCCTAACCCATGCAAACTTATAATAAATTCATGAATTATATGACAGGTAATTAAAATTCTTTAACAAAAATGTTGATACTTATTATATTATTGTTTTAAATAAAATAATATGTAATTTGCATTCATATTATATGAGAATAAAGGAGAAAGCAACTACTACATATATATATATATATATATATATATGTACACGGGTGTAAAACATAATATACCCATATATGTTAATGTTCACACAAATTATTCTAAACTCTAAATAACTAAATAATCCTCCACTGATATTATTTCTGATGTAAAGGAGTAAATGTACTAAATTTTAGTATTATAATTATTATAAAATCATGTACTACTTACTTAAAAAAATCTTACGTTTCCTATTTTTTCAAACAAAAAATTTACTGTCACATTTAAAATTTGTACATAATTTCTATTGTGTCTTAATTTTTAGCATTATATATATTTAAGTTCACGAAATCATAACTGACAATAGTTCTCATCATGCTCTGATATATATTGCATATTGTACGTTACCGCTAAAATTTGTTACAACCTAACTGCACAGTATTATGCAATGTCAGTATAGTAAAAGCAAATTAAAGGAGAGAAAGAATACCATCACCGTCATTCGGTACATCCGAAGCTTTTCAGTTTATAATCGGAAAAGGTGCAAAAGAAGGTAAAGAAATTCGGTAAGCTGTTGTGTTTGATTATAAATTTTTTATTTGGCTTATTATATTGACTTTAAATATATGAACATGATGTGTCATCACTCATCACTACAATTATTCAGACATGAAAACTTCATATCACATTACAAAAGTTTTTTCTCTCAAAATTTCAAGGCTAGTTCACTTTGGCAGTAATAGCAATTCATGCTTACTGGCACATAAATTTATAATATTTATTATTTGACTTCATGAATGTTTTGCTTGACTCTCACGCCCTAAGATTTTCCTGGGTGTTGTCACTTAATTCTTACTTAATAATATTACAAATTTTTGTTTTACCATACGTTGGTAACAGAAAATATTAGAAACTAGGAAAATAAGGAAATATACTTACAATACAATGGTATGAACCAACCATCATATACTTGAGAAATTATTAATAAAAACATTAGATTAATTACAAGAAAAATGGCAAATCATTGAACACATTAGAAAAAAGTACATTAATAACAGTCGATATAAATAATGAAATTAAGAACAATAATATAAAAGAAAACTATGGCAAGGTGAAAAGTTGTGGGTAAGTGAGCTGTACAAAATAGGATCGAGTACCCACACACTTAATTTTTTTTGATTTACACACCTATAGAGTGTAAGCTAATGATGTGAGCGTGCGTGCTTTATAGCTTTAATTCAAGTAGTGATCTCGACTTGGGCCGGCGTACCTTGCCGGATGACTTTGAGTCTTGCTGGTGGCGCGTCTTGGAAGCTTACTTCACCCACGGGTCGCACGCCACACGTCCACTCGCCTGACTGCTCAGTTACGACGGCACGAAAGCGTACACTACAGTCTCGGCTGTCATTGCCAAACGCAGCAAACTCTCTAAGAGAGACCGTGGGCTCTGGTAAGGTTGCTTCCTTTGCGTCTGGTTCCTCGTGGTGCTCGACATCTCCCGCCACAGGTCGCCAAACCCAGCGGCAGCTCTCGACCCTCTGTGCCGCCACGCAACGCAACAGCACGGGACTGCCCGCGGGCATCTGGATGTTGCGTGTCAGCTCAGAGAACTCCATCTCCACTGCAGACAAGAAGAAATTGTCTTTCTTTAATCAACTCTAACATAATAATAAAGATAAAAAAATAAATAACAAAAAATAAAAAAAAATGATAGTTTCACCCGCATCAAAGTTCATAGCACTAAATTCATCTGAATACATATTGAAACTTAGTAAATAACTTTTTCGTGCAAAGGGTATTCATACTGAATATATTTTAATTCAGTCTCAGACCACCTGCGGAAGAGAGCGGTTGACTCTCGGAACGTCGTGATATGTGTAGTACAAGTAAGTGTTATAATAGTGGCGTGCACGAACACTAAGTGATCATTGCAACTTACTACACACAGCAGAAGGATTACATCGAACACCGGCAAAGGTAAATGTCTGAAAAGTCAATTAAAACAACATGTTGAAACGTTATGTAATTAATACGACAAATTCCTTAACTAATATTCCTTGTGACTTTCATAAAATTTTGAAAAGATTATGAATAGTATGTGATCATAAGTATAAAAACTAGCAGTAAAACTTTATAATTTGTCTGTTATAATAAGAATTTCAGCCATGTTATTTTAGGCTACGCTACTTAACTAATATAGACAATAATGTGTGATTATAGTAATACTAGTATAAAATAAAACTGATGATAATATATTTAATTTTTATGTTTCTTGTTTCTTATTACAGGTATTAGCAATATATAATATAATATTGAAAATAATATGCTGACACTATATAGGGCTCTTTTTGTGTAATAAATAAATACAAATTATATATAAGCTAATAAGCACTCAAATTGTTTATAAATGCCGTTAATTAATAGAGTTTGCATTGATAATCAGCAGATAAAATTCTTTGTTTTGATAGTTTGAATTCCAATAAAACAGGTAATAATATTTTAGCATGGCACATTTCAGTTGTCTTGTAAATATACTGATATATGTGTAATATAATTTTGCTTGTTGTAACATTTTTATATATACATATCTAAGTGCTGTATTGTTTACATATTTATTATATTAATTAAGTATTTAGTATGCCTATGTATATGTACTTTATCTTGAAGTTGCATGTAAGTGTTTATTTTATTATTATTGTTTAATTTGTCTATCAGTTTAACAGTGATTTTGTAATAAAAGTGAATATTTTATTGGTGTTTTTGAGTGAATTCAGTGCTAATCTTAGTTATGGGATGAAGAATTTATGAACTTTATTAAAAAATTTGTGCTTTTAAATATTAAATTTAATGCAATGCCTGTCTAATTATCTCTTTCAGCAAATCCCAAACTGTAATTTTTGGCGGTTAGGTGCAAGAATGGGCTTGCCTAAACCTCGCCGCAATAAAGATATTTTCTATTCTATTCTATTCTATTCTATTCTATTCTGTTCTGTTCTATTCTATTCTATTCTATTCTATTCTATTCTATTCTATTCTATTCTATTCTATTCTATTCTATTCTATTCTATTCTATTCTATTCTATTCTATTCTATTCTATTCTATTCTATTCTATTCTATTCTATTCTATTCTATTCTATTCTATTCTATTCTATTCTATTCTATTCTATTCTATTCTATTCTACTTTACGCAACCAAATTACTATTTTCAATGTTTGTAATTTCTATAGAACCTTTAATTAGCACTTTTTAATACTGCAGAAATTTTATGAAGTTAATTGCCACGTCAACGATTTAGTTGTTCAAAATCTTGATTGTTCACATTAATTATAAAACATTATTAAGTAATTTTAAAAGGAATTGATTATCCATTTTGGTAGCCTAAACTAATAAACGAATAAAAGTAAGCAACATATATTATATACGGGGTCGGTGTTTCATTACATTTGAATGATTTTAAAGGAAAATTAAGGAATGAAATTTGATGGTAATATAGTTGTGACATACATAAAATTAAAGCTTACATTTTTAAATTTTCAAAATTTACATAATAAATGACATAGGTGGACTTTTCTTTCTGTTTTTAAGACGAAAAAGAAATAAAAATGAGCGTTTTTTTTTTTTGTTTTTAAGCATCGGTGCCAACATGAAATTAAATGCCCCTATAAAAATCCTGGCTTGATTATAAGTCAAGCCATGAACACCGTTGAGACCCTCTGGTATACAGGTTCACATGCACCTCTGGTTCACAACACATCAAGTTGCTAAACCCTTCGGCGTAATCGACGGCACAGCTAAATTTCACTAATGCAGTTCTCAGACATTTTACGCAGGCATCTTAAAAACTGTATTTCTCATACACCCTCTCTAAAAGAATTCAGGAGGTATGAGGTCTGCAGACCAAGAGACTTATAACGTGGTTCAATCATGCATGGCTTTTCTAGAGACCTGTGGAAAAACCTTATGGTTTTGCAGCTCCCGCATTGCGTACACCCAGTGACGGTCATTTAGAAAAAACCTAACTTGTTTGTTTTGCGGGATCATCCGGAATGGGGTCGGTCAAGCGCGACCTTGCCATCCGTCCTGTCATTTAAATGTGACTAAGGGAAATGTGGAAACCTGTCAGAGGATGGACACCACATGCAGCTTTTGTCATGAACCGGAAATGGAATGTTTCAAATTCAGGAAAACCACATTGTGGTAAAGAGCGTACCCCTGGATGGAAAAGCGCGATTTTCGTTGAAAATTGTCACCCATCCAACTACAAACCAACCTTGTGTTGCTTTACTTCGGTGATCTAACGGAAACTGGCCAATAACGCATTTAGTGCACTCTCGCCAACCTTGCAATTCAGTGGAGAATTCAAAAGGAACAGTTAATTTCATGTGACCGCCGGTTCTTAAAAAATACAAAAATAGGAAAAAAAAGGGAGGCTCATTTTTGTTTCCTTTTCGTCTCAAAAAAAGATAAGTCCACACATGTCACTTGTGATGTGAATTTTGAAAATTTAAAAATGTATATAAGCTTTAATTTGATGTATGACACGTCTATATTATCATATATAGAACTTTTCTTCTTCAATATATTTTCGTTTGAAATCGTTCAAATGTAATGAAACATTGTATCTTCCGTAATCGGGCTATCATAACATCTTAACAATAGTCTGTCCAGGATATATACATTAAAAAAAAAAAAAAAAAAAAAAAAAAAAAAAAAAAAAAACACCCTGTGTATATTGGGGGGCATTCACAAAGCACTTTAACCCCCACTTTAGCCTCGATTTCACATGGTACTAAACTAGGGGCTAACCATATTAAGCTCCTAGTTTAGCACCATGTTTAGCACCAGGGATAAAAATCGAGGCTAAAGTGGGGGTTAAAGTGCTTTGTGAATGCCCCCCATTATGTTCTTCCTGATCGAGTATCTCTAAAGCAAAAATATTAATTATTGCGTTCGTCACGGATTCCTTCGAAAGGAACGCACCTGGATGGTAGATGGTGAGCTTTGCGGGTGGGGCAGAGTATAGCGTCGCTGGCCCTGGCGGTCCTAAAACGGAGCATGTCCAGAGTCCCTGATGCGCACGTTGCACGTCACCTAGTGTGAGACTGCAGTCGCGACTCCAATTGCCCTGAGCTGGAAACTCCACAGGGTAGGGTGGTGCCTCCGCGAACGTCTCCATCGGCTTCCACGTCCAACGACAAACGGATACGCGCGCTGTTACGGCGCACGGCAGCGTCACTGAGGTACCTCGTGCTGCACGCGTGTCTTCCGCTACCTCCACGAAACGAACCTTCACTGCAACAAGAAAAACATAAAGCATAAAATAATGGCCTTATTTTTATACCTTTAACTTAATAGTGCATCGCAGTGTTTTCTTTAACACAGATAATATATATATATATATATTATATATATATATATATATATATATATATATATATATATATATATATATATATATATATATATATATTATATATATATATATATAAATGTTAAAATTCGTTTTAATTATATATATATATATTAATTGAGTATCGACCTCAAATTTTTTTATTGCAAAAATGGATAGAGGGTGTAAAGTTATGCTACCCTGAATTTTTTTATTTTTTCAGATTTTTTACAGTCCTGGAAGTATTTTTAAAAAAATATTGAAAGTCCTTTTTGTGACGTCATGCGGCGGGAAACCGGCAAGTCCTATCCTTTTCTTAAGGAGAGGCGCCTCGTGACGTCATCAAAAGGACATTCAATAATTTTTTATAAATATTTCCAGGGCTGTAAAAAGTCTGAAAAAAATCAGGGTAGCATAACTTTGCACCCTCTATCCATTTCTGCAATAAAGAAAATTGAGGTCGATACTCCATTATAAATATCAAATAATCAATATTGTCACAACGGCGTATACAATAATTAGCCATAACGAGCCGATTTTAATTTTTCGTTACAGCAATAGAGTAACACTAAAGGTGGCGATATGTGATTATATATATATATATATATATATATATATATATATATATATATATATATATATATATATATATATATATATATATATATATATATATATATATATATATATATATATATATATATATATATATATATATATATATATATATATATATATATATATATATATATATTATATATATGTATATATATATGTATATTTTTTAATAACACCACTCATGGTTATGGTTAACTTTATTTACTTATGAATATAAATTACGCAATTAAATATGCGTACTCTTATAATTGTACAGTTGTAACAATTAACTAACAAGCAACCTCCACGCCTTGTGGTAGCTGGCCTTAGTGTGGCGCCTACCTGCCGGCAGTAGATTGAGGCGCGCGGCTGGTGCATCCTGGAAGTAGAACTCTCCGCTAGGTTGCACACCGCACATCCACTC
Source organism: Siphlonurus alternatus (assembly GCA_949825025.1). Taxonomy (NCBI): domain Eukaryota; kingdom Metazoa; phylum Arthropoda; class Insecta; order Ephemeroptera; family Siphlonuridae; genus Siphlonurus; species Siphlonurus alternatus. Next base: position 34,159,181 of record OX463788.1, read on the forward strand.
GCCGGCCTGCTCAGGTAATACTGAGCTGAATCGTACGCTGCAGTCATGACTTTCGTTGCCGAACGCCGCGAAGTTCTTCACTTGGATGGCAGGCGGGGGCTGGGGGTGGGTGGAGAACGGGCGCCATAACCAGCGGCAACGCTCAACTCTGGTGGCTGTCACGCATCGCAGCAATACTGTCTCACCTGCAGCGACTTGCAGGTCGTGGGATAGCTGGACGAATTTCATTTCTGAAAACAGCAAGTGACAATTAACTCCTGGTTGCTTCTGATTGGACAATTGATAATTATATATGTGGATTTCTTACAATGTGAAACGCTATACATAAATTAAAAATGTCTATTATATAGTAACTGCTAATTGTAAGAAAACAACAAAGAACATTACTAATACATAAAAATAATTTACCAAGCTGACAATATAAGTTCTCCACTGTTTCACATTTGGCTCATTTCAATTTGAACATAACTAGTTGTGCGGCGATATGTACGCACTGCGTCGTAAGAAGCACACAATGAAAGGAGATAGTATTTCGGTTTTAATTTTATTTATTATAATTATTTTTTTTTTTTTTTCAGTAGTGGAAGTTTTAAAATAGTCTGCTGCGATTTTATACAAATAACAATATAAATAATAAACTAAATTTAGCAACTTAAATTAAATGTAAATTTCAAACAAATGTAACTCAAATCTAATGAATTAATTCTGTACAGAAGATAACGAAACTTTATACGCCTTCCGATCCACACCATGAAATGACAAAACAACAGTTTCAAAATAAATAACACTATCTACATATGCATTCATGTTTATAATAGTTACAATGCTTGAAAAAAATTTACGCAATAAAATGCAAAGTATGTATTGTATGTATCTACATTTTATAGCTCAAATGTGTATATGGATTGGTTAATGTTGATTGAAGATTTGCAAGCTCTCCAGGCAATGATGCATGTAATAAATAGATTATTAGTGGGTAGTAGAACTTGCTTGTATGTTTTGATATATATGTGGTATAATGACACATTATTGCCCTGTGAGTAAACTGCTTGTGGTCATTGCGAAACTGCCAGCATTCCGCGTGGTGAGAGAGCTAGGTTGAGGTATATAGAAGACGCCAACCAGCTTAATTAGGTGTGTGCGTGCCAGTCTGTACTCCTGTACTGTGTATATAAGATGTACGTACGTGCATGCGTGCAGGCGAGATCTCGAGTATTATATTATATGTAGCTCGATGAAATGTACAAGTAAAATAAGCAGTCAGGATTGTTTTTACTTACTGCAATGGTGACGTAAGTCATAAAATATGGAGACGGGGATCCATCTCATTTATTTATATTACTAATAATATCGTACGTAACTTTTATAATAAAATACCATGCACTTCAAGTTTTCTTACATATATATTATAGGTAAATAAATAAACGTTATACAAATGTTATGTTGATAGAGTTAGCATAGCATTTTCAGTATAGAATTTATTTTGTAAATTCGTTGATTATTTTATTAATTGCCGTTCTTTCTAACTTACTAGAGGTTATAATTATTATTTAATATATATGATAAGAATGTAATTAATGATTGATAATACAATATTCTATTATAAAATTATGAGATGAGATTTTATTTATTAATCCCGGTCATATGTTCTAATTTTAATCGTTTAGAGAAAGCACTGATTTAACAATGAATTCTAGATATGCAGGGCAATTAAATAATTGTGGGCTCCGTCTTTTTGATCTCGTGTGGTCTGTGCACTGTAAATTCCTAATTATTCTTGATGTCCCATTTCATGAAAACAACGACATGCTCTTTATGATCATCATCATCATCTTTTTTTTACATATTACGAAATTTGATGCAATTTAAATTATATTAAAGTTTATTTACCTCCATGTAATGGTCTAAACTTTCTTTAATTAAATTTATCTGTAAGCTATTACTAGTGCATAAATCATAATTAGAGTAGAATAATAATTACAATTAACTATCTACATGGACAATTTCATCTCCGACTTCTTCAGTGGTGATTTTTTTAGTATTAATTTATAATTACTTGACCTTTCCAGGAAATTGTTTACATTTGATCTGGGTACGGCCAAGGTCTTGGATAATATCAGATAAAATAAACAACAACAACTTACATGAGGTCATCTTTGTTGATTGATGGTGATAAAAAAAAATCTTAAATGTCTCTGAAAGATTTCATAATTCGATAGATCTCCCCTCCCCCCTCCCTTCTGTACAGTGATGTAAGTAAGTACGCTTTGCTTAACGAAAAGGCTGACATCAATAGCTTAAACAAAAGCTGTGGATTTTAACTTTATTGTTAAGAATGTGTACCTATTCATTTAAAATTCGTGAAGGTGCAGCAAACCGACTCACCTCTGCGCAGCACGGTGAGCGCCACGGGCTGCGTCGACTGGAAGTTAAGCTGGTTGCGGGGTCGCACGCCGCACGACCACTCGCCTGCCTGCTCAAGCTGCGCTGCACGGAAGCGAACGCTGCAGTCACGGCTCTCGTTTCCGAATGGTGGAAACTCTTTCACTGGAATCCGCGGTGCATTTGTCTGGTTGAGAGGTCGCCATGTCCAGCGGCACCACTCGACCTCGGCACCACGTTGAACCACGCACCTCAACACAGCTGCCTCTCCGGACTGTACCTCGGTAGATTCTGGACGCTCACTGAACTGCACGTTGTCTGCAGCACAAACAAGACACGTGAACAGTAGAAAGTCATTGATACTCGTTTCAACACATTAATTCCCTATATCAATGTAATTTATCCCAAGTAAACAAATATTATTATTATTGAGTGTCAAATTATTTAAGTTTGGCACTTATAATTCTTATATTTTTTTCTGGATTTAAATTTGCATATATTTCATATTTATTTTATTGCTTTTCTAACTATATTGTTTTGCATTTATTGCTTATAAATATTGCTTGATGGACAGTTCTAAAATTTTCAGACGTCGACTCTCATAAAAGAAATAGACAATGTTCAAGGTAACATCATGGCCGGTGATCAAACTCATTAATCATTTTTTTTAAACATGTTTGTTTTTTCGTGATAATTATTAAAATAAGCAAAGGTAAACAGACCAATGTAAAAAAAAGTAGATTGAATTGCCAACACTACTATTATAAAAACTGCGTGTGATATTTTTCAATTAACAAGGGAGCTGCAATGGTTCTTCTCAGGGGTTGTATGATATATATGTGAAATCAGGTAACATCGAATTAATAAATATGTAACCAATGAAAAAAATCAATCTACTCAGCAGTTGTCCAACATATTAGTGCATTGTTGCACAAGCAAAATCAGCACTCTCTCTCTCTCTATCTCTCTCTCTCTCCGTTTCGTTGAGATTCAGTAATGGCGTTTCAACAATACCAACTGAACGACAGCTCTATTTTTTTTCAAAACAGTAATAATTATAACAAGCTTCCATTGTGTATAAAATGTATAACTCAGTATAGTGATTTTAAAAGAGCCGTAAAGGTATTATTAATTGTTGAAGAATTGTTTTTTTAATGTATCCGCCTATGTTACATTTAGTTTTTAAGTATGCATTTTATTTTTTGATGTGTCTTACCATCTCATGCAGAGTGTCTTCATCATGGTTGTGTCTGTATGTTTTGAAAATGACCAATAAAGAATTGAATTGAATTGAATTAGTGCATTCTAGATTTTTAAAATGAAATCATTTCCTTCGAAGAGAAAATTGTTGGTTTGTTTATATTAATATACATGCAGTTATTTATTTAATACCGATATTACCGATTGTTGCTATGAATTTAGCCATAATTAAAAATAACTTGTATCAATTGCTATAAATTTTATAGCAGTAAGCACAAGTATACGTCATATAAAGAGGCATTCACAAAGCCTTAAGGCCACATTTAGGGCTCGATAATTGAAGACCAGAAATTTTGGGTCTAAAAAGCATGCCTAAAAACAGGCTTTAAATTATCGAGCCCTAAATGTGGCCTTAGGGCTTTGTGAATGCCCCTTATAAAATTATAACAATATCTTTACAAGATTTTACAAGAATTATAACAAGATCAAATTACGAAACTGTATTATGAAGATTTGAGACCATGAGTTAAAAAAATTGATAATTACCATTTGAGATGAAGCTTCAGGCTATACCATTTATTATATAGCTCAACCTTTCAGGTGATGCAATTAATGTATGTAACAACTCTGACGTGATCTATATGCTAGTAGGTAAAATTGAAGGTGAATATGAAATTAGGAACCCTCACCAAATGTATCCACAGATTAAAATTGTCAACATTGAGACAAATGATTTACTTCCTTCTGAAAAACCTGAAGAAATTTGTATGGACCTGACTGATAGCATAATCAAGCAAAATAATTTTGAAGGTAAATACTTTGAAATTGTGAGCATTAGTAAACCAAATAGAAATAACAGTGGTGAAAGTAAGCCGGTGCGCGCCAGTGCGCCGCACTGGTAAGACATTTGACGCCAGTGCGGCGCACTGGTAAGACACTGATCGAAATTTACTAAAAAAATCAATAATTTTTAATGAAAAAAACAATATTTGCAAGTGTGAACGGATCACATTATAAACCATTATAATCATGCTCAATACATGTTCTTGTACTTTGATTTTATTTATCTCACGAAGTTTTAACTTGCACGTACTTTCTTTTAAAGTCAAAATTTTGTACTAAAAAAAAGTAATTGAAATCCATGTTGAATGTATTTACTTATTTTATTTATATTTTTCATTGGGTAAAAGATAAAAATAAATTGACAATTTAAATTGTGATACAAAATTGTTGCATTATAAATAAATAGTAAGTGCTACAGTAAAACATTATTTTAAAAGACTACGATAAAAAAGTTAATTTTAATATTTTTCTCACAAACGCCTAGCTTTTTTTTTATTGGCGCGCGAGCCTGAGAACACATTTATTTATTATGTAATTTTTTTTAAATTTTTTTAATCAAAGAATGTTTTATATTTTATATATATTTTTTTAAATATCTGTAAGTTTACTGCTTACTGGGTTTACTATTTTATCTTCAATTTTCCTATAAATTGGTAGTCATTATCACTTTTTTAAAATTGTAACCTATACATCTTTTTGGAATTTTTTTATTAAATTAATTTTTGAGACATTTTAAACGATAATTTAATTATTTAAAAAAATGTATCATTTATTAAATTAATTAAATTTATAGAATATTCTAAATTGTGAAACAGTTCATTAAAATATTTTTATTGTATTAACACTGCTGCTAGACATAGACAACTTGTTTGCGATTTTTTTTCATATTAAAAGTTATGTTTTAATTTTCATTAGCCAGCACAGATATTTTTGAATATTTTTTTTATCATGCAATTTAATATGCGACACTACATTTTTTTTTAATCGGTTAAAAGTTTGAATAATTATTTAATTTTACTTATTTTGTGGGATTTTCAATATTTTTTCTGGAAAAACGGCTCCGTAAAAAAATATTTTATTTTTAAATCGAAAATTCATTAATGAATTTATGATAGATTACGTACGTATTTTTTAATTGGTACCATAGTTCAAGTAAAGTTTAAGTAAAAAGCTGTTTTCTGTGCCAAAATTTTGCATGTTAAACGCCTCCGAGACACCAACTTTGGGAAATTTTTGGTTTTCATTTCTTAATTGATAGAGGGCAGGTTTTAAAATATTTTTAGAAAATAAATTCTTTAAAAAAATGTAATCGCTCACTCTATTTAAAAAATTAATTATAAATCAATTTTAGTGCAACTTTCAATTAAAAAAAATAAGCCACGCCCCTTTTTCCCAAAAAATCGCGCCTCCGGCGGGGGTTTGGGCCCTTCAGGCCTCTATCTGAAGCGCACTGGTAAGAATTTGAAACTACTTTCACCACTGGAAATAACAAAGTGTTTGCTATAGCTAAATTGGATTATCAGTTGTATAAAGACATCAGCAGCAATAACAACAAATTGTTTGTCAAATACCAAAGATGCACTGTGTTTGATCATATTTCTTTGCTGAGATGCTTCAAGTGTTGTGGTTATAATCATATAGCCAAGTACTGCAGGAATAGGACAGTCTGTCGATAGCCACTGTGGTAGAGAGCACAACTACAGAGACTGCACATACCGTGAAGAAACGTCTTTCTGCCAAAACTGCTATCGGGACCCCAATCGTGATCCTGATCAAGGTATGAACCATGGTGCTATGGACAGAACCTGTCCAATTTACGGTGCTGAAATACAGTTGCATAGGAAAAAAGTTGTAGAGAACATGTAGGTCAGGAGCCTACAGTATGCCTCTGACATTTTTTACTCGAATTCGCAAGGTTTTCATACCGATAAAATAGCTAGTATTATAAAAGAGACCTATTGCAATATGTTTATCTGAATCTCATGTAACTACTGATATATTTGAAAATGAGCTTTATATTCATGGATATAATCTAATTAACTGTTTAAGTCAAAGTAGGCATACGGGAGGATGTCTACTTTATATCAGGGAAGATTTTAAAATCAAATATATGTTTGATCATAATATTCCTGGCTGCATATGGATAGCTGGGGCAACTATAGTAAAAAATAAAAGAGAATTGGATCTTTTTGTTTTATATAGATCTCCGACTAGTGCTGAGGCTGATTTTTTTGAATTATGGATTGATAAACTGCTTAAATCTAAAAATAAATTTTTACTAGTGGGGGACTTTAATTTTGATCTTCTAGATAAATATAAGGGTAGAGAAATGAGACAATTGTTAGAAAGCTCCAATCTGTCTCAACTAATTAACGTCCCGACAAGAATTACCAACCATAGCGAAACTCTTATTGATTACGCAGTCACTAATTCTGACTTATTTAAAGTTAATTTTAATGAAACAGATAATATCAGTGATCATGAGTGTTTTAATATAAATTTGTATGAACATTTTCTACCTACTCTAAGAAATGTTAATATTAAGAACAACACTAAGGCTTATAAATATATTATAATAATACCAAAAAATGTAATATTGAAATGCTTCGAGAAAATTTATCCGTATTTTCTTGGAACAATGATTTATTTAATATAGATCAACTTGCAGATGAATAAGTAAATAATATAAAAAAGGAGATTAATTTATGCAGTCAAGCATATAATATTAGACCATTTAAGTACAAACCATGGCTATTTAATAATAAAAAAATTATGAGAGCTAAAGTAAATAAAAATGATGCGTACAAGGTATATAAGTCAAATAAATGTAATAACGACTGGGAATTGTACAAAAAAGCCAGAAATAAATATTCAAAGATTTTAAGAAAAGAAAAAACAATTTATTTTCAAAATTAAATTGATAAACAAAAAAACAAAAGTAAAGAAATGTGGAACACTCTTAAAGAACTCACAGATAATGAAAATAAAAAATTCAGTGGATGTCAAGATTTTGATAAAGTAATTTTTCCAAATAATGATAATAATCAAAATTCGAAAAATAATACTGCTTCTAATTTCAACAACTTTTTTATTGATAGCATTACAGATATTATTTCTACTATTCCAGATATTGATAATAATGATATGCTTTATAAATTTGCAAATAATATTCCTACACAATGTAAGTTTAATAAATTTAAAGTAATGAATTTTCAAGATTTAAAAAATATGGTTAATGGACTTAATAGTAATACAGCCTCATTTGATGAAATTAGTATTGACATTATTAAAAAAACTTTTGATATTGTTGGTAAACAACTTCTGAATATAATTAACGTATCACTCAGGACCGGGAAATTTCCTAAAAACTGGAAAAAATCATTAATTAAATTAATTACAGTGTCAAGAGAAATTACTTGCATAGAGGACTCGCAGGTACTTCAGAATGACCTCAACACAATATTTATTTGGTGTCAGCTTAATAAAATGTCTCTAAATGCATTGAAGTCAAAATATATTTGTCTTACTAGATCTAATACTCCTATTTAGTCATCATATCATGTCAACAATAATGTTATTGCTCAATGTGAAACCCTGAAGCTCCTTGGAGTCACTATTTCTAGTAATCTCAAGTGGAATATTCAGACAGAAATTTCTCGTAAGAAGGCCATGAATATACTGGGGATGATTTCAAAGAGTTTCAGGGGTGGCAAAGTTAAACCAACTAGGATGCTCTACCTGGCTTTGGTTAGATCTATCATGCTGTATGGTACGCCTGCTTGGCACCCTACATCAACTTGTAATATTGATAAACTAGAGCAAGTGCAAAGCAGAGCAACTAGAATGATCTTGGGACATCGCAAGTTTGACAAGTGTGATGAGAGGGGACTCGTCTTGTGCAGTGCAATATTCCCTCAATAAGAGCTATGCTGCAGAGAACTGATCTCTCTTTCTTTAAAAAATGTCTGTCAGGTCGTCAGGTGTTTATGACTTTCAGGTTTTTGGACCCAATAGGGTTTCTGTCATTACTCGAAGGGAAGGTAAGAGAGGGTCTGGGACTGTGCTTTCCACTCCCCGTGGCTACTCTAGTGCATACCTTTCTTCTCTTTTCCCAAGAGTTGTGAAAGCGTACAATGCATTACCTGATTGTGATGAGGATGGATATGTTATCAACATGGAATAACGTTACTTATTTTCATTGTATATATTGTTATTTATGTTCACATGTTTTATTTGTGTTTATTTTTGTATTGTTTTCTAATTTGACGAAGTAGTTTTTTTTCTGATTTTATGTGTTGGGTGACTGATCACTTTTGTGCATGGGTTATGCCTTTTTTTGTCACCCTTTGAGCTATTTATTTTAACTAATCAATACTGTTGCACATAATATTGTATTGTATTTCATTTTGCTCAATAAACAGTTATTATTATTATTAATTGCTAAAGTAAAAAATTCTACTAATCCTGCAGGCTATAGACCAATTAACATGCTACCAGCATATGAAAAATTACTAGAACTTGTAGTTAAAGATCAATTATATGATTATTTTGTATCAAATAATTTGTTTTACAAGCATCAGTCTGGATTCATGAAAAATGTGTCAACTGAATCCTCACTGCAGTTTTTACTGTCAAATTGGCGTAATGATTTAGATAAGGACAATGTTATTATTTCTGTGATGATTGATCTTAAAAGGGCTTTTGAAACAATTGATAGAAAAATTCATATAAAAAAATTAAAATGTTACGGAATTGACGGTATAGTCCTACAATGGTTTCAAAGCTATTTAGAAGATAGAGAGCAATGTGTTGTTATTGGTAATGAGTAATGAGTCGTCGGAATATAGAACTAACAATGTTGGTGTCCGCAAGGATCGGTTTTGGGTCCTTTATTATTTATAATTTATATAAATGATATGTATTTACATGTAAAATATTCTCTTATTAATCTTTTCGCAGACGATACTCTAATCTCTATTTCAGGTAAAATGTTTAAAATTTTATGCGAAAATTTGAATAAGGATTTAGAACATTTGTACTATTGGTTTAATTTAAATAAGTTGAAACTGAATGTAAAAAAGACAATCTGCATGTTAATGGAGTATTGACCTTAAATTTTTTTATTGCAGAAATGGATAGAGGGTGCAAAGTTATGCTACCCTGATTTTTTTCCGATTTTTTAGAGAACGGGAAGTATTTTTAAAAAATTATTGAAAGGTCTTTTTGTGACGTCAAAAGACGCCGCTCTTTAAGAAAGAGATAGGACTTGACGCCGCGTGACGTCACAAATAGAACTTTCAATAATTTTTTAAAAATACTTCCCGGTCTCTAAAAAATCGGAAAAAAATCAGGGTAGCATAATTTTTCACCCTCTATCCATTTCTGCAATAAAAAAAATTGAGGACAATACTCCATTGCTAATTCTAATAGAAAAATTAGTAATATACTAAGTAATAATGCCAACGTAAATGTTATTCTTGACAGAGAAGTTTTAAAATTTGAAGAAAGTGTTAAATATCTTGGTGTAGTAATTGATTCTAATCTAAATTTTAATGAACATATTGAAAAAATGTCGAAAAAGATTGGGAAAAAAATTGGTTACTCCCTTGTCTAAAAATGAGCCTATGGTCAAGTGGTTGACTACTGCCCAATGGTGAATTGGCCATTGGTCAAGTGGTCAAGGTCAAGTAGTCATGGTCTAATGGTCCATTGGTCACGGTCTAATGGTCCATTGGTCACGGTCTAATGGTCACGGTCTAATGGTCACGGTCTAATGGTCCATTGGTCACGGTCTAATGGTCCATTGGTCACGGTCTAATGGTCCATTGGTCACGGTGGTCTAATGGTCCATTGGTCACGGTCTAATGGTCTTATGGTCACGGTCTAATGGTCCATTGGTCACGGTCTAATGGTCCATTGGTCACGGTCTAATGGTCCATTGGTCACGGTCCAATGGTCCATTGGTCACGGTCCAATGGTCCATTGGTCACGGTCCAATGGTCCAGTAGGCACGGTCTAATGGTCCAGTCTTCACGGTCTAAATGGTCCCCAGTCATCATGCAGTTTCAAGTGGTCCAATGGTCATTTCAAGATGTTCCCGCGTGCCGTACATCACGATGCAGCAATCATTTTATTCAGCCACAGATTCGATAGGGGAAGTATTGCTACAACATGTAATAAAATTAAATTTCCACATTTTTACTTTGATTTGGTAAAATATTTTACCTAATTCAAAGTAAAAATGCTACAAATAAGACGAGAAACATTCGCAAGAACGTAATCAAGAAGTAAAAAGTTGCATTAACTTATATATAATATAGAGATTCGAGTTAAAGTAGAGTGAGCGATTGCATTTTTTTTAATATTTTATTTTCTAAAAATAGTTAAAGCTGCCCTCTATTGAGAATTGAAAACCAAAAAATTCCATCTCAAATAGTTTCACCACAAAAAATTCCCAAAGATGGTGTTTCGGAGGCCTTTGACGTGCAGCCTTATGGAACATAAAACCGCGTTTAACTCCAACATTTTCTGAACCATGCTACCATTTAAAAAATACCTACATAATCTATGATGAATTCTTTAATGGATTTTTAAATAAATTTTTTTTTTTACGGAGCCGTTTTTTCGGAAAAAATCTTTAAGTTTTTGCGGGTTAATTCCCATAAGGATTTTCATGATTTTTTTCCAAGAAAACGACCCCGTAATTTTTTTTTATTTTAAAATTCATTAAAGAATTCATCATAGATTACGTAAGTATTTTTTAAATGGTACCATAGTTCAGAAAAAGTTGGAGTAAAACGCGGGGTTATTTTCCATAAGGCTGCACGTTAAAGGCCTCCGAAACACCAACTTTGGGAATTTTTTGTGGTGAAACTATTTGAGATGAAATTTTTTGGTTTTCATTTCTCAATAGAGGGCAGCTGAAACTATTTTTAAAAAATAAAATATTAAAAAAAATGAACTCGCTCACTCTACTTTAAAAGACGTCATGCATGAAAGCATTATAAACAGCTAGTCGAGGTTAATAATAAAAAATAGTAATTTATTCATTTTTCATAACTCGATATTTTACTTCATTCAAGGTAAAAATACTACAAACAAGACGAAAAACATATATATTCATGACTTATAATATGCAGAATCAATGAAGAATTAAGTAAAAAAGTCATGATGCATTTTAACTTAATTTTATATAATAATTATAGAGATCGAATTTAATAAAAGACATGATGAAAGCATTAAAAAACGAGGTTATTTGGAATAAATTTATCTTTCATAGCTCGAAAACTCCAATTCTTTTATCAAATAAGCGCTTTTTTGAAGTATATAATTACCAATAATGGCTTTCCTTTCCGCCGATCTTTTTTATCATCCCCTACGATAATAATATATCAGGCCTGATATCAGGCTGATATCAGGAGGTATCAGGCTGATATCAGGGGGTATCAGGCTGATGTCAGGTCACATCAGCCTGATATCAGGGGGACATCAGGGCTGTATCAGCCTGATATCAGGGGGTATCAGGGGAGTGTCAGGCTCCATTAGTTATAAGTTTTAACGCTAGGCGGCACCATTGTTGCATCAAAGGAGAAAGGTTTGTTGATAGAAAAATGGCATCTACTTCAGGAGAGGAGAAAATCAACAAATAATGGTAATTAAACTATAATTCTTTAGCTTATAAGTTGTTTTGGGGGTAATATACTATGTGGGGTGTCTTTTGCTGCAGGTATTTTAGGACTCTGAGGCCTGAAATATTAGAAAATCCACCGTCTTGCTGCCTATAGCTGTGGACCATGGGACAACAGTCGAGCCAGCTAGAATAAAGGCCATGCACCTAGCTCCTATTTGCAGTATTTAAATTTTCTTCAATTTGTTTTATTGATTCTTTATTTAGTGTTAATGATGATATAGTGTTATTTATTTAATTTAATATATTCTAATAATAAAATGGGTTTTTATCTATTATAGTCCAAAATGGTAGCCATCAGGCGTTATTGTCAGGAAACCATCAGGGAACTATCAGGTGGAGACGTCAGGGAAACATCAGGCCAGCCTGATGTCAGGTTTCTTCTGTCCATGACTTCCTGATATCAGCCTGATATCAGGCTGCCCTGACATCAGCCTGATATCAGGCCTGATATATTATTATCGTAGGGGATGTACGTCCCAAGAGCTGATAAACATTATTGACTGTTTAAGGCTACCTGGAACAATAAATACGACACAAAGAAACAAGAACTTCACAAAATAACAGTTCATAATAAGTTTTATGTGCAAAAATGGTACTTATCTGATGTAAAACTGCTTAAAATATACGAATTCAGAGATTTTATCTTCAATATGCTCCTCGTGGTGACGCCATGTTTTTTTCTAGCACCGGATACATCACGTGACCCGCGCATGCGCAGTTGCGCACAGTACTGACCATTGACGTTAATGGTCAAAATCTGACTACTGACGTCAATGGTCACAAAATTTTGACCAAAAAATCTTTAACATTGAATTCATCAATATGTGTATATAGTCCAACCTTTCATGTAATGGTCAAAAAAATCTTAACAACTAAACTAAGTAGTCAAAATATCATGACCATTGACTATGACCAATGAATTCTTTAGTCGGACCATTGATGTAATGGTCAAAAAAAATTGACTAGTGAATCAATTAAGTAGTCAAAATATCATGATCATTGACCATGATGACCAATGAATTCAGTAGTCCGACCATTGATGTCATGGTCAAAAAATCTTGACCATCTGAACCATTAGTCTAAATATCATGACCATTGACCATGACCATTCACCATAACCCCATTGAATGCAGTAGTCCGACCATTAGTGCCATGGTCGAAAAAATCTTGACTACTGAACCAAGTAGTCAAAATATCATGACCATTGACCAATGAATTCAGTAGTCCGACCATTGATGTCATGGTCAAAAAATCTTGACCATCTGAACCAGTAGTCTAAATATCATGACCATTGACTATGACCATTGACCATAACCATTGAATTCAGTAGTCCGACCATTAGTGCCATATGGTCGAAAAAATCTTGACTACTGAAGCAAGTAGTCAAAATATCATGACCATTGACCATGACCAATGAATTCAGTAGTCCGACCAATCATTTCAATGGTCTGACCATAGATTTTAGATGGTCAAATTCTGACTATTAGGCTCATTTTTAGACAAGGGCTTATGCAGAATTTCTGTTTTTTTAAGCCAATGGTGCAAAATACTAGTATATAAGACTATAATTGCTTCGCATTTTGAATACTGTGCTTTTTTATTTTTTAATGCCAGCAAAAGAAATTTGAATTTATTGCAGAGACTACAAAACAGAGCTATGAGAATTATTCTTCGTTGTAAAAAAAGAACCAGTACTACTATAATGCTAGATATATTACAATGGCTAAGTGTTAAACAGAGATTTGGCCTGAAGATATTGTTATTTTTTTATGATAATTATGTTAATGATAAATTTCCAGAATATTTTAAAAAAGATTTAGTAAAAAATAGCGAATTGTATTCCTACAACACAAGAGGCTGTAATAACTATTTTAGAAATTCTGTAAGGAAACAAAGTACTGAAAAATCTATTTATAATTGTGGGAAGTCTTTATTTAATAAATTACCTGATGATATTAAGAATTGTGAAAGTAAAAAACAATTTAAAAGATATTGTATACAGTTTGTAAAAGACAAGTTTCCTTATAGCAGGTAAATTACAATAATAATAAAAAAAATAATTACATATATTAATTAGACTGTATGTAATAGCGAATATAATTTAGTCGATTTATTTGATGGTCTAATTATAATTTGTAATTTGTATTTAGTTAATTTTACTGTAGGCATATGTATTATGAAATTATCTAATATGATATATACATATAATATGTGTGTATTTTATTATTGATTATAATAGAAAATCAATAATAACAAATTAATTATGTTATTATTTATGTCAACAATATATATTAATATGTCAAGGTTATTTTAAAGTTATGTCAATTTGTAAAATATGTAATCTGATTTATAATCTTGTATTATTAGCGCAAGCTAAAATAAAGAATATTTCAATTTCAATTGCTGTAAAGCCAACGATCGAAATAAAGTTTGAATTTGAATAATGAGAAAAATAGGTATTTTCAAAATTTGTACATTTTCTTAATTTTCATGTTTTGAGACTGATGTTCTCAACAATGTTTCCTTATTTCTTTTAATTGCATGTTTATCAATTACATTTAACTAAGTTAATTTAACTGTAAAGTAAGTGAAGTTGAGTAACTGAGAATTAATACATACAGTTAAGTAGAGGATATAATTATTATGATCTGACAAGATTTTAATTTTTTTCTGCGACAATATTTCTATCGTCACCACTATAGTGACATCAAATACTCCATCATAACTACGCTATTTATCATGAACAATTATTTCAAGGAAATGGCTCATACTTGCGTCTGTTAGAGCTTTCACCTGATGTGACTGACGCCGCGCGTAGCCGTCTCCTCCACCCGTACTGCTGACGCCACTTATTATTTACTTGGCGCCAATGTTCGTTAATGTATAATATATATAATAATATATATAATATATATATATGAATATATGCAATATAGCCAAGAGCCACTATAACAGTGATTGCTCTAACTGAAAGCAATGTGAATTTTTCTCATTATTTATTTGTATAATATATTAAGTCAGCCCAGTTCTTCAATGTCTAAATTTATTTGTTAATTTCTTTTTTTGTGAATTTATTTTAATAATGAATATATTTTTCCCTATATTTCTATGCTTGTAATCAGTACATCATTTGTATATTTAATACATTTCACGCCATTGGAGTCTTTCAAAGTCCCTATATCCTATATAAGGCAAGATGTTGAGAAACTTTAAAAATCTTAAGTTAATAAACATTTCCTTCTATCTGATGTGATACGATAAACTTATCGGTTTTTCTTATGCCAAATTATATTGTATTATTTATTATTTACGACGGTAGATATAACTAGGTGCAGATATAACTTGAATAAAATTGATATATAATATATGCACACAATTATAATATTTACTGCTGTATATTGTGTATATCATAGTTGTAATGCATATAACTGCATAACAGGTTTAATGTTGTTTTGAGATTTACTTACACCCCTATGAGCTTGGAGCTCGCTTGAGGCGGGATAATGGGTATTAGGGATCAGGAGGGGGGGGGGAAGGGTTGGTGTACACGGCCTGTTACGCGTCCCAGTACTCGCTGAGGTGAGACTGAGGGAACCGTGGAAAACCTCAGTCAGGACTGACATCTCTACTTTATATCAATGGACCAAAGTGATATCCAAAGCCTGGGGAACCACACACAAGTGCATCACTGCACTGGGTGGAAAGCGAGATGAATTTACCCCAGGGAGGGTACAACATAATTTTTACTTGAAACTGTCACCCATCCAAGTACTAACCACGCTCGACGTTGCTTGACTTCGGTGATCTAACGAGAACCGGTCATATCAATGAACTGCGCCACGCTCAACCTACAAATGATGTACACGTACAGTTCATTCCAACCATCCAGTATCCAGAGGGTTCTGATATCATATAGTATTACTTTAATAAATTTAGAATAATTCAAGGGTACTCACATTTATTTTGGTTTATTATTAAGGGTAATTAAGGGCATTGGGTGTAGCACCGGTAGTTGGCAACACTGACGTATCTTCACCATGTTAATTTTTGATCATTGCTCCTCGGAGTAATTTTTATGCTAGAGCTAAGCTGATTGCTGTAGTACGCGTATCAAGATAATTATTAGCCCAAGTGCACAATTTGGCTAAATAAAGCCTGATTTAAAGAAAAGTATTTTTTTTTATATTTTAGAAAAATGCATGTAAATTTAAAAAATTACTAAAAAATACTTTTCTTTAAATCAGGCTTTATTTAGCCAAATTGTGCACTTGGGCTACTAATTATCTTGATACTACAGCAATCAGCTTAGCTCTAGCATAAAAATTACTCCGAGGAGCAATGATCAAAAATTAACATGGTGAAGATATGTCAGTGTTGCCAACTACCGGTGCTACACCCAATGCCCTTAAGGGAACGCGCCCAATGTTAAAAAAATTCCCACGCATAAACATTATGAAACATATCTTGAAATGTTCTCCTCTACATCCCCTATCAGTAGCTAAAATATCGGGTATACAAATTCGAGCTAGTTTTTTAGTCATGAATTTTCAAAATTGACTAATTTAACATGAAAAAGTGGAACTCCAATGTAAATTAGCCAACTTTAAAAATTAATAACTCAAAAACTAGCTAGAATTTGTACCTGCTACTGGTCGGGGATGTAGAGGAGAATATTTTAAGATAGGTTTCATAATGATCATATATGTGGGATTTTTTTTAACATTGAGCGTGTTACCTTATACCCTTAAAGCAACTTGATAGCATTCAAGTGCTCTGTAATGTATTTATATTTTTAATTGAATATGTTTTTCAATATTTTATGAATCCTACATACTATATATATCCACGGTTAAAAACAAAGGATTCTGAAAATCAGAGGGTTCAAAATAATTTCAAATTTACCCATAAGAGATTGAGAGAGGCACAGAGGTATTTCGTGCACTTAAAATTTTAAAATTAATGTTTTTATTTAATTTATTTTATTAATTTACCACCTTTTTAAATGTCATTCTTTGCAATTAATGTTCGCTATGGTAAAATAATGCAATAATGTACTTAAGGATAAGATAAATTCTTAAGTGGACAGAATGAACTCGTCCCATGTACTGTACCAGAGCCGTCTCCAGACGGCTCTGACTGTACGCACGATTGCACATCGAAACAATATATGTAAAAATTCAAACTATTAGTTATAAAACTTTTAACATGGAACTGAATTGAGCAATTAATTGACACAATACATAATCTTATTTCTTATTTCATTTTATAATTAATAAATTTTCAGATTCGTACTTTACAAAACAAAATCTGTACAATTATTACCTTCATATAATTTCCCCTCTCACTGAATGTTTGGATAAACAAAGATGGAAAGAAATTCGAGAAATTTTTCATATGCCGGCCCACTACGCAGCTTGTGAGTTAGTGTAACGAAGATTATTACGCGACGCCTGCAAATAATATGCGTATAAGATCAGGCGCGGATCCAGAAAAAAAATTTCGGGAGGGGCTGCTTCCATAAGGTCAATGTTAAAAAAAATCATTTGGAGTGGGGGAAATGCCTATATTGCCCATGTTAAATCCAAAATTTCGGGGGGGGGGGGGGGGGCTGCAGCCCCTCCCCTCCCCCCATCACCCCCCCCCTGGATCCGCGCCTGCGTAAGATTACTCTTACTTGAAACGCTTTATTGAAAATTTATCAGCACATTTGAACAAGTTTGCCCTGAACACTGTTAACTAGGTTGAACATAATGTTCTTGGCTTTATGGTGATTAATAAGCGAGGAATCTTAGCTGAAAGATTCTCAATGAAGGGCATATTTTTATTGTTGTTTTGTGATTATGGATGCATTGAATCATATGTCAAGTGCGTATTATGCATTTTAATGCAAAAATTATTGTTATTTTTTTTTATCTTAATGAAAGGAGGTAAACAGGTGCAAATGATACAAGATGAGAGAAAAACCTGAAACATTAAAACTGCATTTGAAGTCAAGGTGTTTGTCATACGACTCATAAGTTATGTTAATTGAAATTTAATTACGAGGATGCTGCTAGCCTCTGCTGCCTTGGTAAGGTGGGGCAAGGTATCAGGTGGGCTGCTTTGGTCGGGCTTTTATGTTAGCTGGCAACACGGCTGCTGGTGATTGCCATGGTGCACACAATGTGATTGCTGGGTGGGTCCTAGCTGCCTGATGGCTGGCCCGCCCCACACCACTATATACCACTGCATGAGGTGACTAGATGGCCCAACCTTCAGCACCACATGTGCAATTCATAGTTCAAATGTCCTCAACCTATATAATAACGCCTCTCTGTGTATGCTATTTTTTTTTCATTGTGCTACTCTACTCTAATTACAATTGCAATAATTATTTTATTATTTTGTTTCATTGCCAAGATAGAATCACCCAAAGTTATTTTGTGTTTGCGTGTGCGTTACGATAGTATCTGAGACAGCGTTGATGATATTATTACAGCATGATGCGAGCCTTAGTATTGTCAACAGGTTTATAGAATTTTAAATACATATCGTATGTTCTTCTATATTTAATATCTTTTGTTACAAAAAGATAACCGTTTTCTCGACAGAATAGGGTATCGACCTCAATTTTTTTTATTGCAGATATGGATAGAGAATGCAAAGTTATGCCACTCTGATTTTTTTTCAGAATTTTTAGGGCCCGGAAAGTATTGCTAAAAAGTTTGTCGATGTTTGGGGTTTGAACCCACGCCCTATTTAGGTCCTATTTGTGTTTATTTAAGAGCTGATTTCTGTTTATGTTTACGTGAGGCGGGAGAGGGGTTTCCTTATACCGGAACATTGCGAAGGGGGCGCAGGAGGGAGGGAAAAGAGAAAGTTTTGGGGGGCCAGATTATACAGTAAGCATAGGCATGATGACGAAGAAAAAATCATTAAAAAATACTTTTAACAGTTTTTGGCGGTGAGATTTTTTTATGAGTTCTATCGTGTACTGTTGTACTGTTAAAGTATTATTAAAGTATTTAAACTTGATTTATTTTATTAAGTTAAGTAAAAAATTATTGTACACTTTGTTTATATGCTAGTCCGTGCATTTGCATTCTGGCCCTCCTCGCATGACATCAGCGCAATCCCCTCTATAAGTAGTAACGTCGTCTCTAATACCAGTATTATTGGAATACTCACCACTTTGGACGACCCTAATGAGCGCAGTGGGAGCTGCATGGAAGACGGAATCCCCAGGCGCTAGGACGGAGCACGTCCACTCGCCCTCGTGATCGGGCAGCAGCGATCGGAAGCGCACGCTGCAGTCGCGTCCGCCTGCACCAAACGCCTCAAACTCACGCACGACGAGGGGCCGCATGAGCGCTGACGAGCCGAACGGCCGCCACGTCCAGCGGCATAACTCTACTCGAGTGGCTGCAACACAACGCAGCAACGCCGGGTCACGCAGTACCGCCTTCTGAGACGTTGGAGTCTCCTCATAGATGACTGTTCCGATGTCCTGTATTGGCACCGAGGAGGCTGCAAACAGCCACAAAAGCCATTATTAATTCAATCCTATGTATTCGGCACTTATATTTTAATATGCCTGTGAGAATATACTTTCAAAATATTTTTAATAAATTTTCCTAGAAAAGAAACAAACATTTCTTAAAAATATTTACAGGTTACCAAATATTTGCATAACCATTCATAGGAAAAACGTTCAATTTAGAATGCAAAACAGGCAAAACACATATTTATATATACCGTCCTTGATACTTCGTGGGATTTCCTATGGAGGTTAATTATTATTTTCTTACTGCGAACTATAGAAAGTTCGGTGAGCTTATGATACCTCTATGAAAAGACTTGATGCAATCGTTTTGAAGGATATTATGCAAGAGTTATAATCATCTTTGAATTACATTTTAATACTAACAGATTATTCACCTAAGTTCAACAGTATTACGTGAGAGTATTTACAAGTTTATTTTTATCGCTTCAAAGAACATGGAAGAACATGTATCGATCGTTAATTCATAAATCCATTATGTACATTTGAAAGTCATCAAGTGTATAACAAACAGTTCAGTATATAGCAACATTGAATTACGTGCACAGACAACCAAGGTTGTTGATTCACAACAATAACCGGCAGTTCTGGCTGGCACATTAGTACGCTTGTAAAATAAGTCATGTCGTCCATATTCTTTCTATACTCTTCCATGCTATACATACAATGAGTTATGGTTGGTAGTAAATAAATATTCACAGACAGTGTGTTACTGTCACGTTCATGATTTTTTTACAAACCAAGGTCCTTCCCGCGGAAGTAACATCTTTTCTCGTATAGGAAGTAAAACTTATTTATAAGCTTTACTGTTTTATAATATATCAGTCAGTGTGGTGATTTAAATATCATGCAGATATATTAAATATTATTACCTTATTTATTGTAATAGTAAACAATTTCTTATCTTTGCTGACACCTATATGACGATGACCTTCACAACAAAAATGGTTTAGTTTTTATTGGAATGTAAAACGTCAAGTCTTTAAACGTTTTCAAATTATTATTATTATATTAGTTTAGATGATTTTTGTGCCATAGCTACCTCAGCAATCGCAACACCGGCAAAAAGCTTCATAAATAACGATTGATCTCACGTGCTGTTAGAAGACATAAAAAATTCTGCCAATGGAATTAAATTAATTAATTTTAAAAGTTGAAGAGTTTAAATCTAAAAATAAAATCCAATAATTAAAAATATCCCCTTTTAAAAACTCTATTTCAGGTTTCATTTGAAAGGCTCTATGTTGAGTTCCTATAATATTTCTTATTAAACTGCAGTTTGGTAAGACGAATAATCAAATACAAAATCTGCATGTCATGCATGATGAAAAGTTTAATTTAAAATGCAAGACAAGGGGCAAGTTCGAAGGAATAATGTATTCTTTAATTGAACATGGTTTAAGCATGCATATTTACATTACTTGAATGAAGTAAAAAAAAAAAAAAAAAGGAAAGGAAAGGAAAAAATATTTGATACATGATTAATTTTATTATTTTATTATACGTGGTCACCTCAAAATACAGTGCAAGTTTACGTTAGAGTTATGCATATATATTGTAGGTTACGCTTATTATCTTGTTATCTGGCATATTTTGAAACACTGAGAGTGATGCACTGAGACTGAACTGAAGAAGACCATCTAAAGTAAATAATTAATTACGACTTCAGATACTATTGTATCCTTGTTTTGAAACTTGTAGCTGTAGAATATAGCTCTTAGGAATAAATGAAAATAAATAAATAAAATAAATAAATAAAATGAGAACAAAAATTTTGATAATAGGAAGAAGACGAAAAAAAAAAAAAAAAAATGCCGTCCATTACTGCGGTTAATTTTTAAATTCACAAGAAAAACTTCCGAGTTTTTTTTTTACTAATTTACTTTTTATGAGGGGACATACTTCCGTTGGAATTTGTACTACTGAGAATTATAATGATAATCCTATACTTATACGATATACACGTATATATAATATTAACAACACATTTAAAATGTTGGTGCAGAGCTTCAACTTTAACATGTTGCAAGTGTATAATAGTAACCCAAATATAACAAATACATGATTATCTTAAGAAGAATAAGAAGGCATGTGTAATGTGTACATCGAATAACCTTTTATTTATTTTTTTATTTACTTACGGAGGTTACTATGAAAACGGGATCTTGAAATATCCTGTGTTTTTATTTCAGATTTTCAGAGGTGCCTTGACAACCATGCAACGGGGAAAACTTGCCGCTTCGTGTTGTTTTAATTTTTTGTCCACTGTTCGATCCTCAGAATTTTATAGTCTGGACAGTCTGGACCCAATGCAATAATTGACAAACAACACATTGTTTTTTCTATATATTATATAGATATACTCTGACTTACAAGAAAATAATTTCATAGAGCACAACATGATTTATCGATTCGGCTGGTACAATATCATGTAATAAAAATGAAATAAAAAAAAATATATATAAAAAAATTATATTCTCTTGATATTTTGTATGCAAAACCTCAGTTTTTGTAATTAAATAATTTTTGTACTTTTTGTGTTGATGAGCTAATTCAGCAAATTATTATTAGCATGCGAGAAACTCAAGTTAGTCAGTGGTTGCCAAATTTTAATTTTTTTTGTAACTTTTCATGTGTTTTGTAAGGTGATGGAAAAGCAGATTACATTTTTTTAAACCAAATTATTTTTATTGATTAAAATGCTGCGTTTATTAACAAATTATTTATATTCTATTTGGCCACGATCGATCCAAGTTATATTTATTCCGTATCAAAGCTCAAATAGAATTTTATTGCTCTCAGAGGTCGAAATCTGTATGTTGAGTAACATTATATATAAATAACATTGCAACAATTTCAACAATAACACCATTAAATATTTATTGATTAAATAGCCGAAAAACTTGTAATTACAGTAATATGTAATTAAATTTGTTTCCATGTATTGAAAATCCATTTCTTGCGTGTATGACTTAAAATAATTAGTTCCGCTTAATACATGTAAATTAAAAATCTATTGGGCGCAATTTGCGAAAGAGTTAATCCAAAATTTTTGACAGGTTTCTCACGAGCCACAGTTAAAAGTGTCATTGATTTAGGCTGACGTGCTAGCCATGATAAGTGAGAAACCTGGTTACTGAGTCTTAAATTCCTTCATAAATCGTGCATGTCGGATCATATGTACGTACATATGTTATCGCAATTCACCCAATCATTCCAATCAGTTTTGTTTCTTTTTCAATTTATCCCCTCATATGTAATACTAATGCAGTTTGAAAGCATTTATATCAACTCACTATATGTATATATTATAATATATTCACATGTTGTGTTGTACAGGCGCGGATCCAGAACCAAATTTTGGGGGGAGGGGGGCCTCTTCATAAGGCCAATGTTAAAAAAAATAGGAGTGGGGGAAATGCATATATATTGCCCATGTTAAATCCGAAATTTCAGCGGGGAATGGGGGGGGGGGGGAGGCTCCCCCTGATGGATCCGCTCCTGGTGTTGTATTGTGTGCGGTATGACAACCAGTCCCACGAAATTGTTGATGAAATGCTGGCTGGAGAGATAATTTGTATCAAAGTATTAAGAAGCATATAAAAAAAAAAATCTTTGCTGATGTGTATTCTGAACAAATAAAACGTGCATATTTAAACAGGACGCACAGCAGTCATAATTTTATTACAATAAAATTTAACCAAACGGAAGATGAAGTGCAAGCATGTGACCAATTTGACGTGAAAATTGTATTTTATTTTTTTTTTAATAAAATGGGAATATTTTCCAAATCAAATTAGCAGATTAAAATTATATATATAAAAAACACCGCCTTGTGACTGGTTGGAAAATAAAATGAATTTGGAAAAATTTAAATTAGTGCATTTTTTTAAATTATTTTGTTATAAATTTAGACTATATATATATACACTCCAACAGTCTATATCAATACGCTCTATATTTTGAAGACAGTAAAATCAATATTAAACAAGAGAGAGTATATAGTACACAAATTTGGAAACGATAAAAGTCTTTTCAACTCATATTTATTAGTTTGTTTTATAAATTGCAGAAGAGACGACTTTCCTGGTTTGTGTTTTTTGCCACATGAATTTATAATTAAATAAAACGCAAGTCAGAGATTTATGCATTATGCACTTATTAACGAGCTATTGTTGTTGTTGTTGTTATTTTTTTTAATTTTTATTTTTTTTTTCTGGTAATTTGCACTAATAAATTTGACTATAATATAGGCACAACTTGCGGAACTTTTATAATTTTATAACTAAAAATCTAAAAGTAGAAATAATATATCTACAATTATTAATTATTATATGCACATGAAGTGAAACAAAAATATGTTATTGCAACATAATGAATTCTATAAATATTTTATTTTAAAACCTTACACAAAGTCAGCTAGTACTCCATGTATACATTTCATGTGAAATAATAAGCCCTGTACGAAATTTGAAAACAGATATTCTCATCCGTATGCTGAACATTTTTACCCTAGGACTACTAACTTTTTGTAACTCTATGTAGCGGCAATGTAAATATTATAACATTTCTTTTTATAACAAACAATAATATTTACATTTATTTAACATAAAAGATTTTAATATTTTTTTGAAAGTTGGAAAAATTAATAATCGAACAAAACACCAAAAAGAACAGTTTGTTGTTTAGCACTGGGTTTGGTTTCTTCAGCATTAAAATAAATAAATAATAGCAAGTTTTTAATTATTATTTTTTAGTTTAGTTCTATAGTTAATTTGACAATAGAAAACTGTATTGGTTTTCTACGTCATAAAAATAGGCAGGTATACGCATTTAATCATTGCAGACAGTCAGGCACGGACTGGGCCGCAACGGCCCACCGAGCAAAAAGGAACGACGGCCCACAGAGGCGGAGGCTAACACTCGAAAGGGGGGTCTGGGGGGCGTAGCCCCCCAGTAGCCCGCCGCAGGCGCGATTTTTTTTAGGATTTCACTAGAATTTTCACTAAATATCACTAAATTTTTATCAAATTACTCTAAAAACTGAATTAAATTATTTAATGATACTTCATAGAAATCCTATGTACAATTATGTTTTTTAAGGAAAAAAATGAGACTACTAAATATTTTTTTAGTTGCAAATACAATTGGTTTTAAAAATATATTTAAAATTATGTGTCATTAAAAAAAATATTTTGGTACCCATTATCATCTACATTCATTCATTTATGCAAAAAAAAAAAAAAAACTTTGCGCGTGTCCATCGGACAAAATATAAATCAAGACAAGACTAAAAATACTGTAACATGCAATATAAGTATATTAATAATTACTTAATAAAACGAGTATTTAAATTAATAAATTAATTAATAAATTAATTTAAGTATACGAGTTTGAAAATGGAATTTTCTTAATATATATTACATGTGCATATTTTGAGTACTTGTATGCAAGTTTAAATTTTAGTTAGTTTTTAATTTCCTTCTGCATTAATTAAAATTGAAATGCCCTTTTTTTAAGAATAAATGTTTATTACATTTTTTTTTTTTTCATTTTGTAGTGAAATTTTATTTTTAATATCGTTTTCATCAAAGTAATCTAACCAAAATTCGTTAAAATAATTTAATCTCTTAATCTCTGAAATATTTTTCTGATGCATGTTAATTTCCACTTGATTGTAATGTAATATAATGATATAGCTATTTTTTAGTATTCCAAATTTAGTGATTTAACTTTATTAGAAAGTACTAAAATTTCCTGGGTCGCATATATATAGTCTGCCCTGGATAAAACTCCCATAGTACTTAGAAAGACCTGATTTTTCATATAACATTACGAGCGCAGTATACCAGGCATACTGTATATAAATTCCTTGATTTATGTAAGACGTTATTACATGATACATTTTTCTTATCAATATTTTCTTACAAAAAAAAAAAAAAAAAGTCTGTATAATACAAACAAATAGCGTGGAAATTTTCTTATACAAAATGAAAAATTGAATGCAGTGTTCAATAATTTGAAATTTTGTACCGTGTAATTTCAGCTTAAAGTAGAGTTCCTATGAGGTTCCTATCAGTTGAGTTAGTATTTTTTTTAAAATAATTCAAGTGGTCCTCCATATCAAATCGAAATCCAAAAAATTCTATCTTACATAGGTTTGCCAGAAAAAATTCCAAAGTTACAGCAAACGTGTCGTTTACAAAGACCCTCGAATATCTTAAAAATAAAATAAAAAAATACACCGTTAGGTGGTATGAAAAATATAACGATTTTCTATCATAAAAAAATATTAATTCTTTGGTTCTATGACCAACCAAATTTTTTGGCTCCAATCCATTTTTTCGTACAAAAATAAAGAAAAACTCTTATGGGAATGAACATTGCTAGACTGTTATTTTTTAGGGATAAATGGATTCGAGCGAAAAAAAATAATTGGTTTTTGGTTAAAGTTCGTGTCACAGAACATCGCTATATTTTTTTTCATATCACCTAAGACCTAGGGTTTATTTTTTCGAGATATTCGAGTGTCTTGGTTATATAGGTAAGGCCTTAATTAAAATGTTAAGCGACTCGTTTACTCTGACTTTGGATTTATTTTCTGGCAAACGTTTATGTGAGATAGATTTTTGTTCGGTTCGATATACGGTGGATCACTTGAACGATTTTTAGAAAATACTAACTCATTTTTTTTCCTGATAGGAGCTCTACATTAAGATAAAATGGTCCATTATATAATAATAATTGTTCATTGTATGCATCATGGGTTTAAAATCTCTTTAATTTCGCTAATAGTTGGTTGTTATCATTTTGTTCTTATTTTCCTTTTTCTCTTTCTCCTTCTCCCTCTTTCTTTTCTCTTTTTTACACTCTTTTTTTCTTTGTGGCCGGCGGCCCACATTTGCTCCGGCGGCCCACTTTTGTCGCGGCCCACCGACCCACGCTCGGTGGATCGGTAGGCCAGTCCGTGCCTGCAGACAGTCAAGCAGCCACATTGCCAGCCTAACTGCCAGCCAGAAAGAATTACGTCACTTGTCAGGGACCTTGACTCCCCGTGGCCACAACGTGCAAATACAAAGCAACCGCGCGATTTCCTGCTAATTCACCCGGCCGTCCCGCACCTGCGGCTTACGTTAATAAGATTGATTCCCCTGTTTCTATTATGTATAACAAAGTTGTATACCGGCTTCAGTCTGCGTGATCATTCCGAGCCTGACCTCTAGCTGTAGCGACGTACTTTAAAAAGATACAACACTAGGTCACACTCCACATGACATAAACCACATATATAATGTATATATATCATATCAGTATGATATATAGAAAGTGATGGTGGGTGGATCATACGTCAAAAAGGTGATTCGAGTTGCAAACTGCTTTTGTAATTGTGTTTTCTAGAGTGCTCTGGTTGAAATGATGGGTCATTTTGGGAGGACTATTAAAATTAAATCGCTAAAAATAACATATATATTGCATCATTATAATATATATCATTTCTTTACCCTGCCATAGCTATTGCTTTTTTTTTCATGATTCTTACATTAAATTAAGTAAAATAATACGCCATTGATAGCAAATTCCAAGATTTCCTGTAATGTATCGACCTCAAATTTTTTTTTTTCGCAGAAATAGATAGAAGGTGCAAAGTTATGCTTCTTTGATTTTTCAGATTTTTTAGAGATTTTTTTTATTATTTTCAAAAAATTATTGTAAAAATGAAGCAGAGAGAGAGAGAAAATAGATAGAAGGTGCAGTGCAAAGTTATGCTTCTTTGATTTTTCAGATTTTTTAGAGATTTTTTTTATTATTTTCAAAAAATTATTGTAAAAATGAAGCAGAGAGAGAGAGAGAGAGAGAGAGGCGTCACAAGGCATCACTTCATAATAAAAAGGATAGAACTGAAAGAGGCGAACCTGAACTTTAATAACTTTTTGGCAATACTTCGTGCACGGCCTCTAAAATATTTGAAAAAAAAAATCTATATAAGTGGCATAACTTTGCACCTTCTATTCATTTCTGCAAATAAAACATTTTGAGGTCGTTTCTCTATTTATTTTTGCTTCACTTATTTAATTGCAGTAACAAAACTGATTAGATTGTCAGTAGTACAAACAATTACTGAATGCTCGTAGGTCGAAGATTACAACAATATGACATCATTCTTGAATTGTGTAGAATTGCAGGAGCGAAGAAAGCAGAGCTACAGGACATAAATTAGCGAATAATAAATATAAACATAAATTTATAAACAATTATTAAAAAATGCTAATTCAAAATTTTAAATTTGTAGAACTTGCATTTCATTCAGAACATTTACCTATATTTCAAGTAAATGAATACAATAATTTTCAATTTAACCAGTATTAAATAAATTGACCCAGAATGATAAGTGACCTCTATCAAAAAAATGTTAAATAGTTGTCCTGTTTTGCGTTTTGCATCTCATCCTCATTGCATATATATATAAAATTTTACCTTCACACACATATATATATATATATATATATATATATATATATATATATATATATATATATATATATATATATATATATAGTTATTAAAATTTGGTACTTAAAAATGAGAAGAGTATTTTTTACCACAATCAATTATACATGTACTAGACATATGGTTCTTTTAAACCATTTGTTGTTCATGTTTGCTTTAACTTAGACTCGTTAAGTGCATACTGCGTCCTTTTGTTTTTAAAAAGTTCATAGACTCTTTAGCTAAGCCAAACGTCCATCACCATTCAACTTTTCTTGTATAATAGGCAACCTGCATGATTTTTTTTATTTCATATAGCGGAGGACCTAGGTCGGGCTCACGAAGAGCTGGGAAATTAAAGTCAGTCACTTGTGACCATGCAGTACCCTACAGCAGGGTTCAGTTGAAGAAAAAAATTATATTTTTCATATCATATCCTCAAAATCGAGGAGAAAGACGGTGTGACGTCATAGTCATGTAAGGTTTTTCCCTGTGATTGCACGTTAAATATTTCCGTGATTACTTCATAGCATTTTGCAACACGATTTTAAGGGTGATAGGGGTTAAATTTTAACTTTGTAGAACTTGCATTTCATTCAGAACATTTACTCATATTTCAAGTAAATGAATACAATAATTTTCAATTTAACCAGTATTAAATAAATTTACCCAGAATGATAAGTGACCTTTATCATCAAAAAAATGTTAAATAGTTGTCCTGTTTTGCGTTTTGCATCTCATCCTCATGGTATAAGGTATATATATAAAATAGTCTGAAAAAATTGACAATGCATAACTCGAAGTCTTCTATCCAAATAAGTAATTATTTTGTATTTATCTCTTGTAATTGCGTTGAAAGTAAGAAAGAGTAATTAATTTTAAACTATCAAGAGTAAAAAATTTCATAGCTTCTTACTAGCCACAAATAACAAATAACTGCAGTTCTGTTAGCATTATTATGTATGTACTGCAAGGGCGGAAGGTATAACACTGCAAGGGAGTGTAACACCTTCAATGAATTTTCCGTGACCTTTAAATTATATAAGGGGGAGTGGGTGCTCGCATTCATAATTATGTTTCAAAAAATTATATTAATTCATGTC
The DNA here is from genome assembly GCA_949825025.1 of Siphlonurus alternatus. Classification (NCBI taxonomy): domain Eukaryota; kingdom Metazoa; phylum Arthropoda; class Insecta; order Ephemeroptera; family Siphlonuridae; genus Siphlonurus; species Siphlonurus alternatus. Next base: position 34,188,426 of record OX463788.1, read on the forward strand.
TCTAGCTATAGCTATTGCTATTGTATTGTATTGTATTTTTTTTTTTTTTTTTTTTTACGAAGTATTATAATTTCTGTTCGGAAATTTCTGATGTAGTTATTTATTATTTTTATTTACTATATTTTTCTCATATCGTTACATATTATAACAGTTGGAAGGTGATACTAACACAGTCCTATATACAGAACAAAACTCAACGTGGAGTTACGCATAGCATTCCTTTTAACAATTAATAATAAAGAAGGAAAACATAACAATGACTCTAATAACAATTAAATTATTTAAATAAAATATCACTTGTAAAACAAACTTCAGTCAAAATTTTATACATTTACAATACTTGACTAACCAAATAAGCATTTAACTTGGAATAAAACAAGGAAACATTTAAAGATCTAAGAATTAAATGGTTAACTGTTCCACAAATGACAAACCCTAATGTAAAAAGACTCTAGATGAGCTTCTGAACTTGCAAAAGGAGGCAGGAACAACAAACCTTGTTTAATTGTTACCTCTTCCATAAAGAGCTGCCCTTTCATCTACCGCAATAATATCCAGAGGCTTTAAACAATATTTACCATCAAAGCACCTTTTTAAGAACATCAGATCAATTTGGTTAAGTAAATTGGTTATGGATAAAAGCCATGTCTCTTTTAATCGAGCCAATGAATCAAGGGATTTGTAATTGCACATAAGCCTTTTGGCAGAGTTTTGTTATTTATTTAGAGTTATTTAGTTGGGTGGCTGAACACTTGAAGTGAATGGGATATAATTATATCCTTTTTAGCCACCAATTAATTGAGCAGTTATTTATGCTGTACATTATATAAATATTGTATTATTATTTTTTTTTTCTCAATAAAATTTGTATTATCATTATAGATTGTAACTTATTAGTTTGGATTGACATTTTAAAATAATTATATTTGTTTAATATCTTTTCACTTTAATCAAAAGTGTTCTAAAGAAACAATAAAGAAATAAGAAAATAACGTAAAATGAGATCCTTATATCAATTTTATCATACTTCTGCACTCAATAATAGATTAAATACATTATTTATGAAAAGGCTATCGTCATTCACCAATATGGTCAAATAATTGATAATATTCATTTGTTTTTTATTTAATTTCCTTTCATTTTGCGCTGCCTCATAACTCATAAATTAAACATTGCACGCGCATGCAATTAATGCATGTAAATAAATATAGCAATACAAATATACACTACAAAAGTCAGGTGGCTCTGTATAACCAGTAAAACTTAGAACACATAGCGCATCTACATGTCTATATATTAATATGCTCTCAATCACAACAATCACATTGAAATTTGATTTTTCAATTTGTGAAAGAATTAACGTTATTAAAGTAGTAAGTAGAGTGATTAGAGATTTACTTAAAAGAAATACTTTTAGTATCAAGTATCCTTCGTCAGTCAGTCAGGAATAAACAAAAGATTGTAACCAAAATCGGTCTTTGTAGGCAAATAATCCATGTTTAATTTTCCAGAAAAAGGAGGGAAAAAAAAGATAAGATTTTTCTGAAGAGATTACGTGAAGATATAGGGATTTTTTTATTCCTGACTGACTGAAGGATACTGTGGCTTCTAGTATTTAAAAAAAAATGCAATCTTTTGGGAATTTTTTTCCACTCAATATGAAAAACTCAATTGGAAAAGTTTTATTTTGTTTCTGACAGTGAAACTTTTAAACGGAGACTTAAATGCGCGTGAAGAAGCAGAGCGCTTTTATTGACTTACGTATAAGATATTTATATTTCCACGCAGAATGGCGCGAACTCTTATTTTATTTGTGCAACCACATCTGAAAACAACATAAGTTTTACCCATTGAACCGCAAATACATGTAAGATATTACATGAGATTATATACTAAATATTGTTAAGCTCTAATAATGCTTAGTTCCTTGAACTTTGCTTTTCAATTTTTCCAACATTTTCATTTTTGTTATTTTTGACACACACCATATATATATTATAATGATACATTATATCACTTACCCAAAATAGCATGGATGCTTATGATTTTCACTATTAATATTTGTTTAAAAAACATTGTGTATTTCTTGGTTATTTCAGCGTTTATTAGCTAATAGTATTTTTACTTAAATAATGTATTTATAAAACAACTTTCACTTGAAAATATAGTTGTCTCTTCTTAAACCACGTGACAAAACACATACATATAGAGCACACACACGAGTCTAATACACAGAGCCTGGGGATTCCATACGCAGCCTTGATTGTGTCACCTTTGTTTATAACACAAACAAGAAGTTAAAACAATACTTTTATGGACATTTTATCCATATCTTATATCAAGTATCGTTTGAAATCATCATTGAATCCAATTTTTGTCATTATAATACTATTAGCAAAATTATAAAAGATGTAATATTTTGTACTCTCAAGGATGTAATGACTAAGAACGACTGGCTTTCTATCTCGCGGACGCAGTGTGGACCAGCAGCTGCTGAAGTGGTGTAGTGGGCAGGCGGTAGTGGCAGTGACAACGACGGCGTGAAAATGACGACGACGTGTACGTGTGTCGAGGCGGCGAGCAGGAGAGCGACTGACTGGTGCCGCGCTGGGCACTCTGGGCAGACAGACCAACTAAGCTGGTCGCGAGAGCCGCAGACTCACTCAGGAGTGTGGCACTGCGGAGTGTCAGACTGCTGCTGCTGCTGCTGCTGCATAAGAACTCTGCGAGCCTTTGTTATACAAATGGATAACAAAAAATCTTGATGACAATGATGACACTACGGGCAATCGAGCTTGAAAATCACCATATTATTTATTTTATACCGTAAAAGAGTGAACTGAGTGAATGTTATAGCATTTACTTAAGCATTTATATTGCGGTTACACTATAACAACAATTACTGTAATCTGTATGTCAGTAGGGATAAAAACAACTTATAATTGTTAGAAGTGGGGCCAAATAAAAAGAACTTACTTTAAAATAGAGAAGGGACCAAAATTGTAAAAAACCTGCATGGGGACACTACTTGAACAGTAGTGACATTCCTGAAATATAGCTTTAATTATATATATTTTTTTTTACAAGGATACACCCCTAAGAGCTTACAGCTCGCGGCGGGGTACTGGGTAGGGATAAGGTAGGGAACGGATAGTGGCCACGGCCTGCATCATGCTTACGCGTCCCAGCATTCACTAAGGTGAGACTGAGGGAACCGTGAAAAATCTCAGTCAGGACGGACACCTCTACTTTTTCTCAATGGACTAAAGCGATGTCCAAAGCCTGGGGAACCACACACAAGTGCATCACTGCACTGGGTGGAAAGCGAGATGAATTTACCCCAGGGAGGGAGCAGCGTATTTTATACTTGAAACGGTCATCCATCCAAGTACTAACCACGCTCGACGTAGCCTGACTTCGGTGATTTAACGAGAACCGGTCAATGCACTGCGCCACGCATACAGAGTAATTGTTTCTATAATTTCAAGCGTACGTGGACCCAGGAAAAAGAATTGGATCTGCCCACATCAAGACACTCGTAGCCCTTATTAGTAGTTTCAATCCAATATATGTGTAAATCTTATTTGATATATGGGTTTGTGCAGTAAATGAAAGAGTATGAGACTTCTTTTTGGACAATTGATTATGACATGTTTTTGTTTTAATAAATTTTATATTCATTTAATTAATTAATTATTTATATGGTATTTTACTACTTTATGTGTGTGTGTACTGGTGCTCAATTAAGCCTTGTAAGATATCCTATTTTCACCGTTATTTACTATTTATTTTTGTGCTTATATTGTACTTTGTATGGTGAAATTAATAAATAAGTAATGAACTTTTATTAAAATTATTACAATATGTTTACATAAAAACAAGCATTGTGTTAATATTATCAATATTCATTATTTAATATAAAGCAGAGCATCAAACCATATTATATATTACGTCAGTAAAACACCTTGTTTCATTCAACAGAAATTAACAGGCAGCTAACAAACTCTTTGCACCGTAAATAATTCCTTGTTTCCTTTCAATTTTCATTTGTAATATAGCTACTCGCCTGCAAACATTTGACTACCATATTTATGCTTAGGAATCTATGGACTTTTAATTAACAAAGATAATTTCAAAATTCATTTGTTGTTGTTTTCTGCACATTCTTTTTATTGTATATTATAATTTAAGAAATTAAATTCCAATCAATTAACAAGCTTATTATTGATTTAATATCAGTTTTACAATAATGTACATAAATTTATAATTATATAAAATATACTTATCTTACCATAAAATTATATAATAATGTACTTATAAATCTATATTTTTTTTATTGGTCATTTTAATATACATGATCAACCGAGGTTATTAATATAACATTATTGGCCGATATAAATACATAAATATGTTCCTTAAAACATGAATGAACATGAACATGCATGATATCAATCACCAATTGTAAGGCCGTATTGATTTTATTATCAAAACATGATGCACACAAACGTGACTTTTAATTTATTCTTAACCAAAGTATACGGAAGTGTAGGGCTCTTATAGCTAGCTGATCCACGCACGATCACACAGTCAGGAGTGCAAAATCGCACGGAAGGAAGAAAAGAAAATCAAGGTCTAATAAAATTAAAATAACAATAAAAATTTTTGGCATTTAAAATATATTTTCTGAAGGAATTGTTAATTCATTTCATGTATATACACCCTGTGTGCATTTTACTTTTTAAAATTACATTTTAAAATCAGCTTTATACAATTAATTATAGCACGGATTAACCTGATGTTTCATTATTATATTAATTTATTATTATTATTATTTTTTTTTTTTTGTTATTTAATATTATGGATAAATTTTTGAAGCAAATTAATTTTACTGGCACTGTGTTTACAAGCAGATTTTTTTGGTATTGGAAAGTCAGAACATGAATCAGAGAAATGAGATTTTCAAAAAGTTTACTTTCCTGTTTTCGAAATAAGAAATAACTATAATCTGATGGTTCTCTTTGCAGATATTACATTATATCAGAGGCACTAATTACTATGATGCTACACATGTACATTATATATTTAATGTCCTGAATGCCGTCTTATATATCAATAACAAAAAGATTTCAAAATAATTCTATATATAGGTGGCTTTTACGAGTATACTTAATTTATGTAACTAAATAAACAAAATTGCTGCAACTACAATCTAACAAATTAAATTTGATGCCTGAAAATTTCCATAAGTGACGTAAATTACGTAGTTCCGCTTTTATTAAGTGAAAAATAATATAGAAAATGCGTCACTTCTGGACATTTTCAGGCGTCAACGCTCGCTAGTTGATGAAAAATTGAATAAATTCAATAAATTGTACTTATTTTTACAATAAATGGACAACATACATGAAAAAATTTTATTGCAGAAATGAATAGAGGGTACCAAATTATGCTACTCTGAATTTTTTCAGATTTTTTTGAGACCCGGAACTATTTTTAAATAATTATTGAAAGTCCTGTGATTTCAATTGGCACTCCCGAAATCTTAATAAAAAGGATAGAGACTGGACGCCTATTGACGCCTCCAGGGGGCGTGGCCGCACTTTCAATAATTATTTAAAAATAGTTCTGGGTTTCAAAAACATCTGAAAAAATTTAAAGTAGCATAATTTGGTACCCTCTATTCATTTCTGCAACAAAAAATTTTCATGTATGTTGTCCATTACACTGGTTTTATTTTATTTAATAAATTGTAAGAAAGTATGAAAATATAATACTCTTTAAGGTAAAGATTACGCCGAACAGCTGATCGACGTAACGCCCTTTGATTAACATGTAAACCTTAGCAAATTGACAAAAAATTTGAAATTTTTTTGAGAGGCAGATATTAGTGCCTAAAAGCCATAGAAAAAATTTCAAAACGATTTAACGAGCCGATTTTTTTTAATTAATTTTTTTTAATTTTCAGCATAGGGCTTTCCCATGGAGAGCCAAACTAAAAAATTAATTTAAAAAAATCGGCTCGTTAAATCGTTTTGAAATTTTTTCTATGGCTTCTAGGCACTAATATCTGCCTCTCAAAAAAATTTCAGAATTTTTGTCAATTTGCTAAGGTTTACATGTTAATCAAAGGGGATTACGTCGAACAGCTGTTCGACGTTATCTCTACCTTAAATCGTTTCGCGGCAAAAATCATATATAGGGTTCAAATATATAATGGGCTTGCCTAAACCTCGCCGCAATAAAGCAAATTTCTATTAAATTCTATTCTATTCAATGTGTATATATGTGTATATAGCTTATTAATTAATTAATTTATTTATTTATTTATTTATTTATTTATTTATTTATTTATTTATTTATTTATTTATTTATTTATTTATTTATTTATTTATTTATTTATTTATTTATTTATTTATTTATTTATTTATTTATTTATTTATTTATTTATTTATTTATATTTTTTTCATTTATAAAATTATATTTTCAGAAACATAATAATTCTATAATATGCTTTCCTGTAATTTATTATAACAAAATAAAAATAGTATAATTTTTTAATTTAATTTCGTGTATTAAATTGTACTGAATTACTCAAATTCAACATAAGAATTATATATACTTAAAAGTATTAACTTGTAATAATTTCAAGTCCCTTAACTGCACACTGATTTAAAAAAAAAATGGAAAATTGGTCTAGATTTTGCGGAATTTAATTCTTATATTAGACTTTTGTCATTTTCAAAACATAGAGAGACAATCATGCATGATGAAGGCACTCCATGCATAATGAAGGCACTCTGCGTGAAATGGTAAGACATGTCCAAAATACATACTTAAAAATTAAATGTAACATATACAGATGCACTGTAAATGAATAACATAACATAACGACAAGCAAAAATATGTTCTACAAGTCCTTCTCTCCTTTCTTACCTTTAAAAACAAAGATATAAATGCTTCTTGTGTGTCTCAGCTCATTTCTGCATACTTTTATGTAACAAGTTTTCCAGTTCATGTACCAATACGTAATACGCATTTACAATTTGTTTTAATTGTTTGTTTTTAATTCTTTTTTTTTTATGTTTGACACTTCACATCAATGATATAAAATCGCTATAAAAATGCTGTGGTGAAATGATTCAATCCTAAATTTGGAATAATCCGGCATTTCTGTTTTTTTGGTAAAGCATATAAAAAAGAGATAGCAAGAAGTATGCTTATTATAATTAGTTAATTACACTTACTATATTATCTGATAAAACTAGGATACCTCAGGAGAGCACGACCTGTACTGAGCAAGATTAGACAGCTTTTCAACAGGCAAAAATTTGCAGATTTGCAACTTTCTTTGGGGGAGGTAAAAAGAGCACCTAAAATCTATGGTCATCTTTAAAATTTTAATTCGTCACAGCTTTATGGTCTGTTTTACATCAACGACAAAAGAGCGGTTGAATTTCATCCTGTCCCGAGGGCTGGGTACATGAAGCAAAAAGCGTTTTTCTATTTACAATTGTTTGAGTTTAGATGTTTAATTACTTTAATTAATATGGTTCTATAACTCGATTTTTAATTTAAATAAAATGAAATAACAGGTGATTAAAAAATAGTTAATTGCCAAAATGAAATAATTAGAACGCATGAAGATTGAACTAGTCCAAAATACCACAGCTAGGGTATATTTTTATATGATTCGAACTTCCCCAAAATAATACTATGATGCATTGGAATGCTTATTTATATATATTGCTCTTATATAATTAATCTTAGGGCATATTAAATTCATATTTCATTTATATAGATCATGTTTCTTACTTCTATTATAAGGTTTCACAAAAAATTTTAGCATAAAATTATATAAATAATACTAAATTATTCAGGCATTTGAATATATAATTTAGCAGGCTTACAAGAACTACAATTTACCACATTGGATTTACCGCAAAAACATTAATCATGATTATATAACCTATGACCTGGTGACGTCTTTTGTTGGTAGCTCTGTAGCTTGCGCCGCGTCATTCTATGCAAGTATAAAGGATGAGCATCCTTTACACAGAGCTCATGACACACAGGCGCGGATCCAGGAAAAAATTTCGGAGGGGGCTGCCTCCATAGGCCAATATTAAATAAATAAAAAAATTGGAGTGGGGGAAGTGCCAAAATTTCGGGGGGGAGGGGGCTGTAGCCCCCCTAGCCCCCCCCCCCCCCCTGGATCAGCGCCTGCTTACACATCATGTAATAATTTTAAACATCCTAGATATCATAAGCTGGGAATGAATGGAAAAAGATTAATTAATGACGATGATAAGTGGAAAAAACGCGCAAAGAATTTCAATTATCAACGCTGACGCTGCGAACGGAAATCCTGTTTATTTGAAAATTTTTGTGAGTTAAACAACTGACCGACTTAACATTTTATGAGCAAATTATTCCTAGTAGTGCAGCAGAAACTTTAAGGATTATTGTCACCGGAAGTCCGCCATCTTTTTTTTATACCCTGTCATCTTTTTTTCATACGCAATACATATGAGTGACAATAAGAAGCAGTATTAGGAAAGCAATGATTAGTACAATAAAATATGCAGAGTCGGTCTGGCCAGGGCCGCTAGGTCACAAAAAGGACTTTCAATAATTTTTTAAAAATACTTTCCGGGCTCTAAAAAATCTGAAAAAAATCAGGGTAGCATAACTTTTCACCCTCTATCCATTTCTACAATAAAAAAATTGAGGTCGATACTCTATTGACACATTTTGATCATGTATGCCCCCATTTATCGAAACTTAAATTTTAAGTAGTTCTTTAATACTTTGAAATAAAATAATCTTTATTTAGCTTTCGCTATTCAGTACAAATATAGTTTATATATTGTTTTAATTAAACAATATAAAACAGTTGGTTCATAAAATTTTATGCCTACGGTACAACATTTTTAGGATACAGAAAACCATCTTAATATATATTTTATAGTTACCAATTATTGCTATAAAAATAAAATATATTATTGACTTATTATAATATATAATTATAATCTTTCTTATACATTTACCTGTAACCAAAGTGTTTTGTGAATGAACAGTATATCGTAGCACATGTCAGTAGAAAATCATCCTTACAGTTTGACGTTAATTGAAAAACGCCAAGAGGCATTCTGAATAATATAATACAATTTTTCATAACAAAAAGAAAAGCCACGTCCCTTTTTCAAAATTTTTCGACTCCGGTGAGGTCTCCCCCCCCCCCCCCCCCCCCCCCCCACGCAGCACTGGCGGGCCCATTCGCGGCCCGGGCCTTTTGCTACCAGACCGATTAAAACACTTAAATTCATGAGATATGAAAAACAAAAAAATTCCATCTTAAAAAGTTTCACCACAAAAGAATCTTAAGTTTGGTGTTCATGCAGTCTTATCAGAGACCCTACAGAGACCTCCGTGTCTCATGGCCAGAAATTTGACCATGCAGCTTGGCCGAGCTTCACTGTAAATGAGAGTGGCGGGGCCACTGAATCGCAGCGGCACGGCTCGGTTCTCGCTGGCTGCGTGGGCAATTTTTAGCCAGCAAGAACCGGGCCGTGCCGAACATTTAGCAGCGCCGCCACTCTCAGTTACAGCGAAGCTGTTATCAAATCCCTGGCCATAAGACACGGAGGTCTCTGCAGTCTTATAGTAGGTACAGAAAACAGCTTTTTACTTGAAATTCGTTTGAACTATGGTTCCAATTAAAAAATACCTGCATAAACTATGATGAATTCTTTAATGGATATTTAATTTTTTTTTTTTTTTTTTTTTTTTACGGAGTCTAAAAAATCTTGAAATTTTTGTGGATAATCCATAAGGGTTTTCAATTTTTTTTTCCAGAAAAAACAGCTCCACATTTTTTTTTTTTTTATTTCAAAATCTTTTAACGATTAATCTCAGTTACTGCTGTGGAGTCGAAGAATATTTCAAACGAATCGAATGAAATAAATTTTAAGAAATCAATAATGTTCTAAAACTTAATCGCATATGGTAAATTTGAGCAAATTCTGCAGTCTTGCAGTTTTCTTACAACAGCTCCATTTCCGGTTTTCGTCCATAAGGCCAATGTTAATCTTCTACCTCAGTTTTCACAAAACTAATAAGACAGATTCGCTTCAAAATTTGTATGCCACCTAGTATTGATCATGCTGAGTTCTAAGTCCCCTGCAAGTCTTTTTGTTGCATTCAGGCGGTATGATTACGAGATATCAATCTACTGAGATTCATCCTTAATTAAAGAATTCATCATCATCGATTAAGTATATAGGTGTTTTTTAATTGGTACCATACTTCAGACGAAGTTGGGATGAAAAGCTGTCTCCTGTTTCATAAGGATGCATATTAAAGGCCTCCGAAGTACCAACTTTGGGAATTTTTGTGGTGAAGCTATTTGAAATGGATTTTTTTTTCCTACCTTCAGTTTCATTAGAGAATCCAATTAATTACATCCAGTGACATCAAAAATATAAATTAAGTATTTATCACTATCAGTATTCAAAGTTACTCCACATTAAAGTAGAGTGTCTATCAGGAAAAAAAGTTGAATTGATTTTTTAAAAATAGTTCAAGTGGTCCTCCATATGGATCCGAAATCTAAAAAATTCCATCTTACATAGATTTGCCAGGAAAAAAATCCAAAGTCAGAATGAACGCGTCCCTAAACATGGGGCCTTGCCTGACAAACACCCTCGAATATCTCAGAAAAGTACACCGCTAGATGGTATGAAAAAATATAGCAATTTTCTATGAACCAAGCTTAAAATTTAACCAAAAATCGATTAAAAAAAATTCTCTCGAATCCATTTTTCCGTACAAAAATGAAGAAAATCTATCATTTTAATTCCAATAAGAGTTTTCTAAAAGCCAATGTTTTACAAAGTTTTAATGATACTGATGATAGCTACTTGATTCTACAATTAAAAAATAAACATAATGTATTAAGATATGTGGGTGTTGTATATAGCAACGTTCCTTCATATAAAGGAACGTTGCTATATAGAGCAGTTTGACCGTCCATATTTTCTTTAATAATATAGATAATTAAATATTATCTTTCAAATTTCAATCACCTTGTGACATTAACTCGTCATTCTCGTTGTCATGTTATATATTCTCTCATCACTATTCTCTGCATGACGACTATACATGCAACTGCAGAGCCTTTTATGGTCAGCAAACTACATGTTTATGTTAGATTTATATGAAATTTATATTATTTCATGAGATATTATAAAAAAAATTGTTGGTTGTTTATCAAAATGAAGAACATTCGCTTTCGAAATAAAGGATTAATAAGTATAATTCTCAGTTTACTCTATACCTGAATGCGTTTTATACCCTCTGAGCAAAATAGATTCACTTCATTTTTTACAACGGCAAATTATTCAATTTATGTCACTTTCAAAACGTTTACACTTTTAAACTATTTAAAGATAAAAAGTAATATCAGGTCAGGAAGTATCGTTTTGCATAATCAGGTGGTTCATAAATATATGTTATGCATGTTTTGTTTGTTATATGCATGATACAGGGTTAAATGGCTTTTTATGCGCCTTTTCTATTACATATTAATTTGTAAGGGGGGAAAGGGGAAGAAAGTTGTCATTTGCCAAGAAAGAATAATTCTTCTCTAGGAGAACAATAATAGACAATAATGGTTGCATTTTTTTATTTCATAATTAGAAAATATACATTAAATTAAGCTTTTCTGATTTTTTTCAGATTTTTTGGAGTGCGGGAACTAATTTTAAAAAAATATTTAAAATGTCTGAATTTGGGTGGTACACCTGATGGGACAACCGTGACGTCATCGACAGCCAATCACAGCAGCCGTGACATCATCAACAGCCAATCACAGCACGACAAATGACGTCACGGTTGTCCCATCAGGTGTACCACCCAAATTCAGGTATTTTAAATATTTTTTTAAAATTAGTTCCCGCACTCCAAAAAATCCGAAAAAAATCAGAAAAGCATAATTTTAGGTATATTTTCTAATTATGAAATAAAAAAATGCAACCATTATTGTCTATTCAACTTTGGGCAAATAATTTTGCATTATCATATAATACTAAAAAAAGCTAAAATAAATAATATTTTATACTGCACAAAAATAATAAATATATAGAATGACGTATTGTGTATTCTAATACATTATTTCACGTAAATAAGCTAATCTTTAATTTGAAGTTTCATTAAAAATACGATGATAACTTTTATTGCAGGCAACGACCGATCGACGTCAATTAATGGAATCGTGTTATACGCACGTACTATCTGTACATTTCAATGCAAGAAAAGTGACTTTTATAATTTAAATATATATTTCATTGTCAACAGTATTACTGAAAATTAGATGGAAATACATATATGTAATGTATGTATGTGGGTGTGTGTGTCATGAACAACCATAAAAACTTAAAAAGTCCTAAAATAATAAATAAATAAATATCTTGTTTATTTTCTCATTCAAAAATCATCATAAAAAATTTGAAGAATTTCAAAACTGTTTAACGATTAACCTCAGTTACTTCGGAATGAAATAATATTTACGTCAAAAAGAGTCGAATGATGTACATATCTATTTTTTTTTTTTTTTTTGAAGTGAGAATATTCTAAAAATTATGATGGTTTCAGCAAATTCAAGGGGGCGGTTCTCTCACAAGAGCTCAATGTTCCATATTAAACTTCTATCTCAATTTTTACAAAACGGATAAGGCTGATCCACTTCAAAATTTGTATGCCACCTATTGTCCCCTGCAAGTCTTGTTGAATTCAAAGAATTCAAGGATATCGATTCCGAGGTCTCAATCAACTGATGTGAGCTTAATTTAATATATTTTTTTTATATAATTATTACTATGCACTTCGGACTTTTTTTTTAATGATGTTCTCGCACCAAATTATTATTATTTTATTTTTATAATTACTTTAATTGCTATTTTTGTCTTACATTTCTGTTGAAACTGTTAGAATATTATTAGGACAACAATCAACATTTTATATATTATATTCACATAATAAATATTGCAATGAATTAATTATCATACAATAAAAATAGAAGAAAGTGTATGCTGCTGCAACATTGTGTATAATATAATAATATATAGTATACGTAATTATATACTACAATGTAATACAAAGCTTTATTTCATGGTAAAATAAATGAATAAACAATTACTAATATTATTGTCTTCATTGCACTGGACATTCATAGATGTAACATGTTTACAATGGTTACATTATAAGTATTAATTAATTAAAAATGTAACCATAAATTTCACAAATAATGGACGTGCCACGTGTAATTACTAAATATTTACTTAGCTTAATCATTTTAATCAAAAAACATTATATATATCATATTGCTGCAAAAATAATAATTATAATTAGGCGAGTCTGAAAACAAATTTTTGGCAGTGCAAGTAGGATGTTGAATATACAGCGTTGCTACATAGGAATCATAAATAAAAGTAGACAAAGCTTTTCCTACCACTGAATGATGCGAGTAACCCTGGTTTTAAGAGGAGGCTTGCCCTTGAAATTGAACTATCGTATCACGTCATACAGTCATACAATATTGCATAAATGGCTCATATTCCATTGTATATTAGATATTATACAATGTATAACATATGGATTATAACATTATATATATATATATATATATATATATATATATATATATATATATAACTTCTATGCATTAAAAATGTAGTTTTTTCCTTAAAGGAAGGGAACGGCTTCAACTTTTATATATTTTTCACTTTTTTGATGCAGTGAAACCAAAAGAACCGCCACCTACGTCCTCCTACCCTGACTTCCGGCTGTCTAATGTCTAATGTTAATTAAGGCGTTCAAAAAAGTTGTGTCAATGACGTAATTTCGGGCCAAGGGAAGCAGCCAGCCAGTGCGTATCTCTATAGAAAACCAATCGTTCCTTTGGCGCGAAATTACGTCATTGATGCAACTTTTTTGAACGCCTTAAATTAGAGTGAGCGATTGATTTTTTTTAATGTTTATTTTTCTAAAAATAGTTTAATCGGCCCTCTATTGAAAAATGGAAATCAAAAAATTCCATCTTAAATAGCTTCACCAAAAAAAATTCCCAAAGTTGGTGTTTCGGGTTTCGGAAGCCTTTAAAATACAGCCTTACGGAACAGAAAACTGCTTTTTACTCAAACTTGGTACAAACCATGGTACTATTTAAAGAATACCTACGTAATCTATGATGAATTCTTTAATGGCTTTTCAAGTAATTTTATATATATATACATATATTATATATATATATATATAATTATATATATATGAAGCCATTTTTTTGGAAAAAAAAACTTGAAAATCCTTATAGGAATTAACCCACAAAAATTTCAAGATTATTTTTTCCGGAAAAACGGCCTCGTAATTTTTCTTTTTAATTTAAAAATCAATTAAACAATTCATCATAGATTGCGTAGGTATTTTATAGGTATTTTATAAATGGTACCATAGTTTGGATTCGGACCAAGTTTGAGTTAAAAGCTGTTTTCTGTTCCATAAGGCTGCATATGTTAAAGGCCTCCAAAACACCAATTTTGGGCATCTTTTTTTGGTGAAGCTATTTGATATGGAATTTTTTGGTTTTAATTTCTCAATGGAGGGCAGATTAAAATATTTTTTGAAAATAAAATATTAAAAAAAAAAATACTAACGCTCACTCTACTTTAACTTTAAACAGCCGGAGTCAGGGAAGGAGGTGGTGTTTCTTTTAGTGCAGTTTAATCTCTGGTTCACTGCATAATATATATTATTATTATCATTTTTATTTATATCGGACTGTGGGTAAATAAAATAAGCAATTCTAGGATGGGTGTATTTCACGAAAGACAAAAACCGAAACACACCTTCTTAGTTATTACTTATTACACTGTGAAGTCTGTGGTCTGTGAACTATAATGTATAAATATTATATACTCATTATTAATTGGAACGTTAGGTAATAAGCCATGCAGCATATTATTTTATTAAAAAAAAAAAAAAATAGATAATGGCAGTATAGCGGCATCGTCAAACTCAAACCAATTGTAATATAAGGTTTCGTGTTTTGCATCGATCACCGTAAATGATTGCAAGTTTAAGACATATTCTTGTGATAAAAATAAAATATAATTCATAGTATCATCATGACATTTAATAAGTCATTTAAGTAATCCTTGCAAATATAGGAGGTGTAACTATTAATTAATAATTAATTAATTAAAGTAAGTGTGCATGTGAAACTTGTGAAAACTTAATTGTATTATAATTATTACATCATTTCTACTTCTTTATTATACAGGTAATAATTCAACATATCGTATTTTTATTAATGAAATAATTTTTTTATTAGTTTAAGGTGATATTTATTTCACTGACGTTAAAAATTTCCATTCTTTCCTCAAAATTTATAATTTTTAAAAATAAAAATTGCTTTTAGATGTATTGTGTTCATAAAGAAAGTGTATAAATGATGAGACAAAATCTTATTTATTTTTATATGAATTGAATAAAAGATTCGAGGTAAACAATATAACTTTTCAATATTTACAACAAAATAATAAATTAAGTATTAACTTCTTAAGATATCAAATTAAAAAAATTTGCTTATAAAAGTACACTTATATAGTTCACAGTATAATAAGAAAGTGTCTTTAGGTTCTTTCCTTCTTTCCTTGAATAAAATCGTGAAATGCTTATACATAGAACTGAGCGCTAATTTTATTTATTATACCCACATATATTGCAGTGCGAAATAAAATGTCTCGTCGGGTTTTGCTTTTTTCCGATTTAATCACTTCTTAAAAATATAATTTATCGTTAATTTTATATGACATACAAGTACTCTTACAGTCGTTCATTATTAAATTCAAATTAAAAGTACTTATTAATTAATTAAGTTGCACACCAGTCAAGGATACTTTTCATTACAAGGTTCGGCATGTGCGCATATTTTTACGTACTGCGTGCATGTGTATGTATTTATTGTATTTATATAATTGATATTATACTAATAACAACTTTCTTCGATAAATACTTCATTGGAGAAGTTACTCGCATTTTAATACTACAGAAAAAGCCAACTAATTAACTTCCTTCACAGCTTAACAATACAAAGCACGAATTGTTTATATATACATGCTGCTTTATAAGGAACGTACAACTAAGGTTATTGAAACTCTAATATATTGCAATAAGCATTAAATGTATAATATAATAATATTGACCTGGAAAAGCTTAACCCTCGACAGGCAAACTGCATCAAAGGTCATTGCGCCCACACACGTTTACTTACAATATACAAGCTGTCTGTCGTTTATGTGATATGAATAATAATATACATATTTATATTATATTGATATTGAATATATTTTATTTCACT
The DNA here is from genome assembly GCA_949825025.1 of Siphlonurus alternatus. NCBI lineage: Eukaryota > Metazoa > Arthropoda > Insecta > Ephemeroptera > Siphlonuridae > Siphlonurus > Siphlonurus alternatus. The sequence goes on from OX463788.1 coordinate 34,204,840, forward strand.
TTTTGGACTTTTAGCTTTGCCAGTAATGCCGGTGTTCGATGTAATCCTTCGATCTGTATGTAGCATGTTGTGATGGTCACTTAATTATAGTGTTCGTGCACGTCATTAACACTTGCATGTATTATAACACATATCACTACGTTTTGAGAGTCAACCGCCTCTTCCTCAGGTGATCTGAGACAGATCACTTAGCTGCGGAAGACAGCGGTGTAGTACATGCAAGTGTTAGTGACGTGCACGATGCACGAACACTAAAAGTGACTATCGCAACATACTACATACAGAAGGATTTATTTATTTATTTATTTATTTATTTATTTATTTATTTATTTATTTATTTATTTATTTATTTATTTATTTATTTATTTATTTATTTATTTATTTATTTATTTATTTATTTATTTATTTATTTCACCCAAAGTACAAATACAAAATATATTACAAAAATTAGGGTGCGGATTGCAACAAAGCACCGATGGCACTATTTCACTAAAAAGTGGTTACGATCCTTTATATAACTACTGAAAAAAACAATCATTAGCTGTAAGCTTGTGTCAAAATAAATGTGTAATCATAAACTATTTTTACAATACATCGAACACCGGCAAAGGTAAAATCAGAGATCTTATACACTATATAAAATCTCTGGTAAAATTCCAAAAAGTGAAATAAAATATATTCAATATGAATACCCTTTGCACGAAAAAGTTATTTACTAATATATATTGATGTGATTGCGATCGTTTTGTATATTTTTTTTTTAATTCACATGATCCAAGTTGATTTATGACATGTACAACCATATATATAATGTTTTTTTTTTTCTTTCATTTTTGCCGATGAAAAAAAATCAAAGAGAAGGTGTGATTTTTTTCAGATTTTTGCTAAAAAAATTTTGGGGGGGCGGGGTGGGGGTGGGGCTTCTTGATAACATATTTTTCAAAAAATTGAAAAAAAAAAAGATGTCAAAAAAATTTGTTGGGGGAAATAGTACTGATTCTAAGCAATATGAGCATGAGCTAGGTCATCATTCATCATAATCATTAGGTTAACCATATTATAGGCATCAGAGATGTCTTTTTCGACTAAAAGTAAAAATAAATAAATTTCAGAGCTTTTCACTTTTCACTACGCGCCTATATATTATATAGTCGGTATATATATATATATATTTAGCGCTATACTGTCGCGCATGCATTGCCTAATATGTGCTAATTGCGGCGTAATCAAGATGCGCCTGATGGTCTCTGGTCACTAATTCTATCAGAGACCATAAATTATGTTTTCTGTAATTCCAGAGTAGCAGAATTACTCGATCTGCTGTAGTGCTATATATAGTATTTCAGATATAGTATTCTATTATATATTATTTTAAATTGGAAGCTAAGTTAGCGCCAGTTGCATTCTAACCAACCAAAACTATGCTTGTGGATATCAAACGATTCCAAGCCAATCATTACTTTTCCCGGTCAAATTGATAGAGCCAAAGGACTATAGTCATTTGCACTAGAGAATTTTACTATATCATACTGCATAATTTGCTTTAATTTGTGTTCAATTTATTTGTAAATGTAGGTATGTTTTTTTTTTTTTTTTTTTTTTTATTCATTATAAATATAGTAAATAATATATACATAATACATTTTGTAGATTACAGGATTTTTGTTTACACCTCAATGAGCTAAATTTAAGCTCGAGAAGAGAAGAAAAAAAAGTTTTTTGTTTAATACCTGGAAAAGTAATTAAGATAAACAAAATATGAGTATATAGCGACAACACAATTAAATATGAATTAATTTTACATTAAATTAGCAGTTGTAATTTACATTTCTTTTAACACACTATAAGCTTAAATGATAAGAGAAGTAGAAAAGCTAGGAAAAAAAATAATAAATGCCATGTAAAACACAGATACATATATTATATTGATATTTAAAGTGGAGTGATCAAAACTTTAAAATCGTTATTAGGCGTGAAAAAGAGCTCGAAACTTCATGAAAATAATTTATTAATTATGGGAGGCAAATTCCTAGCCATGCGGGGCGAGAGAAAAAAAAATTGTAAAAAGTTTGCCGCTCACGGGTTTCGAACATGGATATTTTTGATCATTAAATTTATTCATGTCTAATGCGTTCGTTTTCCATATTAACACGATCATATAATAATATATATATAATAATTATTAATATAATTAATAATAATAATATAATATAATATATATAATTAATAATATATAATTTATAAGTTCAGTCTGAAATTTTTTTTTATTGTAATACTATAAAATCGCTAAAATTAACATGATACATTGTCGGCGGGAACAATTCAAAAACTTAAAAACTGACGAATCTCACATTTGTCAGTCCTGTTTAAAATTCGAAATGGCCGGTGAGGTATCCTTTTTATTACATAAAAACATTCCTTAGGAACCCTTGTTACTAAATAGAAGTTTTTGAGAACAACATGTCTGCTTCATTTTCAAGCAAAATACGATTTTGTGAAAAATGGTCTGATTTTGCACTTTTTTAACATGCATCAGATGGGATTTTAAATTTAAATTATCTCGAAAGTTATGCCGGTGAGGTGGTGAAAAAAAATTGTATGATGTAGAGGGAGGTCTCAAAAAACGTTTTTCATTGTAAAAAGTTCAACATGTCGGCACACTCGAAAATGATCACTCTACTTTAATACAAATTTCATAATATACATAATAAGACGTACATTAATTATTATGCATAATATACTGATACGGCATATTTTGATGATCGATTTTTCCTATTTTGAGCAAATTGTTGCGAAATATGTACTTTTTAACATTATCTGAGAACATTTGTACCGATCGAAGTTAAGTTTTTTGGTTGGTTGGTATTTTGGGGCAATGGACAACATATATTATATGAAAAAATTTTATTGCAGAAATGAATAGAGGGTACCAAATTATGCTACTCTGATTTTTTTCAGAATTTTTTGAGACCCGGAACTATTTTTAAATAATTTATTGAATGTTCTGTTACTTCATTTGGAACCCTTGAATCCTTAATAAAAAGGATAGAGACTGGACGCCTATTGACGCCTTCAGGGGGCGTGGCCGCACTTTCAATAATTATTTAAAAATAGTTCTGGGTCTAAAAAAAATCTGAAAAAATTCAGAGTAGCATAATTTGGTACCCTCTATTCATTTCTGCAATATTTTTTTTTCATGCATGCATGTTGTCCATTGACACATTTTGGTCATATGTATTCCCCCTTTTTTATATTTTCAGGTAGACCATTAATATTATATTAGTATTATAACCAGGGACCGGATGCACGCGTTTTTTTCGTGCATCCGAGATGCGCATCCGGATGCAAATTAATTTTTCGTGCATCCATGGATGCGCATCTGGATGCAAATTTATTTTTCATGCATCTGGGATGCGCATCCGGATGCAAATTTATTTTCCATGCATCTGGGATGCGCATCCGGATGCATTAATTTTTTCCCGTGCATCTGGGATGCACGGATGCGGATGCAAGCCAATTTTTGCGCATCCGTGTGCATCTTGCATCTGCATCCGATCTTTGGTTTTTATAATACACTTTGTTTCTTGCAATTTTAAACGACAAGTGGCAAATAAATGTTAAGAAAATGCCTTGTGTTAAAGATTTATTTAGAGGCCATTAGCAAAAAACCTGAGAAAAAAGGAGAAAAAAAAGTGTTAAATGGATGCAAATTTATTTTTCGTGCATCCGTGGATGCGCATCCGGATGCAAATTTATTTTTCATGCATCTGGGATGCGCATCCGGATGCATTCATTTTTTCCCGTGCATCTGGGATGCGCATCCGGATGCATTCATTTTTCTCTGTGCATCTGGGATGCACGGATGCGGATGCAAGCCCATTTTTGCGCATCCGTGTGCATCTTGCATCCGCATCCGCATCCGATCCCTGATTATAACTATTATAAGTTAATGGCTTTACAAAGAATTGAAAATTTGCCTAAATTGGTTCTTGTTAAGTCAATATGGAAATTGTTTGATCGCCTTGTATTGTTGCTGCGTATGTATACGTCTTTATCTTTATCAAGGAAAAATTATTTTTGATTAGATTGTTGTTGACCTTATATACGTAATTTGTGTGCACTGTGACCATTTTTTTTTTTTTCAAGGATACACCCCTAAGAGAGAGCTTACAGCTCGCGGCGGGGTACTCGGTAGGGATAAGGTAGGGAACGGATAGTGGCCACGGCCTGCATGCTACGCGTCCCAGCATTTGCTGAGGTGAGACTGAGGGAACCGTGGAAAACCTCAGTCAGGACGGACCCCTCTGCTTTTTCTCAATGGACCAAAGCGATGTCCAAAGCCTGGGGAACCACACACAAGTTTGTCTATATAATGTATGTACATCCCAAACGCAATTGAATAAAGAATTAAATTTGAATAATTTTTAATTTCATCGTTCTGCAACTTCAGTCACCACAACACCAATTCGATCTCTACAGTATGAATAATAATAATACAATTTTTTTACAGATGAATTCTTTAAGCTAGATCGGAATGTGTTAAATTTCTAAAAAGTAAATTTCCATATGGGAGGAAATAATTAATAATAAAATGATTGACATTATATTGTAACTGATGTATTAGGCCGTAAAATTAGAAGTACCCATTAGCGCCCAGAGGCTCCATTTGGGCTCTTTTTGGACCCACCCCAAAATGGAGGTACCCCACTTCCTCAGGGTACTGATATTTTACAATTCAGGGTACGATACATGGAATTGGTGAAATGAATTTTCAGGGTAGTTGGTTTTACATACAGGTCATCTAAATATATGAGCCATGTATCCTGAGTGGATATCAGGGTCCTCAGGGTACCTTGAGGTAACGGATATAACCCCACCAACTAAAAATCTGAAAAAAATAATTTAGACCTTTAAAAATATAAAATTTATAATGGTCGTATTGAGAGGTCATTTCCGGTAACCTTTTACCCTGAATTTTACCTGACATTTGTCAAATTATCATATAGAGCATTTTTAATGCCAAATTCGAACTTACAATGTCCAAATTAGTTGGATTTGATACCTTGTTTGTATTTGTAGTTGCATTTTGGACTTGACCCTTTTTCAGGGTCAAGAGGACCCTGACTTAGGTACCAACACAGAGGATTGTGTAATACATCTTTCTGTACTAATTTGACCCTTCTGAATTCATTTTTGAAGCTAAAAATGCTCTAATTACACATTAGAAACAAATCAGGGTCAAAGATAAAGGTCACAACCTTAACAATGTCATATTTGGTTTTAATGTATGTTATACCCGAAAATTTGAAAAAATTCAAGACAATTTTTTGTCCAAAAATAGTTTTACCTTAAAGCCCACCCTGACCCTGAAAAAGGGTAAAATACATTTCAGGTACTTTTTTCCTAGAGAACAAAGTTTGTCCTATTCCCTGTCCAAGTTTGAAAGCTCTAGGTCAAAACATAAGAGCACAGGAAATTTTCAAAGTTAGTCAATTTAGACCTCAAATTTTAGTAAAAAAGAAACTGGGCACTAATGGGTTAATTTGCAGGGTAAATATGAATCATCCAAATATAACTTGTATTTTGGTTACATCATTACATGTAAGAACTGGTGCATTAATTAATCTTCTATTTTATATTATATAGAAATTTTATGTTAATAAAAGTATGTAATTTTGTATGATTTGAATGTAAAATACAATACTCATGATGTAATCTTAATTAGCGGAAGCTATTAATAAAGTTTTATTTCATTTCATTATTACTAATAAATGTAATAATATATGTACTTAAATAGCGAGATTAAGGCACGGACTGGCCAAGCTACCCATCCACCGAGCATGGGTCGGTGGTCGGTGGGCCGCGGCAAAAGTGGCCGGCCACCGAGGCAAAAGTGGCCGGCCGTCGAGGCAAATGTGGGCCGGTGGTCAGAGAGAAAAAAAAAGGGTAAAAGGGAGAAAAGAAAAATACGGAGAAAAAAAGAGAGGGAATGAATAAAAGAAAATGCCAACAAAAACCAATGGAATTAAAGAGCACTCTCTTATATAAATTTTGACCAAGGAATTAGAGGGAATGAAAGCTATAGAGTGCATATGCATCATATCAGCTTTACTTGTGGGATGAAGAAGACAATATATATATTATATAGTACTGCAGTAGTTTAGCCCTGGTGTCAATTATTTCCGTGATCTTTTAAATTACGTGTTTAAATTAATATTCCGTCTTATATCATATTTATAAATTTAATTATAATCAGAGCTTTCTTAGGGCTCTGGTCTTACATATTTTATGAAATTAAGCATCGCATCATGCATTTAAAATCAAGCGCTATAAAATAATTAAGAGAAAAAAATTATCCTGATTGAGATTTTATTTTATGATTCGTATTTTACACATTTTTTTTTCTTTTTTTTTTTTTTTTTTTCTTTTTAAATACTGATCTATAACCTAAATTTATTTAATTTACTGCAAAATAGAGGAACTTTTTATAACAGATTAACAATAGCATATATTATACACGCGATAGCTGGCTGCGAGTACTCGACCTCAGACTTAAACCAAAACTAAAAAAACTAAAACAAAAAAGGTGAGCCTGCAGGCTCTGCATGTATCACAATTTATAAAAAATATGATTCTGAATTAAGCAACATTTATTTATTATTTTTTTTTTCCTGGTTAGGTTTACTTTTTAAACTCTAGCTGCATGCTGGTGTATTTAATTTGGCATATTTCTATAATCATTATCACTAAGCAATTTTCAATTCAAAGATTTATAGCTGCAAAGAAATTGTACGTACATGAAATAAATTTTAAAAATTAATTTAATAATAATTAAAATTAACTGTTGGTTACAATCAAAAAATACTTCATATCAGTAAGTAAAAAATTCTCAGTAAAATACTTTGCATTTATATACCTTGAAAAAAGTATACAAAATAAGAATAAATTATTTGTAAATAAAAAAAACTTGAACTTAAATAAATTAATGGAGAAAGAAATTAATAATTCTTTTATTAATTATCAGTTTGCCTGAAAAATATATTTCTCAAATAACTTCTAATAAATTTATAAATTAATTAACATTGTATTTATTTGGAATCCAAAATCCTTAAATATATTTCTCCAGTGAACAATTAACTTAATACGACTCTCGAATTAGTGTAATTTGTGAAAAATTTAGTAAAAATTCTAGTAAAAACCGAAAAAAAAATCGCGCCTGCGGCCCCCCTTTGAAGTGTAAAGGTGCGGATTCACATGGCCGCGATTTCCAGCCTGTGACGCGACGCGAATAAAGCGCACTTGCTGTAACATCTATTGGCGGCCATATTGGGCAATTAAAAGAAAAAGAGCATCGCAATTAACGCGATTACCGGCGAATTCACCGCCGCATAGGATTTCCCAGCTTTTACGTCACAATTAATCGCGTCGCATCCACGCTTTAAAGGCGGATTCACATGGCGATTTTTATGATGCGGCGTGACGCGAATTATGCGCACTTGCTGTGACATCCATTGGCGGCCATATTTGGCAATTAAAAGAAAAAGAGCATCGTAATTAACGCGATTCCTGATGGAGAATTCGCCTCCGCATAGGTTTTCACAGCTTTTACGTCAAAATCGCGTCGCCATCTTAAGGTGGATTCAGATGGCGACAACGCGATGCGATGCGATTTTGTCACACAAGCTGTGAAACCCTATGCAGAAGCGAATTCGCCATTGCGGCAGCGAATATCACGTTAAATTACGATGCTCTTTTTTTAATCGCCAAATATGGCCGCCATTGCATGGATGTTACAGCAAGAGCGCATTATTCGCTTCGCGTCGCAGGCTGGAAATCGCCATGTGAATCCGAGACTTTTTTACCGTCTATATGTGGGCCGTCATTCTTTCTCGCTCGGTGGGCCGTTTTGGCCCAGTCCGTGCCTGGGCCCGGGCAGCCGAAAGTTAATAAAGATAATATATATATTTGACTCTTGTATTTTTGCACAACAATAAATTAATTAATTCAACACATTTAGTATGATTTAGTTATAATCAAATGTTATAAGCTTAAACATATGCATATGCATATAAGCTTAAAGTAGAGTGAGCGAGTTCATTTTTTTTTAATATTTAATTTTTTAAAAATAGTTTAAGCTGCCCTCTATTGAGAAATGAAAACCAAAAAATTCCATCTCAAATAGTTTCACGTACCACAAAAAATTCCCAAAGTTGGTGTTTCGGAGGCCTTTAACGTGCAGCCTTATGGAACATAAAACCGCGTTTTACTCCAACTTTTTCTGAACTATGGTATACCATTTAAAAAATATTTACGTAATCTATGATGAATTCTTTAATGAATTTTCAAATAAATTTTTTTTTTTACGGGGTCGTTTTTAGTGTTGTAAAAAACGAAAGGAACTTCTGATGAGTGAACTTTCACAAGTTCACTTCGCGAACATTACAAAGTTCGCGAACATGTAAAAAACCGGGAACGTTTGAATTCTGTACAAAAGTACACTTAATTCGATATTCAGCAAACTAAACAGCAAGATGTTCACATTTAATGACAATTAACTTCATGAAAGCAAGTTAAAGATATAAATTGAATAAATTTACCCTCGCAAAAAAGTAATTATTTTTTTTGTCCTGTCATAGCCTTTGGGAGTTAAGATATACATTTAGTATCGTGTCCTTTCATTTTTGGCAACCAAAATAGTAGTAATAGTTACAAATAAGGTGTTTTAATTCAAATTTCTATTTAATTTTAACTTTTTATTTAAGAACACAGATGTAACCAATCAGAACGCTGAAATTTACGCGGGATTTTTGAATTAGGTTTCACAAGTTCGCGAACGAACATTGCATGAGTGAACTTTATATGTTCGCGAGCGAACTTCTTGAATGTTCGCAGTGAACTTTCACTTTTTTACAACACTAGTCGTTTTCATGGAAAAAAATCATGAAAATCCTTATGGGAATTAACTCGCAAAAAATTAAAGATTTTTTTCCGAAAAAACGGCTCCGTAATTTTTTTTTTATTTAAAAATCCATTAAAAAATCATCATAGATTACGTAGGTATTTTTTAAATGGTAGCATAGTTCAGAAAATGTTGGAGTAAAACGCGGTTTTATGTTCCATAAGCTGCATGTTAAAGGCCTAGCTCCGAAACACCAACTTTGGGAATTTTTTGTGGTGAAACTATTTGAGATGGAACTTTTTGGTTTTCATTTCTCAATAGAGGGCAGCTTAAACTATTTTTAGAAAATAAAATATTAAGAAAAATGCAATCGCTCACTCTACTTTAATTATAATCAAAACGAAGAATGTAAATCATTTGTAATTTTTATACATACCGTGTTTGTAATAATTGAATAATGTTATCATTTAATATATAATACATTAAATTTGTAATATTTGTCGATGGTTGTATTACTATTTTTTTTTTTTTTTTTTTTACAGCTATTTCCAATTTATTAAATGTTTTTATTATATAGTATATGTTCAGAGTAGCATATATATTTTTGCACCCTCTTTATCCATTTCTGCATTAAAAAAATTTGAGGTCGGTACTCCGTCGGTACTGAATGAATGAATGTTAAATCAATCAATCAATCATTCATTCAATCAATCAATCAATCAATCAATCAATCAATCAATCAATCAATCAATCAATCAATCAATCAATCAATCAATCAATCAATCAATCAATCTTATAATAACAGGTGCAGGGCTGCATTTATTATATATATATTTGTGTTACATTTTACTTTTATTGCATTTATTTATTTATTTATTTATTTATTTATTTATTTATTTATTTATTTATTTATTTATTTACATAATATTTGTAATTTTTTACATTCGATCGATAAAAAATCGGTAAATCGGTTCGTATATTATATACATATATTATATTTTATTTACTGAGGTGTAAGTTCTTCAGAGACCCTGGCCATAAGACACGGAGGTCTTTCTGTGAAGTCTCTGGAAGTTCTTTGCTGAAAGGTTTATATAGTAAGCGTCATATAAATGTTAAGCTCGACTGTATATATATATACGATATTCTACGGTCTACGGTATCTGATTTATAAAGCAACCAACTGAACCAACCTAACAAACTTTCACTATATATCAACTATTTATTAACACTTAATATGAATCATTTTTGAACCTATTCGATAGTTAAAAAGTTACCTCAGTTGAATCTAGAAAGGAAAAAAAAAATTGCCTTTCTATTTACAAAATATGGTGGTTAATTGTATAAAATGTGTTAACATTAGTTAAAACCAAGTTGTAGTTTTAGGAAGACGACTGTCTTTGTAAAACAGGAGAAAATGGTGTCGACAAGAGGAGTAAAATTTAAATTTTCTGAAGGTGAAAAAGTGCTTTGTTATGAACCTGATCCGTCAAAGGCTAAGGTCTTGTACGATTCTAAGGTAAAACAATTATTTTTATTGTAAGTCATTTTTTTTTTATTTAGTTAGCAATAGAAAAAATACAAAATTGTAAAATGAACATTATTCATATTATGTGTATTAATATTATATATTATGGATACCCTATACGTTATTACAATTAAGCATCCTTCAAAATGTCACATGGTTTTAGTATCAAGAAATTAAATGTATTTGCAACTTTTTCTTTGATGTTTTTATTGAAATATGGCGTGTAATTAAATATTATACATTACATTGATTACTATAATTATTATATATTATTTGCATTCACCATCTGAAGCGCTATATAATAGCTGTTGGCCTAAAATAATATAATTATATGCTCACGAGATGTTGATCGAGATCGAATTAATATTATATTCCCTAAACCCTTAGCTGTATATTATAATAATTACATTTTTTTATAAGTATTAAAATATTTTACTGCATTATTTTGTTTAGTGTTAAATTTTGTATAAAATTATATATAATAGTGAAATCATAATTAATATACACCAAAAAATATATTTCTTAATTTATGATCGAGATTCGACTAATAATGCGAATAATCATTTCATATTTTTACATTAAATATAATTTTTACAATTTTTACTAATAATATTTTTTGAATTTAAAATGATTTGAATTTATTTGAAATATTTTATAGCATATATATAATATATAAACTGAACCTGCATATCATATATGGATATAATTATATAATATATATTTTAAGTTCAATATATATTACTCTCTCGATCCCGTTCAATCTGCATGCATTCATGCAGCAAGAATAAAAATATAACATATAAACATTATTTGTGTTGACTTTTAAATTTCTAATAAACATCATGAATTAAGTGATCAATAAACTTCTTTAGATATATACCCATATCTACCACAGCTATTATATCTAGTGACAATATAAATTATATTGTGTGACGGCTGGTTTTATGTTTAAGAAAGAAGTTAATTAAACTAAAATTATGTAAGTCATAGAACATCATACCGAAATCGTAAATCTGATTGCCCCAAATATATGAACATTCAAGTTCAATTTTTAAATTTTTTACCATTTTAAGGATCGGATGTCGTACAAAATTATAGAGGTAACTTTTTAATGTTATTATTAAGGTTTTACAATGTTTACAATTTTTTTAGTATTATATGTATTCTAGCATTTTCATTAATTTTTTTGATAACAAAAATTAAATATTTCCCTATTGAAACAAATTATGTTGGTAGTTTATACCAACATAATTCGGAAGTTTTGTTTTCTAGAGTGCTAAGATGCGAACAACTGCAAATACAATCATAGTGGAGCGTCATGCTCGAACTGCTCGAAGAGAAAGCGCAGCTTGTTGTTTTCTTAACATTCAGCCATATTGTGTCACCCTTCTTTTTTCTACCATTTTTATATACTATAAAACATGGAGTCCTCTTAGTGTGCATTACTTTCTTTTTTTAGCACTCCATGTTAGGCACTTCAAGTGCATTTTGATTGGTTAATCGGTGACCTCTCAATAGTCTCGATCCTCTCATATGTTTGGGGGTATTGCTACTTAACCAGGGGCACGGTTGCTGCTAAATTTTCTAAGTATAATTATATTATTTATTTTTAACTATTTAAACCCTTATATTTAAAGAGTTTAGCTACTTGGTTCCTTTTATCCTGCCTGCTCATTTTGCTATAAGTTAATGATCCTAGTTCATAATGAGATTTTTAGACAGCTTGTGTATGCATTCATAATTCTGTATGCATATGCATAATGTTGCTCCTTAAAGTTGTGTGGTGTGCAGACTTGCAAAATATGCACACGGCACAGTATAAAATGCATATGACTGGTTGATATGAGCTTGGCAGCTTGTCGCCTTTTGTGGACACTTGCTAATGTTTCGTGTTTTACTTTAGGTCTTAGAAGTGGTGCAGAAAGGAAGAAAGTCTGTGGAATACTTGATACACTTCCAGGTAAAAAATCCATTCGAGTCACAGTATGCATACTGTACATAATAATACGGTATGCATAATTATATAATTATGCGGGCACTCAATTATGCATGTCATACCAGTTATATGATACAGTACCACTTATGATTTTACTTATTATTTTTATTATTATGATGATGCATAGTGTATGTAACTGTTTTGTGATTAAGCATAATTATGATATGCATAGGTATGCATATCATACATACTTGACAAAAATTCTATGCTATGACTGATGTAGCCTTAAGGTTATAGAGATAACGTCGGTCAGCTGCTTTTTTTAGCTACATTGTAAACCTTGGCAAATTCACAAATTCGTTATCTCTACCTTAAATATTAATAATATTAATTGTTTCAATTGTAGAAGAATAGATATAGATTAGAATAATTTATTTATTTATTTTTATATTTATTATTTATTTACCCATGCAAATACATATTTTTTATGCTGCTTACATATTATATGACAAACAATAGACCACTTGCAAAAACCTGTTTTAGCAAAAAGTAAACAAACTTTCACACCTAGTTTATTGTTGTTGTTGATTGTATGTGTAAATTTTGTTATACATAGGAACTTATGGGAAATTTATGATTTTCACACACAGATTACAAACGTACGTTTCTAAAAATAAAAATAACACCCGAATCTGAAGTTTTTATTGGCCATTTGTAATCCTGAAATGCACAAAGGAAGAAGTTTTCTTCATTTCAATATCTTAAATTTCAAATTATACATCATCAGCCAATTGTGTGGAGTATGTATAGCTTTAAGCAAGCCTCAAGAGTTTGTTGATTAATATTGCAACAATTAAAACGTTAAAACCAAAATCTCTAGAGTTTGCTTAAAGCTATACTTTCTTCATGTAATTGGCTGATTATGTATAATTTGAAATTTAAGATATTGAAATGAAGAAAATTTCTTTCTATGCACATAGGAAGCAGATTGCTTGCAAAACACAGTGTTTAAAAATTCTTTGAATTCATTAATGTGATTGGTCCATTGGTCTGACGTGAAGTATTGCAAATAAATATCGAATTAGAGTAGTAAAAAAGCAACATTCTCGCCAATGTTAAATTGAAACTCTGCTCCAGTAGTGCCCCCTCATGGAACAGGAACAGCTGTTTGGATGTTACTATGTTATGTCACTTTGGTCCCTTTTGGACAAAATGCACAGATCAGGCCAAAATCGTAGCGCTAATGGACCTATATACTGTATTATACTGCAGTTCTGTCATGATGCATATCTATGGTACTAAATTGTATGCATATTTATGCATATTACTAAATTTTTTAGATGCTTTGAAATAAAAAAAAAAATAAAGAAAGAAAGAAAAAAAAAAAAAACTTCACCACCAGCTATAATTGTATACATGGCTTCGGGTTTTGTCTCAACTGCCTAGCTGGCTTATGTGACTTTTGCAAGTCAAGTTTTTTGTTTCATCCTTTAATGCATACAGTACTTTTTATTACTGCACAGAGTGCATTTAATACAGTACAATATGCATATTATACTGTTTATTTTTATTAGTATGGTATGCATATATCATTCAAGCCCTAGTTTACGCCTGGAATTTGCTAATTTCCGGGATGGAAGTGTTGTTCTTTTTTAAACAGTCACAGGGGGGGGGGGGGGGGTAATGGTAAGGCTAAAAACTGGATCCAGTAATGGTTAACTGAGGTTTAGATAGGTAGCAATTAATTTTTTAGCACATATATACACCATTAGAATCGTGGACATGTATGTTTAGAATGCTTTTGGCACATTTACTTGCATGGTGATAAACAAATAAATTAATTGTGAGCCAAAGAAAACTCAGTTTACCATTCCTCCAGCCCTTACCATTACCCCCCCCCCCCCCCCCCCCCCCCCCCCCGTGTGACTGTATA